>JAWXYG010000010.1:24207762-25407762 GCA_034222035.1 Acacia crassicarpa | reverse complement strand
GCAGCCAAAGATGCTGTTACCAATGGATGCTGATGCACTACAAGAAAAACTAGATTTTGCTACGAAATTTTGCTACGGAAAAAATTCCGTAGCAAATTGCTACGGATTTTCAATTTCGTAGCAAAAATTTGCTAAGGAATTACAATTCCGTAGCAAATTTTGCTACGGATTTGGAATTCCGTAGCAAATTTTGCTACGGAATTTCAAATCCGTAGCAAAATTCCTCTTTGATTGTGACACTTGCTTAAAAATAACCTAAGTCTCAAACCTTCCTTCCTTCTCGTTCTATCGTGGAAGTCTGTGGCTCCCTCTCAAATCTCGCTCATCTCGCTATCTCTCTCAGATCTCAGCTCGTTGGCGCTCTAACTCTCAGATCACAGCTCATCGTTGCCCTCAGGCTCAACCTCTCGACCGCTTCTTCTGGTTCAGTGTTCAGATCTTAGTCTCGGCCTCTCACTCTTAGATCTCAATCTCGGCGGCTTCTGTTGGTTCTGCGTTCGAATCTCAGTCTCGACCTCTAGTTCTTGATTTCTAGTAATGAATCGGCTCTGTTTTGAGGTTTTTATTATTATGGTTTCATTTTGTGAATCTGGTCTTTTGATTTTGGTTGTGGTTTTTTTAGGGTTTTGGTTCAGTGTTCAGCCCCTCTTAGATTTCGATCTCACTCTCTCAGCCTCGTCAATCTCACATTCTCACTCACCCTCGTCGATTTCATACTCTTAGCCTCTCGGAATCTTAGTCGCTGCCGCTTGTGGTGGTGGTGGTTCAGCATTTGTCTCACCCTCTCAGGTTGAATTTGAAATTCAGAACTGGTCTTGATGGGGTTACGGTTATGTTTATGCCCGAAATAGATGTTTCTTCTCTTTTTTGAATCTTAGGGTCTTTTTTGAGCAGTTTCATTATTGATGTACAACTGTCACCCAAAAAGGCCCTTCGAGCTGCAATTCTGAAGCGCCGTTTTGCAGATACCATCCTGAAAGCACAGCAAAAGACTCTTCTAGATCATGTAAGGCTTCTGTCAAGGGTATTTAAAAATCTCCAGTGCCTTAAATGTAGGGAAGCTTCAGATTTGCTGTTGTCTTATTTCCTTTTCCTTGCTTTCTTAGGGAGACAAAGCTGATAATGTGAAATTGCTGCAGGAAAAGGAGAAATTGGAAAGAATACAACGTGAGGTGAATAAAATACAATATATTTGTATGTCTTGTAACATGTAACTTTGTCTAATTTCTATTTTGTTGTGGATTTAATAGAGGTACTAGTTGTGTGACTCCAAATTGTACTTGTAACTTCATACTAGGGTATTTTAAGTGTCTAATGATTGGCTTGTTGCGTGTCATGTGTGTTGGTGGGTTAAGAAGCCCCTTATGCTTCTGATTTTTTCTGTTTAAGATAAGAATGCAACCTAGAACGTCCATTTAAGTTCAACCTGCTATTTTAGTCTAGCTTAGTATACTGATGCATAGAGTTTTCAAAGTGATATTAGTTGCAGTATTTTCCCCTGCATAGAACTGTTGGATTTGAAGGGAAAATGCGTATCTTTTGGCTTGTCTTCATTTGACTGGGATTGGTTGTCCTCATTGGGCTTGATTGGTTGGTTCAAGTGGCATTTCTTGCTTGATTGATGCAAATTATTATATAATTCATAAAATGCTGCACTTTACACAACAGAGAGAGCCAGTATTGAAGCCCAAATCAAAGCTGATCTATGTATCATCTTAGCTGCAGGTAACTTTCAGAATCCTTTATTCTCTATGTCTCTGATCTATGTATTATTACTGATTGCCATAGATAATCTGATATCTCTTCTCACTGCTATGATTTTGTGTGTTGAATTGATCAAACAAGTTGAATTAGGTTGAATTTGAAATTCAGAACTGGTCTTGATGGGGTTACGGTTATGTTTATGCCCAAAATAGATGTTTCTTCTCTTTTTTGAATCTTAAGGTCTTGGAACAATCAATAATGAGCATTTGGCCGAATAATTCATCGGGGAAATCAGATGAGTGTTGTCACTGGTTATTGATGATAATTGACTTGTTTTTTTCAAAGAGAGAGCAGAGGACAGGGAAGAAGATGATTGAAGTATTTGGAACTATTTGCCTCATTACTGTGTCATGTGTTAATCCTCCTAACGCACATTGACATGTGGTGTGTGTTAAATTTTAGGATTAAATAATTGTTTCAATGTGATGTGTTTCTTATTCATATGTGCTGGACCGAGTTTGTTGGTAAAAAATAACACTCTGTTCTTTGCTTGGTCAATAATCTGAACTGCTGTAGGTTGCTAAAAGTGCTCAACCTTTTTGTAATCACCAATGTTGTCTTCTTTAGTAAGATGCATTCAGGATAAATTTTCAAAATGACTTTGATCATCGTTATTGAAAAAGAAAAAGGAAACAAAATATTTCTTTTAGGCATATAAAAGATTTGGTGAGTTGGGTTTTGAGTCAAGCATGTTCATTTAGACTTCACACCTTAGTTCTAAATGCTTCTATAGAAATATTTACACGTAATCTATTAACTAGGTCTTCATATTGAAACATGTTCTTATTAACTAGCTGACCGTTTAGGAGAACTTGTTTACTACTACTCATTAAGGTGTTAAAAAAAATCTTCATAATGGTTGTACTAGCACATTACTCATGAAAACAATTTCATATTGTTGGTGTCGTATTCTGATTAAGTAGTAAACATGTATCCCAACATGTTATTAAGGTTGGTATATCAATCATGGCGTGCTTTACATGTGTTATGTTTTTTTTTTGGCATATTGTATCACACTTGACTGGTAATTCAATTGTTTGTTTTTGCATAGGTGCAGCATTTTGAGATTGGAGGGGCTAAGAAGGGGAAGGGAACTTCTCTGTCTTAGGTTCAAAAATAGGATTCATAGTGTCAATGTTATCTTCATTTTACCATGTACTTTTTCTTTTTCGGATGTTTAAAACGCTGGGAATATTTTGTTTCTCTATGGATATCTAATAGCGTTGTGCTATTCTTGAAAAGTTGTATCCCTGTTGCTAATATTAGTTTATTGCTTTTAAGTCATTTATATCTTATTATATAATTACGTTTCCCAATTAGCTTTCTCATAAATATATGATTCATGATATATATTATAATAATAATAATAATAATAATAATAATAATAATATACAATTTTTTCCATAATTTTTATGTAATTTTAATATTTTTTTAATAATTTTTTTAAGTAATTTTTAATAATTTTTTAATAAAAATAAAAAAAGAAAAAAAATAAATTAAAAAAAAAAAGAATTTGCTACGGAAAATATTCCATAGCAAAATTCAAATTTGCTACGGAATTTTTTTCCGTAGCAAATTTGCGACGGAAAGGAATTTCCGTCGCAAATTGCGACGGATTTTCCTTATCCGTCACAAATTGCTACGAAGGATTTTGCGACGGAAAAATTCCGTAGCAAAATGATTTTGCTACGGAAAATCCATATTTTTCCGTAGCAAAATCATTTTGCTACGGATTTTGCTACGGAATTTTTCCGTAACAAAATCCAAAATTTTTTGCAGTGATGGAAGAGGAAGAAGAAGGGATGGGAAAATTGGAAGCAGAGGAATTTCCCATTTCATAGAGGTTTCTTCAAAACCCTACAAGATCCTAGATTGTTCATAATTTTGTTAATCAGGCTTTGTTTTTTTTTTTAAAGGTTTTGAACGATTTTCTGGGGATAGAATGATGAGTCCCAGAAAATCCAATCCATTTTCCATCGAAACATCATTATAATATCAGGTGGCTCTGTCCCCCCCCCCCCCCCCCCCTCTTTTGGGTTTGTTTTGGTTTATTGTGATGTTGATGATGACGAGATGCTGAAGAAGAAGAAGGGTTTCAAAAGGCGATAAGAGGAAGGTTGGGAGGGAGAAGTGAGGGGCATTTTGGTATTTTTATAATGTATTTAACATCTGTTAAGGTGATTTAACTATGATGGTATTTTTGCTCTAGTTTTACAGGCTCATGTGTATTTTTGTTCTTAAAAAAAGTACGTGATGTTGGGCGCTCCTCAGAGTAAAGCTCATGTGTATTTTTGCACCTTAACCCTTATATAAATTAAAATAAATTAAATTTTCAATCCAAGGGAAGAAAAACAACAACTAAACATAAAAACAAGAAGCATTCAAGATCAAGTTCAAATTAGAAATAAAATTTTTTTGTTCATCGATAATTTTTTAGCAACCCAAAGACAGTTGATTACATGCATCATAAATAAATAATCATTTTATATATATATATATATGGTTAGAAAATAGATTATACTCGATGTCATTGCCATCGAGTATAAGATTCATTCTTCTGTTGATAGAGTGCATTAGAATGACAATTCTTGAAAGGCTTCCATCTATGTGTTTGACCCTTGCATGGAGCTCCTCAAGAACCTACCTCATTGAAATTGGTGGTGGAGGCGGTGCATGCGAAGGAGCAAAGGGAGGAAGGATTGACCAATTTCTGGGGTGTCTCACCATTTCATTGATCAACAGGAGAAAGGAGGGAGCCTGAAAGACACTTTTTATAAACAAAAGATTGGATGGGTTTAGTGACACAAGAGTACATTAATTGAAATTGAAGTAGCTTCAAATTTTGAAGCAACGCATTGGAAAATATACTCCCATTGTCCTTATTTATAAGTCTATTTTGACAAAAAAAAAAGGTGATCATATTTATAAGTCCGGTTTCATGTAATAACTGAGATTATGATAATTTTACTTTATATTAATTGTATTCATAAAGATAGAGAGAAAAGATTTTCAGTTGAAAAATACTCAATCATAAATGAAGGCAAAAATGAAAATTTATCCTATAATCATTGAATTAACTACCTCTCCTTACTATGTGAGATTTAGTTAAAATGAACTTATAAATAGGACCAGGATAGTATATAGGAGTCATTCGACCAAATTATAAGATTCTAAAAGTAGTTAAATGTAATAATTATATAGAAAATTTAGTGTTTTTTTTTTCCAAAAACCCATATTCATGAATGAAGTAGATAGAGGTCTCATAAAATCCTCACTACCTCATATCCCTTTTATCTAGCTAGACGGTTATTGGGATATTATTAAATAATCATATTGTATTTTTTTAAATTAGACAATAAAAAACATGTCTAACCCATTTTTTTAAATTGGACTAGGGATAACCTAACAATCCACACAAGAATGAGACTATCAACCCCAAAATACAAAGATAACATAGGCCAAACCCATTCCAATTTTCACGTGATTACCAATAAATATCAAATAAAAGCACAAGTCAAAATGTTGAAAAGAGAAAACGAAGAAAGAAAAGAGGAAAACAAGAGAGTCCAAAATAGTAGTAAGCATATTGGGAATATTGTGCATATGGGAATGGTAAAAAGGGAAACAAAAAGTGGGAGAGTCGCGCACGCGGGATCCAATGCGTCGTCGTTGCCGCAGCAAGGGAAAAAGAAAAAGCTTGAAACGGCTAAAATGCGCCTCCTCAGTCCTCACCACTGTGGGTCCCACTCTTGTTGACTCTCGAGGCCTCACGCGCCGTTCTCTGTCCCCCACTCCTCAGACATTGCCCATTCCACTTTTCCCCACTATCTTGAGTATCCAATCATTGTTCAATTTGGAAAATTTTTTTTTTCCTTTTTTAACTTCTAGTACCTATGTTTTTATAAAATAAAATACCATATGGCTATCAAGGCATCGGTCTTAATTATAAGAGTTAGTTAGTTTTTTTTAAAGAGATTAAAGAAGTTAAATAAATCTTTTAATCATTTCATATATTAAATATTTTTAGATTATATATTAGTTTATTAGTCAAACTAATAACTTTGAAGAAAAAAATAAAAATATTTTAAAGTAATTTAATTAGCTTTCTTAATCTCTTCAAAAAAATCAACTAGCTTTTATAATTAGGACCGGAGGGAGTAAAACACAATCCAATTTGGATAAATCATTTAGAACCCAAGAACGTGAGGCACTTATTTTCTTTAAATACATTCCTAATGATTTCTGAAATTCAAAATTATATCCGAAGAGTCACTCTTTATTAGACTTTATAATATATAAATACAACTGCATAGTACTAAAATATTAGAAGAATCTCTACTTGTTCATAAGAAATATAGATAACTAAACTATGGAGATAAAAATATTATTTATAATTATTTGATTATGAATTGGCAAACAAGAGGGGGGGATGACTGCTGCCCCAATTCTACCCTTAATTCTTCTCCACTGTCTAAATGTTTTTTCCTTGATTTTTTAGTTTTCAATTTTCTAAATTTTTTAAAGATTTAATACTTTTAATGAAAACAAAACTTCCATATTTTTATGTAAGGATTTTAAAAAATTCTGAAAATTTGAAAATAATACCTTTTTTTTTCATAAGATATCAAAATGTCACTCATCTTAAGTAAAATCTATTACTATAAATAAATAAGAAAAATTTGGGAAATGAGGAAAATTTCGGGGCAGCATGGGGGACAATATACCCCTTCCAAATTCACTATCGTTAATTTGCCAAAATATATATATATATATATATATATATATATGGTCACACACACAAATATAAATACATATATACACAAACATATAAGTTGTTAATTTACTTTTGTTTAATATCATTTTAAATTCATATAAAGTCATTTTAGGAAAATGAATAAAATTAACTAATTTAACTTCTCTCCTTAATTTCCCCAAAATCGGTTAAATATGTCCTATAATTAGGACCGAAAGGGAGTAACATAAAATCATAGGAAGGAAAGGTGGATGAGAAATAATCAATATAGTAATATAAGATGTAAATGTATAAAAGACTAACTCAATCACCTAAAAAACTGTATCTTATATATCAGGACCAAAAACAGTAAATAATTGCATAAAAGTATATTTACATGTTTTTATTATACTCTTTTGATCCATTTATAAGTTGCTAAAAAAAATTGTAAACTCCTAATTTTACCCCCAATTATTTTTAAAAAAAAACTGATGTCACTGTTTTATTTAATTCTTATGTTTGACTCCATCATTAATATAACATTTTCTCTCTCACACACACATAAATATTTCTTCTAAAAAACAAAATTTATTTTTACATTGTACCTAACTAATTTTATCTACCTCTTCAAACAATTTAATTTAGTAATCTCATTTTACAAAAAGGGATAGAGGTAGTTTACATTATGCCTCATAAGAACAAAATTAATATAATAAATTAATAATAAATAAAAGGTAAAATTATAAATTTATATAAAAATTTTCTTTATATGCCTCATAAGAAGATCATAATAAGTTTTTTTCTTAATACTATCACTAATTCTAAATATAGGACAATTTTGTAATATAATTTATATTACAAACAATAATATTCTATATTTAGGACCGGGAGGAGTACTTTTTAAGCCACTATACAAATAGATATTCGTTTGATTTTCAAAAAAAATAAATTCTTAATTTAATTACGAAAGTTTTTTATACAAAAGAAATAAAACCTAATAATTGTTTTCTTCCGTCCCCACAATAAAATTTAAAGTAATACTGATCATACTATGAAAAATATCATTTCTATTATAAATTATTATATCAATTTCAATGAACACTTGAGAGTTGAACCAATTTGTTTAGAGAAAATTCTAAATTCGGTAAAGATTTTTAATGTCTCGTGGAACTCAACACTTTCCCTAGAATAACTTATAATTTTTTATTTGGTGTTATTTTTTTCCCGTTCTGATTTAATTAATCAAAAAGTATTGGCAATCGGCACGTGACCCCGAGTTCCGACCCAGCCCCCCCCCCCCCCCCCCAAAAAAAAAATCTATACCGTCGAGATAATCTTGAATTGATGACGTTTTTATGAGGTAATGCTGAAGTATAGTCCCAGAACCATCAGTCAAAACGGACGGTTATTCTTTTTTGTACAATCGAACGCTTATTATTGTTTCGCGTGATTTGCAGTAGGAGTAAGATTTCTCAGCACATTAATTTTTTAATTATAAACAGAATTACTTGAGCCAAAAAAAAATTATTAAAAGAATTTTAATAATTATAATATATTCCTATAAATTAAAAGTTGAAAACTATTGGTATAGGTTTTGGATAATTTTATTTAAATTTTTGGTAAATATTTTTCAACTTATAGGATTTGGGTAATTTTATTTACTATGTATAGTAGCTGGGTAAAATTTCCTATTAAAACTTTAGTATCACCAAAAAAAAAAATCTAACTATGGTCAACCAACTAGATAGTAGATCTTTGAACTAATGTCTTAACTGATTTAATCAACTAATCAAAATTTTTAAATAAGTTGATCGAGTTGAATTATATATATTTTTCTTTACTTGCTCGGCATTAAACAATGTCATTTTGAGTTAAAATTTATTGTTATATATTTCATTTACTTATGAATTAATGTCTTTTTATGTAAACATGATCCCTTTTAGTATTATATATATATAAATTTATATATTTTATTTAAATTATATTATTTTAATTCTGACTGGGTTGATTCAGTTCAACTACAATTAAACCACTAATTCTTGAATAATCATTGTCCTCAAAGCTTCAATCATTTGGGTGCTTTGTTTTTAGTAACTTGATTTAAATATGACTCAAATTTAGGTCAGTGAGAGTATATTATGATTTCAGATATCAAATATTGTCACAAAAAATTGCTATCTACAAAGTTATAATTAAGCTTAATATTTAAATTTAAATGTGAAATTAAAATACTGTATCACGTAATCGCATTGTGATACAAAGGCATCGGCACGCGTATAAATCTAAACAAAAGATGCTTTGTAAGAAATCAAACGTGATGAAGTCATATCCACAAGTCAGAGTGGGTCCCACCTTATCATGACCTAATCTTCTGGAGTCAACCTGTAATAACCGTCCGATCAAGGCCACGTATTTTTATCCAAACAAAAGGATATACCAATCACCAAACACTTGAAAATGATTGAAAAATCAAAAAACATAAAGTTCGATGCAGCTTATTATAATGGGTTTATTTGGGTTACGGGGGACAGTGGCTTATTTTTTATTTAACTTTTTCAACAACACAGTAGGAAAAAATCCGTTTGTAAATATAATTTATGTTTAGATTAATGGTACTAGAAGTAGTAAGATCCACGTTAAAAAGCTGAGAATTTTTTTAAAAAAACTATCTCATGAAGTTTTTTCCTTAACTAAGTTTTAGGAGTTTTCTTTAAAAAAATTCAGTAAATTTAAAACTCAACATAAACACGTCATTTTTTGAATTTTTCCTACTAGTATTTTTTTCCTGGTTTTAAGTTATTTAAAGCTCTATCTAAACATACACAATATCTTAATTTAACTTTATATGGACCAAGAAAAAAATAATGTGAGGTTATTTTAAAATTATTTTTATAAATATTATTTAAATTTTGACATTGGTTGTGATTCTTTATGTATCTTATATTGACTCAATTTATCTAATTTCTCCTATTTACAAAATTAAATTTGAAAAAAAAATCATCTATCTGTTTGCGAAAACAAGTAAAATTCGATCTCAATTTTGAGCTCAACTTTTGTAATTAAACAATTTTGTTATTGAACTTTACAATGAAGTTATTTAAATATTAGTGGCCCGAAAAATAAATTATTTAAATGTTAAGTTGGAGTGGGACAGCGAGAGGCAAGAAGACATTCCCTCCTTTTTGTCCTCGTCACCTTCAACCTTTTCACGGATATGGAATTGTGGATCCTATGCTCTATGTTGAACAGTATGTTTTATTTTGAATAAAATAAAAGTACTAGCTTACTTTTTAATTACCTATATAGATATAAATTAGTTTTCTTAGACATTTATGACAAGGAACAGTTTTCTCATACATTTATTATATGATATTTAGTCCTATCAAAAGTAGTTATTCATTATTAGTTAGTATGATTTATGAATACGATAAAGGTATAAAAATACATGTGTTTTAGTCTTATGAGCGTCCAATACCAAATACTTTTTTTAAGTATAAAAGTATATATAAACATTGAAAATTGGAGCAAAGACTGTTATTTAAATAACAGTCATTGAAATTCAACTATTGTTTTTTTTTAAAGCAGTTTTTGTATGTTAGAAACAGTCATCTAATAATCTTAAAAACATACGTTAAAAGTATCTTCTATAATAGCTAATGTAGTGCATTTAACCGTTAAAATACCATTCTATTTCTAAGTAGTTAGTATTTCAAACTAAAAGTTTTCCTAGTTTAGTCATCTGATCGATCTTCAAATCAAAATGACATGTCTAACGAGGTAAAATCACAATCACTTGACAAAGGATGTGACTACCTAGTTAGCTACCCTACAATATGCTACGATTAATAATAATATTATTAAAATTTCTCTACTAAATGATGCTGTTTTGTTTGATTAATTTTGCAAAATATACATGATCCTTCAAAG
The DNA here is from genome assembly GCA_034222035.1 of Acacia crassicarpa. NCBI lineage: Eukaryota > Viridiplantae > Streptophyta > Magnoliopsida > Fabales > Fabaceae > Acacia > Acacia crassicarpa. The sequence goes on along the minus strand of JAWXYG010000010.1, from coordinate 25,397,339 downwards.
ACAATGAAAAAGAAAAATAAGGTAAAATGATGTTTTAAGGACGATTCTTTAAAACCTACTTCCTATTATATTAAATATAAGGTTCATTTAAAAGTTTTGGCTTGATTACAAATATAAGAATTAATTTTATAAAAATTAGTGAAAAGTCTCTTTATAAAAATTTTTGCAGCCAAAAAACCCGATAACTTTTTGTGTATAAAAAGTATCGTAATCTGCAAATTTTCCATACAGAGAGTATTGGTACTCTAGTTTAGGTCCTTTTGGTTAATAAAACTTCAAAAAGTGACTTTTTACTAAATTTGCTTCAGTTTTCTACCATCTAATGTACTGTTTCTGTCTCATGATACCTAGCTATATTTATTGATCTTTTTTATTTTTGCAAACTCGATAATACATTATGGTTTTTTACAAATAAAAAAAAACCCCCCCGTTAAGTATTCATTAATATAAATAAAAGTCTCAATATCAAATATAAGAAGAAGGGATCTAAAAAAAGATATTTAACAATATACTACGGTTCTTAACCAAGAATTGTTGAGTACTTTAACAATACATTACAATTATTTCCTAAGAATTGTCAAGTATTCTTTGAAAAAAAATTATTTTACAATATGTCACGATTCTTCACTTAGACCTGTTAAGTATTAATAAAAAGTGGGATTCTAAAGAATATCAAATATAAGAAGGTGGAATTCTTAAAAGAAAAATTATCCGACGCAACTCTTTAAAATTAAATCATTCTCAAAAATTTTTTGAGCTTCCCCAAGTGGGTTTTATACTTTTTTTACCATAAATTTTATTCTGGCACTACAGGTCTTGTCATCCACCACTATCATAATTGTTTACTCTGTAGCTCCTTCCTCTTATGATTATTTCTAATGTTAGATTTTATTTTTTTTTTAGTTAACATTTTTAGTTTCATTTTATATTTTTATATAGCGAGAGCTTGCTGGTTGATGCTCAATCGCTGGTCGAGATTACGATATCTAATATAATGATGGACCTTGGTTTAAAAATTAAAAGAGAGCCCAAAAAAAAAAACACAAGAAAAAGCAGAGAACACGGATAAAATGATGAGATAAAATACTGAATTTTTTTATTATTATTGAACACCTCACGTTCCTAAACTTTGGTAACCCAAACTGTAGGTTAAAATCATGTTTGTTGAAGTTCTAAGATTTGCTCAAGTTTTTATATTTACTTACTTTTACTATATATATTCTTATTTTTATGTTTATATTATCTTTTTGCAATTAAAAAGAATGTATGACAGGAACTCTTGGAGCGCACTGATACGTGATCTATGGTCAATTTATAACAAAGGCATTGGAGAATTTGTGGAATTTTTATTAATTGATTTTGTAACGATTTGGAACCATTTATATGGTCAATAATAACTGTCATAAAATAGTTTTTCCTATAGTAATGCATTTAATGAATTTGAATTTAAGATCATGGAGTTAAACGGTCATAACTAATTCTACTAAAACTAGCATCTGTTGGTAAATTTTGTAATGAATTTTACAATTGCATAAATTTGTGACAATTTTTTTAAAACCTTTTGCCCAAACTTTTTTACTGAATTACTTTGAATTAATTAAGGTAAGTATATGGGTTTTTAAGTTTTATCCTTAATCCAAAATATAAGTCACTTTTAACTACTTAATTAAAATTAAGAAAGAGCAGTTAACTTATTGAATCTATATATCTTAAATTTAAAAAAAATAATAATAATCCAACTTTGTGTCTATTCAAATACGTCTCACCTCTCTACGCTTTCTTAATATCCAATGAGTACAAAAATAAATAAGGGTGAAATTAGAAAACGGTAATTTACAACTCTCTAAGTAACATTTATATTATAAATTAATAATGATTTCTTCTTGAATACATTACATTATATATTCTAGAAGGGGGAGTACAAGGCATTGTAGGAGAATCTTAAAACCGCTGACTTATTTTAGAGTATGCTTGTGGTGGGGAGCAATATAATGTGGTTGCTTTTTGTTGAATTGTGGTGTCCAAATAAATGAATAGTAAAATAAATAAATAAATAAATAAAAGTGAAAGAGGATAGCTATATGTGCATGCACATAATTTGTGGGAGAACAAAACAAAGAGCTTTCTCCATCATGATCAAAAGTGTGTTTCTATGTGTCTCTGTCTTTATCCTACCAGAAATTTGGTAGACTATGACTTTGCTATCTCCATTATTATCATTTCTCACCAAGTCCAAATGCTTTTTGCCTTTGTGGTGTGCCCTATAGCTCACTTCATTTTCACTTTGTCTGACACCCATTTTCCAATTCCACCTTTTACTTTTCCAATTGTTTTATAATATAATATAAATGTGAGTGTGTATTTGGTGAATATAGGAAGGAGAGATCGATAATGATGCATCCAAATCTTGACAAACAAGATTTTACCATTGTCATATTTAGAGTATTTACAATCCAAATAATTATCACATAACCTATATATATTCAAGTCCCTTTAGTTGTTGTTGTTGTTGTTTTTTTTTTAATACATCATGATAGGAAAGGGGGTAGGGTTCAAACCCTGGATATAGGGAGGGAGGTCAGTTAATACTGATTTTCATGCCACTGCGCTACTAAGACGCTAACAGTCCCTTTAGTTGTTTTTAGTTTAAATCATTTTTAATCAGGCCCCTAGTAACAAGTAAAAAGGAAAAACAAACTATAGTGACATAAGAAAAATAAGTGAATCTATGAGGACATGATAAACTAGAAGAACTTAATTAAAAACATATGAAACTATAAGAATTTGATTTTAAAAAATATGAGAACCTGGTTCATAATCAAATGAAACAATAAAAATATGTAGATTAATTAAATTTCCTTTTTTTAAAAGTGCCACGGTAAAAATCACCCCCAAAAAAAAAAAGTACCATTTGTGAAGCTCTACCTTTATCCTAGAAAAAGTAAAACTTTAGTTATAAATCTCTCCCAAGAAAATTGTTATTTACCAAGTGAGGCTTTCAATAAATTCAAGAGAATTCCAACAAACACACATATAAGAGTTTCTCATATAAATTGTAAAACATGCATGCATTGGCATAATATACATATGTATATATAAACATTATGTATATATCTTTAGTTAAATATATATAATTAATTAATATGCATGCATGGATTTCATTAAAATATATTATACTAGCCCCTTTTGTTTTTGTTGCTATAAGACAAAAGAAGCATCATTATTGGCTTTTGAAATGATCTTATATCATTATTACATAATAATTGGGAAAATTGTTGGGCTGTCATACACATAGCTAGTTCAGTATTTTGGAGGATTCTCTTTTCTTTTTCGATTGCGAGAAAATGGGCATTTGTGGGAATAGTGTGAAGAAGTTTGAGACAAATGTGTACATGTGAACCCATTAAATGAAGGACGTGTGTGTACTTTTAGGCGTAATCAATGGGAATTTTGATGGGCGTTGGTGGATCAAGTTCATCGTCTTATTTTGACTGGACTTATTTGCAATTGTGTGGTAGTTCAGATTTAAGAAAGAATAAAAAGAGAGAATATTTTGCATGCGCGTTCGAATTTCCAAGCTATGTCTCCCTTTTTTACAATCTGTCTTTCTCATTTTACACCAAGAAAATGGATGTTTCGGAGAAAAAAGATTTGCCCTTTGTGACAGCCATGATAGTTCAAAATGTTGAATTTTCTTTTCTTTAATTTGCATTAAAGTCCACATATACACCAAGGGCTCCTTTGAAAATGAGGAAGAGAAGATTGAAGACAACACCTATTCAACTGCTTAAGAATTAATTTAAAGATTTAGGTGTTGATCTGGTGTTGATAGATCACTGATGTACAACAACATCGTGTGTTTTGTACGTACAACCAATCTCACCTAATTGTTTATTGTTTGTTTAGTCTTTACTATGCTACATATCATGGACATGCATGTTTGCTTGAACTCTAAAACGTTCTCCTCTCAATGTTCAATCATTAATCATACTCTGAACGTCTTCCTATGGTTGTTATTTTTCATTAATGTTCAATTAATTATGTATAGAGTTCTTTAAAAAGAGCAGAGGAAGACCGTATAGAATGTTTAATCAAATTATTGAATGAGATATATCTAAAGATTTTATTGTTAACAGAATACAATAGTGTTGTACGATTTATTTAGTCGACTCCACATAGAGAGATAAGACTTGTTGTATAATGATATACATCATGAAAGTTTCTAGTTCTCTTTCTCCCATTATACATATAAGAGATAGTAGATGAGTTTGTTTTAATCTTAAGTACAAGAAATTGATTTACTTTATCTCTTAAATTTAAAATTTTTTCCAAAATACTTTCTATTGATTTCCCATATTAAGGAGATTTTTCATTGAGAAAGTAGTTTCCAATGTAAATTATTAAAAAAAGATACACATAGTTTTCAAGTAACTAATTTATTATATATGCAAATTAGTTTTCTAAGTCTTACTTTAGGAATAGAGGGAAAATCAAATAAACACTTTCTAAAGTCTTTTCCACCCCTAAGAGAACGCTTAGGTGAGTTGAACTCCAAAGACAATCTCGATATAGTTAAAATTAATATAGGCCTTAAAATATTTACACATAACCCATGACTAGAGTCTACACATTAAAAATCTAGTGGCCCGGTCTAATCTAATCTAACCTAAGTTGATTCGGTCTAATCTAAATAAGTAACATAATGAAATCAGACTAGATTGACTGGTCGGTTAGACCGGGTTTTAAACCATGGGATTAGACCACTTGGACTGGTCCAGTCCAGTCTTGGTCAATTTTTCAAAAAAAATATTTTTGTAATTTAGATGTTACTTTTTATTTTTTTATTTAATATTTTTGGATTTTTTTAAGGATTTACAATTAATTTTTAATTTTTATGATTATTTTTATATGATTATTTTTATTATCTTAAATGTATTTATCATGCAAATCTTTTTTTCCAACATATTTTGTTGTTGTTGTTGAATGCTGTTGGATATTTTTATAGATTTATGATATTTTAATTTTATATGACATGTTTTATATTATTATATGTATTTTTATTGTTGTAATTATGTTTAATAGGTTCAAATTTTGTCTTCAAAATAGGAAAAAACAAGAAAAAAAAAATCAAGTTTAGGTCTTTGACTACCTGGACCAGTCAAGGTAGTCTACAAGACTCGGTCTGGTCCAGCCTGACCTCGAGTTAATGCTGGACCAAACTAAACTATGAGTTGCCTTGTGCAATCAGAGGTTATCTCCAGACCAAACTTCAAGTTGATGTCAAACCTAGTCCAATGTATACTCATTCCTATACATTAGGATTAGGAATGAGATTCAAACTCATGCGCATTTTTAATAGTAGTTCAATTTAAACTACAAAGTGAGTATTATATTGAAGACTGTATCTTATTTGAGAATGAAATTAAAGATTAGTAATTAACAATGATTGATTGAGTTAAGTGAAAGACATTCAATAATCTTTAATCAACACTCTAATACAATTCCTCTTTCTTAGCACTAAGGGATAGAAAATGAGTAGAGTTAAGTCATTATAAGGAATCATTACTACTTATCATGCATATGATTAAAAGGGATCTTTTAGAGAATCATAACATATTTTTTACAAATAACTAATTTTTTTAATATCTATAAATTAGTTATTCAGCTCCCATATTAAAGATAAAATGTGATAATATAGGGCCGGTTTGTTTTTGTTTTTTAAAAACAGTTTTCTTGTTTTTTTATGTCTTATTTTTTGAGGTCATTATTTGTTCACACCCTTAATGTCAACCTTCGCCAAGTCACCCACAACGACAGCCCCACCACACCACTTCAAAAACATATTTTTTAAAAAAACAACTATACAAATAATTTTATTTTTATTTTTTAATTTTTAATTTTTTTAAAAAAAATAAAAACAAACAAGCCCATAATTTGGCAATTTTAGAGTTGTTGAGTGAGAGGGAGTGTATAGATAGATGGCGTTGATTGCTCAATAATGATGCATAGAAAGGGGTAGAAATGTAGGATGAGAGTAGGGTCAAGTAGGAGATTGGACCATATATGGCAGGTTTCACAAGAACCAATGTTAATGCTCCACTACTAAGTGGCAAACGCATACGTTTTTTTTTTTTTTTTTTGGTCAAACAAACGCATACGTATCACAACAATACAAGAAATAGTATGATAGTATCACACCACCATGTGTTTTGCAAGGGCTCTCTCTCAATTATATGCCTAATGAATCCAAAAAGTTGCCCATAAAAAGCTCGCTCTTTCTCTATTGAGCTTAGTGATCCTTATTCCCATTAGTCTCACTATACCTCCCTCCCTCTCTCTCTCTCCTCATCCATCAAATACAAATTAATAATATAAATTAAAAAATATATAAAATGTATGATCATGAAAATTCCAAGAGCCTTGGAATCCGAGTTAGTGGAGTTTTTTTTCCATTCCCCACAAACATGCCCTCCTCTCCTTATTTCTTAAATCTTGTTTCCCCACTTCTCTTTCTCTTTTTCCAACAAATAACATCAAATACTAATATACTCTCTCTTCCATTTTTTATTTAAATATTAATAAAATAATTCAATATTTTTTATTTTTACTCAAATCACAGAAAAGTTTATTTGGAATTTGACCAAAGATATAGAACTTTTTAAACATATAAAAACATGGCCAATAAATAAAAATACATTATAAATGTTGTTTCACCTCAATATATATATTTTTTTAAAAAAAACAATTAGTATAAGTTATTCTTTATAAATGATCATGTTGAATTTATAAAGATGAGATAAGAGTTCTAGGTTTTTTTTTAAAAAAAAATGTTTTATGCTGATTTTTAAAATAAAAGAAATTACATACAACTTCAGCTAAATTCAAAATAAAAATAACATATTTTACCATAAAATATGTAATAATTTGATGTTTGAATTTAAAGGATTTTTATGAGTTGTTACACTTGTAATTTTTTGACTTTTTTTTAATAATTATACCAAAATGTTTTAAATTGATTATTTTTTCTTAGAAATAGTAAAATATAAACATATTTTTATAATAAAATAAAATCTAGAGTTAAGTGCATTCAATACCCTGAAATATTTTCTCAGATGCATCCAGTATTCTAAAATGATTTGTGGTGATGCGTCCAACACTTTGAAGTATTTTTTGGCACAATTTTGTCCTTAAAATATATTTTTTTTCTCTTGGAGAACTTTTGCCCATAAAGTATTTTTAGGAGCAAACGAAAAATCCTTAAGTGAAGGTGCATCTAGCACCTAAACTATTGTTGAGTAGCAACTTCACGGTATTGAATGCACCTGAAAAAAATACTTTAAGGTATTGTATGAGTCACAAAATACTTCAAGTTGCTACATATTGTAAATTACTTTAAGATACTAGATAAATCTAGAAAATTACTTCAAAGTATTGAACACACCTTAACCTAAAATATATTTTTCTTTTATAAAAATACTCTACCCATAGTGTTATGTACTCTATCATAAGACCAATCTAACCATCTTTTTTTTTTTTTGTAATAATTAAAAAATAAACTAAGGAACGAAAAGCTAAAACCTTGCCTTTATATAGGACCATCATGTCCCCTTCCTTGGTCCTATGCTTGCTCATACTCTTCTTCTTATTCCTACTCTCTCTCCCTACCTTAGCTACCTATCTTCATCTTCCTGAAGATGAATCATTGCCAGAACGGTGTGTTCCACAGTCCCGGTGACCATGGCAGCGGTGAAGGATGTTATGTCCGCCGGAGACGGCGCTGGTGTTGATATCAAAAGGAAGCAAACGCAAACCAAACAACGAAAAAGGCTTTGCAATTACGCTCTCCCGAGTTTCTAGCCCTCCGATGAGAGAGAGAGAGGCAGAGTTGGGAGATCGTCATTATTGCATTGCGGGGAATTGAGGGTAGCGGTCCGAATTTTATCACTTTAACTTTAGCTTTTAGGTCCTTAATTTTTCTTTTAATTCCTTGTTTAACCCTGGGTTCTTCTGCTTTATTACGGTTTAGCCAATGATTCCACTTTCTTTTGTTTTTGTTTTGGCTTTTTTAAATTTTCTGATCAAAGCATGGGATGTAAGAGATGCATACGAGGTTATAGCTATGGATTTCTGAGGTGGGTTTGGTTCAAAGTTTGGATTTTGAAGGGTTTTGATCTCTCTCTAGAGATATAGAGAGAGAGAGAGAGGGACTTATTTTGTTGTTAGTATTGATGCTAGCTAGCTGCTTGGCATGCATCACTTACACCCATCAATGATATGTATTTTATTTTGTTGTTGTTATAATGAACTAGATATAAACAAAAATGACTTCGCTTTTTTCTTCTTCTTCTCTAATTCTTTTCAATACTATAGACTAAGATTATAAGTGAGATCAAAATTACGAAACTCTTACTTACAGTAGCTTTCATGTCACCATTGGCTTTGTTTCTTTCTCTCTTTTTTTGGGTATAAACGGGGCATTTAGCCCATTTATTGGCTTTGTTTCTTTGTCTGTCTCTTCCGCCAATGGAAGATGCAAAGCATCAAAGAGAGACAATGATGGCTTACCAAACGATAAAAGAAATTATGAAAGGAAAGTGAAAATGTTAAAGGTCGTCAGAGAGTATGACTTTGGTGAAACAAAAATTAAAGTTGTTCACTTTTCCACTTTTTATTATTATTATTTACCCCCCTTAACGTCAAATTTTATCTTAACTGACACAAATCACCATCATCATCATGCGAGTTAATGGATAATTGTATATTCTAGTATATATGAGTGTATAGATGGGGTTGAATTGAATCACAAGAAATGAATCAGATTGGATACCTCTTTTGTGTCCTTTTTTAATAAGCTATGATTTATAAATTACATATATAAATTACATATAGACCTAACGTGGAATAATTTTACAACTTTTTCTTTTGAAAGTTCGATTCCTAAAATTATAAAACAACATCAGTTTATTCTCCATTTTTTTTCCCCAAGGTGGGGCGCTTCAATAGTCTAATACAACTCTCCTCTTTTTCAAGGGTCTAGAAATGGTGGTAGAGTTTTTGTCCCCCCAAAAAAGGAGAAAACTGTTTAAAAATCTCCGATTACAAAATTTATTATATAATGATACATGAAATTTGTATAAGGACCCGGGTGTACCTTATCATTTATTATATGTAAAATAGAAGGTATTTGCATGGAACTGAAGATACTTAAATAAGTTGCACTTGCGGAAGGATCTGAGTTCTTAAATACTTTTAGGCGATAAATTTATAACAAGGAATTTTTCAGCCATTTTTTTCAAAAAGGGGGGAAAAAAAGGGAATGAAGGATTTGTATGTGTAGTTTTAATAGAAATCTCATCAATGACACTTTATAAGCATTCAAACTGGTACAAAGTTCAGGATGCATATGTCAACTTGCCAGTACAAAATGGGAAAAAAAAAAAAAAGAAAAGAGAATTTGCAATTAAAACAAAAAGGCTTTGCATGATTGACTCAACGTTTCGTCTTTATGATGTTATTGTTGAGCTGTTTAATGAAAACGACGAGGCTAATTATGACGAAGTAAAAGAAGGAAGTGATTAGAATGGCATAGTTTGGACTTTTTGCAGCACTATTATGATCTTGTGCAATAATAATCTATATGTTTTTATTTATACTTGTTTTAAAAAATTTATCAATATGATAGGATCTATATCTAAGAAGCTTAGGTGTCTTTCTTTCGATAATGAATATATGTTGGACCCTAATGGTGGTAGTGATGATTTGTTTTTGGAGTTGCACACTTGCAAATTTCTGGTTACATGTTTCGTATAAATTAGGTAATAATATTAATGATTAATGTTTTGCGACTTTTAGTGTATGGTTTTTTCAATCTTTATGGAAAATATATGTTTTTGGATATCAGATAGATGCTTCCCAGTTTGCCAAACTAGTTGGATTTGATTGTAATATGATGAGTATTATATATATATATATATATATATATATATATATATATATATATATATATATATTCAAAATAGTGAGTGTATTATTACGTTGGTGAAAAAAGGAGAATATTATTATTACATTAGCAAAAGTTATATAAGGATATTTTAGAATTACAAAATTAAAAGGAAGGGATAGATTATTTAGCCAATTCTTATTTTACCTACCTTTGCCTTCCACTTTCAATACCATTAGATTATAATCTTATCCAATGGCGGAGATTTGAGAGATAAAATAAACTCTTTTACCCCTTTCTTTCTCTCACCACCTCACACCCTCTCTTTCCCCTCCATTAGAATCCTAGATTACAATTTTCCATTTGCAGTTCAATATACCTGATCTCCAGGTTGGAACCCTAGATTCTCTTCGTTCTCTCAGCGATGATCTTGTGAAGGTGAAGATTTTCTTAGTTTTATTATATTTAGTATATTCGGTTTATCCATGAGTGAAGCGAACAAAAGAATAAGATATCACAATTTTCTTTGTGTTTAGATATACACGATAATACACTCTTATCTTCATAAAGGACAATGAACTAGGTTCTCCCTTTTCAAATTTCGGTCATTTTCGGTTTTACAATGACTGACACTCGTATCTATAACATACCATGATAGTTTTTTGTTGTCAATTTGCTCCGCTCATAATAGTATCTTGTCGAAACCCTTTGAAAAATGTTTGCCTTTGGTGTAATGCAAATATGTATGGAAAATTGTAATCTAGGGTTCCAGCAGAGGAGAGAGAGAGAGGGTGGGAGGCGATGTGAGAGAAGAAGGAGTAAAAAGGTTTATTTTATCCTTTAAATCTCCATCGTTGGATGAGATTATAATCTAATGATATTGAAAGCGGTAGGCAAAGGTAAGCAGAATAACCTAAGAAATAATAACTTTTCACAACTCTTCTTAGTAAGTGTGGAATAGTTATTTTTAACAAGTGTGAAATGCTCCATCCGGTAGGACCTAATTATGATGAGTATTATTAATTTTTTTTTTGTCAAAATAATGATTATAATTATTACATGAGCAAAAATTATATAAGGATATTTTAGAAAAAAATTAATTCATTACAAAATTAAAAGGAATAATAACTTTTCACAACTCTTCTTAGTAAGTATAGAATAATTATTTTTAACAAGTGTGAAATAATCCTTTTGATTCTTAATGTAGGACCTAATTGTGAAGTTGATTTTAATCCTAAATGTAAAATATTTTTTTTTTAAATATTTATCAATATATTTCCAATTACCCCTATTGTGATACTCCCTCAACTATAATCAACTAAAAGAGAGATGAAGAGAATAAAGAAAAATTATTAGGGTATTTTTTTAAAAAAAAAAAAACATGACATTTTAATTACTTTAACTAGCTTCCTTAATATAATTAAATTAAGTAATACTCCCTCTGATCCTAATTATAAGACAACATTTGTAAGTTGGTTTTGGTCCTAATTTTTGTACAACATTCTAATTTTTGTCAACTTCTTCCTAAAATACCCCTATTTTATTCTCTCAAGTGTGTTTGGTTTTTTATAAATATATATATGTAGGTGCGTAGACTCATCTAATCAATAAAACTTTTAGATATATATATGTGTGTGTGTGTGTGTGTGTGTCTCTACACAAATATATATAGACACACATATATATGTGTGTGCATGTGTGTACAAATATTTATGTATGTGTGTCTGTGTATATATGTGTGTGTCTACACACAAATATATATAGACACACACATACATGTGTGCGCGCGTATGTGTATGTATATACATATATTTATGTATGTGTGTGTCTGTATATATATGTATGTGTGTGTGTGTGTCCACACACAAATATATATATAGACATGCACACATACATTTGGGTGTGTGTTTACATACGTGTATCTCTCTCTTTCTCTCTCACACACACACGCGCGTGCGCGCGCATACACAGAGATATTTGTGAGTGCGTGCTTGCATATATATGTGTAGATATATGAACACACACACACATGTGTGTATGTATATATATTTGTATGTGTATATATATATATACACATATATATGTATATGTATGAAGGCCATTATTTCAATTAGACAGCATGTGGGAAAAAAAAAAGTCGGAGAGGTATGTGCTAAAAGCTATTAGTTCACTTTTTCTTATATCATTTTAAATTTATATGAGGACATTTTAGGAAAATAAATAAAATTAACTAATTTAACTTCTTTCCTTAATCTCTCCAAAATTAGTTAAAGATGTCTTATAATTAGGACTGGATGGAGTGAGTATTATATTAATGATCAGAAGGAGAAGTTATTTTTTAATATATGAGGATAGAAGAAGTATAATGTCCCTTCTTTAAAAATTAGTATAAGACCTATCCTAACAACGTGATATTAAAAGTCAACTCGGATTTACAACCCTTATCTATAAAGGATTGTTCATGTCATAAGGCCAATAGCTATAGCTTTTTATAAGACTCTTTTTGCAATTCTAGAAAGTATTAGAATTAATTTGTCTCCAAATATACCCCTAATAAATGTTTAAACCATAATAAAAGAGCATTTGAAATTGTGAAAATCATTACATTTAATTAAGGGTAGAATTGGAAAGAAGCAAAAATTTTACATATAAAACAACTTCAACTACTTTTTTAGTATTCCTGAATTTCAAAATTGGGCCTTATCTTATAGGTAAAATTTCAAGAAAAAACTTCCAAAATTTAAAAATCTCAAATAAATGATTTCTCATTTAAATGAGTTCTGAATTGCTACTTAATTAAGTATAGTCAATACTTAATCTGTTGCAAGGTTAAGAGAAATTCGTAATCTATTGTGGAAAATAAAACTATACAATTAGATTTTTCCCCCCATAAATATTGATATGTCAGCGGTTTTGACATCTTGTAGGTAGTTTTTTGAAAATTTCCCAATCTTATCATTAGAAATGAATGGAGTATTCGTTATTATTGGCTCGCTCATACATTTGTAATAATTTTATTTACTACAAATTAAAGGATTTAATACCGAGCGCTTTGTAGCGCAGATGGTATAAACATCAGTCTTTGAACTGGTTTTTAAGACTTTGATCCACCACTAAGTCCCAATGTAAATTTTTTTTTTAAAAAAAAAAAACCCCCAAAAAAGCCTCTGGTACGACTGATGGGAATGAATTGGAGATTGTACAAATAAAACAGGTGAAGGAAGTGCACCAAACAGAGGAAAAGTTGACCAAGTTGCTTAGGACTTTGGGAAAATGGTGCACCCAAAAGCACAAAGCTAAAGCATAAAGGTCTCCTCTCTTCAGCATTCGCGCACATTATTTATTGTACTCCCTTTTGACATTAATCCCTCCCATTCACATGACCATCACCACTAACATTTGGGATAGTAGTTGGAGCGGTGGTTTAAAAGATTTTGGTAGGAAAAAAGTTATATTGTAAATGTGATTTATGTTTGGATTGTCCGTTTGGCTCTTACAGAAGTAACTTTTTTTTATTATTATTTGAAAAGTCAGCTAAGATAGAAAATGATTGAAAATGGCTTGAATCATATTAAATACTATATATACATATTAGTTGTGTATATTGAAATAATAATGTTAATTTTAATTTGAAAAACAAGTTAAATGATTGTTAAAAAAAATTAATAAACAATAAAGTACTTCATTAAATATATTCAACTTAAAATATAAATTTTTAATTAAGTTTATATATATATATATATATATATATATATATATATATATATATATATATATATATATATATAAATTAGCAGCCTATCATCTATAGGAACATGTTGAGGGAAAAAAAAAAGTTCAACGAACAAAGGACTCTCCTCGGGGCAAACGAAGATCAGAGCACCTTCACCCTTTATCCCTCTTGCGGTGACTTCCTCTTCCACCACAGTCGCCGGTGAGCGACTTTCCTCCACCACCAGAAATGGAGCGGCAGTGCGATTCAGAGACACAATGGCGATAGAGCTTCACAGAGAGAGCATTACAACTGAGAGGACCATTGTTACTCACATTGTTGACTCCCTCCATCTACCTCACCACTGTCAACCACCATTGTCGGTAACCATACCACCACCTTCACCATCAACTCACTTCATTCCTCCATTACTGTCTCACTCCCAACGGTTTAGTGTCTCTTTCACACTTCAACGCTCAACACTCCAACATTCCAAGTTGGAGCTTTTCCTCAGACGCTGCTTTTCTGATAAGTGATAGAGATTTGTCGGGCTCTATTAAAATAACCAAGATTCAACGATTTGTAGTATAGAAAACCTAGATTGTTTCTCTCAAGGAATTCACAGCGGGTCTAAAATCAACAGTAAACGTAGTAAGACAGTAACCAGAATAGGGAGTTTTTCAATGCAATTAAAACGAAGCCAAGCTAGAACAGAATATAAGAAAACGAGATTAATCAGATTAAAAACGATTAACCCGGAATTAGGATTCCATAACCTTCATCGGACTAAAATATAATAACCTAACTCGTGATTGATTCTGGACAAACCGAAATCTTTGCATTTGTCCAAAAGCTCCTTCGACTAGACGATCGCCTAGCATCTGATCGAACACGTGGCAAGCTCGCTGTGCGATCACACAACGTTCTATGTAACCCGGTCTGACCTATGTCCTTGGGATATCAATTTGGATATTAAATCTAATATCCAATCTGCAATCATAATCAAATCCGATTGAAATAAACAGAAACGAATTACATTACCTATTGAAGATGGTTCTTTGGATTTGCAGAATCCTCAATCCATAGGTCAATCACATAAGCTTAGCCAAGCATGGCTGGGCAAAACAAAGAAGAAAAGATGAAGAATGCGAAGAACATGATGAACAACTTAGAGAAAATAAAAAGCTTCTAATTTAATCTGAAAATCATAAAAGACATGATGTAGAAATGTGTTTATAGCCGCCAACTAAGTTAACCTAAAAGGGAATGATGGCTAGGGTTTCAAAATAGGCCCAATATGGAAACTTATAATAATAACAACTGGTTTTTTATTACAAAATTCGAGCCCAATTAAAAATCCAAAAAAACGTGTCTTTCTTTAGCTCCAATTTGGTCTATCTTCTCGTCCGAATCAGCCTTCTGAGTATCCATAACAATTGTAGCTCTTTGAATCATCTAAAAAACAAAAGAAGAATCAAGTTAATAGGATATCTAGATCAAAAGTTATCGCGACAATAGTGAAGCATTGTAAATTTGGAATTTAATCATAAAAATGAATTAAATCCAATTAAAAGCCCAAAGCCCAATTAAGTAATAAAACCCATTATTTATTAATTAAACATTACTAAATTATTAACCAAGAGATACAAATAAGTGAAATAATATTCAGTTATCAATAAGCCCACTGGAACGCACAACCAACCCAAACACTCCAAAATGACATTTTCACCACGACCGAGCTTTTAAGGCATTAACGCCTTCCCCAAACAGGCCCATGGTGTTAGCTCCTGTATTTTGATGATCACAATTTTTGGGTAATTGAATTAAGTAATTCATGTTTGAAATGAGAATTGCTCGAGCAAAGGTTATTTGATGCCTGAGCATAGTCCATCTGATGAGTTGTTAAAGTGTTTCAGAGAAGCATGCTCGAGCAAAGCAGAGTCATGCTCGAGCAACATTGGGCTCAGGCTAAATCCTTTGAATTGGACCAGCATGCTCGAGCAAAACAAGATAGGTTTGCTCGAGCATCATCGAGTAAAGGCACTGTGAAGGTATTGGAGTCTTGCTCAAGCAGGGATCTTAGCATGCTTGAGCAACATCCGTCTGAAATGATATACATCAAGGATAAAATGCCATACTTGAGCAAGGTAAGAAAGCATGCTCAAGCATGGCGGGGTTGCTTGAGCAAGGTCGAGCAACTTGTCTTATGGTCTTTGAATAGCTCTTGCCCGAGCAAGCTCTGGTTGCTTGCTCAAGCATTAGCGATAAGCTTGCTCGAGCATGAGATTTGGCTTGCTCGAGCAACATCGATGTAAATCATTTTCAAAAGCCCTCAAAGAAGCTTGCCTAAGCATATACCTGTGCCTTGCCCGAGCATTGACCAAAAGTATTTAATTCTCAAAACACATTGCTCGAGCAAAGTTTGTTCTCTACTCGAGCAATGGGTGACTCACGCTCTTTAAAGTTGCACTTTCACATCGCTTGCCCAAACACACATCTTGATCATGCTCAAGCAAGGTTACCTCTATTTTGAAATCTCCGACTCCGTAAACTTTAAATCATCCTATATTGATCTATTACTTCATGCTATTACTGATTACCTCTTCTAAACATTTTTAATGAGTTTGCTAATGAGTTTCAGATGCTTTTGAAAATGGAGCTGGATACCCAAGAGGGGGGTGAATTGGGTATCTTTAAAATTTTTGAAGAATGCTCTATTTTAAGCTAGAGATAACAAGGTAAATCAGAGGAAGGGAAGAAAAGCTTGCACAAGAGAATTTATCCTGGTTCGGTCTTATCAACTTGACCTACGTCCAGTCCCCAGACACTCTGGGATTTTTCACTATTTCAATTGATTACACACTCTGCACTCAAGAGTAGTTCTTTCACTAGAACTCACTCCCCCTTACAAGTGTTAATCAATGAATCCAACCACCAAGTCCCCTGACTTATGGGACTTGTGGTTCTTTACAATCAATAATCAATGAACAATTAAAACTCTCACAAAGAGTAGATAATGATAATCACTAAAGCTCACAATATCAAAAGACAATTTACAACAGAAAACAGAAGATAGGTGAGACTATTGAATGCTTGTGTGTTTTCTGATGTTCTTAGTTGTTGAGAAGCCTTGAATGCACTCTATTTATACTTAGAGAGCATTAATTGACCGTTGTAGAATGAATCAAACCGTTGTAGGTGATTAGTGTTAACTTTGGTCAGCTTCTCTCTCTAATCTCCACTTAATCCAGATGTATAATTGATCTGAGGTAGCTTTCTGTGGATTTGCCCGTTGGAGAAGAGTTTTCTTGATGTAGTAATCATTTTTTACCGTTGTGAAGGCGTGTTCAGGTGGATTAATAAAAAAGAGGCTAATTTTCTAAAGTGCATTAAATGCTCTGAACACTTTATGCTTTTTGCCTTTGACCTTCATTAATCTTCTTCTAAGTCAACTGAAACTCACTTAGCAAGGTGGTTAAACATAGCTAAGAACATATAAGAATGATTAATGCAAGTATCTAGATCAAATGAATGTGTTTTACAAATTCGTGTGATTTGAAAATCAGTTTCAGCGCCCAATACTCGAGTATGTTCTTCAATACTTGAGTATGTCACTGTGTACTTGAGTCAATACTTAAGTATCCAAACTGATACTCGAGTATGCTTCTTCCAGAGGCAAATCATCATGACTTGAACTTGAAAACCAATGTCAATACTCGAGTATGTAAGTCTATACTCGAGTTTTGAACCTTTTGTGAGAGAATTAGCTTGAGTTCAAAAGCTCAATACTTGAGTATTCATTCCAATACTTGAGTATTCAAATCATTGACAAATGGATAACCTCTCTGTATGCTCAATACTCGAGTTTGCATATCAATACTCGAGCATTGACTTATTTTCAAAACTTGTGAAGTTTTTCCATGTCAAAACTTTAGTATTCAAATGAATACTTAAGTATTCATAAACAGGTGTTCAGTTGAAAAACTTTGTAAGAGCCCAATACTCGAGTATGTAAAACCTATACTAGAGTTTCCAACAGTTATAAAGGTTTGAAGACTCTCTGTAAGACCAATACTCAAGTATTCAAATGCCATACTCGAGTATTCACTCAAGGTGAAAAATTGTTTGCTCTCTGTAAGTCCAATACTCGAGTATTGCTTCCAATACTTGAGTATTGACTTAGCTTGAAAAACTTGAGTACTCTCTGGAAGTCCAATACTTGAGTATGCAAGTCCCATACTCGAGTATGTACTTAAGATCAAAACTTGATTGCTCTCTGTAACTTCAATACTCGAGTATTGCTTCCAATACTTGAGTATTGCTTTGTAAAATGAACTTGAGCAATCCACTGTCAAGTCAATACTCGAGTATACAATCCAATACTCGAGTTTCCAATTGACAGATGATTTTTAGCAAATTTAGAAACTTCAAAACATGTTTACAATTGTTGATTATCATCAAAACACATAGAGAACTAACAGCTTTTGCCATGGATTAACCACAAAATGACATAAAGTGAATTATGTGTCAGAAGAATTAAATGCAATTGCCGAAACTGGTGATAATCTCAGTAACCAATTCTCTAATCAAAGTAAAGCCACCACTGTTATTCTGCCTGTGCATTGAATGCTATTTTACAAGGGGCAAAACAAAAGGAACGAAGAAGAGAATGTCGTCGCTGCAAAATACACCTGGAATATTCAGACGGCAAAAGTCTTAACGAAAGCCTCATCTGTCTAACGGATACATTCAAGACTCTCAACGGCTATACCTCAAGCTTCATCAACGGTCATTAATTACAACATCTATAAATAGCCAAAGCATTGAATATGCCACCTACCAAAAACGTTGTGCATTCAATTTGAGTTTATTGCTATTCGTTGTTTCAACTGTTTCATTAATATCTTCGGATAAATTTGTACTTCAGTGTTTAACATCTTATCTACTTATGAGGAGTTATATAAACATCTATTTCATTTTCAGTTTAAATCTTAAGGTTGTGGAACCTTAAGAGTGGGTGTACAATTACAGCTAGTAAGGGAGAGTGAGTTCTGAGAGGATCATCCGAGTACAATGTAATTGTTCCTTGAAAGATTGTAAAATCCCATGTGTTCTGGGGACTGGACGTAGGTCAGAGTTTTGGACCGAACCAGTATAAATTGGCCATGTCCAATTTACTTCCTTGAATTATCTCTCTGTTCACTGTCTTTATTCGTCTCCTGTGAATCTTGTGAAAAGTTTTTTTGTGATCACCTATTCACCCCCCCTCTAGGTGATATTCCACCTTCACATGGTATTATACTACCATTACATTTTATATTTAATACTACCTATAATTCTAAATATAAGATAAAGTTTATAGTGCAATATGCACTACAAACTTTCTTCTATACTTAGGACCGAGGAGGAATAAAATATAGGGTAAAATATAAGCTTATTGCTCTAAATTCACATTAGTTTCAATTTAGTCCTTTATTATTAATATTGTTAGCCTTATTAATGAAAAATGTTGATCAAGAAAATTTAAATGGTCAATGTATAATTAAATACTCACATATTAATATTTAATTTAAAATTTTTGAATTATAATATTCAAAATAAATATAATGAAGATAACCAGCTATTTACATAAACTTTTAACATCAACTCCTCATTTTTCAAAAAAAAAAATTATATATATATATATATTAAAAGATGTTTTGTCAATGTTTAAGCATTTAAATTTGCTGAGTTATCATTTTTATATTAATGAAATTATTGGAGTTAGCATTAAGGAATTATAAATATACTTTATAAATTTTAGGAACTAAATTGAAATTTAATAGAAATTTCAGAGGACCAAACATATATTTTGGCCTAAATAACTTCCCTCATCCAATATATAAGATCTAAATACCCAAATCACATGTATCAAAAAATTGATTAAACATGATGAATGCATAAAAATTACTCTTATTTATCGATGAAGAGAGTAAAAGGGAGGAGTGAATGAGTAAATAAGAAAAAGAGGTGAGAGAGAGAGAGTAAATGGTCAAAACTCAAAATATGGTAATGAAGTCCCCAAAAATTAAAGCGAAACCAAAAACAAAAAGGTGAATTGTAGTACCTCTGTTATTCTCTTACATTTCATTTTAACAACGTTGATGCTGGAGCTACAGTAGGAATACTTTTTTTTTTTTTGGGGGATAAATAGGACTAATTAATTTTGCAAGTGAGGATACAAAAAAAATTGCTGGCAATTGGGCCACTAATGATTTTCAATACATAGTATGCAAAAACAAATATAAGTTAACTTTTTAATTTTGAATGCAACTCATTCATAAATTTTATTAAGGCATTGTTCGTTGCCCTCACATTTTGTAATAAATTTATACTTTCAAGTCATTCACAAGTTTTCTTAAGGCATTTCTCATGTTTCATTAGGTATTATCCAATTTTGTTTACCAAGAAACAAATCCACACTTTTAAATTATTCACAAGTTTTATTAAGACATTCTCCACATACGTTTCATTAGGTATTACCAAATTTTATTTACTAAATAATAAACACACACTTTCAGGTCATTCACATGTTTTGTTAAAGCATTCCCCACATTATATTATGTATTAACAAGTGTAGATTTGAAATATGATAAATGAAAGTTGATAATATAGCTAATGAAACTTTGGGAATGCCTTAACAAAACTTATAAATGACATGAAAGTGTGGATTTATTATTTGGTAAATAAAATTTGGTAATACCTAATGAAATGTATGTGGGGAATATCTTAACAAAATGATGAGTATATATTTTATCATTAAATAGGTGTATATTTTATGAGACTTAATTGGAATTATTGATATTATATACCTATTTAATTATCTTTTATGAACGTTTCCATAACTGAATGAAACTTGGAATCAAAGAATAAATCGACATAAAATTTACTCATATCTTATTTTTATTATGCAGGAAATATTAGCTGATTTGGAAAGAAATAGAAAGAGCAATTAAAAGGATATGCAATCAGCCAAACTTGATGGTCCCTCACAAGAAAAATAGAAACAAAATCAATTGTGTGATCTGATGGAGTAAATTACAAGATATGAGACATCTTTGTAATAAGAAAAAGAGAGTCAGTGACCCAAGACCTAAATTATAAATAAGGAGGCAGAGATAAGCAAAAGGGGAGGGGGACGAAAAGAAGAAGCAGAGCGTGATATTAATTCAAGAAGCAGAGTTGTTCTGGGATTTCTTCTTCTTCTTCTTCTTCTTCTTCTTCTTCTCCTTCTCCTCTTTATGTTGGAATTTGAATTTCTTATTTTTGTAATGGGTTTTCTTATAGCCATGTGTGGCTAATTTTCTTTTGCAACCTAGAGAATCTATGAATTTGTTTGGGTTTTAGAGATTATTCCCACTTGTTAGTTTTGCTTAATTTTATTTCAGTTTATTTAATCCTGTGTTCATTGTTATTGCTTATTGATTGATCACTATTGAGCATGTTTTGGGGATTTAGGGTTGGACTTGAAAGAGGGAATCCTAAATTGACCTTGGGAATAAATAATGTGGAATTAGGTTAAAATTTAACGTGAAGTTAGGTTTTAATCTAATTTGCGTCTAGGATAGACATATACCTAGAAACTCTACATAGTCAAATTAGAGTGAGCCCGATTTGAATTGCACCTTAATTAATTGTGTGAGACATTGCAAAATTATTTGAGGTAAGTGTATAAGTGGGCCGACATGCACTTATAAACATTAATACTCTAGATTAGCTGATTAAATTAAGTCAAAGTTAATTTTTTTTTTTTTTTTGGTATTCTAAGTCAAAGTTAATTTAGTGGGGATAAAATCTAAGAATCAAATAAGGGATTAGTGACTCTAGGTTGCTCATTTGATTATTGTGGTAGTTTTCTTATTTTTATTTTAGTTTTAATTTCTTTTCTCTTCATTAAATTTAATTTGGTTTTCTCAACTTAAACGAAATTGTGAAATTAATGCTCAACTAAAAGTTGTGATACTAAGTCCTCGTGAGAACGATACTTTTCTCATCACTTTATTACTTGATATGGCCCGTGCATTTGCGGAGTTTTTAGGTTATAAATTTTTCCCTATCAAGAAAAAAAATTTAAAAAAAATCAAAAACTTGATAGGGAAAAATTTATAACCTAAAAACTCCGCAAGTGCACGGGCCGTATCAAGTAATAAAGTGATGAGAAAAGTATCGTTCCCATGAGAACTTAGTATCACAACCTTTAGTTGAGCATTAATTTCACAATTTCGTTTAAGTTGAGAAAACCAAATTAAATTTAATGAAGAGAAAAGAAATTAAAACTAAAATAAAAATAAGAAAACTACCACAATAATCAAATGAGCAACCTAGTATTAATGTTTATAAGTTCCTGTCGGTCCACTTATACACCTACCTCAAATAATTATGCAATGTCTCACACAATTAATTAAGGTGCAATTCAAATCGGGCTCACTCTAATTTGACTATGCGAAGCTTCTAGGTATATGTCTATCCTAGACGCAAATTAGATTAAAACCTAACTTCACGTTAAATTTTAACCTAATTCCACATTATTTATTCCCAAGGTCAATTTAGGATTCCCTCTTTCAAGTCCAACCCTAAATCCCCAAAACATGCTCAATGGTGATCAATCAATAAGCAATAACAATGAACACATGATTAAATAAACTAAAATAAAATTAAGCAAAACTAACAAGGGGGAATAATCTCTAAAACCCAAACAAATTCATAGATTCTCCAGGTTGCAAAAGAAAATTAGCCACACATTGTTATAAGAAAATCCATTACAAAAATAAGAAATTCAAATTCCAACATAAAGAGAGGAAGAAGAAGAAGAAGAAATCCCAGAACAACTCTGCTTCTTGAATTAATATCACGCTCTGCTTCTTCTTTTCGTCCCCCTCCCCTTTTGCTTATCTCTGCCTCCTTATTTATAATTTAGGTCTTGGGTCACTGACTCTCTTTTTCTTATTACAAAGATATCTCATATCTTGTAATTTACTCCATCAGATCACACAATTGATTTTGTTTCTATTTTTCTTGTGGGGGACCATCAAGTTTGGCTGATTGCATATCCTTTTAATTGCTCTTTCTATTTCTTTCCAAATCATCTAATATTTCCTGCATAATAAAAATAAGATATGAGTAGATTTTATGTCGATTTATTCTTTGATCCCAAGTTTCATTCAGTTATGGAAACGTTCATAAAAGATAATTAAATAGGTATATAATATCAATAATTCCAATTAAATCTCATAAAATATACACCTATTTAATGATAAAATATATACTCATCACAAAACTTGTGAATAACCTAAAAATGTGAATTTGCTATTGCGTAAACAAACGTTGGTGATACCTAATGAAACGTAGAAAATGCCTTAACAAAACTTATAAATGACTTGAAAATGTGAATTTGTTACTTTGTAAATAAAAATTGGTAATAACTAATAAAATATGGAGAATGCCTTAACAGAACTTGTGAATAAATTATAGTCAAAGCAGTCAAGTTAAATTTGTTTTTGCATGTTATATATTGAAAATAAACCAATGTTTTTGTCATGCAAGTGGGGATGGGATCAAATCCCACCTCCACCACTTGCAAAATTAATTATTCCTGTCTGAGCTCCAACGAAGTTAGTTGGGAAAATTTTTTTAATTAAGGGGCATTTCAGTCTTTTTCCTTTTAGTGCACATCTCTTTCTTCCCAACATATCTCAAACCCCCCCCCCCCCCTCCCCCTCCCCCAAAAAGAAAAAAGAAAAACAGTTTTTGGATGTGGAACATATTTTGGCCCAAAAAAATCAGGGTTTTGTTTTGGGCCCAAGAAAAACAAGAAGTTTTTGTAAAAAAAAAAAAACAAGACGGTTAAACATATTTGAAATGGCAACCTTTTTTTGGCCCAAGATTTAATTGAAGGAGCAATTGGAGTATCTGCTTGAGAGAGTTTCTCTATAGACAAGCTTGAACGGTTTGTTGCTTCCACCACTATTGTTCTAGCCCAAGTTACTTCGACTTTTTTTCAATATAAATGATTAAAAGAATTAATATTTTAAGAAAATCAACATAAACAAATAACTGATTTCACTGATTTTTGTTCAATGGTCTTCTTGTTTTTGTTTTTCAGCCTTTCATATTATTCTTACTTTTTTATTACAGTTTATATACTTTGTTTGCTTTTTAAGCCTATGCAAATATGATATCTATAGTCTATTTATGTTTTTCACCCCTTTTTTGTATGAAAATTTTAGGAGAGAGGTTGAACTTACTTACAGTTCAAGGACAGGGCGCTATGGCTTTGCTCCCCAGAACATATAGACTTGAGAATACATATGTCTCCACCTCAGCCTGTGTTTCCCCAAGTTCATATCGTCTAGGATAATTCCCCTAATGTCTTGACCAACTCCAAAATCGAACCCTCTCCCTTTTGATAAGAGTGTCCGACCCTTTTGCCAGTTGAATTCAAAGACAAATGGTTGATTTTCACCCCCTTAAACTGCATGTCATCTATTATTGTTACTGGGTCCAATCTCTGTTTGTTTCAATGTTGTGGGTTCTCCTTTTTATGTAATCGGCCTTTTAATCAAAAAAATGGTCCAATATGATTTTGGGCCCATCTAGGTTGTATACCTTTACTATTATTTTTTATTAAAAAAAATACTAACTTAGCTAATTTTTTTTAATCTTTCTTAATCAATTTTCTAATTCATATAATTAAGAGTGGAGGAAGTACATATTACTACAAGGAAAATGCACAATAAGTGGCTATTTCAAGCCAATAGAGTTGTAACATCCAATTTATTGGTATGTACCATAAATTTATCTATATTATTTCAATATAATATTTATAATAAAAAATAAATTCTAACTTTTGTTATGATGTATTCAAATTCAAACACTTATAGATAGACAAAACAAAATAGAGATGGCTAGGATTGACATAAGTCGGTTTCAACCACTTAATGGCATACATGTGATTGGGAATTAAATGTTGTAGAAACGTGAAAGCAAGAAGCAAGCATGAGATAAGTATGAAAATGGTGTGATGATGATATGCTTCAAAATAAACAATAAACAATTGGGACATTGTGTTGTGGCACTTCGATCACTTTCCCTTCCCTAACAGCCCATATGCCCCAGACGTCACGCAAGGTGATGTATAGACTCTCTGGCTAATATCTCCTGTGAACTGAACTCCAAACGCCCTGCCCTTGAACTATAGGTAAGTCTAACTCCTTTCCTAAAATTTATATATATATGTGTGTGTGTGTGTGTAATCATGGGGAAGGCCAGCTCTAGGAGCTGACATGGAAACCATTGCATCCTAGAGCTGGCCTTCCTCATGTATGCGGGTTCGATCCCGATCCCGCCCCCCCCCCCCCTCCCCTTCCCTTTCCCCTCACATGTATAAAAAAAAATAAAATCCATTCCATTTATGTGGGACCCATATTCCTTTATAATTATCCCTCTTAATAAATGTATCTTCAAATTTATCACACTTAAATTCACACGGTGTGATACTTGATTTCTGGAACAAATATATTGGTTCTGGTAAAAAAAAAATTACTGGTTAAATTATAGAATTAAAAATTAGAAATTTCTTCGTTTTCTGCTGGGAAAAATAAATAAACGATAAATTTGATGTATATACGAAAAAAGAAAAGAAAATATATTGTGAAGTTTCATTCAAAATTAATGTTTAGACTAACACTTTCCTCCTTCCAACCCAGTGCCTCATTCACATCGAATACCTCCTAATTAAATGTGGACTTAAATAAGAAGTTGTGTGTTGGATTCTTCACCCAAAAAAAAATGTACTTTTCTTGATATTATATGTAGGAGTTCTTACCCCAAAAAAAAAAAAAAAATTGTAGGAGTTAGATTAATATATTAAGAAATTTAATTAAATTAGTTATTTGTAACATGTTTTATATATTAATTTTCTGAAAATGCCTAATTAATCATTTGAACTGAAAAATACTCCATTGATATTAAAAAAAAAAAACTAGATTTATATATGTAATCTATGAGGGGATAATTTGGAAAAAAATTATGAATTTAAGAGAAAATATATATTAGGATCTTACATTCACAACCAAAATAATCCCCCAACAAGCTCTTCTGTTTTCATGATAGAGATCACTATAAAAGAACAATCTTCTGGTTCTATATTTAAGGTAGATTGAGAAAATTTTCATATAAATATATAATTTACAATTCATTTATTATTGTATTAATATTATTCTCATGAGGTATAATATATATTAAATAGGGATAAAGTTGGAAAATCAATGAATTTTATGGAAAAGTTAATGAAGTTTAAGGTTTTTCTTGGTCATGTGAAAAATAATGAAAGTGCCTTTTTATAACATCATATTTGACTTTGCCTCAATAATATGCACTTTTACTCATATTATCTTCATTCTCTCACATCATTTATTTAACATACATTATATTTCTTCCTCTTCTCATCGTTGCTCCTTCTCTCTTACTCATTCATAATTAATAGGTTTCGGGAAAAAGAAAACTATATTTTCTATATATTTATTACTTTTAACTATTTTTTAGAATCACAATTCGGTTGAAAAGACTTTATATATAGGTATGGACAGGGGCGGATCTAGGAATTTATGGGAGGGGGGGCACCATTGGCGGGGGTTCGGGGGTAGCGCCCCCGAAATTTTTTTTTTAGAGTAAAACTTTAAATGCATTAAAAAATAAAATAGTATAAAGGGAAAAACAAGACTAAGTACTATTAGAAATAGCAAGGCAAGACACCATATATTTTAATAACAATTACTACTTTAAGTTTTTAATGCTCATATTTTAAGAATTTATAAGTATTGATTATCCTAAAGCTGATAAAAGGAGGTACCAAGAGGTTCTCGATAAATTGGACAAATGGCTTGCATGATGGAAGAGTAAATTACTTTCCCAAGCTGGTCGACTTGTATTGATCAAATCCTCCTTTTCATCTTTTTTAGTTTATCCCTTTTCTTGTATGAAGTTTCACATCAGCTATGCCACTCTATAGCTATGAGAATGGCAAATTTTTTCTAGGGGTGGTCTGATAGCTATGAGAATGGCAAATTACAATCAACTTGATGCTTTCAATCAAGCATTTATGGCCAAACACCTATGGCGAGTCAATTCTGACAAATCATCACTGCTCAGCCAAATAATGTTAAAGAAATACCTCTTTATAAGAGCTAAAATCATAGCATATTGATAAATAAAGTTGAGACACCTATACTATTATGAAGTAACAAAAAATTGAGTAGTCTAATCCAAATAATTCAGACTAATCCAGAAAAGTGCAACAGGGGAGGGCAGGGGACTACAAGGAATCAAAATGGTTTCAGAATAAGGATTAAAAGCAATAATCAAACTCAAAAGTATGACTACTAAGCTCAATCTTGCCAAATGCGTTACAGTAACCACAAACCAGTAGAGTAAGTAATTTTCAGTATATTGGAGAATGCAAGCTATTGCCTACCTGATTTTAGCTGAAACTGGCGTCCAAGATTGCGTGAGAATGGCATCACCCCTTTTCGTCCAAGATTGCCGAAGGACGACGACGGTGGGTGGCGATAATGGAAGGAAGAAGGAGTAGAATGAGCTTTTGACTGTGTATCGTCCTCCTGGGTCGTGTCTCGCTAGGTCAAAATAGAGGAAGAAGAAGAGTGAATCCGGAGGAATAGAAGGGCTTTTTTTTTTAATATAAAATTTATTTTTTTATTTTTTAAAAAAAAAGGAAATTTAAGGGGGGGCACGTGCCCCCCTTATTCAATACGTGCGTCCGCCTCTACAGTACAGAGGGAGTACCATTTTGGTTTTTTTTTTTAAAAGTCCATTTTGAAAAAAAAAGAATTTGATCTTTATTATAAGTCCATTGAGAGAGTATTGAATGGCAGTGTTACAATTACCCCGATTAAATGTAATAAAAAAAATAATTACTTCATGTTGGAAAAAGAGAAATATGAGAGATAAGGTTTACTTATTTATAAATGAGGGTAAAATTAGAAAAATATATTAATTTATGATATATTTAATGAGTTAACTAACTTTTTTTAGTATGTGAAAATTAAGTAAATTGGACTTATAAAAATTATTAGAGTGGTACTCTGTCTATGTTTGTCAAACTTGCAAGTTTAAGCAAATTCGTGATAGTGAGATAAACTCGTATCGTGAACTTAAATCATAAACTCATGAGTTTACTTTTACCATTAAATAGAAATTAATAGTGTTTAATTAAATAATTAAAATATAAAAAATAACAATAAATTGATTTAAATATTTTTTTAAATCTAAATATTGAAATGAAATCCATCAACATTCGTGATCCAAATAATAATAATAATAATAATAAATCTATAAAATTTACATTTAAATCCGTTGAGTATGATCAAATCAAAAAAATTAAAACACGAGTTTAAGGATGAACCAGGGACGGAATTAGGGGAGGCTAGGGGTGGCCCCCGCCCCCCTAAAATTATAGGAAAAACCTAAATGAGGGGAGAAAATTATAGAAAAGGATCCAAATTTTATGAAATCACATTTTAGCCTTATAAAAGTTTCAGTATTTTTAGCCCCTTTCTAATAGTTTCATGGAGGGACTAAATTAAAAATATTGAAATTTTTATGAGGTTTAAATGTGATTTCATAAAAATGTGGGTTCGTTTCTGTAATTTCCGCCTCTCCTAATTTCAATTACTGGGTCCGTCCCTGGGATGAACAAACACAATTTTATAAGCTGGAAATGTAAAAACGGTAAACTCAGCATAAGTTTAACCGAGTTTACAATGATTATGAGTTTATCCGTAGCTCGACTCAATTTTGTAAATTAGAAACGTAAAAACACTAAACTCAGATAATCAACTCACGAGTTTGACAACAATAACTCTCTCCATCTCATGCCATACTATAAGCTTTAAATAATTGATTTAGGTTAATCAAGGAAACAGTTCAATTAGTAAACACAAGAAATATGTATTATTTTTTAACTATGCTTTTATATATAAAAAAAGATAAGTGAAAGAAAATAAATATTATAAACAAATGATGAATATTATTATATTGATATATTCTCACTCAATCCCTTATTATAAGTGAGAGAATTAATTATTGCTCCCAAATTGTGTTGGATATTGCTTCAACAATCAGATAAAGGGTTCGTCGTCATCACGCGCAAACGCAACTCTTCAAAGTCATCCCTACGCAACTATGCTCCCACCCAAAATTAATCACTTTCCTCTCTGTAAATTTAAAACTGAAAAGAAAAATATTAAGACTAAGTTTGATTTTCTATTTTAAAAATATTTTTATTATTTTAAAAGTGTAAAAACTTGTTTAATAATATATTTTGGTTGAATGCAAAAGTTTTCATAGAAACAAAAAACTCAAAAGATCTTTCCCATGTTTTTTATTTTTTATTCTACAAGAATAGAGAATAGACAAAGAATATTATGATTTCATTAAGGACAACTATACAAATATATAAAATAATTATTTTAATTTATAATTTTAAATATATTTTTTAAAATCATTCAAACATATTCTTTCAAAATTTGTACTGTAAATTTACTCTACAAGGTTATTTTAAAAACATTTAAAAAAAATAGCAGAATAAAAAAAAATAGAACCAAACAAGCTCTAAAGTCTAAGCCAATTGCATTAATGTTTGTGAATTGTGATTGTCTTGCATTCACTCCATAACACAAAATGAAAATCTAGTTCATCACCAAAAAAAAAAAAGAAAAAAAAAAGAAAAGGATTTTCAAAATAATTAATTTATCCTTTAATTTATTCTAGAGAACGAAGTGTTCATTTATAGTTTTCATTTTTAAACATGCAAAATAGTGTTACATGGTTATTGCCAGCACACAAAAACAAACATTATTTCTATTCTGGAAATTGCATTGGTACTTCCTACAATAATATAATATTCTGATGACTTCACTCAACAACAAAAGACTCTGAATATTCTAAAATAATTTACAAACCTCAAAAAAGGACGTCCAACCATAGTCCTTGGAAAACGATTTTGCTTTTCAAGAAAAAAGGGATCAAAGATAATCTATTAAATTATTAATAAAAAATCAAAATTGCCTTCAACGCGGTAAAATCCCATCTGAGCTAAAAAAAAAGGTAAAATCCCAAAAAAAAGATGGAAAAATTGGGACCGTCGATGACTCAAAGTGGGTTTTACCATCGAACAGTAATAATATCATCATCATCGGACAAGGAGCGAAACGACGTCGTATCACCGAACAGAGAACCATGAACAGACTTCGCTACCAACGCGCCGCTCTGCGAGAGCCACGCACTCGTCGGAGACGAGAGCCGATCGACAGAGAGGACAATTAAACTTGAGCTCGTGAAGCCAAGCATCGAAGCAGCGTCCATGGAATACGTGACGACAGGGAAGCCTCCTTACCTGGTCACCCTCCTTATACTCGCTCCGGCACACCACACACATGGAGGAGGAGGAGGCGGCGGCAATCGCACGGTCATCGTCGTCATCGGTAAGGTCATAGTTGGCGTGGAGCTGGTCTGAAAGAATCACAAGTTGGGCTAATCCAGATCCGACGGCGGCGAAGAGGGCATCTTCGGCGATGGCCGGTGTGTGGGAGTGGAATCTGGAGATGCCAAGAGAGTGGAGGAAAGCGAGAAGGTAGGAGCGGAGGTAATTGAAGCCGGCGGCTATGTGGAGGAGGAGGAGGAGAGGAATGGAATCGGAAGAGACGTCGCGGAGTTGGTTCTGTAATCCCATCTTGGTTGAGGAAGCTTGTGAGGAAATGGCGAGAGAGGAAGTGAGAGTGATCGGGGAAAGAAAGGGCTCTATAAAAAGGGATAGAGATAGAGAGGGAAGGAGAGAGAGAGAGAAAGGAAATGAAAGGGGAAAAAGAAAGGAAAAGGATGAATTACGTGGCCGAGAAGAAATAAAATAAATAAATAAATAGATGGAGGGTGTGAGGTAAGCTTGCTAGAATCACTCCCTTCAACCAATTATGACACTTCGAGCAAAAAAAAAAACCAATTATGACACGCTTTATTCTATGGATGAATACACTTTATTTAAGAGCCCGTTTGGTCTAGCTTATTTTTAGTTTTTAAGCTATTTTTAAGCAAAAGCTAAAAAAAATAGCTTTTTTTAAAAAGCTAAAAACTGTTTGGTGCTTATATAAATTTTTTAGCTTAAAAATTGAAATTAAAAATAAGCTGTTTGGCAAAATTTTTGTCATAAACACTTTTTCTAAGAAAAATTAACTTAAAAGGTATATTATAAAATATATCGTGGTGGCCGAGGTGGTGGTGGCGGGCCGTCAGTGGTGGTAGCCGACCGATGGTGGTGGTGACCGGCCGACGGCGGTGGTGAGTGGCTGGCCGGTGGTGGTGGTGGGGGTCGGCCGGCGGGCGGTAGTGGCCGGTCGTGGTGGTTGGCCTGCGATGGTGGTTGGCTGGCGGTGGCCGGCCGGTGGCAGTGGTGGGTGGCCAGCCGGCGGTGGTGGTGGCGGTCTGCCAGCCGGCGGTGGTGGCCGGCCATGGGGGTTGGCAGGCGGTGGTGGGTGGCCGGGCGGCGGCGGCGGCGGCACCTGGCCGGCCGGTGGTGGTGGTGGCAGTCGGCCGGTAGGCGGTGGTGGCCAGCCGTGGTGGTTGGCTGGCGGTGGGGGGTGGGTTTTTTTTTTTAATTATTCATTTAAAATTAAAGGCAAAAAGGTAATTTGAACCGAATTTACATATCATAGGTCCTTTGTACTTCTCAGTTCTTTTACAAATTCAACGGACTTATAGGGGTTTTTCACATTCAAAAGGTATTTATCTGGAATTTTCCCTTGAAAAATAGGGCTTAAAAAAAAGAGCTTAAAATAAGCTTCTCTCACCAGCTATTTTTTAAGAGTTTTTTTCTTCATTGTAAAATAAGCTCTTATAATATAAGAGTTTATTTTAAATTTTGTTTGGCCTAGCTTTTACTTATAAGCATAAGATAAGCTGAAAATAAGCTAGGCCAAACGGGCACTAAGTGACTTCATGTTTACTTTATCAACACATTTCATATTTACATGGCAGGGAAAAATATAAGTTATCTTCAATCACTCACCAAAATTAAGAGTTACTGGTCAATATCATGAAATATATTTTTAGTATCAGTCAATATCCTTAAAAATATTTTAGATTGACTCTAAGTTTAAATATCAAAAGCTATTTATGTTACCATCAATCCAAATATAAATCACATTTCACAATATAACTTTTACCTAATATGACTTTTCTATAAGTCAAATTGATTATAAGTCATTTTTTCCACTGGTATCTCAAACAAGCCTAATATCAAGGTTTCATCTCTTCAGATTGAGAGTTGTTAGTACCTCCATTGAAGGAAGGGAGATCGAAGGCTAAAGAGCTTAACAACTCTGAGAATGTCAGCACTAAAGGGGTGAGTGGATGGTTGTAGATCTAAAGGTTCTTCTCCAGTTGTTTCTTCTCTCCTCACAACTACTAATTTGGTATGGCTTCTTTCCTCATCTTCTGTGATTTAGGATAGTTGGTTTTGGTTTTCGAAAGACCCTCAAAGTTGTTAGTTCTCAAATTATATTTTGATGATAACAAACCTTGAAAAACAGAGTGGACTTAATGATTCAAGTCACTAGAATGAGTTTTCCAACACTCGAGTGATTGAACTTTATTTGAACTAAACTTGAATCAACAAAGTCATTCACTTCTGATGATCTGAGATGATCACTCGAGTGGTAGCTAATGCACTTGAGTGATGATCCTAAGTTCTAGTCATTTTGCAAGTCACTTGCTGATAATTTTAGAAGTGATGCAAGATCACTTGAGTGGTTGGGTTATCACTCAAGTGATTGTCCATCACTCACAGCTTTCAACAAGTCATTCGCGGTGTTTTTGGAAGTTATAGCGAATCACTTAAGTAATGATTTCGTCACTTGAGTAATGAGTTCAAAGATCACTCGAGTGGATAAGTGACCACTCGAGTGATAATGATCACTCGTAGGCTTTTTGAAAGTCACTCACAATGCTTTCTGTGAGTTAGAAAAAGTTCACTCGAGTGGGTAAGTGATCACTCAAGTGATAGGTGTCAATCGCGGGCTCTCAGCAAGTCACTCGCAGATGAACTAAGAATGATGTGATCTTTTACTAAAGATCACTTGATTGATCCTGAGAATCATTCGAGTGATCTAAGATCACTTACAATCAGGTGCAAGTGATCTAGATATTCAATCGAGTCATTGGTAGTGTTGAAACATTTTTTCAATCAAACAGAAGATCACTCGAGTGATATACCTTTCAACAACACTTTACTACCAGAACTCAAAGTTCATCTGGCACTCGTGTTAGTCTGCAAGCACTCGAGTGATCCTAATACACACTCGAGTGGAAGTTCATCGTCTTTTAAAACATCAACGTCTTGTCTCAGTAAATTTGAAACTTACGATGAACATCTGTTTAAGCTTGATTATTACTTATACAAACTTCTTAGTATTACTAATTTTGTTTGTGTATAAGTTTCATATGATTAAACCATGGATTAGCTTCAAAAGCAACAAAGCAAATTTCATGCCAGAACATTAAATGTGAAGTAGAAAATAGAGCAAACTAGAGGGATTGTGTCTAAAGCCTTTGTTGAAGCGAAGACAAAAGCGACTGAACATTAAAATCCTTCAACGGTTCCAATCAATCTCTAAATTTGCATGCTCTCAACTGTCATTAATCGCGGATGCCTATAAATAGCTAAACATTCAATACAGAGCATCTAATTAAGCCAACGAAAAATCTTCTACTCATTTATTACTCAGTTCATTCTTTAAGTATCTTCTAATATACATTTTGCTCTTCAGTGATTGTCTATTTACTCTGTGAGAGAGTATTTACCATTCATATTTAATTCTATAAATTCTTAAGGTAGTGGGACTTTAAATATGGTTGTGGAATTACAAAGTGTAGGGTGGAGTGTTTTTGGTTGAGGATCTCTCTTTGTATTGTGGTGCCAAGGACTCGTGGAATCTTGGGCATATAGTGAAAATCTCATAGACGCTCTAAAGATTGAACATAGGTCAAGAGGTTAAGGCCAAACCAGTTTAATCCATGTGTACACTTCGGTGCTATTTATCTAACTCTTATCCTTTGATTTAATTGTTGATTACGTTCGTTTTAAATTTTTTAATATCATCCAATTCACTTCTTCTTGGGTGAAATATAGGCACTAACAAAAGCTATGATGATGGCTTTGGGTTGGGACAACTTTGGTTGTGTTGTTTGAAATTTCTAAGGGGGATTATATGGCCATTGTTGATGTTGGTGCTTCTCTCTATGTGGTAGTGGTTGTGTGGGGATTGTGTCTCTACTCTCTTGGTAGCAAATAGGAGATCAAAAAGGATGGGACCAATGGAATGGTTCTTTGAACCCCCATCTCTTCTTTTCGACATAGTTATTGATGGTTCTTTGCTTTTCTGGTGGTAGCGATAACATAAGTGATCATTCATCTTTGACATAGGGTTATGGTTTGTAGTTATGGTGTTATTTGGGCTTAGGGTGATGTTGTTTGGGTTTTTTCCCTTTTGTGTTCTACCTTTTGATTTGCATGTGGTTGTTGATGTTTGATTGTTGATTTTTTAAAAAAATTTTATCCATGCTAAAATTACTTATGGGGATAAAAATTGGCAAAAAAGTATTAGTTACTCTTTAAGTGAAAGAATTTTTCTCTAGAGGTGAATTTTGGAAAAATAAGACATTTACAACATGTTTCACCAGAATCTATAAAGCCATTAAATCTCACTATGCATTAAAATTTAATAACTTTTCGATTTTATCTCTATTTAAAATGAATTGTGAAGAAATGAGTGGTCCTTATTATGTATCACTAAATGACCACACTTTGTCTTTTAGAATCAATTAATTTTTTTTGTAATTTTTGTTTTACATTGTTAAGATTCATTATTTTAAATATATGTAAACTTGTTGTTTTAATTTTTAAACATTGTTACTAATTTTTTTGGATAAAAAATTGGGATTTAATTGCCCATTACTTCACAAAAAAATTAACGAGGATTTATGCGTGGGTAAACAACTCCCATAGTACTCCTAAACAGAAAATTTACGACCCTTGCAGGAGGAGAATCTAAAACAATAAAATCATCATTACAAATAAAGTTTTACTTGGCTAACCAATTTGCCACAGTGTTGCCTTCTTGCAGTATGTGAGAAAAACAAATTTGTAGCTCATTGCTACTGTGTCGTAGCCATGCATTCAGAGTTCTGTCTCTCACCCTTCCTTGACTCCAAGCATCCTGAATCATGTGTAAAGCCATCGCTGAGTCTCCTTCTGCAATGATCTTGTTGAACCCCAAACCCTGTGCCAATCTAATACCCTGTACGAATCCCCAAATCTCAACAACCAACGCCTGACATCGTCTTAACTTCCTACTGAACCCACAAATCCAGCTACCATCACTCCTCCTCAATACCCCTCCACAACCTGCCAAGCCTAGACATTCCCTAGCAGCACCATCAAAATGCAGTTTCACCCACCCCTCTTCCGGGAAATTCCATTTAATTTCCCTTTGGTTTCTTTACCAACCCAAGGTCATCAAATTTGTTTAGCGAGGTGACACACTCTCTAACATAACTCTAGATAATAAACTCAGGACGATCAAACATATTAAAACCTTCTTCAAATAATAACTTGTTCCTCCATCCCCAAATCATCCAGCTGCACACCGAAAATACCATACTCCATTCTTTTCCAGTTTGTAGATTATTTAGAAGCCAACAATTCTTGTGCTCTGTAACAAATTGCAGACGGACCTTCAACACCTTTAAGGCCATCTATACCCGACGAGATTTCGGACAGCTTCTCAATACATGATTCAGGTCCCCAACTCCTCCACCACACCTGCTACAAGTAGGTGCACCTCTTAGGAAACGTGCTCTTCTAGCGACCTTGAGTAGTCGATCATGTGCTGCCAACCACAAAAATACCTGAATCCTTCTTGTGGTTTTCACCTTCCAAATCACCTTCCAAATGGCCCCTAGCTCCATGTTCACATCTCCTCTCAACTGCTGATACATTTGAGCTACCGAAAACCTGTTTCCATGTCCCCCTCTCCACATAACTATGTCGTCACCATCCTCAAGACATAGTGGGGGAATAGCTTTTAATAGTTGAATAACCTCATGCGGTTGAACCCCTTCAAGCCATGCCCAGTTTCAATTCCCTTCTCTGTTTAAGGTTTGACTTACAGTGAGAGTTGGATTTAACATTCCCAACCCCCCTACAAAAATAGTTTTCCAATTTATCCACCCCATTCAACCATCTATCCTCCCAAAATTTCACACTCCTAGTCTCCTCCCATCCCTTACTTCCCATCCAATACCCTTAATGACTTCAGGCCATAATCTAGCAACATTTTTCCATAATCGTGAATCATGTTGCTTCACAGTACATTCAGCTAACCAATTAGCACCCCTTCAATTCCATATTTAGCTTTCAGGATTATAGAGCACAATCCTTTAGGTTTGGCTAATAAGTTCCATACAATTTTCCCTACTAGAACATCATTCATCCCTTTCAATCTCCTTATACCTACACCTCCTTCCTCCTTAGGCCTATACACTCCTTCCCAACTAATGGGATGTAATTTCTTCTTATCCCCATTTGAACCCCATATGAAATCCCTTTAGATTTTTTCAATCTCATCACAAACTTTGCCTGGAATGTTTTCGTGTTGCATTTGGAAGTTTATAACCTATGATGTTATTGATTAGACTTAAGTGATCTTTCCTGCTAGGGCCAAGGATTGGGTTTTCCATCCACTAAGTTTCCTTTGTACTTTGTCAATCAAAAATTGAAATTTGGCTCTAGAATTACAACCTTGAGTGATATGTGCCCTTAGGTACCTTCCCAATTCCTCCTTGCGTTGAAAACTTCCCATCCTAGAGATGATGCTTTGTTTGTCTCTAGGAACATTCTTTGAGGAAAAAAAATGGAAGTCTTACTTGGATTGATTTTTTGCCCTAAAACCTCCCCAAATAGATCCAAATATTCGAGCGCATTCCCCAGTTGTTCCTCACTAGCTTCACAGAACAATAATAGGTCATCCGCAAATAGAAGATGTGATATGCATACATTAGATCTTCCAACCCTAATCGGTTCCATCTTCTATCCTTAACTGAATCTGCAATAATATGAGATAATTTCTCCATAGCAAGAGCAAATAGATAAGGCGACAAGGGATCACCTTGTCTAATGCCTCTAGTTGGCTTAAACTCCTCTTTTCTGCTCCCATTCCACAATAAACACATTCTGACCGAATACAAGCAATGTTTAATGATATTGACTATATTGTCCGGTAAATCAATCTCTTCCAATACTTTCATTAAGAACCCCAAACTTAGCCTATCTTAGGCTTTCTCAAGATCAATCTTAATAACCATATAACCTTTCTTGCCACTCATCCTTTGCATTGTATGGGCAATCTCCTTAGCATTGATAACGTTCTCTTGGATGTTACGTCCTGGCACAAAGCTAGCCTGAAAAGGTAACACAAGACTATCCATAACATCTTTTAATATGCGCACTAGTATCTTTGTCAATCCTATAGCACATTACAAAGAGCAATTGGTCTGAAATGCGTAACTTGCTCTGGGCTTTCCACCTTTGGTACCAGGACTAGGAGAGTTTTGTTAAGATCTCCAATTCCTTCTAGTCTATCTCATAGTCTTCTAATCAACTCATACACTCTTTGTCCTACCACATCCCAGTTTCTTTGATAAAAGACCGCTGGAACCCCATCTTCCCCTGGCACCTTAAGTCCTCCAATATCAAAGAATGCACTTCTAATTTCCTCATTCTCCAACCTCCTTCCTATATTCTTCTCATGTCCTCCCTTCTCACTACTCCCCAACCTTGTTTGGTCAAATGCCATCCTCTGCTCATATTTTCCTCCAAGAACAAAGAATCATAAAAGGTCTGGAACATGTTACCAATCTGATTCTCATCCTCCACCCAAAGACCCTCGTTATTTTTAAGGCTTTTTACCTTATTCGTCCTTCTGCGAATCATTGTCATATTATGGTAGTACCTCGTATTTTTGTCCCCTTAGCTAATCCATAATCCTCAATAAGATGGTGGGAATTACTTTGTAGTAGGGGCAGAAGAGACTATGCGTGTTGTTTTCACATCTTACTAATGTTCCCGAATTTGGTTTTGTAAATAAAAGTAAAAGATAATTCCCATGTTTCTAATATAAGACATATTTTTTAATATGAAAAAAAATCAATGAAGCTAAATAAATTGTTATTTAATTATAACATATACAATATGATATTTCCAAAGTATTTTTGTTTCGTATTAGATTACATATCAGTTTATAAGTTAAATAAATTAGTTTGGAAAAAAAATGATAAATTGAAAAGATTAAATAGAAAAATGTATTAAATTTAGTATCAAAATTCACCCTCAAACTAGATGTCATATTTAGAATAGGAAGAGTAAAACATAATAAACTCTCCTTTTATAAAATAGGGATAGGATATTGCTACTACCAATGTCACTACTACTTTTTCATCGTTAGATCAGAATCTCATCTACCTTTATTATTTCTTTCTCCTATTGAGATTCTGATCTAACGGTGGAAAAGTGGTAGTGACATTGGTAGTAACCAAAATTGGTAGTGATAATATCCTATCCCTATAAAATTAGGTCGTCAAAGTTTGAAAAGATTCAAAAGAAAAAAAATATTGCTCGAATTACATAAATAAAAATTAAAAAAAAACATTTGAGAGAATATGAGACCACATCATATTGAGATAAATAATCTTTCTAAAACCTATTACTTTTACCAAGTTCCTTGGCAAGTTTCTTATGAGCTATAGTAGTAATTCATAATTTAAATTAAGATCCTCCAAATGAATAAGCCCTACTTTTCTGTTTTAACCCTGTCAAACTTGGTGGCACCAAAAGAAAATATATCAACGACAATTGTGTTAGCAATATAATCTTCCATAAGTAGAATCTTAAATAGCAGTACAAATTAAAAAAATTACTCTCTCTTGAGTAATTAATATAAAACATAATTATATAATTTGATTAGATTAAGGAAGTTAATTAAGTTAGGAGTAATTAATATAACATGTATTTTATAGATTACCTTAGTTATCTTCCTTAATCTCCTAATTGATTATTATTTAGCGAGTATCAATAGAGGTTAATTAACAAAACATGTATATTATATTAAGGACGGGAGGGTGTACATTAAAAGCAACCAAAAAACAAAAATTTCTCTCTAGTTGAGGCACTACTGAATACTCCCATCGAAATTAATTAATTGGTAGTACCAAATAACGCATGTTTTATTGTCAACCCTTTTTTTTTTTTGAAAAATTAAATATGTATGAAAAATAAATATATAAAAAAATCATACTATTCATAAATATTAGCCCTTTACTAGAAAATTTTCATTTCATATTAATAGTTGGGATTTATTTTTAAAAAAATTAACAATTTGAAGTAATATATTTATACAATATAAAATTTAAATTTTCTAAATCTTATCGGAACACTGCATATATTAAAAAATAAATAAATTAAACAGAAGAGAAAAGCAAGTAGAACTCCCACCAATTTCCCAAAGGGCAAAGTCCAAGAGGGGTCAAGGATGACCTATGGGATCTGAACTGTATGCAAACTTACAATGAGTTGTACTTAATTCCCGAGGATCCATTCTATAAGTCTTCCTCCTTGGGATTTTAAATATATGATAAAGGTAATTTTTTTAGAGATATTAAAAAAATTAATTAAATTACTAAAAATTAAAATATTTATATTTATAATTTTTTTAAAACTATTTTGCCTAACATATAAACTGATATATAATATAATAATAGACTACATGTTATGTTTATGATTAAATAACTTATTTATTTATTTTAATCTCTCTAAAAAAAGGTTAACTTTATCTTATATGTAGGATCAGATAAGTATTTTTTTTAGTTATAAATTTTAAATATAAAAATAAAACTTTTGAGTCAAAAGTTTCTTGGTCATGGGAAAGAAAAAATAATATGAAAATAATGTTTCAGTTTAAAAAAGATGAAAACAAACACGAATACATAAAAGCTAAACTACTCTTTCATTTATTGGAGCACACAAGGTATCATTTTAATTTTTTATTTTTATAAAATATTTTTAGCCTTCTTATCCTAATATTGTTAGTTGCATTCGAGTGTTGGATAAGTTTAATTTTAAGAGATTTTGTATTTTATAATGTAAACATGTGATATTAGTTTTTAAGGCATAAAAGTTTTTTTCCCCCTTAGCTTCAAGATACCCACTAACAAAAAAAATGCTAACATTAAAATTTTGGAAAAATCTCATTTAAATCTATTTGAAAATACCTAAATTCAAAATAGGCCTGTGTTCTGTATAGGAACACAGATGTCTAGCTGATAGGCTAGTGTATTGATATTGGATCAGATGAATACTCTAAGATATCTATAAGGAAGATACCAAAGAGAATATGATTGCTCCAGGATATCTATAAAGTAGATACCGAGGAGAATAATGAATCATATGCATAGTGAGGCTAAATAGTAAATGAGGATGAATAGAATTTTGTACCTTTTAGGTTTACCTTTTATTTATAAAGATTACCTTAGGGTTTGGGTCCTTAGGCCTTGAACGCCTTACTACCCATATACTGTGCCGCCACACCTGCAAACTGACACCCTTGATTAGGATATTCCTTGATTATAGCCTTGATTCTAGGTTGAGTATGATCTTCCTTCATTATAAGTAAATCCTAGAATGTATTGCCCTTGTTGGACCATATAGCAAATAGGCCTCATATGAGTTTATAATAGCCTGCACTCCGAATAAATCCCTAATAAGGTCTGTAGGCCTGATTAGGGATTTCGGAATTTGTTAATTTGACTAACATGTCCTTTTGCTATTTGCTAATTCGGTTTACTTTATCTTGTAAATCATGATGCTAAACTTTAATGAGATTCACATGTTCACTCGTGTTTATCCGTTGTTCAAGATGTTGTCCCTCAGATTATACTTCATATAACCCCTGGGGTGTTTTGATTATCCTTCTTCTTGACCCTTGCATTGTCTAAATTTTATTTTAGGGCCAAAAAAGGACCTTTGCAAGTTTTGAGTGTAGAGTCAAAGAACTCATGAAATGTTGTTTCTTTAAGAACGACTAATTAAAATTGTGGATATTCTTTAAGACAATAGGAGTATTAATTAAGAAGCCATATGGGCTATCAAGGTTTTTCTACATCTTCTGTTGCAAGTCGACTAAACGTTGGGATTCTAATAATTCCAATAATTCAAAAAAGAGTAGGGTAAAAAGTATATGGAGATCTACATATTAAAAATATTTATTTTTTAACTTAATAGAGGCAGGGTCTTTCAACAACATCATAAAGTCCCTAATTAGGTCTCACGACTTGATTAGGAATTCATTGAAAGTGTAAGCCTGAATTTAGATTTTGCTCTTTCAGAAAAATTTAATTAGAATTCTCCTATAAAATTTTAAATATTAACAAAACATTTTCAAATACTAACATATTAAGTTTAATTTCTTATTTGCTCAAAAAATAATAATTTGAGACGAACAATATTAGTTAGAGGACTGAAAACATATATCATAAAAACTGAGGCATCGAACTGTATTTTTATATAAAATTATCGGGGGTAAAATTGCATTTTTACCAATACGTTTTGTTGTTGTTAAGTTTTATAATACAAGTATACGATCATTTATAACAAAAACTCCAAAATCATCAAATGTTTTCCCGCTCATAACAAGAGATTCCAATTCGTGGCTTAGCAGTAAGGTTATTAAATCCGGACCACTCACTAAATCAGTCTAGGTAGTGGGTCAGATCAGAGTCAAATCAGAACTAACTCGGGACTAGACCAATAAAGAAGTGAACTTGAACGATAATATTTTTTAAAATAGTTTCAAAATTTGATAGTTTTCAGAACATCAAATGGTAATATTTTTGAGTGATTCTTTTTATATTAGAAAGTAGACATTTCAAGTTTTTTATAGAGTCTTAATTTATATTTTTGAAAATATATAGAATTAGATATGAATTTTTGAAAATTATAAAATTTTAAATAAATATTAAACGGGTTAAATCAATAAAGACTAGATTGATTAGATGAAACCATCGAATAGACCAGTCTAGTCCCATTTTAAAAATGAGTATGCAACATGACATGAAGGCTTCATATACTATTGCTACAGCCACTCTAACTCGCGGGAGGGAGTATCTACCATTTGTAGGTATAACGATATTTTTTTAAAAAAATAACTTTAATTCTTATTTATATCATGTGTGTGGCGGCCATAGTAATTAAAATCTCGATTTATCACTACAATTTTATGTTTTTACGATTTTTTTTATTAAATGATTTTACTAATTTTTCAAACGCTTAATGATTTTGTTACTTATGATTTTAGGTTTTACGATTTTTCATTCTCCTTCCATTTTCGAGTAAAATCTACATTTTTACTATCATGGTGGCGGTGCTTTTTTTTTTTTGATATACATAATAGGAGAGGGGGGTAGGGTTCAAATCCTAGATATAGGAAAGGAGAGAGGAGGACCAAGCTCCCATACTACTGCGCTACTAAGACGCTGACGTGTGGCAGCGTTGTTATTATATCAGATGGTCCCAAATGTAGGGAAAGCGGCCCACATGTAAAGGGGCTCCTAAACCCTATTCTCCATATGCAGTGCCTCAATCTTTATCATATCTCCTTTTTTGTTTTTTCATTTATTATATTTTAATATAATGAAAATATTCCCCCCATGTGCTTTCTTTAACTCACGCTCAAGCATATGCGCCAAATTTTTTGGAA
Source organism: Acacia crassicarpa (assembly GCA_034222035.1). Classification (NCBI taxonomy): domain Eukaryota; kingdom Viridiplantae; phylum Streptophyta; class Magnoliopsida; order Fabales; family Fabaceae; genus Acacia; species Acacia crassicarpa. The sequence continues at coordinate 25,354,774 of JAWXYG010000010.1, read as the reverse complement.
TATTCCACACCATTTTTCTTTAAAAAAGGAAAATAAATTTAATCTAATGATTCTTTAAATAATTATGCTCTGGTTTTTAACAAAGAATAAGTATATATGAACATATACCCTATTTAATTTTATCTTTTTTAGATTAAAATAACCAAATAATGACATGAGGTTACAAGAGATATTTAGCTCACAACCTTTTATTTTTAGCTTTTATGTTAGTAGGCTATAAGATTATCCGCAGAAGATGGTCTTGAAAATTGATATTAAAAAAAAAACAAGAGCATGTCATATGTATTCTATATTTGTTAGAGCTTAAAATGAAGGAAAAATTAGAATGAAAGAGGGGAAGGAAAATATTTATCGAGAAGGAACCATAAAAATTGTAATTATTTAAATGATCAGATATATAAATATAAAATTGAAAATACTAAAATGCCATTAACGAAATCTTCCGCATCCACTCCTGCATTTTCTTTAATATTTTATTTTTAAAACTAATACAAAATTCTAAATTTCACTAAATTAAACAAAAGTTTTCTCAATTTTCGTTTTTCACAACTTGCATAGACATTTTTGAAAAGCAACTACACATTCTTCAATTTTGTCAAAATTATAAATTTTTTAAAATAAAAAATTTACTTTTGTGACTTGGTAAAATAGAAAGAATGAATGTTGTGTTTTATATTCAGAATGTTACATATATATATACAAGATAAGAGAGCCTCAATAGTAATGGCTCATAATGACTATTAATGAATATTATTCTTAATCCCTATAAATCAGTAATTCCTATACATCACTATTAATGAAGATTATTTCTAATCCCTACAAATTAGGGATTCCTATAAAAAGAGCTTAATTTTTTATCAAATACATAGAGCCCAATTGATATCAAAATTGATAATATAAATCAAACAACTTAATGATATATTAATTATATGAATATGAAACTTGGTGAAAAATAAAAAAGATATTATGAGTTTAACGGTTATTACTTAAATATTATATTAAAAATTAAAAAAATATACGACACATGGGAATGGTGGACAATTTTAGTTTTAATGTTAGTTATTTTATTTAATTATGAATATAAGAGATAATGTAGGAGGTTTAGTTAGGTATAACTTAGTAATTTTAAATTTATATTATTATGCTTAATCCTTCTGGGAAATTGATCAAAATAATCTTTTTTTTTTTTAAAATTACTAGATCGATGCACTTTTGAAACTATTTACCGGACTAATGCTGTTGAAAACGTCAGACAGACTTGCGCCAATAGTGACGTGAGAGAGTTCCACGCCACTGACAGAAAAGCGTACTTTTGCGTCAGAAAAGTGTACTTTTTGTGTCAGTGGCGTAAAGAAGGCGTGAACCTTTTTCACACCACTAATGGCGTGAACCTTCTTTACGCCACTGACACAAAAAGTACACTTTTCTGACGTAAAAGTACGCTTTTCTGTCAGTGGCGTGAACCTTATTTGTGCCACTAATGGCGTGACCTGTTCTTGCGCCACCAACTGCATTACTTTAGTAAAATGTTTCCAATCAGCTTTAATCTGGTAAAACAAAAAAATTTCTTCTTATTTTGGTCAAAAAGCCTTATATATATACAAATTCTAGGTCCTTTATTTTAGGTTTCCTTAAAATGAATTATATTGTTTACATTTTATAAATGGGATAGGATATTGTTACAACCTTTTTTTTGTTACAACCAATGTTACAACCACTTTTCCACCGTTAGATCATAATCTTAATAGGAGAGAGAAATTATATAGGTAAATGAGATTCTGATCTAACGGTAGAAAAGTGGTAGTAACATTGGTTGTAACAAAAAAAAAAGGTTGTAACAATATCCTATCCCTTTATAAATAGTATAAAACTTAATTTATCTTATTGGTCATTATTTTCATAAGTGTAATGTCTTAAAAGTTGGAGTGAATGCCAAATTGAAAAAGTCAGATATTCATTCATAGTTCTCATAATCCAACGGATTATTAAACGGGTGATGTAATGATTAAATAAAAATTTAATAAATGTAATAATATTTACATATGTAGAAATAAATACATTAGTTTAACTCTTAACATAATAATATCATAATACATAAATTTTTAAAAATATATTACACTATTTGATAGTGCCAATTTTTGTTTCACTGTTTCGAAAATTTTTAAATTTTTTTTAATATTTTTGTCAAACCAAAAAAACCATCTGATTTTCCGAAAACAATTTTGTTCCCTTCTAATTCCAATTTTGGTTAAATAAAGTTGAACCGTAAAAACAATTTTCTAATTCAAACAGAGCTGTCAATAATTCTAGATAATAATCCAACTGGTTTGGCGATCCATTAAGATCGATCCACATGTATAAAACGTTTCTAATTAATGTAAATAACACCAAAAATTTGAAAGCAGCTCAACATGGAAGAAGCAAAATGAAGAACACTAAGTTGAATATTTAAGAATGTACGTGTTTGTGTTGTGGAAAATACGACACATAATGGTATGAAATTGTGGTTGATTATATAAACTTGTGTTTATTTTAATTTAAATAATAATAATAATCATAATAGAATACAAACAAATTAGGTAGAGTAAGATGTGGACGCGGCATGTGAATTGATAAGCAGAGGGAATTTGGGCGGTGGGCGATTAAGACCTGCCATGGGACCCATTGATTCGCACTTTTCAAAATCTCTAGTACGTCGGCAGCATCTCTGATTTTTTTTTTGGGGATTACGAAGTAAATCCAGGAATATAGGCTGATTAGTAATATTATTATGAAAGTTTTTTTTTTCCTCCGAAAGTCTAAAAATATAGTAATTATTACCCTTTTCCGTAAATTTGTTTGACGGTCAAAGTTAATTTTTTAACCAAAAAAAAAAGGGATTAGATTGTTACGTTTTTAGACTTCCATGACAACATTGAATATAAAAAAACTTCAGGGCAATATTCATCCAGGGCGGATTTTCCACTTCGATCCTATTTTTAAGTCTATTTTGACAAAAAAAAAATGGTTCTATTTATTGTCCAGTATTATGTAATAAATGATATTATGATAATTTTATCCATATTAATTGTATTCATGAAGATAGAGAAAGAAAAAACAGTTAAAAAATAAACAATCATAAATAAGGGCAAAGTTGAAATTTTACCCATAATTATTGAGTTAACTACTTCTCATCTGAGATTTAATCAAAATGAACTCAACACTCTTTTTTAGAAAAAGAAAAGTAATTAAATTTAGAAATAATAATGACACACTAATTAATTAAAAGCACAAAATTTCGTGTCTATTAAATTTTAAGAAAGTAATATTAAAATCTTCAAATCTCTGACGCCCAATGAGATTCCGCGAATCCACCGACCACACTCAATTGGTTTGGACTTGGGTGGCCTTAAAAACGTTGCTATTTCCATACTTATCATTCCAAAAGCAACTTTGCAACTACCGGAGTTGGCTTAAGTAGTAAGCGACTTGTGTCGCACTACTACAAATATTGGATATCACTACCCTAAAAAACGTCCTTATTTAAAAATAGGGAGTAAAAAATGAAGGTAGTGGCAATCTTGTAAATATATATAAGGAAAATGACCATTCAGCGACCTGAAATGAAATTTAGGACTTATAAAATTGGATATTGTCGTCCTAAATTTATTTCAGGTCGCCTAATAGCCATTAAGAATTTGCCGCCATGACATTTTGTTTGTTTGGCGCCATGGATTTTTGTTGGAGTATTGAATTTAGGCGACCTGAATTTAATTCAAGTCGTCTGTTAGTGAATTTAAACGACCTGAATTCCATTAGGTCGCCCAAATTGCTAAAAACTTTGCCGCCATGAGTCTTTTTTTGGGTCTAAAACTATTGAATTTGGCGCCTTTAGTTTTTTTTTTAAAAAAAATTTATTACAGGCGACCTGAATGATAATCAGGTCGTCTGTTTTGAATTTTGGACAACCTGATATTAAATCAGGTCGCCTTTAATCAGAATATGCACGACCTGATTAGATATCAGGTCGCCTTTAATTTATAACCGGCGACCTGATTCTTTTTCAGGTCGCCTTAGTTTTTTTTTAATTTTTATTATGGGCGAATTTTGGACGACCTGATATTAAATCAGGTCGCCTTTAATCAGTATATGGGCGACCTGATTAAATATCAGGTCGCCTTTCATTTATAATCGGCGACCTGGTTATCTTTCAGGTCGCCTTTAAACAGAATATGGGCGACCTGATTCTTTTTCAGGTCGCCCAAAATGTGCAATAGGCGACCTGATTTTAAAATCAGGTCGCCTTTATCGACCTTAAAACCTAATCTCCGTATTTCGGCTCTATCTCTCTCATTCCACCTCCTTCCCCAAATCCTGGCTAACCCGCGGCTCTATCTCTCTCATTCTGCCTCCTTCCCCAAATCCTGGCTAACCCGCAGCTCTCTCTCATTCCGCCTCCTTCCCCAAATCCGGCAACCATTCAAAATTGCGCTTTTTGAATCAGAAAAAAAAAGCCCAAATTCGTTCAAGGCGAGGAACGGCGAACGACGACGGTGAGTGGCGATCGTCAACGTCGGTGGGAAGTAGCGAGCCACGATGGTGATTTCTAGGCAATCAAGACTACTGTGATTTGGGATTTGCTTGAAGGTATTTTGATTTTCTGATTTAGTGATGTCGTATAGGGTAAACAAAATAGCTTGAATATGGCGTTAGGTAAGCTTCTGAGTTTCTGATTTATGCCCACACTTGTGGTTAAGATAAACGTTTTAATTTTAACTTTTTCTTTTGGAAAATTATCTGATTGAGTTTGTAAGTTTTTATATGACCACAAGAAGCTTTTCTTCTTTTCTTATCTGAAGCACCTTTTGTTTTTTTTCCTGGTAAATGACAAGGAACTCGTGGTTCTAGTCACAAGAAAACGTACTGTTCTCGGATATTTCATTTTCATGATCAATATATTTTGGAATGAATGACAATCTATTATAACATTTGAAGGAGGTTGAGCAAATCTGCAATAAGAAGTACAGAAACCTAACCTTATTCATTTTGTCTATCCATGTCTATAATATTCAAACATGCAATTACAAAAGTTAGGACTTAAAGTTTTCCTTAACCAACTCACCATAAATGTACAAAATAAAATGTCTAAGAGATATCAGGGGCATTCTAAAACAGCTTAGAGTTTTTGCATTCAAATGGTCTTCGTCATGATGCATGGCATTTTTTGTTCCAAAGCCACTACATACACGAATTATTGAGCCACATTGGAACCTTAGACCCTTGGTTTATCATTAATGTATTTTTATCTTTTTTTTTTTGGTGTGTGGAAATTAATGTATCGTATCTTTTAACTTTGAAGGAATCTTGCTAGTTTTTATCCCTTGTCTAAAGCCTTTATGCAAAATATATACATAACTCCTCAGTGGCTGGTTTAACCACCAACAGAATAAAGCTTTTGGTTGGACTACAGCAAAAATGTCAGTGGTTGAATTCCAAATGAGAATTGAGAGGAGCACTTTCTAGTTGTTTGGTTTTTTCAAGTGATTTTGTGTGATTGACTAGGTGTAATAAACCACACGGTGTAGCATATCTCACCTATTAAGGTGTGTTTGGGATAACATCTAATGGAAAAATAAGTCCATCCAATGGAGAAAAAAAGCCCATGGAGAGGGAAAACATAATAATTGAGTGTTTGAAATAACATTATAAGCTTCTGAGTTTGATGAAGGTTTTTGAATATGTACTTCTTGTGTTTAATAGAGGAAGAATACAACCCCACATATTGAGCAAGAAGAGTATCCTACGAACAACTAGAGTGAATTTGTATATCTACCAACTAACTTTATTTACAAGTTGGCTGTTGATTAGAGGGTTATCACAAGTATCTTAATTAATTGAGATTCAGCGTTATCCACACATTGGTTGAACATTTCAATTGTTTTTTTCAACAATTGTCTCTGATGTGCTCATTCTCTAGTAGACTGTTGACTGTTAATTACCGTATGCTTGTTTTCCTTATTGCCTTCTTGCTACTTATCGTTAGCTGCTGTTTATTTCTTTCACTGTTTTTTTTTATTTTCTGATGAACTCTGTTTTTTCCCTTCTCATTAAGTTTAAACTGTTTGTTGCTTTCTACCATTGGACTGATTAGTTTCTGTGGACTATGGCTGAACGCACCCGGGTTTAGTTTCTTTGGTTTATACTGTATAGAACCTTGAAGCTTTATAGAATCAGCTGTGGTAGAACTATTGGGCAAATGCTGTCATAATTTTAAGATTCCTAGGACTCTATAATCCTAAAAGCTGTGTTATAGTTTACTGTTCATTTGAGTTACTCATTTTAATTTCATCTATAGTTGTATGAAATTGGCTGTTTTAACATATCCACTCTCTTCCCCTTTGCTTTCTTCTCATGCTTCCTGAATTACCTTCCCATTCCTTTTTGTCATACTCTCAGATTTCTTTCTTATAGTAACTTCCTCAAACTGAATAATAATAGACTATTTCTATTTTTTTTTTTTAAAAAAAGAGGTATATGCTGCATTCTCTTCATGTTCCTTAGCGTGGTTCTCTCATTTTCCTTAAAAAAAGATTATTGATGATCTTTGTGGCCCCAACTTCATTTTACTTGATGAAGGAAGCCATGAATTATTGTACATTTGTCAACACCTGATTTAGGTAGCTTCTTATTCTAAGGATCTTAAAATTCTTCTAATGTTTTGCTTGTTTTCTCTTTAGTTTATATATGCGATTCACACACACACACACATCTATGTGGCGTTCAACTAGGCAACAAAACCCCTCTCTCTCTCTTTTTTTTTTTTGCTAAACTTCTTCATGCTTTGTTTTATATTCATAAGAGTTTTGGTTCTCATGTAGTAATAATAATATAGACTTTTTTATTTTTTTTGCTACCTCTGTCAATTTAATACTTCAGTTTGATCAACGTCGTTTTTCCTTTTTTAATTTGTTCCTAAACTTTTAATTTGAATACTGATGGTAACTGCAATTGAACTCTGCACTATAGGATTTTTTATGCTTAAAATTTGTTTCTACATTCATCATTCATCACATAAGTGGGGATTCAAATATGTCTCTGGTCAGTCCTGGAAAATATGATTCAAATATGTTTCTGCTTTAGATATTGTCCTTTGTACGCCTACTTGTAGGAATTAATATGGCTCTCTGCTGCTTTAGATATAGTCTTTTGCATTCATCTTTTGTCTTGTTTTTAAAAAAAAAAGGTCCCGGTCAACTGCCTGCACTGGTCCAGGTAGTCTCCTGGACCGATGATACAGTTGCCCTAATTTAAGGGGGGAAAAAACCCTGCAAATATTACATGTACTACTATTATACATATTAGCTTGCATCATAGTCCCATGACGCATTACCTTTCGTCATCATTTTATCCTCAGTGAATGTGAATTCTCCTATTGTTGACTATTGTTCTTTTGCTCATTTTATCCTCTGTGTTGCATCATCGTTTTCTGCTCGTGTCACGACTGCTGCCTACTGACCCAAACCACAGACGCACGCAGGGTTAGGTCGAGCCTTTTATTCATTTTGCCTCTCGTCGGCTTTGGGTTGCCGTTCGCTGTTAGTTGTCTTGAAGGTCAGCGCTTCTTCTGCTCTGTTTTTTGTTGCTTTTATTGTTTAATTTTAGAGATTTCTTTATTGCGATTGATTTAGCTTGTTGTGTGCGTGTGAGTAAAATGTTCAAATTTACTTGCTGGCTTGCTTAGAAACTAAATATTTGGGAAGTGTTGCATCATTGTGAGCATAAGACTATTGTACTTTTGCTCATTTTATCCTCAATGAATGTGAAGTCTCCTATTGCTGCACCTTTGTAATTCTTAAATTTAATTGCAAGTTGTCAGTGAATTCTCCTATTGCTGCTGCACCTTTCTAATTTTACAACTTAGATATATTTTAGTTTTTTGTATTGATGGAAGTATTGGATTTAATAGCTGATATTTTCTAAATTGCCTTAGTTAGTAAGTTTTGTTGAATTAAGTTGAAATGGTTTGTTGTTGAAATTTTGGGATGTCTTACTGTTGAGGGGAAATGCTGCCGAAATTTTTTGAAATTGTTATGAACTTGACTGTTGTTGGAAATGTCTTAGGTGATAACAAAATGGGTCATAGTTGGATGAATGCTTTGAGAACTAGCGAAGAATATGCGAAAGGGGTGGAAGAGTTTATTGAATTTGCTAGAAGGAATGTGACTACAAAAAACGGGATGTATTATTGTCCATGTGTTAATTGTTTAAATGGGATTCGAAGGGATGTTGCTGATATAAGGGATCACCTAATTTGTGATGGAATAAACCTTCGATACACAACGTGGATATGGCATGGTGAGGAGGTAACACCTAGTGCATCCCACGAAAATGAGGTTGACGTAGATGATGATGGAATAGAGAGAATGATTCATGATGTTGAGGTCGAATCCTTTGCACAACCGCATGAATATGATAGCGTGCGGAGTGATGCAGAGACACCTTTGTTCCCTGGGTGTACTAAGTATACACGGTTGACTGGGACCTTACATTTGGTCAACTTAAAGGCAACTTTTGGGTGGACCGATAGCAGTTTCACGTCGTTGCTTGAATTGTTGTGTGATATGTTGCCAGATGATAATGTACTTCCAAATCGTATGTATGAGGCCAAGAAAATCTTATCTACGATGGGTATGGAGTATAAAAAGATACACAGTTGCCCTAATGACTGCATATTATACAGAAATGAGTACGAAGGCCTCGATAAGTGTCCGAAGTGTAAAACTTCACGATACAAAGTGAAGAAATGTAGTGTTTCTGGAGAGCAGACAACAAAAAGGCAACCTTTGAAGACATTGTGGTATCTTCCAATAATTCCACGGTTTAAGCGTCTGTATACTAGTGAAGCAACGGCGAGGCAGTTGAGATGGCATTCTGATGAGAGAATATCCGATGGAAAATATCTTCGGCACCCGGCTGACTCTCTGCAATGGAAGAAAATAGACGAAATGTTCCCTCAATTTGGCAGTGAGCCAAGAAACCTTCGGCTGGGGCTTTGTACAGATGGCTTCAATCCGTATCGAACTCTTAGCAGTACCCATAGTGCATGGCCGGTTCTTCTTGTAATATACAACTTACCTCCCTGGCTATGTATGAAACGCAAGTATGTGATGCTGTCTATGATGATTTCTGGACCAAAACAGCCCGGTAACAATATCGATGTGTACTTGGCGCCTTTGGTTGAGGATTTGAAGAAGTTGTGGGAGGAAGGCATAGATGTGTTTGATGCATATAAGAAGGAGTTCTTCAAGTTGCGTGCAATGATTTTTACCACGATCAACGACTTTCCTGCATACGGAAATTTGTCTGGGTACAGTGTGAAGGGGCATAAAGCATGTCCAATATGTGAAGCTGACACAAACTTCCAACAACTAAAGCATGGAAAGAAAACGGTCTACCTCGGTCACAGGAGGTTTCTTGATCGGTTCCACCCATATCGTAAGTTAAGAAAGCGTTTTAACGGCTTACCGGAGCATGGAACGGCTCCAAAGGCATTAACCGGAGAGGAAGTCTATAGTCGGGTGATGCATATCAATGTCATATTGGGTAAGCAGAAAAGGATTGCGGGTGAGAAGAATATATGGAAGAAGAGATCAATTTTCTTTGATCTTCCATATTGGCGTAGTCTTGATGTGAGACACAGTCTTGATGTGATGCATGTGGAAAAAAATGTTTGTGATAGCCTTGTCAGTACTCTTTTGCACATACCAGGGAAGACTAAGGATGGAATTAGTGCGAGACTAGACCTGGTTGATATGGGAATAAGAGAACGGCTACATCCACGAGTAATGGAAGATGGTAAGAGGGCATACATGGAGCCAGCAGCTCATACGCTGTCAAAAGCGGAGAAAAAAAGTTTGTGTGGGTGTCTATATGACATTAAGGTTCCACAAGGATATTCTTCAAATTTGAGAAGGTGTGTTTCAATGGACGATTTCAAGTTAGTGGGAATGAAGTCCCATGATTATCATGTGTTGATGCAACAACTATTACCAGTAGCTATTAGGGGCATTATGAAAGATGAAGTGCGGACCACTATAACAAAATTGTGCATTTTCTTTAATGCCATATGTAACAAAGTCATTGACATTGAAAAGTTGGATGAATTGGAAAATGAGGGTTATATTATTTTGTCCCAACTCGAGATGCATTTCCCTCCTGCATTTTTCGATATAATGGTGCACCTGATAGTGCACTTGGTAAGGGAGGTAAGGCTCTGCGGTCCAGTTTACCTAAGGTGGATGTACCCTTTCGAGCGATACATGAAGATCTTAAAAGGGTATTCTAAAAATCCTTATCGACCGGAAGCCTCAATAGTTGAGAGATATGTAGTCGAAGAGGCTATGGAGTTCTGTAAAGATTATCTATCAGGGGCGACGTTACAATCTCAGCATGATAAGGGTTTAAGTGAGGGAACTCGAGGAATCAAATTGAAGAATAAGCCTCGTGAAGAGGTGTTGCAAGCACACCTGTACATCTTGAATAATATGGAAGAAGTTCAACCATACATTGATGAACACAGAAAGAGTTTGAAGAGTAAGAATCCAAGGAAGAATGACATGCAAATCGCTCATGAGCAAAAGAAGACGTTCATAAAGTGGTTCGAGGAGAAGGTTTCACACGAGACCGGAGTGTCGGATACAATCGAGTGGTTAGCATGGGGGCCTTCTTATCAGGTCATCACTTGGACAGGTTATGATATAAACGGATATTCTTTCTACACAAAAGACCAAGATGACAGAAGTTCTGTGCAAAATAGTGGGGTGATGGTTGAAGCAGAATCCATGCACTTTTCAAGTTCGAAAGACAAAAACCCGGTGTTAGCATCAATGGCCTATTATGGCGTTATTGAAGAAATATGGGAGATAAGCTACACCAAGTTCAAAGTTGCTTTATTTAAATGTCGGTGGGTTAACAATAATGCTGTTGTAATAGATCCTAAATTTGGATTTGTCTCGGTTGATCTTCAAAGACTTGGTCATAGAGACGATCCATTCATTCTAGCAAGCCAGGCGAAGCAAGTGTTTTATGTTACAGATCCTGCAAATAACAAAATTTCCATTGTACTTCAAAGTAAAAAACAGACGTATGGTGAAGAATCCTTGAACCTGGACGATACACTCCCTTTCACAACAAATCCACCTATAACACGTGAAGTAGAATTGGTAGATGATGAAGAATATGCTCCAAGAAAGGATCATTCTGAAGGAATATGGGAGACCATATAAAGTAAGATCTTAAGTTATGAAAAAAGTGTTATGTTATTGTTGTACAGGTTTAACATGTTAGTTCATTTTAATCATTTGTTTATTATTTAAGAATAACCCTATCTAACATTATTGATTTGTCTTTGATGATCAGGTTTAACATGTCTGGCTCTGCTGAGTCATCGAGTGATAGCGGAGATGAGGTACCGGTGGTGAGAAAGGGTAGAGGTAGCACACATATGGGTGCTTTAGTTGCACGTCGTCAGGGTAAGAAAAAGAGACTGCATGTGGAGTTCGATGCCAATATGAATCCGATTGGTCCAGAGGAAGACAATTTCATTAGCTACGTAGGCTATCTGGCTCGAAGCAAAGTCCGCATTGTTATCTCTGATTGGAAGTTGGTTCCTCAGAAAACGAAGGAGTTGATTTGGGCACAACTTTTGGTATCTCACTTTCGATTCATAAAGCATTTGTATCTTTAGTTTTATTACTTAATTTGTCTAATATCTTCTATCTTTCACCTTGCAGCAAACGTATGATGTGCCTAACAATAAGGCCATGTACAAGCATTGGATGGGCGAGGTTCGTCTGCGTTGGAAAGACTTTAAGAACAAGCTCACTAAAAAGTATATCCGAGGGGCAAAGAAGGACAAGGACCCATGTCAGGACTATGATTACATTTCTCCAGAGGACTGGCGGGAGTTTGTGGCGTCACGCCAAAGTCCTCAATTTCTTGTAAAATTTCTTTCATATCTTATCTTTTAGTTCGCATTGGTTTGACATCGAAGGCTCAAATTTATTTGTTTTCGTGTGACAGGAACAAAGTCAGGCCAATAGAGAGAGGCAAGCGAGAAATAAGTATCCGCATCTGTTGTCTCGGGGTGGCTATAGGAAGCTTGAACAGAAGCTGATGGAAGAAGAGTTGCAGAGAATGAAGGAAGCTTCGCAATCCGATCCTTCCACTGTTATCCAGGCCCTGGAGCGTCCTCCTCGTCACAAAAAATGGATAGCTGCGAGGAAGAGGGGTGAGAATTTCGTAAATGAGGATGTGGCTGAGGTTGCCAAGAAGATTGTAAGTAGTTAAATTAGAAGTATTAAATAATAGCCTCTGTTGTTTCATATTTTTAGCGTTTAGTAACTATTTATGAATAATCCTTTGATACAGGATGCGCTTGAGCAGCATAGCAGCCAAGGTTCGTTCACGCCGGGTACACGGATGGACATTTTGTCCACGGCGATTGGGAAGCCGGATTACCTTGATGCTGTTCGAGGGGAGCCGAGGGGAGTTAGCGTCGCGAAATTTTTTGGACGGCGTGCTACTTGTTCGCATGACGATGACAACCCTAGCCCTCAACTTGTAGCCAAAATTCGAGCGTCCCTCGTAGATGAGGTTATGGCACAACTACGGGGTGAAATGAGGGCTATGATACAAGAGAGGGAAAATACACAGCCTACATACCAGGAATCTCTGGCCTTCCCAAGCAGTAAAGAAAGTTATCACGCTGCAGATGTACCTGTTGGCGAACCTTCTCATCACTCTCCAGATGTACATATTGGCGAGCCTTCTCACACTCCACAGGGTGGACAACCCTGCACCCTATATTTGGATGACCCACACCGGCGTATTGTTGCCGATGGTCTTGTTTACCCAGAACAAACCACACACCACAATATGCAAATTCCACAAGACCTACGTAGGGTGACTGTAAGAAATGTAACATCCTGAATTTTGGACCTAAAGTCTTGAGAATAAGTCTATTTTTGGAAGACTACTAGGCTCTATTTTCGGAAAGTGATAAATTTGAAATCAGTATTTTGTGGGACCCATGAATAGTATTTACTATTCATGTATACGTTTTTACTATTTACAAATACGTAATTAAAAAAATATATATGTTATTCGCAAATACGTATTTAATACTTGAAATTTGTGAAATATGAATAGTGTTCACTATTCACAAATACGTATTTACTATTTAAAAATACGGTATTTACTATTCCTAAATACGTATTTACTATTCCTAAATACGTATTTACTATTCATGCGGGACCCACGGCCAAAATAATTCTCTGCAAACTTTCCCGTGAGTGTCAAACTTTCTTGTGAACTTTGAAAAATTGGCCGCGGGACCCACTTAATATTAATTATAATAATATTATATTATTATTATTTTATTTTATTATTTTTAAATATTAAAAAAATTGTTAAAATTCTTTTTAAAAGGTTCACGGGGCGGCTACTGAGTCACGGGAAGATTTCTTTTTATAATTTTGGGAAAATTACGTAAAACGACCCAGAGACGAAAATTACATTTAAAGACCCATTTTCCAACTATAAATAGACCTTCCATTTCATTTCATTCTTCACAACTTCTAAGAGCCATAGTGAAAAGACCTTCCTTACAAAACATTAATTAACCTTAATTAACAAATAAATAAAGAAAACCCTCCACTTACTATAGTAAGTGCAACGGAGTTCAAGACACAACATTCGCCCACAAACGCATCACAATAAAATCCGAAACTCTGGGCACAACTATTCGGCGGAAAAATGTAAGCTCACAACTTTAATAATACCAAACTCCCATCATAGAAGTGTGTACCAGAATACCCACACGCAAACCTTAATTTACAATCCACCACTTCATTATAACAAACACTAAAATAACATACCATATAAAATTAAACCTTTAGTTCAGTAGCAAACTCACAGTTATTCCAAAACAGCTAAAACAGTATTTTTAAAACATGTGAGCCCTATAATGGCAATATAGAGATCATTACAACACCATTACCCAAAAGAGGCTTACAAGGTTCTCTACAATTATGCCTCTGGTTGCTTCCCTTTGCTACTAATGGTATTAGAAACCTCGCCTGAAAAATATTAATATTAACGGGGTGAGACATTAAGTCCCAGTAACCAAAATTAATTTATAAAATATGCAGGAAAGGATTGCAAGTCAGAGAAACGGGATTGTTAACAAAATAATAACAACAACTTCAATAATCAACTAACCATCCTCACATTTACCATCCTGCTCCTCCTTATTTCCTCATGGACATGGATCAGCCCATCAGTGTTAGTAACCCGGCCAAGGTTAACTATCACCTCAAGGAAACTGTTCCCTCCCGTGTCACCACCAATATACCGTAACAGGGAGGTGTCCGCCCAAAACACTCAACTCAAATCCGGGCCAGGAATAAGAGTGAACCAATGGGCACAAATTCTCCCTCAGTCTCTTCCACACTTCCCAACAAATTTCAAAATTAATAACAATATGAAATCATAATTATCAAAACATAGTACGATATACTACCCCATACAAAACATCTTACAACAATTAACACAATAATCACCATTACAATAATTCCAATAACAAAATTCACTCACATATATTCATACAGATTAGAAAATACACTGCTTCTCTAAATTAGCAACATACTCACATAAACACACAATTTCAAAACACATGTTACTAGTATTTATGAAAATAAGATTTAGTAAACACCTTACATTCCAAAACATGCATATAAAATAAATTAACCCCGGTTACCTCAACTCCAGGCCAAACCTTATCTTGAGAAATTAAACTCGATTAATCACCGGTCACAGGTAAACTCTACATTATCACAAACATAACTTATATAACTCAAAATACACAAGTAATAATAATAATAATAAATTTTTGTTATAAAACTGAAAATAACCATTTTATCCTTTAAATTTCCAAAACCAAACCGATCAAAACTTCAATAATATCTCCATTAACCCAAAATAAATTATTTATACATCTTTTAATTGGTAGAAATATAAAGTAAGATGTAAATCCTAAATCTCTTAAATAGAAAAATTAATTTAAATTTTTGCAACAACATTTCAATAAAACTAAACCGGTCAAAACTAGTTATTAAATACTATATACATATATACAGTCTTCTATTGTTAAAACTCAAAACTTTTCCAAAATCATAACCTCAAAATTTTCACTAATCAACATGATATTACTTTCATTGAAAAGAGAAAAATATTTAGAACAACTTTCATGAAGAAAGTTCATTGAAAAGAAGTTAATTTAACTACTAAAATTATCTTATAAGATAAATAACATACCTCAAATAACCAAAATATTATCTCCACCTTCTTCTCTTTCTCTCTCTCACGCACTCTCTCTCTCTGTCTCTCCTCAATCCGGCGCGCACACACACACTCTAATCATACATATATATAAATAAACCAAAGTTGATTTTATTAATATTATATTATATTTTTATTATTATTTTATTCACCCCACGCGTTTCACGTCTGTCCCCTTTTTTTTTTTTTTTTTTCCTTCTCCCTTCTTTTCTCGCCTGCCTCATGTCTCTTTTTTTTTTTTTTAAATTTCTTTTTAAAATGGGCAAACTGCGACAAAGGCCCAAACTTTATTTAATATTACAATAATTACCTATAATTATTTTATAATTACATTTAAATCTTAGAAATAAAAATTAGGATGTTACAACTCTCCCCACCTAAATGGAATTTTGTCCCCAAAATTCTCAACAGGTTATAATGTAAACAATCCTCAACATAAGATTTCAACACAATCATCTTAGGGAGACAACAATATTACCAACTATCACACTACATCAACACATCAAAAATTACCAATATAATTACATTATTATACCTCACAAGTTTGATCACAAACAGCACAATCGTAGATACCAATACTACATAACACACAAACATAACTAAGCAAACAGACTAGGAAAGTCACGCCGCATTCGCTCTTCTGTTTCCCATGTAACATCACCAGGAGACATACCCTTCCAGAAAATTTTTAAGAGACGAATTGATTTATTTCGCAATTGCTTGTCTTTTACATCAAGAATTCTTTCTGGCTCGGGTATGTAAGTCAAATTCTCTCTCAATTCAATGTCCTCGGGTTCAATTACATGGGAAGGATCTGGGTGATATTTCTTAAGTTGGGACACATGGAATACGTTATGCACGCTTGACAGGTGTGGTGGCAAGGCAATCCGATAAGCGACGGGTCCCACGCGCTCCAAAATCTCATATGGCCCAATGAATCGAGGAGTCAATTTCTTAGCTTTAATAGATCTACCAATGCCAGTTACTGGTGAAACTTTAAGAAACACATGGTCCCCTACTTCAAATTCCAATGGTCGACGCCTTCTATCTGCATAGCTCTTTTGCCTGCTCTGGGCAGTCAACAACTTCTGGCGTATCATTTCAATTTTCTTTGTTGTTTTGTTCACCAAGTCCGGCCCAATTACCGTTCTCTCACTTAACTCAGTCCAACAAAGAGGCGATCTACACTTCCTGCCATAAAGTGCCTCAAAAGGAGCCATTTGAATGCTCGAGTGATAACTATTATTGTAAGCAAATTCAGCCAATGGCAAGTGACGATCCCAACTACCGGGTAACTCAAGGGCGCAAGCCCTCAACATATCTTCGAGCGTTTGAATTGTCCTCTCTGTCTGTCCATCAGTTTGCGGATGATAAGCGGTACTGTAATTCAACCTTGTTCCCATAGCCTCCTGTAACGCTTTCCAAAAGTTCGATGTGAACCTTGGATCACGGTCTGACACAATATTTATAGGTATACCATGTAACCTGATAACCTCATTCACATACAATTGAGCTAGCCTTTCTAAGCTATATTCAATATGGATAGGGAGGAAATGAGCTGACTTTGTCAATCTATCCACAATAACCCATATGGCATTATGGCGTGCTGCAGTATTCGGTAATCCGACAATAAAGTCCATGGCAATGCTGTCCCACTTCCACCGGGGAACCTCTAAAGGTTGAAGTAACCCTGGAGGTTTCTGATGCTCAATCTTTACTTTCTGACAAGTCAGACATTTCATTACGAAATTTGTCACATCGCGCTTCATCTTAGGCCACCAATACCCTTGTTTCAAATTTCGATACATCTTAGTAATTCCCGGATGAATGGTATATTTGCTCTGATGAGCCTCTTCAAGAATCGTCTTTTTGATTTCCTCATTATCTGGTACACAAATCCTTTTCTTGTATCTCAGTATGCCTGTATCACTAATATCATAGTCAGTTACTTCACCATTCTCCAACCTTTCTCTAACCCTTTGCAACCGATCATCTTCCATCTGGGCCATTCTCAAGTCATTATAAAAATCAAAATTTCCTTGCACCGTACTCATAATTACCTCAGATCTTGGTTCGAGATATACTTCTGATAACCTTTCTAGAAGGTTATACTCAGTCACACACATGTGAAACATGTGTATTGACTTCCGGCTTAAGGCATCTGCAACTACATTTGCTTTCCCCGGATGATACTTCAACTCAAAATCATAATCCTTTAAGAACTCCATCCATCTTCTCTGTCGGTTGTTCAACTCCTTCTGATCCATAAGATACTTTAAGCTCTTATGGTCACTAAAAATCTCGAATTGAGTTCCGTACAGATAATGCCTCCAAATTTTCAAAGCGAATACGACCGCTGCAAGCTCCAAATCATGCGTTGGATAATTCTCTTCATGAGGCCTTAATTGTCGAGAGGCATAAGCCACGACTTTACCATCTTGCATGAGCACACATCCCAATCCTTTCAATGATGCATCCGTATATATCGTATACGGTTTATGTGGGTCAGGTATGATGAGGACAGGTGCAGTGGTTAACCGGTTCTTCAGCTCCTGAAAAGCTGCCTCACACTTTTCATCCCAAATAAACGGTTGTTCTTTCTTTGTTAATCTAGTAAGTGGTGCGGCAATTCGAGAGAATCCCTCAATAAAGCGACGATAGTAACCTGCCAACCCAACAAAACTACGCACCTCAGTCACAGACTTCGGTCGTTCCCACTTCAACACAGCGTTAACCTTGCTTGGATCTACGGCTACTCCATTAACCGAGATCACATGACCTAAGAACTTCACCTCTTTCAGCCAAAATTCACATTTACTCAGCTTCGCGTACAGCCGATTCTCTCTTAGGATCTGCAATACTGTTCGAAGGTGTTCCCGATGTTCCTCCGTACTCTTCGAATAGATAAGGATATCATCAATGAATACCACTACAAATTGATCCAAATAAGGTCTAAAAATTCGATTCATATAATCCATAAACACTGCTGGCGCATTAGTCAAACCAAAGGGCATAACAAGAAACTCATAATGACCATATCTGGTACGGAAAGCGGTCTTTGGAATGTCATCTGCCTTCACCCTCAACTGATGATATCCCGATCTCAAATCAATTTTTGAAAATACTGATGAACCAACCAGCTGATCCAGCAAATCATCTATCCTCGGCAACGGGTACTTATTCTTGATAGTGACTTTATTTAACTGCCGATAATCAATACAAAGCCTCAAGCTACCATCTTTCTTCTTCACGAACAGAACTGGTGATCCCCATGGAGATACACTTGGCCGAATAAAACCTTTCTCCAACAGATCTTCAATCTGCTTCTTCAATTCTGCTAACTCTAAAGGTGACATTCGGTAAGGAGCCTTAGAGATTGGTTCTGTTCCTGGAACTAATTCGATGGCGAACTCAACTTCTCGTTCTGGAGGTAGCCCGGTCAACTCTTCAGGGAACACATCGGGAAAATTCCTAACCACTTCGATCTGCTCTATATTTCCTTTTGATTCCTTCTGAATAGAGAAGAACACCGCAAAAACTTCACAGCCTTCCTGTAGACTTCTCTGAACTTGGGTTGCTGATAACATTATCGATTCTTGGTGAGTTTTCTTATTTACTGTGCAGTCATTAAATTGCACAGCTTTCTCCTTGCATCGCAAGGATACGTTATTGGTTGTCAACCAATCCATTCCCACAATCACATCTATACCCCGCATGGGTAGACAAATCAAATCAATGGTCGTTTCACGACCATCACATACAAACCTCAATTTCCTACATACCATAGCAGTTTTTACACGTATACCAGTGGGGGTAGATACAATCAAGTCATATAACAAATCACTCATAACAAGATTTAATCTTTTTGCACAATCATGTGAGATGAAAGAATGCGTAGCACCAGAATCATATATAACACACAAAGAATGACCCTGAAGGAGAGCATTACCTCGGATCAAATTAGGGGTATCTTTCGTTTCCTCTGATGTTAAAGCAAACACTCGTCCAGGAGCAGACGGCCTAAATGGTTGATCCTCCTTTCTTCTTTTCTGGCAAAATCTTGCAATATGTCCCTTCTCTCCACAGTTGAAGCAAGTCCAACATTCCCCTATATGCACTTTCCCACATTGAGAACAAGGAGGGCGTTGCATTACTCTGGGAGTCGACGCCACTGATTCGTACTGAGAACTCTGACTCGCTTTAGTGTTGCTTTTACGGCTCTGAGCTATGGGAAAACGTTTCTTCTGCTGGAAGCTCCCTTGATTAAAAGTCCTCTTACTTCCGGATCCAGTAAAACTTGAAGGGTAATTCTTTCTACTGTTTCCTCCAGATATTCCCATGTTACCACTAAACCGGCCTTGCGAATCCCTTCTCACAGATCTCTCAGCGTCTCTACATCTTCTACAAACCTCTCGGATCTTTGCTATCAGCTTCTCAAGAGTAGTGATGTCATAAACTCCCATTCTTGCTCTAACTTCATCATTACATCTCTCAAACATTTGTCGCGCTAACCAATTATTCTGCTCCTCATCTGTTCTGTTCAACTGCGATACATATTTGGCTAGCCCCATAAATTGAGATATGAATGTTTCCACATCCATCTCCCCCTGTCGCAAAAATAGAAACTCAGCCTCTTTTTGATGTCTCATTTCAATAGGAAAGTAATAATCAAAGAACATTCTTTTGAATTCATCCCAATCCAGTTGATGACCATCAACAGGCTTCACCGTGTTCCACCAATCTAAAGCAGCGCCTGTTAACAGTGTTTTTGCAGCTATCACCTTCTGATATTTATCGCAGTTGATTGACTCAAATAACATTTCTAGCCGATCAATCCAATTTTCAGCCTTTATTGCTGAACCTCCTCCGAAAGTCTCAGGATGGAAACGATCTAAATGTTTCCATACTGTAAGCATGTCAATAGCACCCCTTCGTGTTGCTGATTCCTCCGACTCAGAATTTGATAATTTCATATTCGATCCCCCAGAATGAGTACTATCTCCTTCCTCTGTTTTTGCATGAGCCTTCCGAGTACTCTTGCTTTCCTTGCTGGGCCCACTATTAGCTTTATCCTCCTCAAGCCTTTTCAACCGTTCCTCTGTCGCACGGGTCCACTTATAGAGTTGCCGCAACATCTCAGCCTCGGTTATGTGATCCTGAGGCCCATTTGATCCCTGTTGATCGTTGTTATCGACGTCTACACGAGCGTTATCCGTGACTTCCTCATGCCTAATATTTTCCATCTCTCCCCACCTAAGGGTGAAAGCCACCAAAGATGGAAAAAAAAATAAGGAGAAGAACAAAACACAACATAAAAGGGAAGCAGGTGTGTAAAGATTATATATTGCCATTTTCTATATGCAATGCACCACAAGTTCAGGATCTAAAAATCTGATACCAAATTGAAAAGACCTTCCTTACAAAACATTAATTAACCTTAATTAACAAATAAATAAAGAAAACCCTCCACTTACTATAGTAAGTGCAACGGAGTTCAAGACACAACATTCGCCCACAAACGCATCACAATAAAATCCGAAACTCTGGGCACAACTATTCGGCGGAAAAATGTAAGCTCACAACTTTAATAATACCAAACTCCCATCATAGAAGTGTGTACCAGAATACCCACACGCAAACCTTAATTTACAATCCACCACTTCATTATAACAAACACTAAAATAACATACCATATAAAATTAAACCTTTAGTTCAGTAGCAAACTCACAGTTATTCCAAAACAGCTAAAACAGTATTTTTAAAACATGTGAGCCCTATAATGGCAATATAGAGATCATTACAACACCATTACCCAAAAGAGGCTTACAAGGTTCTCTACAATTATGCCTCTGGTTGCTTCCCTTTGCTACTAATGGTATTAGAAACCTCGCCTGAAAAATATTAATATTAACGGGGTGAGACATTAAGTCCCAGTAACCAAAATTAATTTATAAAATATGCAGGAAAGGATTGCAAGTCAGAGAAACGGGATTGTTAACAAAATAATAACAACAACTTCAATAATCAACTAACCATCCTCACATTTACCATCCTGCTCCTCCTTATTTCCTCATGGACATGGATCAGCCCATCAGTGTTAGTAACCCGGCCAAGGTTAACTATCACCTCAAGGAAACTGTTCCCTCCCGTGTCACCACCAATATACCGTAACAGGGAGGTGTCCGCCCAAAACACTCAACTCAAATCCGGGCCAGGAATAAGAGTGAACCAATGGGCACAAATTCTCCCTCAGTCTCTTCCACACTTCCCAACAAATTTCAAAATTAATAACAATATGAAATCATAATTATCAAAACATAGTACGATATACTACCCCATACAAAACATCTTACAACAATTAACACAATAATCACCATTACAATAATTCCAATAACAAAATTCACTCACATATATTCATACAGATTAGAAAATACACTGCTTCTCTAAATTAGCAACATACTCACATAAACACACAATTTCAAAACACATGTTACTAGTATTTATGAAAATAAGATTTAGTAAACACCTTACATTCCAAAACATGCATATAAAATAAATTAACCCCGGTTACCTCAACTCCAGGCCAAACCTTATCTTGAGAAATTAAACTCGATTAATCACCGGTCACAGGTAAACTCTACATTATCACAAACATAACTTATATAACTCAAAATACACAAATAATAATAATAATAATAAATTTTTGTTATAAAACTGAAAATAACCATTTTATCCTTTAAATTTCCAAAACCAAACCGATCAAAACTTCAATAATATCTCCATTAACCCAAAATAAATTATTTATACATCTTTTAATTGGTAGAAATATAAAGTAAGATGTAAATCCTAAATCTCTTAAATAGAAAAATTAATTTAAATTTTTGCAACAACATTTCAATAAAACTAAACCGGTCAAAACTAGTTATTAAATACTATATACATATATACAGTCTTCTATTGTTAAAACTCAAAACTTTTCCAAAATCATAACCTCAAAATTTTCACTAATCAACATGATATTACTTTCATTGAAAAGAGAAAAATATTTAGAACAACTTTCATGAAGAAAGTTCATTGAAAAGAAGTTAATTTAACTACTAAAATTATCTTATAAGATAAATAACATACCTCAAATAACCAAAATATTATCTCCACCTTCTTCTCTTTCTCTCTCTCACGCACTCTCTCTCTCTGTCTCTCCTCAATCCGGCGCGCACACACACACTCTAATCATACATATATATAAATAAACCAAAGTTGATTTTATTAATATTATATTATATTTTTATTATTATTTTATTCACCTCACGCGTTTCACGTCTGTCCCCTTTTTTTTTTTTTTTTTTCCTTCTCCCTTCTTTTCTCGCCTGCCTCATGTCTCTTTTTTTTTTTAAATTTCTTTTTAAAATGGGCAAACTGCGACAAAGGCCCAAACTTTATTTAATATTACAATAATTACCTATAATTATTTTATAATTACATTTAAATCTTAGAAATAAAAATTAGGATGTTACACATAGAGAGAGGTAGAGAGAGAGAGAGAGAGTAGAGAGATATTTGCTTAAGAGTTATAATAGCTGGTTGGTGATTCGGGTATTAGCAAGTAACAGGTAACTCTGAATATTCTTCCTTATACTTGTGAATTATGTATGATTATAAATTTGTTTGTTTACTATTTTGGCAAGAATATTTAGAAAATATTTATGGTTTTAAGATCTGGTGTCGGAACTTTGATTTGCAAATCTGCAGAGGTACTATTTATACGTACGTTACTATTCACGTATACCGTATTTACTATTCATTTTTACTATTCATGTTACTATTCACGTATACTGTATTTACTATTCACGTATACCATATTTACTATTCACACCATATTTACTATTCATTTTACTATTCACGTATACCGTATTTACTATTCATTTTACTATTCACGTATACCGTATTTACTATTCATAATACTATTCACGTATACATACCGTATTTACTATTCACGTATACATACCGTATGTACTCTTCATTTTTACTATTCATGTATATATATCGTATTTTACTATTCACATATACGCATAGTATTCACTATTCATAAATACGCATATTGATGTATAAAACTTTATGGTATAATAATGCATTATTTTGAGTGAACATATTCATCATGGCGGTTGTATTATGATGGGTGGAGTAAGGAGGGATTTGAATGATAAGAATGATTTATGCCACCACTCGGTGCACAGTGGATGGTACTTGTTTCAGGGCCCCATCTTCCATGTTTTCCTCTGGCCGGGATTTCATTGGAGTTGTGGGACATGTGACACCTCCTTAGTTATTTTAAAGGAGGGGAGCCATAGTCCAGATTTAAGCTATATACCTTTGGCCGGGTGTATCTTAAGTTTTGGTGAGCTTGGAACAATTCAGTCAAATGAATGAGTTTCTATTGGACTATGTGTTAGCCTATGGCTCCAGTCTGCGGTATAAGGGAGGTGGTGATATAAGGGAGGCTGCATACTGCATAGTGCATTTCTGAACAGTTCAAGAATTTGATATGATGATGAATATTCTGTAAAGACATGAGATGAGAACTTTTGAGATATATATGTTTTAATACCTTCTATATTGATGACTATTAGTATAAATTATTTTGTATGATAAATTATGGAATCTATATATATATTTGAAATCAGCCCATATCTTTTTGTCATATATTATTTGCTCGTGTACGGTAGAAATATTTAGTAGTTACTGAGATGTGTAATCTCACCCCATATTAACATTTTTCAGGTGAATAACTTAGTAGAGATCAAGGGAATGCACCCATGGAGTGAGCTTTGTAGGCTCTTCTGTACTCCTTTAGTTTATGTTGTGTTATTTTATTTGCCATGAACCTAAAAGACTTCCGCATTCTAAAATAACTCTTATTTATTGGATTTATTTTGGCTCTGTATAAATGGATTTCTACCTTTGGCCATATTGTAAATATGTTTTTGAGTGTTGAATATCCTATATTTGGAGGTGTTACTAATATTTTGGCCAAGATTTTGGTATTGAAAATGAGGCGTTACATAAGA
The DNA here is from genome assembly GCA_034222035.1 of Acacia crassicarpa. Taxonomy (NCBI): domain Eukaryota; kingdom Viridiplantae; phylum Streptophyta; class Magnoliopsida; order Fabales; family Fabaceae; genus Acacia; species Acacia crassicarpa. The sequence continues at coordinate 25,330,331 of JAWXYG010000010.1, read as the reverse complement.
AGTGTGCGAGAGGGTGAAGAAAAGACAGCCATCCCGATTGATGATGAGGAGGTTCCAGATCTCAGCGCTGCCACCACATCGTTCATCCTTTGGCCGCATTATCTTATTGAGATGGGGACGACACCTCCAATGGTATTTCTATACTTTACTGATTGACGTTGACTAGATTCCCATTTGATTTTCATTGCTAACCCACTCGTAATCTGTTTATTATGTCTTCATAGTATGAACAAGCTGCGGACGTATTTCCATACTTAGCACAGCTGCGAGAGCTCACCAAGGACATCATCTCTATAGGCTTGCAGATGCCTTCTGGCGTTGTCGGTGCAGACAAGTCATATTCGATCAATATTGACAAGAAAGATCTGACAGAGTTTATGCATATGGAAGATTTAGATATACAGTGGCTTCAACTTGCAATCTTGTAAGTTTTTTGTACCCTTTAATTATGTCAGTTACTATTTTTTTATTTAATATATTCAACAACATCTATCATTTTATTTTGATCATAGTGTCTGCCACGACCTGTGCAAAAAGGGAGGCCTATTGGGTTCATTCGGATTCTTATGTCCTGGAAGCACGGCTTCGGCTCGCAATAAGTTAGCGAGGAGGGCCATTTATGCTGGGTTAGCAATGGGTGACCTACAATCGACTTGTTATCTAGCGCCAATACATGAAGGGTACGTATTTTTTTTTGTCTATATAAGATTTTTAAGAATTAATTGTTTTCTTATCTTAGTTTAATATGAATATGTATATGTTGTAGTGCTCATTGGACCCTGTGTGTAGTTTGCCCCTCTAAAAATGCATGTTATTGGTATGATTCTATAAGTGGCAGGCCAACCGAGGATATCAAAAGCATGTTTGCCGAGTAAGTAAATTTTTGTCTAAATCATCGATTCGTCTTTTAAATGAATTGTTTTCATGTCTGTTAATTTCCATTTTAATGATGATAGGGCTCTTAGGACGTATAGAGATCTTGATGGACAAAGAGACCAGGGTGGACCGAAGTGGTTTTACCCCAAGGTAAGTAGTTTCAATTCAAGTGTTTTTCCGTGCCACAATAGCTTTCGTTCTAACAATTTGTGTTTGATTTATAGTGCCATCAACAACCAGGGAACACCGAGTGCGGATACTATGTCATCAGTTGGATGCAAACTATCATTTCCAACGGAAAAACTACTGGCTTTGGAAACGTACGTAATGCTCTGTGATCCTCAAATGATAATATTTTATGTTGTGGTACTTCAGTTGTTAATTATACCTTGTTTTCCAATTTACAGTATTGGAAAACTGAGGAGCCGTACTCACAGGATGACCTGGATTCGACTCGAGACATGCTGGCTAGATATCTTCTTGAACATGGGTCACTTGCAAGTTAATCTATTGTTAGGGTATGACTTGGTGTGGTATGACTTAGCTCTGTCTGGCCTTCCCTTGTAAATATTGTACAAATTGGTTCTGTTTTGCAGTGGTATAGTTAAATTGTTGTAGCAACTTGTTCAGCGGATAGCTTCTGAGTCTGGGACTTGACTGAATGACTTGAATTTGATTGATTGTAACTGTAGTTTTGTTGTGAATCATGGACATGTATCTACCGTTAACGTTGTTTGAATTTTGCTATGGTTGGCTGAGTATATTATGGTAAAAACTTGTACATTTTGAGTTATTGCCTTGCTGTAATTGGTGTTAGAAAAACAGGAATTTGGCAGTTAATTGCTGTAATTGAGTTATGAATTGCCTGCTGTAATTGTGAATTGTGAAGTATTCAGCTTTGCAGTATATTGGACAAACAGAGCGAGAACAAATTTTTTTTTTAAAAAAATCTATTATAAGGCGACCTGAACAATATTTAGGTAGTCTATTTTGACAAATAGGCGACCTGAATGGAAATATAGGTAGTCTTTTTAATCAAATAGACTACCTGAACAATGCAATAGGCGACCTGAAATCCATATGGGTAGTCTTTTGAACAAAATATGTTAGTTCTCTGATGGTTTTGATGATTGTCAACAACTACAAACAATTGAAGAGGTTTTGCTCTTAAGTGTCAAAATTCTGTTTAAGAGCAAACCTCGAGGTTGGGTTTGTAACCTCGAGGTTTGACCTTACAGAAGCTTTAAAAATCAAGTGTTCGAATGTTGCAAAACTTGGTTTCACAAATTATATGTGAAACCTCGAGGTTGAGAAGTCAACCTCGAGGTTCTGGTTCAGTTGGAGAATCCAAGTTTCTTCATTATCACTTGTAACCTCGAGTATGCAAAGCTAACCTCAAGGTTCAACTCATACAGAAAGGTCATGTTGTTCATCAAGCACATGAACCTCGAGGTCCATATTTCAACCTCGAGGTTGGACACTTTGTTTTGAAACTTAAGCTCGATGAAAACACCTTTGACCTCGAGTATGATGTTGCAACCTCGAGTTTCATCACTTACAGAGAGCACACTGGTTTTCAAAGTATTGAAAACCTCGAGGTTAACATTGTAACCTCGAGGCTGGGCTTTATGTTTAACTTTGAACTTTGCACTTTCAAAGAGCCAACCTCGAGTACAGATGTACAACCTCGAGGTTGTCGGGCTCCAGTGAAAACTGAAGGTTTGAAACAAACTTCAAACCTCGAGGTTACCTTTGGAACCTCAAGGTTTGCAGGTTAATGAGATTTATCAGAAGGTTTCTTCTCAAGAGAAACCTCGAGGTTCACTTTGCAACCTCGAGGTTGAATGATTTTTAAACGAAGGTTTGCCTGAGGATTTCAGGCCAACCTCGAGGTTGGATGAACTAACCTCGAGGTTAGTGACCGTTGAAGCTTTTTCAAATTTGTGAAATCTGCTATAACTTGTTGTTTGATCTAATTGCTTTCATAAATCATTCACTCATGATCCCAGATATGTTTAACAAGTTTGTTGAGTGTTTTTCAGTTAGCACAGATCAAGATTATTGAAGATTTGTGAGAAAAAGCAAAAAGGTGAACAGTGCATTTAATGCACCTGCACAATCTCATCTACTTTCGGCTAATCCATCTGAGCACGCCTTGTTAACGTTAAAGAATGCTTACTACATCAAGTAAAGTTAATTCCAACGGGCAGAAACTCAGAGATCCACATCAGACTTCATTAAGACTTGGATTAGCACAAGTTTAGAGAGAGAAGATGACCAGAACTTAAGCAAATCACTTCCAACGGTTGGAATCATCTCACAACGGTCATTTAATGTTCTCTACCTATAAATAGAGAGCATTAACTTCTTCTCAAGCTGATACAACTACTTAGAGCGAAAATTTATTGAGTCATTTATTGTATCAAGCTTTCATCTATATTGTATCATTTTGATACTTAGTTCTTCAGTGTTTATCCTATCAGCTCTGTAAGAGAGTCAAATACTTGTAAATCATTTATTGATTGAGATAACTACAAGTCAGGGGACTTGGTAGTTGGGGTGTATTGATTACAACTTGTAAGGGGGAGTGTGTTCTAGTGAGAGAACAACTCTTAGTACAGAGTGTGTAATCAATATTGTTGAGTTAGTGGATTGAAAATCCCAAGTGAGGCTTGGGGACTGGATGTAGGTCAGAGAAAGGACCGAACCAGTATAAATCGTTGTGTGCAAAGCTCTTCTCTCTATCTCCTCTGTTCTGCTCTGTTCTGAGAGTGTAAAAACAGAACCAGTTTGCACAAATTTTTAATATACCCAATTCACCCCCCCTCTTGGGTATAAAGCTCCTCTTTCATTTGGTATCAAAGCAAGGTCTTCTCAGAAGAGTTTAACCACTCGAGAAGGATCACTATGGAAGGAATTCTTCCTGATGGAGCTTCAATCAACAGACCTCCCGGTTTCGATGGCGAACACTACTCTTTCTGGAAAGCAAAATTTCGTGTGTTCGTAATGGCTACAGAATATGGATTGTGGAGAGTATTTGAAACTGGAGATTATGTACCAGTTAAGGTTGAAGGAGGCATCACTGTTCCAAAGACCGAAGCTGAGTTCAACGATGATGATAAGAAGAATATTACTCTCAATAGCAAGGCCATCCTGATGCTTCAAAGTGCTCTTAGCCAAAAAGAGTTCTTTCGCATTTGCAATCTGTCAACAGCTAAGGAGATGTGGAAAGCACTAGAGATTGCATATGAAGGAACTTCTGGAATCAAGGAAAACCGGATTAATATTCTAACCACTGAATATGACTTGTTGCGGATGAAGCAAGGAGAAAGCATTGGAGAGTTTCAGCTCAGATATACCCATTTGACAAATCAACTGGCTGCTCTAGGAAAGATCTTTGATCAAGGGTCTCAAGTAAGAAAGATTCTTAATATTCTGACCAAAGATTGGGAAGCAAAGGTCACAGCTATCGAAGAGGCTCGTGGAGAGTCGATGACGTCAGTTGCAGCTTTGTTTGGTAGCTTATCTGAATATGAGAGCAAGTTGAAGTTCAAGAAGGAATTAGAAGATGTCAATGGTGGCAACAATCGCAACAAGGGAGTGGCTCTGAATGCGGAAAAGGATGAGGAAGATGAGGACGAGGATGAAGAGATTGGCATGATGGTCCGAAGATTCAAGAAGTTTTATAAAAGAGATCAAGGCTTCAAGAAATTTCAGAAAGGAAGTTCGAGTTATGAATCAAAGAAGCCTATCATCTGCTATGAATGCGAGAAGCCCGGACACATCAAGGCAGAATGCCCTCAGCTGAAAAACCAAGAGAAAGAAAAGAAGAAATTCAAGAAATACAAAAAGAAGGCATATGTGTCAGCTATATGGGGAGATAGCTCATCGGATGAGGATGAAGCTGAAGAGGATGAAAGTGAAAAAGCCAACATATGCCTGGTTGCTGAGGAAGAAGAACAACCTAGTGAAATAAATGAGGTATATGAATCTCTTCCTTCCTATGATGAATTGTTTGCTGAATACAATGTTGTTCAAAAGGAGTTTGAAAAACTTGCAGACAAGTATATGTCTTTGAAAAGAAAAAATTCTTTTCTTGAACTGCAAATTGAAAACCTCTCTTCTCCTCAATCTCTGATTTGTGATGAATGCTCTATCCTAGAGGAAAAGAATTCACAACTTACAAAAGCACTTGAGAAATTCACTAAGGGAAGTGAAATGCTCAATGTAATTTTGAAACAACAACGTTTTACAAACGATAGATCGGGCATTGGTTATAGACCAGACTTTGATAAGAAGAAAGGAAAGAAAAAGAATGGACAAAAATCCTATATGAATTATTTCACTAAATCTGTTCATTCCTCAAATCCTTTTGCACATTGTACATATTGCAATAGGAAGGGTCATTCTACTTCATCTTGTTTTCATCGAAAAGAAAGAAAAGCTAAACCTGTAGGAAATTATGTCTGGGTACCAAAAGGAACATATGTTCCCAAGGTGCATGCTAACCCCAAAGGACCCAAGAAAAGATGGGTACCTAAAACTTGACCTCTGGTAATCTGCAGGTATGTCTTAGAGCATCAAGGCCGAACAAGTGGTACATTGATAGTGGATGCTCAAGACACATGACTGGAGACAAATCAAAGTTTTTATCAATAAAGCCAAAAGATGGAGGTAGAGTCACATTTGGAGGTGATCAATCCGGGAAAATCGCTGGCATTGGTGAGATAGGCAACAATGAAGGCCCACTCATTAAAGACGTCTACCTTGTAGAAGGATTGTGTCATAATCTCCTAAGTGTGAGCCAAAGCACCGATAAGGGTAATTTGGTAATATTTGACTCTGATGAATGCTTTATTGTTAAAAAGGATTTGATCTCCATAAATGATTTGAAAAATAAAGCTTTATTTAGAGCACCTAGAGATGGAAACTGTTATACTTTGAACCTCTCTAGCAATGCTTCTACTTCTGAAAATTGTTTTGTAAGTAACTTGAATGAGAGTTGGCTATGGCATAAGCGATTAGCTCATGTCAATATGTATCAACTTGACAAGTTATTGAAAAAGGATTTGGTTATTGGCATTCCCAAACTGAATTTCAAAAATGATATGATTTGTGATGCTTGTCAAAAGGGAAAACAGACCAAATCTTCTTTTAAAGCTAAAAATGAGATTTCAACAAACAGACCTCTTCAACTTCTTCACATGGATCTAGTTGGACCAGCTAGAGTGAAAAGTCTTGGTGGAAACTTATACACTTTGGTCATTGTCGATGATTTCTCTAGATTTACGTGGACAATATTTTTATCTTCTAAAGATGAAACCTTTGATCAGTTTGTTTCATTTGCCAAGAAGGTCCAAAACGAGAAAGGGTTCTCAATTTCAGGAATACGAACTGATCATGGTGGAGAGTTCAAAAATCAAGCCTTTGCTGAGTTCTGTGATAGTATGGGGATTGATCACAACTTTTCAGCACCAAGAACACCACAACAAAATGGTGTTGTGGAGAGAAAGAATAGAGTACTCACTGAAATGGCTAGAGCAATGTTGAACGAGTACATCACTTCGCAAGTGTTTTGGGCTGATGCCATGAGTACGGCTTGCTACGTCTCCAATAGAGCATACTTGAGAAAGAAGCTGAATAAGACTCCATACGAACTCTACAAAGGAAGAAAGCCAAACCTCAGTCACCTTCGTGTCTTCGGTTGTAAGTGCTATGTGCACAATAACGGTAAAGACAATCTTGGTAAATTCGATCCTAAAGCTGATTTAGCTATCTTTATTGGTTATTCTAATAGGAGTAAAGCATATAGAGTCTTTAATACTAGAACTAAGATTGTTGAGGAATCTATACATGTTGTATTTTGTGAATCTGAATCTGATAAATCCTTGGATGATGAAGAGGAGATTATTTTCAAAAACAAATTCTTTTCGAAAAATGCTTCTACTCCTTCTGAAAATTCTGAAAACATTTTTGAGGCTAATCCTGAAAGCAATTTAGAAAATGCTGATCAGTCTCAACCTAGAGCTTGGAGATTTATAAGGAATCATCCTTTAGACCAAGTTATAGGTGATGTAAATCAAGGAGTTAGGACCAGAAATAGTACCTTGAATGAAGTTACATTTTCTGCATTTATTTCTCATATAGAGCCCTCTAAAATAGAAGAAGCCCTTTCAGACAATGATTGGGTGATTGCTATGCAAGAGGAGCTACATCAATTTGATAGAAATCAAGTTTGGGACTTGGTGCCTAGACCCAAAGACCATCCGGTAATTGGGACAAAATGGGTATTCAAGAACAAACGTGATGAGTCAGCCATCATTGTGCGTAACAAGGCTAGATTAGTGGCCAAAGGTTACAATCAAGAAGAAGGAATAGACTATGAAGAGACTTATGCTCCAGTAGCTAGATTGGAAGCAATAAGAGTTCTTCTAGCATTTGCATGCACAAAAGGCTTTAAACTCTATCAAATGGATGTCAAAAGTGCTTTTCTAAATGGTTTCATTCAAGAGGAGGTGTATGTTGAACAACCTCCAGGTTTTGAAAATGATCAATTTCCGGATCATGTTTTTAGACTTAAGAAAGCCTTGTATGGTCTTAAGCAAGCTCCTAGAGCTTGGTATGAAAGATTGAGTCAATTCTTACTCAATCAAGGATTTATCAGAGGAAAGGCTGATACAACATTGTTTATCAAGAAAAATAAATTAAATGAGATTTTAATCGTACAGATATATGTTGATGATATTATTTTCGGTGCTACTAATGATTCTTTGTGTGAGGAATTTTCCAAGTCTATGCAAGGTGAATTTGAGATGTCAATGATGGGAGAGCTTAATTACTTCCTTGGGCTGCAAATCAAGCAACGTAAAGATGGGATATTCATATCTCAAACAAAGTATCTGAATGATTTGCTGAAGAAGTTTGGAATGGACAAGTGCAATGGGGCTGACACACCAATGAGCACAACTACTTCTTTGGATGCTGATGAAGAGGGCAAGGACTTTAACATCACCAAGTATAGAGGAATGATTGGATCATTGCTCTATCTCACTGCAAGTCGCCCGGACATTCAATTCAGTGTTGGAATGTGTGCTCGGTTCCAATCCGCACCCAAAGAGTCTCATGCTGAACACGTGAAGAGAATATTCAGATATCTATCTGATACAAAGACTCTTGGGCTATGGTTTCCTAAAGGTCAGCCGGAGCATCTTGTGGCATATTCAGATTCGGATCATGCTGGCTATAAGACGGATAGAAAGAGTACAAGTGGGCAATGCGAATTCTTTGGCAACTCACTTGTCTCTTGGTTTAGCAAGAAGCAAACTACCGTGGCGGTGTCCTCAACAGAAGCTGAATATGTGGCTGCCTCAAGTTGCTGTGCTCAAGTGTTGTGGCTGAAGCAACAACTTGCTGATTTAGGAGTGCACTTAAAGGAGATTCCAATACTATGTGATAACACTAGCACAATAAGCTTGGCCAAGAATCCCGTGCAACATACAAGAACCAAGCATATTGATGTGAGACATCATTTCATCCGGGATCATGTCCAGAAGAGAGATGTGAAAGTGATGTTCATCCCAACTCATCTTCAATTGGCAGACATTTTCACCAAACCATTAGCCAAGGACCCATTCACATTCATAAGAAGAGAATTGGGAATGGTAAATCCCAATGAGTTGTAAGTAATTCTTGTCTACTTTTATATTAAAATATGGTTTTGATGATTATAGATCACTAACTTTAGCATCGGAGTACATAGACAATCTTATGCAGGACTTAGGTTTGCTGTCAAAGGGGCAAACCTCGAGGTTCAGTAGTCAACCTCGAGGTTGGAAGAGTGTCAAAAGGTTCAAGATATCTGATGGATGGAACCTCGAGGCTCAAAAGCTAACCTCGAGGTTATCGGGGCAAACTGTCAAAATTGAGAATGCTTAAAAGCTGGAACCTCGAGTATGGGATCAGAACCTCGAGGTTGGTAGCAAACAGAAGAGACATCTCATCTATCAGACAGTCGAACCTCGAGGTTCTGGAGGCAACCTCGAGGTTGGAGGTAAGAATTTCAAAGGTTAGTGAAGTTTTATTCATCTAACCTCGAGGCTGAGATGTCAACCTCGAGGTTGATCGCAGAGTTTAGTGAACTTTTGTTCATCTAACCTCGAGGCTGAGAAGTCAACCTCGAGGTTGAGAGCGTGTCTATATATATGCTGCTGTGAAATTTCATTTTTACTGAACCCTAACCTCGAGTTCACTCCTTCTCTCTCGTCACTTCCTCTTCCAATCTTCATCTTTTTGCACATTTCTTCCACTCTCTGTCCACAAATGGCCTCGAAATCTCCTTCCCAGTCAGAATCTTCCTCCCATTCGAACAATGAGACAGAATCTTGGTCTCCCTCTCCACCTCCAAAACGTCAACCTTCCCCAGAACCTCAAGCAACCAAGCCTGTGAGGAAGAAGACTCGGTCTCTTCGCTTGCGCTCTGGGGTTGATAAGCACATCCCAGGGATGCCCATTGATCCTCCTCCATCTCCTCCTCCGAAGAGCAAACCGAAGGGCATTTCCATCAAAGAGCCCAGTCAAGCTGAGTCTAAAAAGAGGAAAGTGCCTGAAACAACCGGTAAAGGGAAAGAGAAAATAGGAGAAAAGGCCAAGAAGGCAAGGACCAAGAATCCCTCAAGGCCTCAAGTTCAATCATCCTCTCAGGCCTCACAGCAAAAGAAGTTGGAGAAATTTGCTGTCAATGCAATTGAGGACATCCGGGATATCAGATCACCCCCAGAAGGATTCGTCACTGCTGCTTCATCCTTCTCCTCCAAGGAAGAAAATGATAAGTATAGAGAAACTTATCTCTCTAAAGTTTTCTGTGCTTCAGTTGCCATTAATTTAGAAAACTTCCACAAAGAGTGCAACTTTGATCTCAGTCCTTGGATCAAAATGTATGAACCCTTTATCTCCATTTACTGTCCATACACTCCTAGTCTGGTTAGGATGTTCTATTTTAAAATGGAAGATGTGAGTGTATTGGACTCTGAGGGAGAGTTGGTGGAGGAAAGGGTGTCAACCACAGTAAGAGGTGTCAAGTTTACACTTTCTGCTGATACCTTAAACAAAATTCTGAAAGTCAAAAACCCACCTCCTGTCCCAGAATTTTCTTATACCAATCAAGAGGTATATGAAACTCTTATTCCAGGCAAACCCTTTCCACCTGACCAACAGATAAAGCTAACCTTCAAGCCTAGGGACATGCCACAAGAACACAGAGTTCTTTGGTATGTTTATTCAAGGAACTTTGTTCCTAAGGCTGGGAACTACACTCATTTTACCTCTCTCGATTATAGACCATTCACTGCCTTTGTGAGGAGGGTGCCCTTTAATATTGGGGATTGGCTTCTTCAGGGGATGAAGTCATTCAAATTTGCCAAAAAGCCATTGACTCATATACCCTACCCTTCTCTCGTTTCTGTGATACTCTACTATCACAGAATCTGGTATGTGGGGAGCACTGATACCCTTGAATATCCCCTTTATTTTGGGAAGCATCAGCTGAACCTCATGCATATCAAGTTTGATGCAGAGGGGGCGGCTCAGTCTCAAGCATCTCAAGCTCCTGAGGAAGCACAGTCAGCTCCTCCACCTTCTCAGGCTCCTCTACCAGATGATCTGATGGGACAGATCAGACAGATAGTGGATCAAGCCCTAATCTCCCACAGAGCTATCATGAAGACTGAAGTTGATGTATTACGGGCTGACATCAAGATGGGACTTATGGATGTCATAGTTGCACAGACTGAGGCAATGTCCCATCTGTACAAGCTAAAGGAGGAAATGGATCAAAGGTTTACTGACTTGAACTCTTCTTTGGCTGTCTCTCTCACTGCTGCATCTGATGCCAGAGACAAAGCTGACATGCTTCTCAGACATTTTGGCCTTGGCTCCTCATCCACTCATGGCCCCTCATCTGTTCCAGTTCCTGATGTGGCTTCTGACTTACCTTCTGCTGATGCAGCCTCTGATCCCCGTCCTGATATTCATGATGGCCCTAGCTCATCACTTCCTGACCCATCTTCACCTCCCTCTCCTGCTGAGTCTCCTGCTCTCTCACCCCATCACTCACCTCCCTCTCACTCCTTCTCATTTCCTAGCCCTCCACACACATCTCCATCTCATACCACTCCTGTTGCTCAGTCTCAACCTTCACCCACTACCCCTTCTACAGAGATTCTCATTCCACCATTTCTATCTCCACCTACCCCCTCTACTGAAATCTTCCCCACACCTTCTCCCTTTGCCCATCCTTCTCTTCTTGATCCCACATTTGATCCTACCACTGCTATGGTGCTTTACCAGCCTCCTCTTGTTATTCTCGACCCAGAGTATGTTGATGACGATGACAAAGGGGGAGAGACAAGCAATGAGTGAGGACTAGAGTCTAGGGATCTAGTTTTTGTCTGCAGCAGCATATGTATTTTCATGTATTTGTTTTCTTTTATTGCTGTCTGTATTGTGTTTTTTAATTGAATTCCATTGTATTTTGTATAAATTTGTTGAAATGGAATATCAATTGCAATATCAGTCTCAATTTCATGCTTCTGCTTATCTCTGAGAATATATGACTCTTTATCTAAGAACTCTACTTGTGCAAAAATCAGTTTTTCAAACACTCTGATAATCTCACTGATAATCTTTTAAATGTTTAAAGAGGTATTGCTTGTAGATGTTGTCATCATCAAAAAGGGGGAGAATGTTAGTTCTCTGATGGTTTTGATGATTGTCAACAACTACAAACAATTGAAGAGGTTTTGCTCTTAAGTGTCAAAATTCTGTTTAAGAGCAAACCTCGAGGTTGGGTTTGTAACCTCGAGGTTTGACCTTACAGAAGCTTTAAAAATCAAGTGTTCGAATGTTGCAAAACTTGGTTTCACAAATTATATGTGAAACCTCGAGGTTGAGAAGTCAACCTCGAGGTTCTGGTTCAGTTGGAGAATCCAAGTTTCTTCATTATCACTTGTAACCTCGAGTATGCAAAGCTAACCTCAAGGTTCAACTCATACAGAAAGGTCATGTTGTTCATCAAGCACATGAACCTCGAGGTCCATATTTCAACCTCGAGGTTGGACACTTTGTTTTGAAACTTAAGCTCGATGAAAACACCTTTGACCTCGAGTATGATGTTGCAACCTCGAGTTTCATCACTTACAGAGAGCACACTGGTTTTCAAAGTATTGAAAACCTCGAGGTTAACATTGTAACCTCGAGGCTGGGCTTTATGTTTAACTTTGAACTTTGCACTTTCAAAGAGCCAACCTCGAGTACAGATGTACAACCTCGAGGTTGTCGGGCTCCAGTGAAAACTGAAGGTTTGAAACAAACTTCAAACCTCGAGGTTACCTTTGGAACCTCAAGGTTTGCAGGTTAATGAGATTTATCAGAAGGTTTCTTCTCAAGAGAAACCTCGAGGTTCACTTTGCAACCTCGAGGTTGAATGATTTTTAAACGAAGGTTTGCCTGAGGATTTCAGGCCAACCTCGAGGTTGGATGAACTAACCTCGAGGTTAGTGACCGTTGAAGCTTTTTCAAATTTGTGAAATCTGCTATAACTTGTTGTTTGATCTAATTGCTTTCATAAATCATTCACTCATGATCCCAGATATGTTTAACAAGTTTGTTGAGTGTTTTTCAGTTAGCACAGATCAAGATTATTGAAGATTTGTGAGAAAAAGCAAAAAGGTGAACAGTGCATTTAATGCACCTGCACAATCTCATCTACTTTCGGCTAATCCATCTGAGCACGCCTTGTTAACGTTAAAGAATGCTTACTACATCAAGTAAAGTTAATTCCAACGGGCAGAAACTCAGAGATCCACATCAGACTTCATTAAGACTTGGATTAGCACAAGTTTAGAGAGAGAAGATGACCAGAACTTAAGCAAATCACTTCCAACGGTTGGAATCATCTCACAACGGTCATTTAATGTTCTCTACCTATAAATAGAGAGCATTAACTTCTTCTCAAGCTGATACAACTACTTAGAGCGAAAATTTATTGAGTCATTTATTGTATCAAGCTTTCATCTATATTGTATCATTTTGATACTTAGTTCTTCAGTGTTTATCCTATCAGCTCTGTAAGAGAGTCAAATACTTGTAAATCATTTATTGATTGAGATAACTACAAGTCAGGGGACTTGGTAGTTGGGGTGTATTGATTACAACTTGTAAGGGGGAGTGTGTTCTAGTGAGAGAACAACTCTTAGTACAGAGTGTGTAATCAATATTGTTGAGTTAGTGGATTGAAAATCCCAAGTGAGGCTTGGGGACTGGATGTAGGTCAGAGAAAGGACCGAACCAGTATAAATCGTTGTGTGCAAAGCTCTTCTCTCTATCTCCTCTGTTCTGCTCTGTTCTGAGAGTGTAAAAACAGAACCAGTTTGCACAAATTTTTAATATACCCAATTCACCCCCCCTCTTGGGTATAAAGCTCCTCTTTCAAAATAGACTACCTAAAAGCAATTTAGGTAGTCTTTTGAACCAAATAGGCGACCTGAAATCAATTTAGGTAGTCTATTTGGTTCAAAAGACTACCTAAATTGCTTTTAGGTAGTCTATCTGGTACAAAAGACTACCTAAAAGCAATTTAGGTAGTCTTTTGAACCAAATAGACTACCTAAATTGATTTCAGGTCGCCTATTTCATTTAAAATATTACATTTATTTTAAAACAGACTACCTAAAAGCAATTAAGGTAGTCGTTTTGCTTCAATAAGCGACTTAAAATTAATTTAGGTAGTCTTTTTTACAAAATAGACTACCTGAAACAATTTAGGTAGTCTATTTGAAACCCTTGCTCCTTCTATTAGACGACTTGAATGCAAATCAGGTCGCCTAATATTAGGCGACCTGATTTTTATTCAGGTCGCCTAATGTTAGGCGACCTGATTTGTATTCAGGTCGCCTAATATACAACAAACTACTACTCTGTCCCCAACGTCCCTTAAAATCAGGTCGTCTTTTGAGTCTTTTTTAGGTCGTCGTTTTAGTATTTTGTAGTAGTGTCGTATAAATAAGGTCTTGGATTCGAGCCTTGTGAATGGAAAAGAAAAGAAAAAAAAAACTCCGCTGGGAGACTCTCCCACCATAGTCAAGTACGCAACACGGGTCGGATTCAAATTAGTCGGGGTGAAACTCCCGATTTCAAATTAGTCGGAGTGAAGCTCCGATGGACCGGGTAGGCAAAAAAAAAAAAAAAGAAGAAGCAACTTCTCAAGTCAATCTAATAATTCATTAAGATTTGGTACACGGGTTTAAAGAAATTCATTTTTATCTACGATTTTTCATGCACTCTTACAATTAATAAATGATTGTATTTTTGCATTGATAAGCAAAAAGAACAAAAATTCAAATAGAAGAAGTTGATTTTATTTACATGTAGAGAGAGCCATGTAGCCTACAATGATCAAATATGATACTAGTATAATTTATGTGCATGCTAGGAAAATATTATTTTTAAATTTATGGAAAAAATATATTACATATCTATATTAATACTATGGATGAAGACTTTTCGAAATCTAAAAAAGAAAAAGAAAAGGAAACGAGGTGGTGGTGCCCATTAGTAACTCATTAAAAGCACTTTAGAAGTTTTGAAATTTGTTTGAAGCTGCAAAATGGATTGACTTTTTTGTTTTAATTTTTCTTAAAACTTTAACATCCACATAAAAAAATTACTTGACCTCATTGTGAGTGTTAGTGAATGAGAAATTTTCGACTTTTGGAAATAATGTTAAAAAATGTGCTCTTAATTAAATTCAATAACAATGAAATCTTTTGAGGAAAAAAAAACAATGAAATCTAATTTCACTAATATTTTTTTTGGGTCAAAATTTCACTAATATTAAATAAAACAGAGAAGGAAGTAGTTGGAAAATGGGAATCTAGCATACCTAACAATTCATTATTTTATGATTTATTTTGTGCTTTACGTGTCTGTAGGCTCTGCCTATGCCTTTAATAGACAAAAATTAAGGAAAATAATCCTTTAAGATTTCAACGAATTAAAAAAAATGTCAAATGGTCTCAGAGAAAATTCCGATATAAGAAAGGTCTCATCGATAATTTATTTAGTAGGACATTAACTTTATTTAAACAACTTCTTAAAATCTTTTTGTTTTATGAGATATCTTTTTTTTAAAATTTATTTAATCCCTTGGATCTTAAAGGGATTTCCTTTTCTTTTTTTTTTTTGGTAGCCTATCTGGTATCCAAAGCTTCACCCTGACTAAACTGTACACCCTTCCTTTCAATGCCAAATTTAAGATATGGGTATTTCATAATATATTATGTTATTTAATAAGCATTCTCCTTAACAGTCTCTCTCTCTCTATATATATATATAGTTTCAGCGTTCTCAATATATCAATTCATAGAATTTTCTTTCTATAGTTGTGCATATAAAGTTCACTCGTCCCAAATGAATAATGTTGGTGTTGGCATGTTGCTAATTGTATAAATATGAGGTAAATATCTTGTATATTATATCAAGGATTTCTACTTACTTTTATCTTTTAAATTTTAATGTTCTAAACATTTATTTTATGATTTTATAAATCTTTGTTTTTTTTAAAAAAAAAATTTGAGTTGGGTGAAGATGAGAGTTAGCTTCATGCACAAGATGGGAAGCATGTAAAAGTCAATAAAGGAAGGAGAAAATTTGTGTTTGATTAAGACGGGACTTGAATAACACCATATCTTTTAAACCATATTTTAAATACTATACAGAACATTTTTATTATGGTGATAGATAATTAAATTACACATACAAAAATTAACTTATCCCCTTTATTTTTTCCCCCTCTATTCCTTCTCATTTTTTCAAGTTTCAAATGAAGTTATATTTTTTTTATTTGGTTAATTTGAGGCTTGAAGTGCAAATAGTTTTCTTCTCTCCTAACAAATGTGTTATATTTGATAGAACACCTATGTCTGACTTCAGGCAAAAACATAGGGCCATAATCTTTATATAAAGTCCTAACTTTCCAAATGTTTTCTTTTTAAATTTTAATAATTAAATTTTACATAAAATAAATAACATTTTGATATCTTTGGGCATATGGTGAGGTTTTGAATATGTATTTTTTTAAAACAAAAAAGAAAAAGAAAAATACTTTTAAAATTTTGCAATTTTGATTTATTTTTGTAAAAAAATCATAAAAAATTTCAAAAACGCACCATTTTATGCTCATAAGATTAAAATGACACTCATATTATATAGAATATAATGATTAAAAAACAAAGAACATTTGAAAAAATTAAGATAGTTTAAAGAGCACTAGACTATTAAAGAGTATTAGAAAAAGGTATATTCGATATCCCTAACCCCATTCTGTTGCTCATGCCATCTTTTGTTTGGTCCTAAACCCTTTAGTCTATACCCGGCCCTATATGATTTTTCACCAAGGTTATTTAAATCGGATTGGTTATTAAATTGGTTGAAATACTAGGTGGAGGGTCAGTAGGTTAGATTGGGCTAAATTGGGGTTAAATCAGTGAGTAAGTGAAGATTTTAGGGTTATTAATATAAAATTATAAAGAAAATAAAAACATTATTTTTTTTAAAAAAAGTAAACCATGTTAGTGATCAGACCAGACCGATTTACCTACTGTTTGTCGGTTTTCGGGCCAAACCAATCCAAGTTAATTACAGTATTTTTAACCCTTTTTTCCTTTTATTTTCTACCTAAGTAAATTTAAGGGAAAATCCTCTTCAGGGTAGAAGTAAACAACATATTGTTAAAAAATGTTTAAAGAAAAGTCAAATGTCAGAAAAAGCTCTAGGGTCCTTTTGGTATTATTTCAGAAACGTTAACAACTATATTAGTACAACATTAACAACTAAATCAGTACAACGTTAATAACTAAATTAGTATACGTTAACAACTTGGACCTTTTCTTACACATGATTTTTCTTTGGGCCCCTTCTTAATAATATATTGCTTATTTGGGCCTTGAGGGGGATTTTTCCTAAATTTAATTTAATTCATTCCAATATTAAATAAGCCTATTTTAAACTCTGAGAACAAAATATAGGATGTTACATTAAAACAATGGTTGCTTTCAAAATGACCAGCAAAGAATATTTGACCATGAAGTCGGAAAATATTAGTGTTCACACACGTAAATTATAAGAGGTAGTTAACTTTTTTGAAGAAATTAAGGAACCTAATTAAATTACTTTAGAGTATTTTTATTTTTTCCTTCAAACTAATTAATTTAATTAATAAACTAATATATAATTTAAAGATACACAACATATGAAATGATTAAGTAACTTATTTAATTTCCTTAATTTCTCCAAAGAAAGTCAACTAGCTCTTATAATTAAGATCGGAGGTAGTATTCTCTTGGAAGATTCAAGAAATGTTAGGGATGCCCATTAGCACGATTAGGGGAAGTAACTTAATATTTTAAATGATTTCATACGTAACATGCTACCAACCACATAATTCACAACTGGGGGAACATAATATAAAGGGTCATTATTATTATTATTATTTTTTTCCTTTTTCCTCAGTGATATTTCTTAACTCATGGAGAATAAAGGAAATACTTCTCGGCTCCTTAGTAAATGAACTAGTTTCTGAGTAAATTTTAGTCATAAATGTAATACTTTTTTCCATTTTATTTATTATTTTTCTTTAAACTAATTTGTTTCACTTATAAAGTAATATACAATCTTATGTTGCACAGATATTTTAGAGAGATCATATCATAAGTAATTTATTTAATTTACTTCTTTGATCTCCACAAATAAGATAAATAGGTCTTGAAATAAGGATTAAAGAATTAATAATTGAAGTTATAATGAAAATTTTTTCCAGTGTTCAATCCTGCCTCTTAATTTTGGGTCTTTCTCAAAAATCAAAAGTACGATTATTTAAAGGTTTAAGACTATATTAAAAAGAAAAAAAATACAATTTTAGAATATTAAATCTTTAAAAAAATCGAAAAACAACTCCGTTTTTTTTATCCATAAGATATTAAAATATCAATATTTATTGGAAAATCTAATGATAGAAAAAACATAAATTAAAAATTTGGGAAGGCCCCAAAATCACCCCCTAATGTTTTTTTTGGCCTGTTTTTATGCCACATTTTCATATTGTTCATGACTCCTATTCTTGACTTAATTTTAATCAATGAAAACGATTTATAAAATAGTTGAATATAGTATTATAAACAAGATTGCTTATCCATGAACATACTTAACTTTTCATAATCTTCAGCCTCCGCTTTCTTGGAAAAAGTGGAGAGGGCTGTGCCTAATTTTGTTTAAAATAAATAAATATGAAGAGCAAAACAAAACGTATCAACATCTTATTTCCCTCCAATAAGATCTTAAAAAAAAAAAAAAAAACCCCCCTCAACTACAAAGCCAAATCACATTACTTCTTATTACTTGAAACCACACAAGAGTCCCATCGGCACTTCATTTGTAGCACTTTTTTTTTTTTTCCCCCTCATTATCTTTCATTAGCCCATTTAAGTTATTGATTGATAAGATAAAAGAAAAATCAAAATAAT
The DNA here is from genome assembly GCA_034222035.1 of Acacia crassicarpa. NCBI lineage: Eukaryota > Viridiplantae > Streptophyta > Magnoliopsida > Fabales > Fabaceae > Acacia > Acacia crassicarpa. Next base: position 25,311,882 of record JAWXYG010000010.1, on the reverse strand, counting down.
ATTGTGACAATTCAAATCGGTTAGACAAACATGATTTAGAGATTATGAGGGTAATGAGAAAAAGATAATAAGAGAAACCCGACACATCTATAGAATAAAGACGACAATGAGCACTCCTTTTTATTTTCTTTTAGAGGGAAAAATACTAATAGCGTAAGATTGTACGTGGAATCAAATTCATAGACTCACTCATAAAGAAGCATCCATGCCATTCCCTTGGCAACAATGATCACTCAAGGGGCCAGAAAACAAATAATTTTTTTTTTGGATAATAAGAAAACAAATAAATTTGTGTACAAGACCCATATATCCTTTTTTTTGCTCAGAACCCATATATCATAATTGGGTATAGCCGTATAGGGCCTAACGTTTAATTTTTCTTTCTCTATGGCCAACCCATCTGTATTCATTTTTAAGGATCCAGATCGTTCTTTTTTACATGCACTTCAGGTGATCTTATACACCACTACCCTAGAACACTCTTCACTGTATTACAACAACAATTTTTTTTTTCTTTTTCTTTTTCCCTAATAAAAAGAACAGGGGAAGAAATGATACATCATCAAGCTGACATTTGGTTGATCAACAAATTTAAGAAACATGATAAGGATTTCCAGGAGTTCAGGAGATGATGGATTTTTAACTTTCCCTCTTCAGTAATTCCTGGACAGTGATGGGAACACCCTGAATCAGTTTCATGATAGAGGAAGAAGATTACTACAATAAAGCTTCTTTTTTTTTTTTTGAACATGAATGAGAGTTTACCTGTTTGGTGGCAGCAATTGAGAGGCGTTCTCTCTCTTTTTTCTTGCGTCTGCATTCTCCACACCAGCTAGAGAAATCTTTAAGATATTTCTTCATCTCTCTAAAACTCGAACTACAAGAACAAAGTGGTTGCACACATTTGAGCTCACACATGTTTTTTTTTTTTTTTTTTTAAAAATGTAATGCTCTCATCATAGAGGAACTCAGACTTGCAGGTTAGTGAGGACCTCAGGAGGAAGGCTCTCTTGGAACCCAATAAAGAACGTCAGTTCAATGACAATCCAAAAGGAAAAAAAAAAATCCTGTGACGGGCTAAAATTTCCGAGGGGCATGTTTGCATCAAGGATTGAAAAGTTCAATGGAAATACCTTCTACACCATAGAATTAAATTGATTCGTTGTCCAGATGTTGTAGCTCGAGCACCATGCCGATGACGACCATTATGTAATACTGCCCGTCCAGGAACATGGCTATAATCAAAGATTTCCTACCAAGATTTCATCAGAGGGGGCCCTTATTAATGAGATTTATTATTTTGATTTGCTTGACATCTTATTGTAATGTTGCTCTTATGCCATTCAACATTGAGTATGAATTATAATGAATCGACAGTCCAATAATCCAAAACATGTACTCCCCCAGGTTCTTAATATAAGAGCTATTTACCTAATCTAGTTAAATTAAGGAAGCTAGCTATATTAGGTAATATGACATGTTTTTCGAAATCACCATGATCATCTTCCTTAATTCCCTTTATCCCTCTCTTACTTGATTATTGAAGAAACATCAATAGGATAAATTAAAAAAAATTGACAAATAAGAGAAATAGGTCCTACATTTAAGACAAATATCAACTTTCCAAATCCTACATTAAGGACCGGAGGGAGTATTAATCAATTCATGTACTTCGGGAAAAAGGCAAATCAGGATGAGCTCAGGATTATTCATTTGCATAAAACATGCTCCCACGATACCACTATCAAAAATTTTAGTTTTATCCCAGTATCATCCCAACTTCTATACAACAATCTGAAAACCCATCTTTCATATCATCATTGTATCCTGAGAGAAAAGTCCTCAAATTTCTGTTGTTCAAACGTGGAGTCACTGAATATTAACTCTTATTTAAACTTCAGGACATACTTGATAAGTTGTTTCCCTAAAATCCTACCAAGTCGTTTCCCTACAGGATACACAGCAGCACAATCTTAGTAACTTTAGCATGGAATTCATACACACAGATGCCCACAGAATCTTGTAACTAGATATAAATCAACAAGGTAAAAAAACTTTATCTATAACAGTAAATATACCTCAGATAGGGGCTGTGTGTTCACATGTTCATCACAACGGACACCACGAAAGAATAGTTGTCCCTCAGTGAATTGTTTTCCCAAGCAAATATTCAGAGTGACTTCTGAATCATCCACATGCAAGCCTGTAAAAACAGAGGTCTCCTCACATTTCAACAAAAAGCCTGTAATGCCACAAGATTGCTATCCAACTACACAACATATGACACAATTAAGTAAAAAATAAAAAAGGGATTCACAGCAATAGATTCAGATGCAAGCAATAAGAAGAGAAAACATGCTTAGTATAGAACTAAATCTCTAAAGGAAAAAAAATGTTTTCATAAGTTGTAACTTAGGCAACAATATTTAACCTTCCTTCCAACAGCAGAAGAGACACGTTTAGATTTAAGGGCAGCTAAGCCTATTGCACCATATAACTTAAGTATCATAAAAGAAAGAGTAAAATTAGATTACTCAGGTCATATTATGGCAACAAAATAACAAGTGTCTATTGATCAGTGTTTTCAGACAATCGTGCTGAATCTTCTATTAATGCATTTTATTTTTCTTTTAACTTGTTTTAGTAAAAAGAGAGAAACACACTTGCAAAATTACAGGTATTTGAGTATAGCACAAATATACAAATAGCATGAAGAGAATCGCTAAAATTAGAATGAAAACCACAAAAAATAGCTCAAATCCTAAAGAACTATCAGACATCTAAAATATTAATTGCAATTACAGATACACCACCACAGCAAAGTCACAAACAACAGAAATTCATCTAAAATCCTACCAAGTTCGGTATCCCTATGTATTCCATATTCCACAACAAAACCATGATGAGAGTCCAGTGTGGGTCCACCAACTCCAGCAAAGAAAACTATAAGAAGTTTTCAAACAGAAAAGTGAGTCTGTGCCACAATAATAATTACTTTTCCAGTCACAAGTTACTATTGAAATCTCATGAAGAAAGATTTGTCACCTCGAGCTAGTGGAATAATGTAATCATTCATTAATTTGTCAAGCATGGTTTCCATGCCAAGATCATCGAGCACAGCACCATAGTGGTTCATTGTGTTAGGCCGCATGATTCTGCACTTGGTCTCATGGACCCATCTCTCAAAATGATCCACCTAAGGAATTAGAACCTGATAAGAAAGCATAAAAATATAATATATAAAACATAAAACATAAAACCATATGTTTATGAAAAGGTCAGAATAGGAAAGTAATACCTCAGATACCAACATTTCACAAAATTGTGGTTGAAGCATTTCAAATGTATAAATTCCTGTGGATGGCTCAGCTATTACACTTCTAAAACTCTCTTCTGTATTATCTCTAATTGCTTTGAGGAATGACGGTGTAAAAAAGTTTTCTGCATGAATAGTATATATCTCCTTATGCAGCGGCTACAAACAGAAGCGAAAAATTGATAAGGACAACAATGATTGGTGCTTCAATGCTACATGCTGAAAAGGAGACAAGGGAATGGTTCTCCTGCTGGTGTTTATTGTTTTATCTTACACTACTTCCAAGATCAAATATAAAAATGTTCCAAATAAATACTACCGCCACTTAAACAAACAGAGAGAACTTGTTCTATGGATGCATCTCTCAATTTCAGATAAAATATAAAATAGAACAATTGAGACTGTATAAACAAACATGCTCAAAACTGAAAGTTTCCATTCATTAGAAAACTTACAGGATAATTCAATATGATCCTTTGCTTGTATTCCTTGTGCCTTTGAACCTGCTCAATCCAACAATTAAAAACAAAAAAATTAATGACCAAATATGGGCCAAAGGCGAAATATCGTAAGAAGAGAAGGCTGTGTTGATCACATTCATCATAGAGTCATGCTAAGCAAAACACCCATTCTGACCAAGGTAAAAACATAATAGGGTAGGGTTCAATTTCTTTATGTTAACAACTAAATGGTCTTAATAATAAATTAATTTGTTTTACAGTTGCCAGCTGGTAACATTTTTGGTTGGTTTTTGAAAGAATAAGTGTAAACGAAATCTTGAACTTATCCCTTCTGAGGATTGCTCTTTCCATGGTGTGACAACAGGCTTTCTTTGTTGTCTATAGGCAAACTTAGGTACACTTAAACTGCCTATATGAAAATTTGAGACTCTATACAGTCCTTAATTATACATAGCAGATTCATCATTTCTATAAGAGATACAAGCAAGATTTTTCGGAAGACAAAGGAAATCCATATTGAAAATCTGATAGCTATTACTGTTATAATATTAGTGGGCGCGTCTAAAAACAAGAATGACCTCAGAATTTTTCTTGATGCAAGACCAGGCGGATGCATGAATATCTACGCCACTGTTGGGTATATGCATACAAACTGGTTGCCATCTCAGCCCACATTTGCCTTTTCCCACTAACAGTTCATGCCCATGAACCATAATGCTTCTGGGTAGTACCAAATAGTTTTATAAAAAAGAATAAAACAAGGCTTTCCATGGCATTCAAGGTATAGGTTCTTCCCCTTCAGTATTAAGGCAAAACCCCAATGCTCATACATACCCGAGTGCGTTCACTTTCTGGCGAATACCGGTATAGAATGGCCTTCATGTACTGGACTTTGGCGTCACGTGGTGCGTCCAGCATGTCAGGAGGCAAATACTGCTCGAGGGAACTGAACAGAAAAGGGCTGAATTCCAATTGTAGGTCATCATAATTCTCGGGCTTGTGATCGATTTTGGGACTCGTACAGAGCTTGCGCGAATCAGATAGTGAAACCAAACTAGGGTTTGAAAAGTTGTCTAACCTGCCATCACTGGTAGGGAGAGGTTGGTTTCTTCGATCCCAACAGGAACCATTTTGAGACATGGTTTTCTGAAAGAAGCTGAGAAATGATGGCCTAAGGGGAGGGAGAAAGGTTATGGGAACATTAAAAGGGAAAGAAATTGAATCTTGGAAGACGAACGAAGATAAAATTTGAAGAGATGAGGTATATGCTCAGGCCTTTGGCAGAACTAGGGCTGAACTTACAGTATCCGTTTAATTTGTAATTCGTTGAAGTGGAGGTGGCGTTCCAGAGAGGAACAGAGGAATCCAATTGGACAAAGAGTGGGACCCGTTCGCTGACACGGTGGGCTCATTCACACGTGGAAGATCCTTATGCTTTACATAATGACAACGTGGAAGATATGATGCGGTTCCCTCTTTTAGGTCCAAATAATAGGGTTTAGATTGAACTTTGAACCAAGATTTACATTGTGTTTGATGAGGTTCTTGGAGAAAAGTTGTTCCCTACCTTTTGTGTGGCTGAAGAAATTCTTAAGGAGGGAAGTAGGGCTGTGCAATGAGCAGGCCGATAGGCTGCCTATTTATTTATTAATGGGCACGAACTAGTTCATGCCCTTCAAATATCTATTAAAGCCTATGTCAAATAGATTGGGCTAAACCATGGGGGTTTGAATGGACGTGGGTAGCCTTATATTGCATTTTTTTAAAACTCAATATGCAATTGTGTTGATACTATATTCTTAGCGCTAATTTCTTAATATAAATTACAACAAACTAATAAGAAAGCAATATAATCCTCATCATTCCTCATTGAAACCACACATGAAATGACATGCACAAAATTATCAACATCAACCTCTTTCAATTTGGGAGGATTTGTTCTTAACCAATTTTGAGTACGTATTAATGCCTCAATCATCTTTAAAGATAAGGATCTCCTAAAATTATCTAGTACTTGACTCTTAGTACTAAAAGGATTTTGAAGACATTGTGGAGATTGATGCAACAAACAAATAATGTAGAGTAAATACCTTTTCTGGTCCCTGACAAAAAACGCGATCTCTATTTTGGTCCCTTACAAAAAAAAGGGGTTATTTTTAATCTATAAAAAGGACGAATAAGGCTCGATTGGTTGACATTTTGATTCTTCACAAATTTTCAAAATGTCCTTTTTAGTCCATAAAAAGGACGAATAAATGGCCGATTTTTTTTTTTTTTGTAAGGAATCAAAAAGGGCTCTGTGTTTTTTGTCAGGGATCAAAAAGGGGTCCGTGTTTTTTATCAGGGATCAAAAAGGGTATTTACTCAATAATATACAATTAAATTTAGAACTTTATATTTGGAAGCATGCATTTTCATAATGCCAAAAGGTCAAATTTTGATTGATAATATTCATTTGGCTTAAAGATATTCATCCACATCTAAAAGTTGCTTAGCACTCTTAGTTACAGTCTTTGATTGACTAAAAACTTTTTAAATGTGTGATCAATGGCAGACAATACACTTCAGTTTTAGCCTCTAGAACTAAAACATTTCTAGCATAAACACTATCATCCACTTGCTTTAATACAGGCTTAGACTAAGATCAGATGCATCATTATAAGTAATGAAGCTATCATATAAGCAATGCAAGATATCCATCATTTGCTTCAACTTGACTTCACACAGTATCACATTGGGAAAAATTGCTTCCAAAGCAACTTTGATGTCACCTTATATATAATATAATGCATTTATATTTAAATATATAATTTATCTCACATATGTGGGATATAATTAGACTAACATGAAGTCTTTTGCCTAAATTTATACTTATACACCCCCCCCCCAAATAATAGAGACATACTGCTTATATAAACATTGAGATAGTCCTCTAGAGTTTTGACCAATAATGATCTGGGTGATAGAAGGATCTATGTCCTCTCTTATACAGGGATACTATTATAGATCTTCCTTCCTGGAGCTTAGATCTTCCCCTTTCAGATCATCGATTATCCCAATGCTACCTTCCTTCATTTCTTACTGGAGGCGTGACTAGAGTCTTATCTTTATGGACATATAACTACTAGTTCCCTTATAGGACCATTACCTTCGGGTTAAGATAATACTACCTCCTTGACCCCTATAGAGTTTTCAGTTAGACATACCCTATAGGACTGCTAGTTTTTATATTGCTTTGCAGGGGAGACCTTATGTTGCTAAACTGGAGAACAACTTTATGGAAGCATAGCACTCTAATAAGAAGATCCACTTTTGGGAAATATAGAATTATTTTATTCGAATATGAATCACAATACAACCAAATCACTCTACTTCTTCCTGCTTGATGCTTTTACATGCGAGTTACATGGCTTTATAGAGTTGGGCATACCCAACCTGGTTACATGACCTTAGTTACTTTTCCATTACCCTAGTTACTTTTTACATTAGCCTACTTTTCCATTACCCTAGTTACTTCTTACATTAGCCTAGTTACTTTTTCAGTTATTGTAAGGAATCATCAGTCTTTCTTAAGCTTTTGCTTTGTCTTTGTCGTCAACTCTTCTTTGTTCAAACACTATTCTTGTCTTGTTGTGTTGATGGGTACTATTTAGACCTTACTACAGTACATTCATATCTACTATCATATCCGCATAATCTTTTTTTTTGTCCTTTCTTTGTCTTCACAATAGTCACATTTATGATTGGTATAGTTGGATAATACTTAGCATATCCTTTGCTTCGTCCCTTCAGGATTCCCCATTTTGTTCATCTTTATCCTGTAAGAACCGGTTGAACCCAAGAGGGGGGGTGAATTGGGTGAAGTATAAAAATTTAGGAACTTTGAAACTCTTTTCGTAACTCACTGAAATCAGTTTAGAAAGCAATAACTACACATTTAAATATATATACACACTCAAGCATATATGCTGGAAATATAAGAGATAAGGGAAGAGAATGTGCAAACTGATTTATACTGGTTCGGCCTTATCCTTGACTTATGTCCAGTCCCCAAGCCTCACTTGGGATTTTCAATCCACTATCTTCTTTCAATCTGATTACACGTTCTGTAACTGAAGTAATCCTCTCACTAGGATTCACTCCCCCTTACAAACTGTAATCAACACACCGCTTGATTACACACTCTGTATTCGAAGTAATCCTCTCCCTAGGATTCACTCCCCTTTACAAGTTGTAATCAACACAATGTGTTTCCCACTCAAGATCACTCAATCTTGAGTAACTTTCAGAAGAATAGAATGATTACAATAAATCTTCTCTCTTAGAAGTGAATAGATAAACACTGAAGATCAAATACAAATCACTTCACTCTCTAAGTTAACTAAACATGAAAAACAGAGTGCAAATGATGTGAGAGCAGAGTATCAGCATGTTGGAAGTGTAAGCTTGTTTCTCCATGATTTTCTGCTTGAATCTGTCTTCTATTTATAGGTAGAGATCAATATATGACCGTTGCTATCCCAATAGATCCGTTGGAGAAGCTCTGCCATGTTTAGGAAGTGGTTTTGGCATATTCTCTCTCTTGTTTACTCTTAATCCAGCTGACTAGATGATCAGAGTTGACTCTCTGCGAATTAGTCCGTTGAAGAAGAGTTTACTTGTTGTAGAAATCATTCTTAAATGCTTTGTAGGCGTGTGTAGTTGGATTATCCAAAAAGGAGCAACTTTTTGTTCAGCATTTAATGTTCTGAACTACCTTTTTGCTTTTCCTCTAACCTTCAATTAACTTTCGTTGATCTGTCTAAAACTCATAAAAAAGATGGTTAAACATAGCTAAGAATATAGAAGAGCGATAAGAGAAAGTATTAAGATCAAATAAGATGATTCCAAAAATTCGTCAGATTTGATTTTCAAGTTTAGCGTTCAATACTTGAGTATGTTCATCAATACTTGAGTATGTCACTGTGCACTTAAGTCAATACTTGAGTATCCATTCTGATACTTGAGTATTCATCATCCAGAGAGAAATCATCGTGATGTGAACTTTGGACCTTAAGAACAATACTCGAGTATTCAAGTTATTGACAAGAGGAAAAGCTCTCTGTATGCCCAATACTCGAGTTTCCAAATCAATACTCGAGTATGCACTCATTTGAAAATTTTGTGGAGTTTTTCTATGTCAATACTTGAGTATTCATAAACAAATGTTGATTTGAAAAACTTTGTGAAAGTTCAATACTCGAGTATGTAAAATCAATACTCGAGTATGCATAAGGTGTAAAACTTTGATGTCTTCTCTGTATGACCAATACTTGAGTGTTCAATACTCGAGTATTCATATCAATACTTGAGTATTGTCTCAGGGTGAAAACTTGGAGTGCTCTCTGTAAGTCCAATACTCGAGTATTGCTTCGTGAAAGAGGATTTGAGCAACTCTCTGTCAAGTCAATACTTGAGTATTCAATTGAATACTTGAGTGTTCAATACTCGAGTATTCATATCAATACTTGAGTATTGTCTCAGGGTGAAAACTTGGAGTGCTCTCTGTAAGTCCAATACTCGAGTATTGCTTCCAATACTTGAGTATTGCTTCCAATACTTGAGTATTGCTTCATGAAAAAGGATTTGAGCAATTCTTTGTCAAGTCAATACTCGAGTATTGAGAACAATACTCGAGTTTGTCTTTGACAACAAGTTTTTACCAAAGACAAAAATTCCAAGTGAGTTTACAATTATTGATTATCATCAAAACACATAGGGAACTAACATATCCTATCATACCATTGAAGAAAAGATTTTGGTTGCTTGCTTACTCGCCCTACTGAATAAATACATGTTGTGGGCCCTGTGAAATAGTTCCATTGGGCTTCTTTTGCAGTTCTTGTCCTATTCATCTCTTGAAATTATATTAATTTCTTGAGCTCTGATAGAGGATACTCTATATTGGAAATCTTCTCATCTTCAATATCTTCCTTGACTTCGGAGTCATACTCTATTGGCTTCTTAGTGGTTCCAAATCTTATCAAATTTATTGGTGGATAAAATTTTTCTGGAGTAATTTCAGTATTAGTTGAATAACACCTCATAAATACTTAGTATTAGGTTACTATTCCAAAGTAATGTTTTGCTACATCCTAAATGGACTTGGGTAATTTAGATATTTCTTCCATAGTACTTGAGGGATAAATGGTATGGATTAGTCCATAGCTATATAGGATTTTTACTAGGCCCGGTGAGATTCTTGTCACTTTATTGAAGGCATAATGGGAAACATATTTGATGGTTTTGGTAATGGTTTAATTTGTGGATAAGGATCTTGAAAAATCTATATTTGTGGATGATGGTTGTTCTTGGGCTTTTTGATCTTGGGCCTTTTGGGCTTCTTGTGCTTATTGGTTTTTTTTTTTAAAAATCTCTATTAATGGCACAATCCTTGTTTGGGTTTGTGATATTTGATTTACATATACTTTGCTCTTAGATACTTGGATTGAAACATCAACTGATGATACTTGTCTTTGTCCTTGTATAGTTTCTACTTTCTTAGCCAATTCCTCTACCTGCGAATAAATATTTGCAATAGCACTTGACAAGTTTTGGATATTAGTATTTACTTGGCTTTTTAGAAGACTGATATTCTTCTAAAAAATATTGGTCTTTAATGTTACTTGTTCTAAGGTCGGTGATTCATTTGAAGGACCATCGTTACTTGTCATTTACTTGCCTCCATCTACTCAAATATTCAACAACCAAATTATTCTTACGTTTAATATGTTCAATTTCATAATCATTATAAGACAAATCACTTTGCCATTTAATCAACATTTTATTACTTAGCTTATTTGTTCTAGTTCATTTATCTAGCCAGTGTTTTATTGGGTATTATCAGTCCTTATTGTAGATTTTGTATTTACTTTAAATAATTCAAATTTCTCTACTACTTTTATTATTGCCAAAAATTCTTTCCAATTTGAGTTGTATTTACTTTGTTTTCATTAAATTTTCCATTGGCAGTTCTTGTTATTTCTTCTTCTTCTCCTCATGATATAAAGCTGCTCCCCAATAATTTTCTAAGGTACCTATATAAATAAATCATCTTACATCATTTGTGAGAATAGTTAGCTTGGGTAAATTTTGACATAATTGTTTAATTTGATTAACTATTTTTTGGGTTTCATAATCCCATATCCATCTACTTTTTTCTCTTGCTAACTTGGATATTTTTTTTTTGTTAATTTTGCTAGGTTAGGGATATTATTTCTTGCTTGATTTACTAATCATAAGAAAGATTGTAGATCTTCTTAATGTTTTATTCCATCACGCGATATATATTGTCATAAAAAGGGTATTCTTGTCTTTCTTAATTCTTCCTTCTTTGGTGATATATTTAGGCCCTTTTGTTTTGTCAAGGTTACAAATTGGTCTAAGTGTTTTTCATGTTCTTCTATAGTATCAATTTGATTTTCCCTCAATGATGAGATATTTCTAAAAGTGGTATTGGCCATATAATCACCAAAAGGACTAAGAGTTTAGATTAATTTGTCTTGACCATTCATGAAGGAGATAGGGGTCTAAATGATTGAGTTAACAATGTGAAGGGGATAAACCCTCGTGACCAAAATATGATTCCATCTAACTAGACACCGGCTAGAAGGAAGATGCACTATAAAATCTACAACTTATCTTAAAGAAGAATCACTTGCATATTAGATTGCATGGGATACCACAAAGGGTGGTTTAAAGATATAGAACTTCCAGTTCCAATCTTCTAACATAAATGATCAGTAATAAGGTGAGCACATTGATATATACCTCTCCAAATCCAAGAGGAATTATACGGCGTACGTACCAGAACAACATCATTCACATCTATATACTTAGGTTTCAAAGTTTTAGCAAGCAAAGTTCCTTGCTTGACATTAAGAATTCTCCAAATTTGTTTTGCCAATAATGCATTATCTGCCTATCCTATTAGGCGAATACTTATCCCACCTTCTGAGAGAGGCTTGAATATATATTAGATCCCTAGAAGAAATTAGCATATCTAGAATCAATTCTGTTCCATATGTTCTAAGGAAGCTTCATACTAGAAGATGAATGTTAACTCCAGAGAAGACTGATCTTATCAAAGTCAATATTAAAGCTTGTGAGAGTAATCTAACTTTCAAAGATGTTGTTCTTTTATTTACGAGTAACTTGAGAATATACTTGCTCTTTGTTTCTTTTAGGATCAACCTAGGTTCCTAGGTATTCCCAAGTTTATCAAAGTAACAGACTCCCAGGAAGTGAGCATAATGATTTCTATGATCATGAGAGAAATTGAATTAAAGACTAATGTGGATTTTGATATGTTGTCAATATGTTGACTAGACTACTAGCTATAAAGATACAAAGAAATCTTTATGGAATTGACACTCTAATTTGTTCCCTCAAAAAAGAAAACAGAATCATCAACATATAAAAGGTAGGACACAAGCTGAGAACTTCTACTGATTCCAATCCTTTTTAGATTTCGAGAATGTTCAAAGCAGTTTATAATGCAAGATAAGACATTAGCAGTAATTATGCAAAATATATGGAGACATGGGGTCTTACTGACGAACCCTTGGAGAAATAGAGCTGGTAACCTATCAATTGAAGCTAACTTGATAATGGAAACTTATGATATATTTCATGGTTAATGCAATCCATTTTTCTGGGAAGTTCATTTTCTTAAGAATAGCATAGATGAAGCTTTAGGAAAGGGTGTCAAAGGCCTTTGAAAAGTCAATTTTCGAAGCTATAATATTTTCTTACCTTGCTTTGCTGAATGAATTTGGTTCATAAGGTTAGTAGCTAGCAATGTATTATCTAAGATGTTCCTCCCTTTCAGAAATGCATATTGAAAGGCTGCTATATAATTATCTAAGACCTTTTTCATTCTCATATAAATCACCTTTGAGACTATCTTAAACACAACATTACAAGCTTATTGGCCTCAGATCTCTAAAGGATTGTACTTGATCACATATAGGGATGAGAATGATATTGGTTTTGTTGAATGACTTCAAAATAAATTCATTGTCCCCAAATGATTGCAGCATGTCTACAAGAGATCAAATTTTACAACTTCCTACTATTTTTTTTAAATATATATATATATAGAAATTATAATGAATTCCATTAGGACTAGGTGCACTATTTTTAGGAAGAGAGAAAACAACTTTCTTTATCTCATTCAAATTAAAAGGCTATAAGAAACTTTGGAAATTATCTTGAGATAAAGCAAGAATTGATACCTGATCCAACATATTGAGAATCTCTTCTGCAGAAAGCTCAATTTGGCCTTGATAAACCACCTCTTCAAAATGAGACTTTGCCATTATGATGATTTCTTCATTATTGCTTGTCCAAGATTCATCAGCCCTCTTAATACTTTAAATATAATCATTTGACTTTCTTCTAGAGACAGTAGAATGAAAGTACTTAGTGTTTCTATCCCCTTCACAAATCCATTTCAATTTCGCTCTTTGAGAACAAAATCTATTTTCATAGTCATATAGGAATTCTAGGTGATGCTTCATATTTGCAAGCTCAAATTCTTGTTCTCTAGAAGGGGCTCTTAACATTGAGAAAGATTTATATATCTTGGTTAACTCTTCCTCCACAATTTTAATTCTTTGAAATAAATTCCCAATGTGTGACTTATTCCAAGCAACAAGATTGATAGGGCAAAACTTTAAGCAAAAAAAAAAAAAAAACTCCGCAAGTGCACGGGCCGTATCAAGTAATAAAGTGATGAGAAACGTATCGTTCCCACGAGGACTTAGTATCACAACCTTTAGTTGAGCATTAATTTCACAATTTCATTTAAGTTGAGAAAACCAAATTAAATTTAATTAAGATAAAAGAAATTAAAACTAAAATAAAAAATAAGAAAACTACCACAATAATCAAATGAGCAACCGAGAGTCACTAATCCCTTATTTGATTCTTAGATTTTATTCCCACTAAATTAACTTTGACTTAATCTAATCAGCTAATCTAGAGTATTAATGTTTATAAGTGCCTGTCGGTCTACTTATACACCTACCTCAAATAATTATGCAATGCCTCACATAATTAATTAAGATGCAATTCAAATCGGGCTCACTCTAATTTGATTATGCGGAGCTTCTAGGTATATGTCTATCCTAGACGCAAATTAGATTAAAACCTAACTTCATATTAAATTTAAATATAATTCCACATTATTTAATCCCAAGGTCAATTTAAGATTCCCTTCGTCAAGTTCAATCCTAAATCCCAAAAACATGCTTAACGGTGGCCAATCACTAAGCAATAAATAATAAAAACAAGATTAAATAAACTGATTAAAATTAAACAAAACTAATGAGTGGGAACAATTTCTAAAACCCAAACAAGTTCATAGATTCTCTAGGTTGCAAAACCAACTAGCCACACATGGCTTTATTCAAATCCAAAACAAAAAGATAAGAATTCAGGTTCAAAGAAGAAGAAGAGAGAGGAAAGAAAGATTCTCCGTCGCCTCCACAGTCCTTCCGTCCTTCTGTGGAGATGATGAAGAGAACTGAAACGCTCAGCCTCTACTCCTTTGCTCCTTCGTTCCTTATCGTTCTGTGCCTCCCGATCTTTCTGCTTTGTCTTTTGCTTCCTCTTCCTCCTTATTTATAATTTAGGTCTTGGGTCACTGATTCTCTTTTTCTTATTACAAATATATCTCATATCTTGTAATTTACTCCAGCAGATCACACAATTGATTTTATTTCTATTTTTCTTGCGGGGACCATCAAGTTTGGCTGATTGCATATCCTCTTATTGCCTTTTCTACTTCATTCCAAATCAGCTAATATATCCTACACAATAAAAATAGGATATGAGTAGATTTTATGTCGATTTATTCTTTGATCCCAAGTTTCATGCAATTATGGAAACGTTCATAAAAGATAATTAAATAGGTATATAATATCAATAATTCTAATTAAATCTCATAAAATATACACTTATTTAATCATAAAACATATACTCATCAAAGATCAAAAATAGTTGGGTTAAGTAGCAAATCCGCCCTAGAAGTATATGTTAGTTCTCTATGTGTTTTGATGATGTCTAACAATTGTAATAATCAATGGGTCAAATTGCAAAGCCTTAAGATCAGACAAATTACGTGTGAGTTCCTTGAAAATAATTTGGAAAATTAGTAACTCAAGTTATTGAAATACAACTCAAGTTACAAGACCTAGAATATTCATTTCTTTCAAAGAAAGTAACTCAAGTTATTGATCACAACTCAAGTTATGTTTTTTTAACGAAATAAGTTTTTGTGAGTGTCATAACTCAAGTTGCCACTTAGTAACTCAAGTTATGAAATGTACTTCACTGTTTCAAAAGCTCTTCACGATATCAGATTTTGAACATCTGATATAACTCGAGTTATCTGAAGAATAACTCGAGTTATAAGCTCATCAGAAAACACCAACTGATATGAGTTACTGATATAACTCGAGTTACTGGAAGTAACTCAAGTTACATTATTGGCAATTACTCTCTGGATGATTTAATTGCTAACATAACTTGAGTTATGGAAGGTAACTCAAGTTACATAACTCAAGTTAAGTTTTATAACTCAAGTTACTTTATCTGAAAATACCTCTCTGTGAAAGAAACAACTCGAGTTACTCTATCTAACTCGAGTTACTTAAAATGAATTTTTGTCTCTGTTTGAACTGATTTAAACATAACTCAAGTTAAGGTTAATAACTCGAGTTGATCTTCATTGACAAATATTCACTGAACATGCCTATTGTTAGTTCTCAATGAGTTTTGATGATGATTGAACAATTGGAAAGCCTTGAAAACCAAAAAGATAAGTTTTAGGATACAAAAATCAGTTTTCCTTGCTATCAGAGGAAAACTCGAGTTTTGGTCTGTGGCAAAACTGCTCAAAAGCCATCACCGCCAGTTTTCATGATCACTGCTAGTTTTGAACTTGTGAACAGTTCAAAACTCAAGTTTTGGAAGGATGGGATCTTCATATCACAAACCAAGTATCTGAATGATCTCTTAAAGAAGTTTGGAATGGATCAATGTAATGGTGCTGACACTCCTATGAGTGCAACTACTTCATTGGATGCTAATGAAGAGGGCAAAGACTTCAATATTACAAAATATAGAGGAATGATTGGTTCATTACTCTACCTAACAGCAAGCCGCCTGGACATCCAATTCAGTGTTGGAATGTGTGCAAGGTTCCAATCCGCCCCAAAAGAGTCACATGCTGAACATGTGAAAAGAATTTTCAGATACCTTGCTGACACTAAAACTCTAGGATTGTGGTTTCCCAAAGGTCAACCTGAACATTTGGTGGCATATTCAGACTCAGATCATGCTGGATACAAAACCGATAGGAAAAGCACAAGTGGACAGTGTGAATTCTTTGGTGGGTCACTTGTGTCATGCTTTAGCAAGAAACAAACAACGGTAGCTGTATCATCTACTGAAGTTGAATATGTAGCTGCTTCAAGTTGTTGTGCACAAGTTTTGTGGCTGAAACAACAACTCTCAGATTTGGGAATCAACTTCAAAGAAGTTCCAATATTGTGTGACAATACAAGCACAATAAGCTTGGCCAAAAATCCAGTCCAACATACTAGGACCAAGCACATTGATGTAAGGCATCATTTCATAAGAGATTATGTTCAAAAAAAGGAAGTCAAGGTCATGTTTATTCCGACTGATCTCCAATTGGCAGACATCTTCACAAAACCACTAGCTAAGGAACAATTTAATTTCATAAGAAGAGAATTGGGAATGGTAAATCCCAATGAGCTGTAAGTATTTCTCACTTAATTCAATGTTAGTTATGGTTTTGATGATTATAAGTTACTGACTTAAGCATCGGAGTATCTAGTTTTCTCTTTTGCAGGATGTTTTAAAATCAGTCTGCTGTCAAAAGATGAAAACTCGAGTTTTGGAGATCCATTATCGGGGTCAGAGAATGAGCCAGAGTTTTTCACACAGATGAAAACCCGAGTTTTGGGGTGCAAAACTCAAGTTTTGGACTCGGAATGTCAACGGTTCACGATACACCATTGACAACCAGGTTAGTAACTAAAATTCATCAAAACTCGAGTTTTGGTGATGAAAACTTGAGTTTTGGACTATGTATATATATATATGTTTGTGTGTGTTTTTCAAAACCGTTCTCAAAACTACCGATTTTGCCCTAGCTCTACATCTTCTTCCTTTGAGTTCTCTCCCTCTGTTCCTCATGAATCCACTCAAACACTCAGAAATCACTCACATTTCACCAAATGGCCTCACAATCGACAAAACCCCAATCGCAATCCGAAAGGCCCCAATCTCAGACATCTCCTCCTTCACAGACTCTCCAGAGACCACCGAGAACGAAAATGATTCCCAGCAGGTTTCACGATGGAGTTGATCGGACTATCCCAAGAGTTAGTGGAGAAATTCCACAATCTACTTCAAAGGACACTTCAGCCACAACCTCTCATTCCAAAGGAGTATCACTTCAAGAACCAATAGCCACTCCTATAAGAAAACGAAAGGCAACAGAGGCGGTACCAGATCCTGTGGCTAAGAGTAAGAAGAAGGCCAGGATGAAGAGAGCTTCCAACTATGAAGCAGAAATGACTCAAAAGAAGAAAGCCTCAAGCTCTGGGCATCAGACAACTCAACAGACAAAGCCATCTTCCTCTCAGTCTTCTCCAACTATGGAAAATGTCATAGCTGATATATACCGTATTCAGTCTCCTCCTTCATCCTTTGATATTGCTACTGTAAATTTGAAGGCACTGGATAAAGCTTTCAAAGAAAAATTTGTCTCTAGAGAATTCTGTGCAGTTGTAGCTGTAGATTTTGAACAATTAGAAAGGAAGACCAACTTGAACTTAAAACCCTGGTTAAGTTTTTATGAGAATTTTGTTTCCTTGGCTTGCCCATATTCCCCAAACTTTGTTCGGTTATTCTATTACAATATGATTTATGACAATATTTTGGGTCTTGAGGGTGAGTTGATTGAAGAAAGAATTACTACTGTTGTTAGGGGTACTAAATTTACTCTGTCTGCCTCTATCCTGAACAAAATTCTTCAGCTAGATCAATTCCTTGTTCATAATTCTGAGTATAGTAATAGGGGGATTTGGTCTGTACTGATGCCTCACAAACCTTTCCCAGATGACCAGTCTCACACTCTGACATTTAGACCAAGCTCTATGCCTCCTAGGAATAGAGTTCTGTGGTATATCTTTTCTAGAAATTTCATCCAAAAGGGTGGCAACTTCACCCATTTTGCCCAGAGAGACTATCCTCTATTTACATCTTTTGTGAAGCAAGCCCCATTTAATCTTGGTCATCACATTCTAAAGGAGATGATCAAATTCAAATTCCCTACCAGAAAGCTTTCTCACATGCCTTTCCCTTCACTGATATCAGTCATTTTGTTCTACTTTAAGATATGGTATGTCGAGTCAACTGAAACCTTGAAGTATCCTCTCTATTTTGGTAAGGGTCAGCTGAACTTGATGAATTTAACCTTTGAGGGAGAGGGTTCTGGGCAATCAAAAGCCCCTACACGGTCTAAAGCTCTAGCCAGATCTCAGTCTCAGTCTCAGAACCAAGAGACCCAATCTGCACCTCCTCCACCTTCTACAGATTTTGAAGCTCGGGTGAAGGATATTATTGATTCTGCAGTAAGGGACATGTCTATGAGCATTGGATATGAGATCGAGCAACTGAAAGGAGAAAATTTAAAAATTCCAAGCAACTGGCTGAGGTTCAAGATGACATGAAACAAGACTTGGTGGGTATGAAGCATGACTTGGAAGAGCTGACTAATCAAAATGCCAAACTTACAGACTTGGTTCAAGGTCATGATGTTGTCCTTACCTCTCTAAGCATATCAAACTCCAGCCTGCATGACAAGGTTGATCTGTTGTTGAAACATTTCAACATCAGTCTTTCTTCAACCTTTGGGACTACCTCAGATCCACAGCCTTCTGGCACTGTACCTGAAGCTTCTACTCCTCCTATGCCTTCAGCCTCCACACCACTTGCACATTCTCCTGATCCAGAGCACCATGATCCACATGTTTCAGAACCCCATGATCCTCTAGCCACACCAGTTGTAGAGCCTCAAGATCCCATACTTTCTCCAACTCCTCTAACCATTGTACCCCATAACCCGGCTGTTGATGATGACAAAGGGGGAGAAGACCAGAGCTAGTAGAGCAGAATTTGAGTTGTGATTTCTGTTTTGAACTTGTGTTGTGATTGTGTTTTATCTGTGGTTTCTGTTTTGACAACTTCATGTAATGTATGAATTTAGCTTGTTATGAATGAAGTTGTTTTGCACTGATAATCTTTGCTTCTGATTTTTGATAATTGCATCTGCTACATATCTCATTTACTGTGTCCCTAAGTTAAGTCTTTTAACATGCAAAAGTGGTTTGACAGTTTTGAAACTCCTTTTTGATGCTCATCAAGTCTTCATACGCATATCAGAGCTTCTGGAAGCCAAAAGAATTTTTTTTTTCAAGTGTTCAAAACCAGTTTTTCACAAATTCTTAAACTTTTGATTTTAAAATGTTGTCATCATCAAAAAGGGGGAGAATGTTAGTTCTCAATGAGTTTTGATGATGATTGAACAATTGGAAAGCCTTGAAAACCAAAAAGATAAGTTTTAGGATACAAAAATCAGTTTTCCTTGCTATCAGAGGAAAACTTGAGTTTTGGTCTGTGGCAAAACTGCTCAAAAGCCATCACCGCCAGTTTTCATGATCACTGCTAGTTTTGAACTTGTGAACAGTTCAAAACTCGAGTTTTGGAATCTAAAACTCGAGTTTTGGCCAGGTAGAGAGGTTTACAAATCTTCTAAGTTTCTCACATCTCAAAACCTCCGGTTTTCATTCATCACTGCCAGTTTTGAACTTCTCTTATTTTGGAAGAAAGTTCAAAACTCGAGTTTTGAAGAGACAGAGAGCAATTGATTTTTCTCCAGTTCATCACCGCCGGTTTTGAGACCATCACCGCCAGTTTTCAACTGTACGTGTATTTTCCAAGTTTTCATAGAATATGAAAACTCGAGTTTTGGATACCAAAACTTGAGTTTTTCCAAGGCAGAGAGCCTTCAATCTTTTTGAAATTAAAAACCGCCAGTTATGAGCCAACACCTCCAGTTTTGAAGTTTTGAACTAAGTTATGTTTTGACATAAAAAGTTCAAAACTCGAGTTTTGGGAAGCAAAACTCGAGTTTTGGGCAACCCGAGAGCATCTGAATTTATAAACTTTCAAAACTGCCAGTTTTGGTTTCATCACCTCCGGTTATGAAGCATGAACATTTCAAAACTCCAGTTTAGATCTTCAGAACTCAAGTTTTGGTCCATTTTTCAGAAAAAAGCTGTTACACTTAAAAAACTTGCCAAAATTGATTCAATCTTAATTGTTTAAAGATACCCATTGATCTTATATGTTATATATATCATTTAACATTATAACCGAGCTATTCTAACGTATTTATTCGTGAGATTACAGAAAGACTTTAAATTTGATTGAGATTCAAAAGAAGAGTCATTTTAGGAAACTTGCTGAATATGTGGATAACCGTTATGCAAACGGTCAAAATCTCCACGAATAGAGCTTCAACGTTCTTCAGATGAAACCAACATGGAAAAGAAACAAGAATCAAGCAATCAAATCTGCGAATAATTTCCCAAACGGCTATATTTCAGACAGGGAGTAATTTCAACTGATTGATTCATGATACAACTCCAGCAACAGCTATATTTTTGAATTGGAAAAAGGCCCAACGGATCTATAACGTTCACAAGCTTCAAACCACTACAAATAGATGAAGATTTGAAGCTAGAACGACACAGAACTGATATACAACAACTTTACTCGATAAAATCAGTCAAAAAGCTGTTCTAATACATTTGAGTGTGTTTCTGTACTTCAGTGCTTATCAACATCCACTCTAGAAGAGAGTTCTTTTTTTGTAAATCATTTTTCTGTAAGAATCTCAAAGTAGTGGGACTTTGAGATTGGGTTATTCGATTACAACTTGTAAGGGGGAGTTTGTTCAAGGTTGTGAAAAATCCTTCGTTTGCAGAGTCTGTAATCGTCAAGAGAGATAGTGAAAATCCCAGAGTAACTGGGGACTGGACGTAGGTCAAGAGATTAGACCGAACCAGGATAAATTGCTTGTGTCTTGCTCTTCTTCCCTTCTTACTCTTAACCACTCTGTTTTAGCAAACAAAACCAGAGAGTCCAGAAAAGAATTTTTAAAATCCCCAATTCACCCCCCTTCTTGGTGATTTAGCTCCACTTTCACCTATAACTTGAGTTACTCCTGTACAACTCGAGTTATCTTTATCAGTTCTTGAATTCATCGTTCTCATAATCTGAAATCTTATGATTATGCATTGGGTACTTGATATTATTGTTTTTTATCACTTCTAACCAAGTTTAATCAGTTTGCTAGTGAGTTTCAGACATGATTAAACCTCAAATTATCATAAAGCAAGATTATGTCAGAAGCATTAAATGCAGAGTAGACACATTCACCATTTTGGCAAGAAACCTTCTGAGCAAGCAAAAAGCATTACGGCTATCTCTCAAACAACACTCTAACTAAGTCTCAACGGACAATTTGAATAAAGAATGTCAAAGGAGAATAACGGACGAATGTCGGAAGCATACGAAGAGACAAGAGCAATGTAATCTTAAGGACATCCATTACTCACAATGGCTCTTAAATCGCTTCTCAACGGTCATTAAATGCAAGCACCTATAAAAGGCATAAGCATTGAAGTCTCTAACAACCGAAACTCTACACATTCGATTAGCGATCAAGATCATTTATTGTTTCTAATCTAAGTGCTAATATCTTCGGATATTTTGATCTTCGGTGTTTATTAATCCACTCTTTTAGAGAGTTCTTTATTGATTATCCTTTCTTGTACGAATCTCAAAGTATTGGGACTTTGGGATTGGGTTATTTGATTACAACTTGTAAGGGGGAGTAAGTTCTAGAGAGAGAATTACTCCGAGAGTTACAAAGTGTGTAATCATTTGAGTTAATGAAATCCTGGAGAGTTTGGGGACTGGACGTAGGACAAGGATTTAAACCGAACCAGTATAAATCGCCTGTGTTCATTCTTCGTCAACCTTATTCTGTTCATCCCTGTTTTAGCTGTGTACAAACAAAGCATTTTTTGGAAGAAAATTTAATATCCCCAATTCACCCCCCCTCTGGGTGATATTCCATCTTTCATTTGGTATCAGAGCAAGATCTTCTCAGAAGAGATTAACATCTCGAGAAGGATCAATATGGACAGAATCTTGCCAGACGGAACCTTGATCAATAGACCACCTGGTTTTAATGGAGAACATTATTCATTCTGGAAAGCCAAATTCAAAGTGTTCGTGATGGCTACAAAATATGGCTTATGGAGAGTATTCGAGAGAGGAGATTATGTGCCTTCATCTGTTGAAGATGGTGTCAGAACTCCCAAGCTAGAAGAAGAATATGATGAGAATGACAGAAGAAATGTTACACTCAACAGTAAAGTTGTTCTCTTACTACAAAGTGCTCTAAGTCAACAAGAATATTTCCATGTTTGTACATTACCATTTGTTAAAGCCATGTGGGATGCACTGGAGATAGCTCATGAGGGAACAGCTGGAGTCAAGTAAAATAGGATCAATACTCTTATGACTGAATATGACCTTCTGCGCATGAAGCCTGGTGAATCCATTGGTGAATTCCAGTTGAGATTCACTCATATGATCAATCAGCTTGCTGCTTTGGGGAAAGAATATGACCAACCAGTCCAAGTGAGGAAAATCCTGAATATCCTCAATAAGGAATGGGAAGCCAAGGTCATTGTTATTGAGGAAGCTCGTGGAGATTCAATGGCATCAATGGCAACTCTTTTTGGCAGCCTTTCTGAATATGAGGCAAAGATCAAGTTCAAAAAGGAACTTGATGAAGTACATGGCAAGAACAAGGGAGTTGCACTCAAAGCTGCCAAAGAAGCTAAAGAGTCAGATGATGATGATGAAGACGAAGATGAGGAGATAGGGATGATGGTCCGGAGATTCAAGAAATTCTACAAGAGGGACCAAGGATTCAAGAAACTTCACAAGGGTAGCTCCAGCTATGAGGCGAAGAAGCCAATTATTTGCTATGAATGTGAGAAGCCTGGCCACATCAAGTCTGAATGCCCCCAGCTGATCAATAAAGACAAGGAAAAGAAGAAGTTCAACAAGTTTAAAAAGAAAGCCTATGTCTCTGCTATTTAGGGAGATAGTTCATCTGATGAAGAGGAAAAAGCAAATATTTGCTTAGTTGTTGAAGAAGAGGAGCAACACAACAACAATGATGAGGTATATGATCCAAAACCATCTTATGATGAGTTATTTGCTGAGTATGTTGTTGTGCAATCTGAATTTGAAAAACTTGCCGATAAATATCTCAATTTGAAAAGGAAAAATGTAACTCTTGAACAGCAAGTAGAAAATCTTTCTTCACCTGAAAAACTTGTTTGTGATGATTGCATTGAGTTAAAAGGAAAGAATGAACATCTTACAAAAGCTCTAGAGAAATTCATTAAGGGAAGTGAAATGCTCAATATTATTTTGAAACAATAGAGATTTGTAAATGACAGATTAGGAATAGGATATAAACCTGATCTTGATAAAAGAAAAGGGAAAAAGAAATTTGGTGAGCAATCCTATATGAACGATTTTTGAAAATCAATTCATTCTTCTAATACTTTTGCTTACTGTAATTATTTTAATCATAAAGGACATACTACTTCTTCATGCTTTCACAAAAAGGAAAGGAAAAATAAACCTGTAGGCAATTATCAGTGGGTACCTAAGGGAACCTATGTTCCTAAGGCCTGAACTAACCCCAAAGGACCTAAGAAAAGATGGGTACCTAAAACTTGATCCTTTGTGATTTACAGGTTTGTCTGAGAGCATCTAAATCCAACAAGTGGTACATTGATAGTGGATGCTCTAGACATATGACGAGAGATCATACAAAGTTTGTTACTTTCAAGGCAAGGGATGGTGGCAAAGTAACTTTTGGTGGAAATCAATCCGGAAGGATTGCTGGAATCGGTGAAATTGGAAACAATGATGGACTGTAGATTAAAGACATCTACCTCGTAGAAGGACTTTGCCGCAACCTCCTCAATGTGAGTCAAAGCACAGACAAAGGTAACCTAGTTATCTTCGACTCTGAGGAATGCTTGATAGTCAGCAAAAATGATCTGCCAATGATGGATATCAAATCAAAAGCCTTATTCAGGGCTCCTAGGGATGGTAACTGTTATATTCTAAACCTTCCTAGTAATTGCAATAAATGTGTTTCTAAAAATTGCTTTCTTAGTAACTTGGAAGAGAGTTGGCTGTGGCACAGGCGTTTAGCCCATGTAAACATGTCACAACTCGATAAGTTACAAAGAAAAGATTTAGTCATTGGTTTGCCGAAACTTAATTTTAAAAAGGACATGATTTGTAATGCTTGTCAGAAAGGCAAACAGACTAAATCATCTATTAAATCGAAAAATGAGATTTCATCTAATAGATCACTACAATTACTACATGTGGATTTGGTAGGTCCAGCAAGGGTGAGGAGCCTTGGTGGTAATTTGTACACATTGGTTATTGTTGATCACTTTTCAAGATTTTGTTGGACCATATTTCTATCATCGAAAGATGAAACAATTGATCAATTTGTTGTGTTTCTAAAAAGGTCCAAAACAAGAAAGGTCTATCTATTTCAGTATAAGAACTGATCATGGAGGACAGTTCGAGAACCATGCATTTGAAGAATTTTGTGATGATCATGGAATAGACCATAACTTCTCAGCACCAAGAACCCCTCAACAAAATGGTGTTGTAGAAAGAAAGAACCGTGTCTTGACTGAGATGGCTAGAGCGATATTGAATGAGAATCAAACCTCTCAAGTTTTCTGGGCTGATGCGATGAGCACTGCATGTTACATTTCAAATCGTGCATACATCCGGAAAAATCTCAAGAAGACACCCTATAAGCTTTACAAAGGGAGAAAACCCAACCTTGCTCATCTGCACATCTTTGGATGTAAGTGCTTTGTGCACAATAATGGTAAGGAAAATTTGGGTAAGTTTGATTCAAAATCTGATGAAGGTATATTTCTAGGATATTCCAATAGAAGTAAGGCTTATAGAATTTTTAATACTTGAACTCGCATTGTTGAAGAATCAATTCATGTTGAGTTTAGTGAAACTAAATCTGATAAGCCCTCAGATGATGATGAAGAAAATGTTTACAAAAATCAATTCTTTTCGAAAACTACTCCTTCATCTATTGAAAATTCTGAAAATGTTTTTGAGGCTGATCCCCAAAATAATCTTGAACATCTGGATCAGTCTCAACCTAGAGCTTGGAAATTTATTAGAAATCACCCTTTGGACCAAGTTATAGGTGATGTAAACCAAGGAGTAAGAACTAGAAATAACACTTTAAATGAAGTGATCTTTTCTGCATTCATATCTCATATAGAACCTTCTAAGATTGATGAAGCCTTTTCAGACAATGATTGGGTGATAGCAATGCAAGAGGAGTTACATCAATTTGACAGAAATCAAGTTTGAGACTTAGTGCCTAGACCCAAAGACCATCCAGTTATTGGGACTAAATGGGTATTTAAGAACAAACGCGATAAATCTGCAATCATTATCCGTAACAAGGCAAGATTGGTTGCAAAAGGTTATAATCAAGAAGAGGGAATTGATTATGAAGAAACTTATGCTCCAGTGGCAAGATTGGAAGCCATTAGAGTTCTTCTAGCCTTTGCTTGCATCAAAGGTTTTAAATTGTATCAAATGGATGTAAAAAGTGCATTTTTAAATGGTTTTATACAATAGGAGGTTTATGTTGAGCAACCTCTTGGTTTTGAAAGTGAACATCATCCTAATTATGCTTATCATCTTAAAAAGGCTTTATATGGACTTAAACAAGCTCCTAGAGCTTGATATGAGAGACTAAGCAAGTTTCTTCTTGATCAGGGGTTTATCAGAGGTAAAGCTAACACAACTCTTTTCATAAAAAATAATAAGTTAAATGAGATTTTGATTGTTCAAATTTATGTTGATGATATAATCTTTGGTGATTCTAATGAATCTATGTGTGAGGAATTCTCTAAGACAATGCAGGGAGAATTTGAAATGTCCATGATGGGCGAACGGAACTATTTCCTTGGACTTCAAATCAAGCAATGCAAGAATGGTATTTTTATATCTCAGACCAAGTACTTAAGAGATTTGCTGAAGAAATATGGTCTAAGCGAATGCAATGGAGCCGACATACCTATGAGTGCTACTGCATCTTTGGATGCTGATGAGAAGGGAAAAGATTTCAATATCACAAGATATAAAGGGATGATTGGCTCATTACTCTATCTGATAGCAAGCAGACTTGACATTCAGTTTAGTGTGGGGATGTGTGCTCGTTTCCAATCCGCTCCTAAGGAATCTTATGCTAAACATGTGAAGAGGATATTCAGATATCTTGCTGATACAAAAGAGTTGGGACTATGGTTTCCTAAGGGTCAACCAGAACATCTAGTTGCGTATTTAGATTTAGATCATGCTGGATATAAGACGGATAGAAAGAGTACAAGTGGTCAATGTGAGTTTCTTGGTGGATCACTTGTCTCTTGGTTCAGCAAAAAGCAAACAACCGTCTCAGTATCATCAACTGAAGCTGAATACATAGCTGCATCAAGCTGTTGTGCACAAGTATTGTGGCTCAAACAACAACTTCAAGATTTGGGAATTCATCTTAAAGAAATCCCAATACTTTGTGACAGCACAAGCACAATAAGCTTGACAAAGAATCCAGTGTAACATACTCGGACCAAGCATATTGATGTTAGACATCATTTCATAAGGGATCATGTTCAAAGGAAGGATGTCAAAGTGATGTTCATCCTAACTCATTTGCAACTTGCTAATATCTTCACCAAACCTCAGGCCAAAGAACAATTCATGTTCATTCGGAGAGAATTGGGAATGGTAAATCCCAATGAATTGTATGTTACTACTACTCAAACAATGTTAGTTATATGTTTTTGATGATGTACATTTACTAACTTAAGCTTTGGAGTGTCTACATATTGCTTTGCAGGAGTATGCTAGATTATATCAGTAAAGATTTTTTTTTTTGTGTGATTCCATGTCTAATAACTGAATTCTTACTGATGTAACTCGAGTTATTTTCAAAATAACTCGAGTTGTGTTGCTCTTAGACACTGACAAAATTTGAGAAATACAGCAGTAACTCGAGTTATATCAGCTAACTCGAGTTAGTATGTTAGGCAGAGAACAATCAGATTTTAGGAACACAAATCAACTTGAGTTACAAAACATAATTCGAGTCATGCTTCAAGTCGAGAGGAAAATACACTTTTGTAACTCAAGTTATCACCAAGTAACTCGAGTTGGCCTATCTGATATATAACCTGCGTTGTTTTCTTTTTCCATTTCTCACGATTTCTCAAGCCCTAACTCGAGGTCTTTCGCGCTCTTTTCTCTGGAACTTCATCTTCTCCCATCTCTGAATCCTCTGAAATGGCTCCCAAACCTTCGAAAAACCCTAAAACTCAGAAAGAATCCTCGTCTGATTACGAGCCTACTGGTTCTTCATTTCCCCTTGCTTCATCACGACCAAAAAGGAAGAGAAAGCCTTCGAGTAAAATCTCTGATATGCCTACTGAGAAACCCAAAAAATTAAGGGTTGAGGAACCTTCTGCTGTTCCCATTCACAAGGAAATTGCTCCTGAGGAAGCAACTCGAAGAGATAAGGAACCAGTTATCGCACCTCATAAGAAGAAGAAGAGAGTGATGATTGCTTCTGATGCTTAGGGCTCCAAGCTTCAAGCTAGCTCAAATGTTCAAGCATCTGGTTCAAAGGCTCCAAGTGGTTCTAAGCAAGGTGACTCTGGCCCTGAGGTATCTACCACACCCAAATACGTATTTAACCCACCTAATTTTGTTAAACCCCCCAATTTTGAATTTATTTGTTGCCCCACTCCCATGAATGAAGCACTGCTCATAGACTTTAAGAAAAATTACCAGAATCGTACCTTTGGTCCCACTGTATATGTCAACTTAGCTAAACTTAAGGAACAATGTAACCTTGATTTGTCTCCCTGGTTAGAACAATTTAGAGATATTTTGTCCATTAGCACTACTTATTGCCCCTCTCTAGTCAAGCACTTTTACCATAATATGGCAATGGCTAATGTAGTTGATAAGAAGGGTAGACTCATTGAGGACAAATGCATTACTTCAATTAGGGGCAAGTCAATTACTATCTCTGCTGATATAATCAATTCTCTGCTGTTTATTGAAAACCCTCCGACCTATACCTGATATTGGGTATGATAAGGAAAATTTTTTCAAAACTCTTTTGCCCGATAAACCATATGAAGGTGTGCTTAAACTGTCTCCAGTTGATATGTCCCCTACTTATAGAGCCTTGTGGTACATCTATACTAGGAACCTAGTTCAAAAGAGCAAAAACTACACTTACTTCAATTCCACAGACTATGGGCTATTTGTCTCTCTCATAAACAAAGTGCCTTTTAATATAGGTCACTGGGTTTACCAAGAGATGAAGAGGTTCAAATTTCAATCTGGCTCTTTTGCACAAATTCCTTTTCCTAACCTTGTATCTCTCATATTGTATACCAACAAAATTTGGTATCTTGACATTACTAAAAAGCCAGTTAAGCCACAAATCTTTGGTCAAACCCACTTGAACTACATGAACATAACCTTTCAAGAGGGTTCAAGGCAGTCCAGAGCACCTTCAAGATCAAGAGCTTCTGTCTCTAGGCCACTTGCTGCTGAGTCTTCTCCTGGTCCTTCTCAATCTCAACAGGCTCCTCAGTCTTCAAACTTATCAGCTGAGATCAAGAATATCATTAGCAAGGCCATACAAGAGACATTTAGAACTCTTCAGACAACTCTCACAGCTCAGCACTATGAATTATCAGATAAACTTGAGTCAGAGATTGGGAAGTTGGTCACCACAGTCACTTCTACTGATGAGAAGGTTGCCTCTTTGGATGATAGGTTAGGGAATGTTGAAGGTCATTTTGATGATATGGGACACAGGTTTGAGAGCATGTACATTTTATACCAACTGTTGGACACCAAGATCTCCAAGTTGATGAAGACTGATGATGCTGCTGGTCCTTCTAGGGTGGTTCCTTCCCCCAGTCACTCTCCCATTCCATCTCCTCTTCACATCTCACCCATCACTCTCCACATCAATCTCCACCTTACTCCTCTCCATTTTAGCCTACCTCCACTCTTGTCCTATCTTCTCCTCATCTTTCTCCATCTCATCCTGACACCACTCCTATCTTACCCACTCCTCCTATTTCTGCTCCATTCATCTCTTCTGCTCCTCCCACTGTTAAACTTCCTTCTCCTCAAACCTCTCTTGTCCAGCTATCTTCTTTTGGTGACACAACAGACTTATTTGATGAGCATTCCTCTGGCACTTCTGTTTCACCTCCTTCATCTCCCACACCCAAGTCACCTTTGTCTCTCCCTTCCCCACCTTCACCACCATCTTTGTCTCTCACCATATATTCACCTTTGCCAGTTCTTCAGGCTCTACGTGCTTCCCTTGCCTTTGATCCTCCCATTTTGCTTGATGACAAAGGGGGAGAGAAAAAGAAGAAATGAAGTTTGCAGCAGATAGCAGAGCAATCTAGTTTATGTGTTTTAGTTATGTGTTTATGTCTTTCTGCACTTGCAGTTTTTGTGTTCTTGAATTTTGACAGCTACTTAAGAATTTGACAGTTGTTTACAATATATGCAAACATTAGATATGTGTATCTGTGTTTATTTCTTTTCTGATAGCTTGTATGCCTTTCTGCAAACTCATTTTCATTTAAAATTACAAGTGTTGTCATCATCAAAAAGGAGAAGAATGTTAGTTTTCTATGTGTTTTGATGATGTCTAACAATTGTAATAATCAATGGGTCAAATTGCAAAGCCTTAAGATCAGACAAGTTACGTTTGAGTTCCTTGAAAATAATTTGGAAAATTAGTAACTCAAGTTATTGAAATACAACTCAAGTTACAAGACCTAGAATATTCATTTCTTTCAAAGAAAGTAACTCAAGTTATTGATCACAACTCAAGTTATGTTTTTTAACGAAATAAGTTTTTGTGAGTGTCATAACTCAAGTTGCCACTTAGTAACTCAAGTTATGAAATGTACTTCACTGTTTCAAAAGCTCTTCACGATATCAGATTTTGAACATCTGATATAACTCGAGTTATCTGAAGAATAACTCGAGTTATAAGCTCATCAGAAAACGCCAACTGATATGAGTTACTGATATAACTCGAGTTACTGGAAGTAACTCAAGTTACATTATTGGCAATTACTCTCTGGATGATTTAATTGCTAACATAACTTGAGTTATGGAAGGTAACTCAAGTTACATAACTCAAGTTAAGTTTTATAACTCAAGTTACTTTATCTGAAAATACCTCTCTGTGAAAGAAACAACTCGAGTTACTCTATCTAACTCGAGTTACTTAAAATGAATTTTTGTCTCTGTTTGAACTGATTTAAACATAACTCAAGTTAAGGTTAATAACTCGAGTTGATCTTCATTTACAAATATTCATTGAACATGCCTATAACTCGAGTTATCTGTATCAGTTCTTGAATTCATCGTTCTCGTAATCTGAAATCTTATGATTATGCATTGGGTACTTGATATTATTGTTTCTTATCACTTCTAACCAAGTTTAATCAGTTTGTTAGTGAGTTTCAGACATGATTAACAGGTTTAAACCTCAAATTATCATAAAGCAAGATTATGTCAGAAGCATTAAATGCAGAGCAGACACATTCACCATTTTGGCAAGAAACCTTTTGAGCAAGCAAAAAGCATTACGCCTATCTCTCAGACAACACTCTAACTGAGTCTTAAAGGATAATTTGAATAAAGAATGTCAACGGAGAATAACGGATGAATGTCGGAAGCATACGAAGAGGCAAGAGCAATGTAATCTTAACGGACATCCATTACTCACAACGGCTCTTAAATCGCTTCTCAACGGTCATTAAATGCAAGCACCTATAAAAGGCAGAAGCATTGAAGTCTCTAACAACGAAACTCTGCGCATTCAATTAGCGATCAAGATCATTTATTGTTTCTACTCTAAGTGCTAATATCTTCGGATATTTCGATCTTTAGTGCTTATTAATCCACTCTTTTAGAGAGTTCTTTATTGATTATCCTTTCTTGTAAGAATCTCAAAGTATAGGGACTTTGGGATTGGGTTATTTGATTACAACTTGTAAGGGGGAGTAAGTTCTAGAGAGAGAATTACTCCGAGAGTTACAGAGTGTGTAATCATTTGAGTTAGTGAAATCCCGGAGAGTCTGGGGACTGGACGTAAGTTAAGGATTTAGACCGAACCAGTATAAATTGCCTGTGTTCATTCTTCTTCAACCTTACTCTGTTCATCCCTGTTTTAGCTGTGTACAAACAAAGCATTTTTCGGAAGAAACTTTAATATCCCCAATTCACCCCTTTCTTGGTGATATTCCGTCTTTCAGTATAGGCCCAGGAGTAATGTTACCCTGAAAGTTTTTCTTGTATGAATGTTACCCAGAAGTTTCAAAACGTAGCAATGTTGCTTTATTCCGTCAAAAAGCTGATATTGACCATTAAAAAATTGACGTTGACAATTAAGTTTTTAATGGATATGGGCAACATCACTACGTTTTGAAACTTCCGGGGCAACATTGAGACAAGAAAAACTTTTAGGGTAACATTGGTCCATAGTAGTAACTTCCAAGGCAAATTTGCTACTTAACCCAAAATTGCTCAATTTAACTTGCATTGAAGCCTAAAATATGGAGACCCTAAGGAGTTTAAAGCGCAAGAAACCTTTATGATTCTATCACATTCAGGGAATTTAAACCTGAACTCTTCAAACTTTTTAAGGTTGGCTCTTCTTATTTCCTCTTGAGTTAGAAACAAAATTGGTCCATGATCCAAAGCAACAATAGGTAAGACACTAATTAGTGAAGAAGGGTACAAAGATAACCATTGGTGAATCATGAATGCTCTATCAATTTTCTCTAACAAGAAGTTACTCCCCTTCCTACCAAGTTAATGCAGGACCCTTTTAAAGGACATGCAAGAGATTACAATAATCAAGACGTGCTTGAAAGTCTCTTGTGCCACTATTTTGTCCTGTACATAAGTTGTAGGGATTCGTACACATAGCGGATTAAAATTTCTTACGAATCCTTCCTGAGGATCCCTCAACGACGTTTAAATCAAGGTTTGGGAACCGAATCATACCTTATATTGAACACGTCCCCGTCACGTTCTCTTTGATCAGGTGGGCTACCTTCTCGATCAACACGTCCGCGTCTCGTTCTCTTTGATCAGGTGGACTACCTTCTCGATCAGCAGAAGTTGACTCTAGGATCGGCTTCCTCTACTGGTATCCACACGAACAATCCCTGAACACGGTTGCGGCAGCGTGCTAGCGCTTCTTGTGCGTCTCTCTCTCAGGTTGCTCTAGGGTTTCTCGCGGCTTTCTAATATGCTCGACTGAAAAGTCCGTAAGTTTTTCTAAACCTGATAGGCGTATTATATAACCAAAACTAATCCTGATTAATTTTGGAAATTCGGAATTTCGAATCTGGTCAATATATTAATCAGATCTATCTCATAAATGTAATCAAATATATTAAAAGCCAGATTTGAAATCCGAATCTTGAATTTAGATCAAATCTAAATTTAAAGCCTTTTGATTTAATTTATCAATATAAATTAAATCCGAGATATGATATCTATCTATTTAATTAAATCTGAGATACTATATCTCAATTTAATATTAAACAGATATACGATATCCTTATTCGAAATTAAATGAGATACAATATCTCTATTTGTTTCAGATATTTAATTTATCAAATAAATTAAATACTAAACAAATATCATATATAATATTATAATCTTCATTTATAATATATACATTAATTTCGAATTTATATATATATATATAAATCCTAGATCAAATTTAGTATTCATTTAATCTCAGACTAATCTGGGATTCAATGAATCTGGACACTTTTACCCGTGCTGGATTTTTCTTGTGTGCGACCCTGCAGGCCCATATGAGATTGGCAGTGGACCAACACTGTATCAGCCCACAAGTCGCAAATGGCCTCTAGCAAGACATTGCGACTACCCAATTCACATGGGGATCGATGACACGATACTACCTATCGTACAACCATGTCACGTCCCTTTTGTCACACGATAATTTGGTCAAGGATGAGGCATGGATAATGTCAACTTCCTTTTCTTGACCATTGCTTTCTCGATTCTTGAGTAGTCTAATAAGTGAAATGGAAACTCTTTTCCATCACAGTATGGCCATACATTTCTTAGACTCACTCATCGAGGGGCCCAGCATTATCTCTCTACATATGTGAGGGACAAATCCCATCTTGACCACTCACATTCCTCCGCATGAAAACCACTGATCCCGATCCTAGTCTTTATCATCACCCAGTCAAAGGTGACTTTTGACTAGGTCAAAGACCAGTGACTCATCATGTAGGAATCCATGATGCTCTCAGGTCATAGGGCGTCGTGACGCGGTTATACATGAGATAAGCTTATGACTTAATCCATGCAGCTTTCTTATAGTGGGTCGGTCCAGCACCTTGTACTTTTACAAGTGCACATGACTTTGACTCGTATCTCCATACCTCATCAAAGTCATACTGGTCTTATTTCATCTTCACTCCCGTGTAGATGACCGACGAGTGACATTTAGGATAATCTATAAGATTATCCAGGGATGCAGTTATCAATACGAACATGAAAACGAAAATGATAACAAAAGAGAATACTTTAAATAACTTAAATATCCAAAGTACAATGAATTGCCCCTAGGGCATAATTTCCAACATAAGTTTATCATTTGTTGAAAGTATTTGGTTATAGTCCCCAACAATCATCCATGGATTGTCCATGTTAATTGAAGTATTTGATAACCATTCTCGAAGCAATATAGACTTCATTAATTTTGCATGTGACTAATGTACCACCACCTAATCTAGCTGTATCAGTTTCACATAAATTGAAAAAAAAATAATCTAAATATACAAAATGAGTGAAGACATTTTGAATAGGTATCTTAGTTTCTGATAAGAACACAAAATCAGGAAAATTCTTGAAAACTAAACACCTACACCTTTGAACTGTCGTGGCCTTTCTAAACCCATAACAATTCTAGCTTAACACCTTTATGGCGCTCAGAGAAGCTTTTGGATATCTTCCTGAGCCCTTTGAGAGTCACTCTTTCCTATTTTGACTTGCTTCAATTCCATGTTCCAAATAAGAACAACATGTGACCTTTTCTTTGAGACATTAGAAGGAGATGAGGTTACTGAGCCACCTTGCTAAACAGTACAACCCTTTGGACTATGTTAGAGCAAACCTTGATGAAAACATCAGAATTAGCCAATCAGAAATAAACAAACCACTTGGAATATTCAGCACAGGTTCCTTCGGCAAAGGCTAAAGGAGTACCAATTGATGCTACTTAGAAGAAAGCATTGCATATAGAAGGAATTTTGCAAAATCCAAATGATCTCTTGGAATTTTTTGCCAATCAAATGATCTAGAAGGTTTATGAGCGAAAGAAATACCAAACCCCAACTTACCCATCCCATCCTCCATAATCAGTAGTTTCAACCCACCAATCATGAATCTGCTGAGGAAATTTTGGGGAATGGTAAGCCAAGAACCACTTAACCAAACACAAATACTTCTCTTCATCATCTAGAACAAAGTAACCTTGATTTAAAGGATCAACCATCATTTTTCCCAAAATATTGAGACAGCCATTGATAAAAGCATATATTTTCTTCTTGAAATTAGATAACTTATTGACCAATCTTGGATGCTTAAATTTTGAGTTACCTCTTGCATGAGACATTAGTGATAAAGATAGAGGAGGATCGATTATGTTAAAAACTAGAGTAGAAGGAGACAAAGGAGAAGCTAGAGATTTTGGGTAAATCGTGGACCCATAACCTGATTGAGTTGATTCTTCAAAGATAAGCAATGGGTCAGAAGAAAAACCCAAATCTTGACCATACATCGACCTATTGGGCTTCGAAATGTGCTCTAAATTGAGTCTAAGATTTGGAATGTTACTACCATATTGATCCAATCTCACATCAAGAAGAGTGGCCTTAACCAAATCCTTCTCCACATCATTTGCCGATGATGATCCCTTGTCCTTGTCTTGATTTGGATCTATTAACAAATGCAATTAGAGAAGCAAGATGAAGAAATTATGTATTATTGTCATTGAGCAACATGCGTATACATGTAACCAAAGACCTAAAACCCTTACGATATTGGAAGGAAACCAAGTTAACTCCTCTATGGAGAGAGACCAAGTTAACTCTCTCTTGGAGAAAGACTAAGTTAACTCCTTTCTTTATGGTGAGGACTCCACATCCCATACACTAATCAGAATGACTAGACCCTTTATATAATAAGGCCTTAACTAATTAACCAACTAATCACCTTATACTTCTAACACGCTCCCTTAAGATGAACACTATTGATCTCAAATGTGATCAACTTGTACAAGACAAAAAATAAGGGGTAAGGTGAATTAAATTGATCAGTTTTCCATTCACAACACAATACAAAATTTCTTCATAACATTCTTTTCCATGCTAATACTCATAATGATTCCCGTTTTGCCCTTTACTTCAATATCACATTGTCATGTTTGGATTAAGTAAGCCTCTCCTTGCAAGATAAGGGCTTGTTCAACTAAATATTCCAACCTCCTTTTAGGAATCAATACTATGGGAGTGAGCAGTTTTTGCAATTCCTCCAGTAGTTTTGATCAGGACCTCACCTTCACAATATCTCGCTTAGTGAAACCATTTTTGTTAGATGGAAATGGAGACACACTACAAGATTAAAGTTCACTATTGACACAAAGTGGTGCAAGCTCAGTCCTTAAGGTCTTCAATGCATCCATGATCTTTCCCTCATCCATAAGCTCAAAAATTTATGTGCAAGAATAGAGAAAGAAGCTGACCTAATAGTGTATGCATTTGCCAGACCAATATTATGCAATGTCACAATACTTTCATCGTAATGACCATCAACTATTTGATGGATAAACAAATTCACCATATATGAATGTAAAGGTATTCCAAATTCCTCCTCCAAATGTGCTAACGGCTTTCACCTACTCTCCCAACTCTACAAAGTTAGCAGATTGACTCATATCATGAAATTAATAAAATTGGCAAGATGGTATAATAATAATCTTTGAATAAAGGGAGAAATAGGAACCCATAGAGAACCAAAATTTCTTATGCATAGAAAAATGAGAGGATAAAAAATCACTCCCTAAACACAGATGACCGAGAAAGCCAGTAAATCAGATGACAAAATTAGTACTTGCTCCTTAAGTTAGCGAATACCATAGGAAAGAACTCAGGGGAAGAGAATACTAACCAAAACTTGTAAGGAAATGAAAAATTTACCAAATTGAGCATGCCACTTCAGATTAGCTTCAACAGAACAATCTAGAATCTGAACCAAAACTATCAAATCAAGCACACTCATACATTTTCGATTTGCTCTGTCTTCAAACCAGGAAGAAATCAAGAACTGAAAGAAGACAAAATCCTGAAACGTTTCTGATTCAATGGAAGATCTTCGGTCATTTGCACGCAGCGGAAGAACCAAGAAATATTTTGTCAAACTTTCACAAGACAAACAGAGTCCATGAGAATGTGGAAATCATGCTCAAGCCACAACCTTCAGAAAGAGACAGCCTATGGCAAACAGAGTCTGATGTGTCTTAGATAGGCGATTGCTCCAACGACAAGGCTTTGAATCTCATATCGGTGACAGCCTCAACAATGAACCGTTGAACCTCCAAACAACGACAATGGCAGCGACGATGCGTCGAGTTTCAGTCATGACTTCGAATCTCAGATTGGCAACAACTTCAGTAACGATCCGTCGAACTTTTGAACAATGACAACAGCAGCAGTGATGTGTCGAGATGCATCAAGTTTCAATCACGACTTTGAGGTGGATTTGATTCGCCGGACTTCCTTCCTTTTCTGAGATCACAAATTCATCTCAAAATCGCTGGCGTTCTTGTCATCTCGATGATATGGCTCTTAATGATATTTCACCAATTGAAGACACGATTCTTGTGTGATGTTTTTACTTATTAGGGTTTGCGCAATCTTAGCATCTTGGAGTTTGAAACTTCTCTCTTCGATTGTTTCCAGTTGTGGCACAAACCAAAACTCCAATCTCTCTTGGGTTTAGATCTTGATTACCCGTGAGCTTGTTAGGTCAATAACCGATGCTCCACCTTGATTAGGCTTTGGATCTTGATTATCTGATAGGCTGTTGGGCTGTTTCTTGATATTTTGGGCTTATTCTTGAACCTGGCTTTGTCTTGGGTGTTAGTTCTCAATGTGTTTTGATGATTAACAACAAGTGTAAAACATGTTTTGAAGTTTCCAAGATGTTTAAAAATCATCTGATAGTTGCTTACCGCAGTATGGGTCTGCATACTGCAGTAAAGGGCCTTCCAGAAAGGAAATAATCTTTCAAGTTAAATCAATACTGCAGTATAGGTTTCTTTACCGCAGTATTGGACCTACAGAAGGTCATCAGATTTTTGAAGTTAAGTCAATACTGCAGTATAGGACGACATACCGCAGTATTGGACTTCCAGAGAACAATCCAATTTTTCTAGTTAAGTCAATACTGCAGTATGGAATGCTATACCGCAGTATTTGGACTTACAGAAGGCAAGCAAATTTTTGAAGTAAAGTCAATACTGCGGTATGTCATATACTGCAGTATAGGATGACATACCGCAGTATTGGACTTCCAGAGAACAACCGTGTTTTCAAAACAAGCCAATACCGCAGTATAGCTATGTATACTGCAGTATAGGGACATCCAGAGAGCAACCGTGTTTTCAAAACAAGCCAATACCGCAGTATAGCTATGTATATTGCAGTATAGGGACATCCAGAGAGCAACTAAATTTCTAAGTCAAGCCAATACCGCAGTATAGGCATGTATACTGCAGTATAGGGCCAACCCGAGAGCAATCAAATTTTCTCACCCAAACCAATACCGCAGTATGTATTTGGATACTGCACTATAGGCTCTTACAGAAAGCTCTCAAAATTTTATAACTATTGCATACTGCAGTATAGGTTTTCATACTGCAGTATTGGGCAATCACGGGGACTCTTAACTTTGACAAAAACTCGCATACTGCAGTATGTTAGTTGCTTACCGCAGTATAGAGCATATGTTTCAAAATCCATCACGATGTTTTTGTCTCTGGAAGTTGCTTACCGCAGTATGACTTTGGATACAGCAGTATGGACACTTATGCACAAGTGCCATACTCCAGTATAGAGGAACATACTGCAGTATACAACGGTCAAAATTGGTTTTTGAATTACGCGAATTTGCAAATCATTATTGTTTGATCTTATTGCTTCCATAATTCATTCAATCATATTCCTAGCTATGTTTAACAAGTTTGTTGAGTGAATTTCAGCAATCACAGATGAAGATCAATGAAGGTCAAAGCCATAAAGCAAAAAGTGTACAGTGCATTAAATGCACTTCTGCAAATCAACCTATTCTCAGCTAATCCATCTAAGCACGCCTTCTAAACGTTAAAGTATACTTACTACAACAAGTAAAGTTATCCCCAACGGGCAAATCCTCAAAGAGCCACATCAGACTTCATCAAAGTCTTGGATTAGCAGAAGTTTAGAGAGAGAAGATGACCAGAACCCAAGCTAATCACTTCCAACGGTTGGAATCATCCTACAACGGTCATTTAATGTTCTCTACCTATAAATAGAGAGCATTAACTTCTTCTCAAGCTGATACAACTACTTAGAGCGAAAATTTATTGAGTCATTTATTGTATCAAGCTTTCCTCTGTATTGTATCATTTTGATACTTAGTACTTCAGTGTTTATTCTATCTACTCTTTGAGAGAGTTATCATCTTGTAAATCATTTACTGATTGTGATAACTACAAGTCAGGGGACTTGGTAGTTAGGGTGTATTGATTACAACTTGTAAGGGGGAGTGTGTTCTAGTGAGAGAACAGCTCTTAGTACAGAGTGTGTAATCAATATTTGATTATAGTGGATTGAAAATCCCAGGTGAGGCTTGGGGACTGGATGTAGGTAAGAGAAAGGACCGAACCAGTATAAATCTTGTGGTGCATTGCTTCTCTCCCTCTCTCCTCTGTTTTACCCTGCGTTCATTAGTCAAAAACAGAGTAGACTCTTTAATTTTATAAAGATACCCAATTCACCCCCCCTCTTGGGTATTTTATAAAGAATTTCAAATCTGACGAATTTGCAATGCCTTCTTGTTTGATCTTAATACTTCCCATGATTAATCTCTAGTGTTCCTAGACATGTTTAACCACTTTCTTGGTGAGTTTCAAACAGATCAAAGAAAGTTTATTGAAGGTTTAAGACAAAAGCAAAAGTGATGTCAGAACATCAAAAACTGTGCAAAAGTTCCAACGGCTAGTTTCTAACAGCTATATTTTCAAATGGGTTCAAGTCTCAACGAATTGCAATGGTCACAAGCTTCAGTTAGCATAAATACATGAAGATTTGAAGTCTCC
Organism: Acacia crassicarpa; assembly: GCA_034222035.1. Classification (NCBI taxonomy): domain Eukaryota; kingdom Viridiplantae; phylum Streptophyta; class Magnoliopsida; order Fabales; family Fabaceae; genus Acacia; species Acacia crassicarpa. The sequence goes on along the minus strand of JAWXYG010000010.1, from coordinate 25,272,275 downwards.
AAATAGAGAACACACAGCAGAAAAACGCAGCACACATGCCTACATCCTCAACATGCTAATACTCTGTTTTGCATATCTTTTACTCTCTGTTTTCAATGCTTACATAGCTTATCATTGAGAGTGAAATGATTTGTATTGTGCTTCAGTGTTTATTCATTTACTTCTAAGAGAGAGAAGATTTATTGTAAACATCTTATCCTTCCATCTGTGAGTTACTCAAGATTGAGTGATCTTGAGTGGGAAACACATTGTGTTGATTACAGCTTGTAAGGGGAGTGAATCCTAGAGTGAGGATTACTTCGAGTACAGAGTGTGTGATCAAGTGGTGTATCCTTACGGTGTGTAAGGGGGAGTATCTCAGTAAGAGATTTGTAAAAGGCTGCACAAGTGCCCGGCTAAACTTGTGGGATTGTAGCGGTTCTCAAGTACCCGATTGAAGCTTGAGTGAGATAGTGGATTGAAATCTCAGGAGGTACCTGGGGACTGGACGTAGGTCAAGGATTGGGCCGAACCAGTATAAATCCGTTTGCATATTCTCTTCCCTTATCTCTTATATTTCCAGCATATACATTTGAATGTCCACACATGTTTGAATGATTGATTATTGTTTTATAAATTAGTTTTGTCATTCAAACTGATTTCATTTAGTGTCGAAAAGATTTTTAAAGTAACTTAAGTTTTAATCTAACACCCAATTCACCTCCCCTCTTGGGTGACAGCCGGTTCTTACACCATCATCTAGTCTAACTTTACGGGTTTGGGATCTGAAGAAGTGAAGCTAATTGGAGAACTGAGCAATTCCTCCATTCATATGAGTTGTTCCAACTACATTTCCAAGCATTTCAGCAGCTTTTGTAGAGTGATATTCAAGAGGAAAGCCCTAAAGCTGGACCCATGTTGGAAAAGCAAGAAGTCGCATATGCCTTAGTAGCATATTTGGCCTCCATCGATCAACAATAAGTAAAGAATTATCAACAACGCATGGACCACTATCTACAATGAAGCACAATCATTCAGATTAGTAAATTTGATAAGATAAAAGTGACTAATTTGACCTTCAATAACAAAAGAGTCTCGTAACAGTTAGAGGGAACAGAGCCTTCCCGCTCAACAGTAAAATCATGATCATCCACCAGCAGAGCGATAGCATGAGATGAATAATGAGAGCGACAATGAGCTAAAATCTCTGGATCAATATCTAAAGAAGAGGTCATTGAACAGTTTTGCATAGGCTGGGAAAATAGAAAAATTTTGATGGCTAGTAAAGGGAAATGAAGGAACTGGAAAAACAAACAAAGCTGGAGAACAAACGAGAGAATAAATGACGTCTTGATATAGGATAGGCATAATTACTAAATTCAATAATGAGAGGAAAGATAGAAAAAAGGAGAAGATATTATAAAGCAAGTATTGTTAGAATGAAGAATCAAACCGGCGATTCACAAAGATGAACAAAGACTTAGAGATGAAGAATGCTTGAACACACTTGAGATACTCTTCCAAAAAGCTGAGAAGGAATTCAGACGTTCTCTTTTTAGTTATTCTCACTAGAGGAACTCTGACTGACTCTCTCTTGTTTCTTGCTCAAGGCTTGAAATTGTTATAATCGTAGAGCCATCAATCAAATCTAATACCCCGATCCTAAATATAGGATAAAGTTACACTATAAACTTAGTCATAAATTTAGGAAAACTTCGTCATATATTCAGGATTGGAGGTAGTAATAGCTTTGATATTTTTTTAGGGTATTTTCTTGTTAGGTGAAGACACAATCACTACTCACATGTTTGGATTGGTTTTTGGAGAATATCTTTTACGATTCATGAGGTAAACATGTGATAAAAGTTTTATCTCAACTTACGGTAAAAGGCTTCTGACTCCCAAACACTTAGATATTATTTAGATATGAACTATATATATAAAATCTGTTAAATGAGTTTTATTATTTAAAAATTTCAAAGAATGAAATTTGTTGCAAATGTAAAATCTTATGTTAAATGTTCCTTTTATTTCAAAATATTTCACACCCCGAAACCAAAATCAAGGGCTTTTACCCTGTCTGAATAAAACTACAACACAGTTGAAGCCCTTAAACACAAACTCGATCGATCCATTAATTATTCCAACCATTTTGCAATTGCCCTTTTCACAGGTGTCCCTTGGTATTTTCACAACTTAGCTAATGTACATTAATCTATAAATTTTGGACGCACTAATTGAGATATAAAATATTAAAAAAGGACTAATCAGTTTTGGAGAAAAATTTATAAATTACTGCACATTAACTTATAAAAAACAAGTTAAGTTTTATTCGGTAATGGTTGAATTATTGAAAAAATATCTGATCAATATAAAATTTGATATAGTGAATAATAATATAATAAAAGAATTCATAATTAATTTAAGATTTTATTTTTTGATAAAGCATATAATAAAAAAAATGAATATATAATTGTCAAATATTAAAAATTATTTATAATAAAATGTTCTTAAGAAATTTAGCAAGAGCAACATGGGGAAGTATAAATAATTTTTGGGAAAATCTCATATCAAGACGGTTTGAATGACCCAAATCCTAATTTGAGTCATTGAACTCAACAAATTATATATCAGGTTATGCGTCTTAATTTGGGATTTTAAATTTGGATCAAATTACGTCCATATCCCTTAGCCATTAAAACTGCAAAATTGAAAGTATAACCTATGGGTATTTCAACCTTCTTTATAATGTGAAGGAAGCAAGTGTTGGGCGAGAGAAGCAAAAGAGGAAGCAAAACAGGGTATCGAGAAGTTGCAGAGATGAAATTGAAGAGATTATGGGAATGCTAGCGATAATTATTCCCATACTTAGGTCAAATTGCCTCTAAAATTGGAGAGATTCTAGTAGAACTGAGTTATTCCTAGAAGCATCTCGAAAACTTTCATTAGAGCTGCAAGAGTAGCAGAATTTTCTTGATCTTCTGGGTGACGTGGAACTCAGGCATAATTATTCTTAGCCTTAAAAAACTCAAGTATAATTACCGATATAATGCGTTTTGAAAATAAGTACAAATATGTAATGAAAAATGCCACAAACTTGTAATAATCTTATATAATACAAAACAATGTTTTTGAACTCTCGAATGCACCTCCAGTTCATTTGGGTTCCATTCTGCAAAAATGAAATCTCAAATGAACTGAAAAAAAAAACATAAATATAGGGAAGAAATTATCGGGTGGGCCGTTTTAAAAAAGACAGAAAAACGGGGTTTTTTTTTTTGTTTTTGCTATGTATGAACTGTAAAGTATAAACATGAAATTTGTTCCGTTTTGAATTTTGTTTTTTTAATACTCCCTCCAATCTTAATTATAAGACAGATTTATCAGATTTTAGAGAGATAAAAAATAGAAGTTAAATTAATTAATTATATTCATTTTTCCAAAATGCTCAAAGGCCATGGATAATTTGTGGAGAACTGGACATATATTTGAGAATTGTTTTCTATAGATCTTATTGGATCAAATAATTTAAGCCCAAGCCCAACTACCTGTTCATCTCAGTCCCAGTAAAGAGGCTAAGCTCTATTAGTCATTTTTTAAGGAGACCAAGGACTTCACTCATATCCTAAAGGGCAGGCCATGGTCGATTTTAGGTCACCTCTTAAGCCTCCAACTCTTGGAGGACTGTATGGTTATAAAGGATGTGAACTTCAACATTACGCCATTTTGGGTCTAATTTCATGGCCTACCCTTAGAAACCTTTAATGACAGCAATGCGAGGATCCTCGGTGATAATGTTGGGGAAACTGTTATGTATGAACGACCATTTATGGAAGGTAAGTTGGGTAGGGGTTTTGTGCGCGTTAGAGCACTTATTCATACGAATGAACCTCTAACCTCTGGCTTTTGGGTACCAAGAGAGCATAAGGAGCCGGTATGGGTATCTGTGAAATACGAGAGACTTCAGACGTTCTGTTATTCATGTGGCTGTATTGGGCATGATAGTCAAGGATGTAAGCATGTAGATGCTCCTTCGAGTGGCGATAATGACACCCCTGATTTCGGTAACTGGCTCTGTACTCCAGCCGTCAGGATGCTTGAAGAATCACTGGAAGTCTGTAGGGAAGACTGGATAGAAGCTCGGTCAGGCGTCGATAATGGAAGTGACAGGAGTCCTTGCCGAAGCTGGTCACCGGAGTTGGAGGGGAAGAAGGGCAACAAAGGGAGTCCGAGGTTGGAGAGTTATCAGGTCGTAGGTCAATCTAACACTGGGATGGTGTGCAGCAGGTCGAGAAAGACGCCACAAGCTTCCTTGATGTGTGGCTCGAGATCAGTTGTGCCAGTTGACCTTGTTGAGTGCGACGCAATTAATGTGGAGCACACTGAAGGTGCACGTGATTCGCAGGCTTCCTTAGTGAGGAAAACAAAGACATTACCAGAAGATGGGCCTGTTGCTGTTAATGAAGATTTGGGCTTAGTTGCCAATCTGGCCCTGGTCCCCAACCTAGCCGAGAGTCCATTAAAGAGCCCAGCAATCTTGCACTCCCATGCCTCCTATTGTGTGGAGTTTCCTCATGAACCCGATAGTAAGTTGGACTCAGGAGATCAATCGAAAGGGCTATCTCCCATTTCTGCAATGTCTTTATCACTTCGGAATGTCCATCTTAAAAGGCATCTTGAGTCTGACCTGGGCTCCCCTAAGGTTAAACGGCAGCGTAAGTTGATTTTTAAAGCCCCGTCTACCTTCCCCTTATCACACCCTGGGAATGCTGTGAGTTCAAGAGCCCACTGCAAGAGCTATCAATCACTGAAGGCTTCTATTCGTAATCGAACCAATGATGGGTAGCGTATAGCCTCAGAGTCCCCAGTATTAGCCGAGATTGACTTTCCGCCAAGCTGGATTTTGGGTGATATTAAGGTAACAGAGGTAAATGTTTCATCAGATGATCAAACTACTGGTGGTTGGTGTTGGGATTCGTACACGCAGCGGATTAAAATTTCTTACGAATCCTTCCGAAGGATCACTCAACGACGATTAAATCAGAGTTAAGGAAACCGAATCATACCTTGTGTTGAACTAGTCCGCGTTCCGTTCCTTTGATCAGGTGGGCTACCTTCTCGAACAACACGTCCGCGTCTCGTTCCTTTGATCAGGTGGGCGATCAACACGTCCGCGTCTTGTTCTTTCGATCGGCAGAAGTCGACTCTTGGATCTGCTTCCTCTACTGGTATCCACACGAACAATCCCCGAACACGGTTGCGGCAGCGTGCTAGCGCTTCTTGTGCGTCTCTCTCTCTCAAGTTGCTCTAGGGTTTCTCGTGGCTTTTCTGAATACGCTCAACTGAAAATCCCGTAGGTTTTTCTAAACCCGATAGGCATATTATATAACCAAAATTAATCCTTTATTAATTTTGGAAATTCGGATTTTTGAATCTGGTCAACATATCAATCACATCTATCTCATAAATGTAATTGAATATATTAAAAGCCAGATTTGGAAATTCGAATTTTGAACTTAAATCAAATCTAAATTTAAAGCCTTTTGATTTAATTTATCATCATAAATTAAATCCGAGATATGATATCTATCTATTTAATTAAATCTGAGATACCATATCTCAATTTAATATTAAACAGATATACGATATCTTTATTCGAAATTAAATGAGATACAATATCTCTATTTGTTTCAGATATTTAATTTATCAAATAAATTAAATACTAAACAAATATCATATATAATATTATAATCTCAATTTATAATATATATATATGTATATTAATTTCGAATTTTATATATATATATATATAAATCCTAGATCAAATTTAGTATTCATTTAATCTCAGATTAATCTGAGATTCAATGAACCTGGACACCTTCACCCGTGTTGGATTATTCTTGTGTGCGACCCTGCAGGCCCATATGAGATTGGCAGTGGGCCAACACTGTATCAGCCCACAAGTCACAAGCGGCCTCTAGCAAGACATTGCGACTACCCAATTCACATAGGGATCGATGACACGATACTACCTATCGTACAACCATGTCACGTCCCTTTTGTCACGCGATAATTTGGTCAAGGATGAGGCATGGATGATGTCAACTTCCTTTTCTTGACCATTGCTTTCTCGATTCTCGAGTAGTCTAATAAGTGAAATGGAAACTCCTTTCCATCACAGTATAGCCATACATTTCTTAGACTCACTCATCGAGGGGCCCAGCATTATCTCTCTACATATGTGAGGGACAAATCCCATCTTGACCACTCACATTCCTCCGCATGAAAACCACTGATCCTGATCCTAGCCTTTATCATCACCCGGTCAAAGGTGACTTTTGACTAGGTCAAAGACCAGTGACTCATCATGTAGGAATCTATGATGGTCTCAGGTCATAGGGCGTCGTGACGCGGTTATACATGAGATAAGCTTATGACTTAATCCATGCAGCTTTCTCATAGTGGGTCGGTCCAGCACCTTGTACTCTTACAAGTGCCCATAACTTTGATTCGTATCTCCATACCTCATCAAAGTCATACTGATCTTATTTCATCTTCACTCCCGTGTAGATGACCGACTAGGGACATTTAGGATAATCTATAAGATTATCCAGGGATGCAGTTATCAATATGAACATGCAAACGAAAATGATAACAAAAGAGAATACTTTAAATAACTTAAATATCCAAAGTATAATGAATTGCCCCTAAGGCATAATTTCCAACAGTTGGATGGGACCAACCACCAATGCACCATGAATATACTGGCCTAGAATTGTTAAGGCCTAGGGGTTACCTTGACAGCCAGGAATTTGAAGGAAGAATGCTTCCACAAAAAACCCCTGATTGTGTTCTTATCGGAAACTAGGCAGAAGGCCAAGTATGTGAGGAAAATAAGAAGAAGATGTGGCTTTTCAGAGGAGTGGCTGGTGGATCCTATGGGTATTAGTGGTGGTCTTGCTCTTTGGTGGTCCAATCAGGTTATGGAGAGTGTGTTATTCTCGTCATCTAATTTAATTCATACCAGAATAGAAGCTGGAGATTTGACTGTCCCAAAGTATATATCCTTCGTCTATGGTCCCCCCTCTAAGGAGCTTAGGCTCTTGTGTTGGCAAGAAATTACTAGAATAAACAGGAATATCTCTGAGCCTTGGCTGTGTTTAGGTGACTTTAATGATATTTTGTCTCAATCGGAAAAAATGGGTGGTAGGCCAAGGGCGTGGAGGAAGATTTTGAACTTCAAATGTTTTGTGGTGGGATGCAAATTGGATGACCTGGGCTTCAATGGGTATCGCTTCACATGGTACAACAATAGGGAAGAACCTGATACGATATGGGAACGTATTGACAGAGCTTTGGGGAACTGTTATTTGAGGGAGCTCTTTCCCAACATCCAAGTTTTTCATGTGAGCCCCTCTGGATCTGATCATCATGTATTATACATTCAATGCTAACTGGTTATTACCCGTAGGAAAAGGTCCTTTAGATTTGAAAAGAGTTGGATCTATCATGCTAATTTTCACCAACTCATAGAGTTGAATTGGAGGCAGACCGAGGATGCCTCTCTGTCAACAATAGGGTCCTTCTCAAAAAAATTGGAGAGGTGCAAGGCGGCATTAGAGGTGTGGAGCCGGGCCTAGTTCCCAAATAATGCCATCCTACTAGAGAATTTAAAGAAGCAGCTAGACTCCCTCTCTCGTAGGTTCAGATCTGAGGCCAAGACAGGGCTATTAATGATGTGAGGTTAGCTATTGAGAAGGTCCTAGAAAGGGAGGAGCAATTTTGGTGGCAACGTTCTAGGGTCAGCTGGCTCATGGAAGGTGATAGGAACTCCTGCTTCTTCCTTCTGTCAATAGTGCAAAGAAGACAGAGGAAAAGTATCGTGAGTATCAGGGACGACTCTGGAGTGTGGCTGTCAGAGAAAAGAAGGTGGAGGATAATATTGCAAAGTTTTTCTAGAACCTCTTTGAGTCCTCGGTACGTGATCACATGGATCCTGTTCTAGATTTTATTGACAATAAAGTGTCAGCTGAAATGAATCAAACTCTTTTAAGGCCAATCACTAGGGAAGAGATTAAGAAGGCTGCTTTTAGCCTTGGCAATTCAAAGGCTCCCGGCTTGGATGGCTTCTCTGAAATCTTCTACCACAATACTTGGCCTGAGGTAAGTAATTCCATATGTTCTATGGTTCTGAAATTTTTTGTTGGGAATTCTGATCTGGCTGCGATAAATGAGACTAATCTAGTTTTAATTCCCAAAGTAAATAGACCTGAACATGTTTCTCACTTCTGACCAATAGGCTTATGTAATTTCTATTATAAAATCATTTCGAAGATTCTGGCTAATAGAATGAGACCCCTTCTTGATAGTTGTATTTCCTCCAACCAGAGGGCCTTTGTCCCGGGATGTTGCATCCATGATAATATAATAATCGCCTATGAGGTTTATCATTACTTGCGAAGGAAAAAGTCTAGCAAGAAATATGAATTTTCCCTTAAGATGGACATGAGCAAAGCCTATGACAGAGTAGAATGGGATTTTTTAGAGAAGGTGCTACTTCGTTTTGGCTTTGATACGGCTTGGGTCTCCCTTGTTATGAAGTGCATTAGATTGGTTAAATTGAATGTATGCTTGTCTGGAGAATCAATTAAGTCCTTCCATCCTAGACAAGGTCTTAGGCAAGGAGATCCCTTATCTCATCTATTTATTTTGGTTGCGGAGGTGTTATCTATGATGATTTCCAAGTGTTCGGATGCAGGTTTAATCAGAGGAATCAAATTGAGTCTCAGCTGTCCAGTTCTAATCCATAGTTTTTTTTGTGGACGATGCTCTTGTTTATTCGAGTGCGAGTCGTTACAACTATGGTCAACTGGAAAAGATACTGAAATTATATTGTGAAGCATCTGGGCAGGTTCTTAATCTTGAGAAATCTAGTTTGTTTTTCTCGGCCAATCTCCGGATGAGGTGAGATTAGCTACCGGTAACTTGCTAAAGATCCCTATTTCGGAGGACCCTGGTAAATATCTCAGTATTCTTAGTGTATGGGGGAAGACAAAGTACCAAGCCCTAGCGTATATTCGGGAGCGGGTTGCAAACAAGCTTCAAGATTGGAGTCATAAGTTTTTGTCCTCGGCAGGTAGAGAAGTCCTAATTAAAGCAGTAATTCAGGCAATTCCTATATATCCTATGAACTGCTTTAAGTTTCCTCTCAAGACTTGTAAGGAGATTCAAGGCATGGTAGCAAATTTTTGGTTGGGGGGGGGGGGAATGCCTTCAGTGGGTGGATGCATTGGAAGGCTTAGGACTACATTTCTTCGAGCAAAAGCATTGGTGGTATGGGATTTTGTGATTTAGCAGTTATGAATGAGGCCCTATTAGCGAAGACGGCTTGGAGGCTTATGAATCGCCCTCATGATCTGTGGGCCAGAGTTCTCAAGAGTGTATACTACCCTGAAGCAGAATTTATTGATGTGGATAAAGGCCACAAAGCATCCTAGTGTTGGTCTAGCTTGGTTGAAGGAAGGGAGTTCTTGAAGAAAGATCTCTGGTGGGATGTGGGTTCAGGCAGCGCCATCCGGATATGGGGTGATCTGTGGATCCCCGAGGTCCAACCACTTGTGAAATCGTCGAATAGTACAAAGTACATCATCAAGGAAAGAAGGGTGTGTGATCTTATAGAAGAGGGCTCATGGAACTTAGCTCCTATCGTCAATTTCCTCCCACCTACGGTGCTAGATGCTATTAGGGCTATCAGTTTGCCCAATATTGACATGAATGACCGGCTGGTTTGGACCAGTTCTGTCAATGGAGAGTACCGTGTTAAATCTGGATACCATATTGGCAAAGACAAGGCCACGGTTAAAACGTAGAAAGTTGGTTCATCAATCGTGATCCCCCTTCCGTGTTGGAAATCAATTTGGCGCATCAATACAATTCCCTGGATTAAGCAATTCTTATGGCGGCTACTTAATAATTCAGTGGCCACTAATGATGCTTTGTACCATAGAAGACACTCTAGATCCAATATCTGTCCGATTTGTAAGGATGTTGTGGAAACTATAGAACATTTACTCTTTCATTGCTCTTAGACCCGTTATGTGTGGTTTGGGTGTAGCTTGGGGGCTAGATTTGATTGCTCTAATGTCTCAAATTTTAATGCTTGGTGGTTGATGATAAATAATATGTCTCAAGTTAGTGCTAATGATATTTCTCTCATTTGCTAGATTGTATGGTTAATCTAGAAACAAAGGAATGGGAAAGTCTTTAATCACACTACTCCTGATCCTTTTGCTGTTATTATATCTGCTCACAGGTGTAATGGAGATTTTTGGCATCAATAGGAGGAAAAGCAATCTGTGAGGGGTACTAACTGTCTGCTGTCTGCTAGTCTTGATAAATGGATGCCTCCAAACCGTGGGTGGCTGAAATTTAATGTTGATGGAGCTTTTGTTTCAGGTAGGGAGAAAGCTGCAGTAGGAGTAATCTGTCGTGACTTCCTTGGCTCCTTCAAGTGGGGCTATGTGGACAAATTCAAATCTATATCGGCTTTCATGACGGAGGCTCTTGCTCTCAAGAAGGCGCTAATGCTGGCAGTTGACTTGGGGCATGATAATGTGATATTTGAATCTGACTGTCTTAATCTGGTGTCCTATGTGAATGCTAAAACTGTTGTTTTATGTGAATGGAGGTGTGATGTCTCATTCAGGAGATTATTTGTCTTTTTGCAAACAAGGTTGGGTTTTCTCTTTCCTATGTACCCCGGCAGGGCAATAGAGCTGCAGACTTCCTTGCAGCTTGTGATTATAAAGAGGTGTGCCCGATCGGGTGAGTCAACTGACCAACACCTTCCTTGCTATCTCTAGCCTTGGACATGCAAGAGATGAACTATGATGTGAATGGACCTGCCTCTCCAATTGCTGCAGCAGGGGTTACCTGAGTCCTGCTCTTGCTATTTGGCTTTGTTTTGGTTTGCTCTGTCGTTTTATTTGCTTTTACTGGCTTCTGCCTGTGTTTATTTTCTTTGCTGTTGTATCTTTATGAAGATGTACGATGCTGAACTTGGTTCCTGGTAATATTAGTATCTTCTTTGACCCCCCCCCCCCCCCAAAAAAAAAAGAAAAGAAAAAATATTCATTAAAAAAAAAAGACAACAATATTTGGAAAGAGTGAAGGACTTTAGTTGGTAGTTGGCTTTAGCCGTTTAGGAAAAAGTGAAGGACTTTAGTTGGTAGTTGGCTTTAGCCGTTTAGGGGGTTTGCACTTTGGACGTTTGGTGTACCGAATTATCATCGCTCGCCTATTCGCCTTATTATTACCGCTTAACTGAGGAGTCCTCGAGGTACAAAACCAACTTCCTTCCCCATCTGTCTCTATAAGTAACCTTTCTGGGCAAACCACCAAGTACACTCCTCATAATCAATTCCATTTTCCCCCATTCTTTTTCTCCGTTTTTCATTTCATCGTGTTGTGTCGAAGCCATGGCTTGCGCAAGCTTCGCCAAACTCAATGCTATGTCGTCCCCATGGATCAGCCAGCAATCGTTCTCTATTCGCCAAGGATCATCGTCGACTCGCCGAGTCTCCGTCCCGATCCGCGCCTCCGCTTATTCTGACGAACTCGTCCAAACTGCCGTTAGATCCCTCTCTTCTCCGTTCTGTTGCTACTGATAATTCTGGTTTGATCATGCTTTTCCTGTTTTGGGCTGTCTTTGTTCTTGTCCTTATTCGATCTTTCTCGTTGAATCTCTGGTGGTATATATTTGTCCAAGTGATTTTATTCAATTGGGTGTTTCTTCTGTCTTATAATCCGAAGATAAATGAAGATTCTTCTTGTGAGGGTAACATGCATTTCTTTCCTTCATTTAAAAGTTAAAAATTAGCGACTTTCTCATTTTATTTGGCATTTTAAGTCGAAACCTTCTGTGGAGTGTGAATGTTCACTTGATTTGGTAGTGGAATGGAGTCACTACCAAATCAACAGATTTGATTAAAGTCAAAACGGTTTTCAACTTTTCATTCTAGTGTACTCTAATTACTTAATTCGTTTTTTCTTCACATTGTTATATGATTTTTCTTGTTGATGCTGATAATGTATTGTCAATAACATGGAGAGATTCAGAAGCTCTCTTGGCAGATGCGTTGAAATATTTACCTCTTTAAATATAGATAATAGTATGATTGTCATATTGTAACAACATTTGGAAAAATTTAACCACCATGAGTTACCTTAATAAGGTTTTTTACTTCATGGTATAGAAATCTATTGCATCTACTGGCCGTGGAATCCTTGCTATTGATGAGTCAAATGCAACATGTGGGAAGAGGTTAGCATCCATTGGGTTGGAAAATACTGAAGCCAATCGGCAGGCTTATAGGCAACTTTTGTTGACCACACCTGGCCTTGGAGAATACATCTCTGGTGCCATTCTTTTTGAAGAAACCCTTTACCAGTCAACAACGGATGGAAAGAAATTTGTGGATTGCCTTCGTGAGGAAAAGATTGTGCCTGGCATCAAAGTCGACAAGGTATGTTGTCAAAGAGTACCTTGACATGGGAATTCTCTCCCGTTGTTATACAGCTTGTTAGTCATATTTCTACTTTTTTACTTTTAGGGTTTGGTCCCATTACCAGGGTCAAACAATGAATCATGGTGCCAAGGTTTAGATGGATTGGCTTCAAGATCTGCTGAATATTATAAGCAGGGTGCAAGATTTGCCAAGTGGTCAGTCATTCTTATTCCCTTTAAATTCTGTGTCCCAAAGTTTGTAAACAATAAATATTCTTCAAAGTTTAATTAGACTTGACTGGCAGTAGATATGTCAAACTTGAGTCCAAATGGCCTTTTGTTTTGTGATACACAGGAGGACAGTCGTTAGCATCCCATGTGGTCCTTCTGCGTTAGCTGTTAAAGAAGCTGCATGGGGACTTGCACGTTATGCTGCTATCTCTCAGGTATTGTTTCGCCGATGAATATATATTTGATTGGAATTAGCATGCTCCTCAGGTAACAAATGGCTTACTTAGCTCATTTGTATGGTCCTCTGGACCACCACTACCCCCGGGCCCACAGGAGGAGGATTGGAAATGAGGGTTCCTCTTCCAGGCTAGAGGAGTGGTGGTGTGTGGTACTCCCTTGACCCTTCGGTCCTATATATAAGATATAGTTGATTTTTTTTTAAAGATTAAGAAAGCTAAATAAGTTACTTAATCATATCATATGTTGTGTATCCTTAGATTATATACCAATTTATATGTTAAGCAAACTAATTTGGAGAAAAAACGATAAATATATATTTTAAAACAGTTTAATTAGCTTCCTTAATCTCTTTAAAAAAGTCAACCTTGTCTTATATTTAGGGCCGAAGGTAGTATATGACAACAAGGGAATATATTTTCAACACATGTTCTTTTTTTCTTTTTTCTTTTTTCTTTTTTGCATGGGTTGTGTGAATTTGAAGTCATTCAAAATTCTGGTGTTAGCTATCATCTTTCAGATAGTTTTACATTCCCTTTTCAATTCTAAGCACTATTTACCTGCTGTTGTTAAATGTTAACTACATAAACTTTACTGGATGACGTGTCTGCCGGTTTTGGGTTGAATGTTTCCGTAATGCTTGTCGTAGACCATATTTTGCTGCAGAAACGCAACCCATATATTCCAACTTACAATCTTCATTTGACTAAATTTAATAGAAAATAAGTTGAAATGTAACTAGGAGTACATACTAAATTCTATTATATTGTTGGACACTGTGTTTCATTGTAGGACAATGGTCTTGTTCCAATTGTAGAGCCTGAAATTCTTCTTGATGGAGACCACCCAATTGAGAGGACACTGGAGGTGGCAGAAAAGGTCTGGGCAGAGGTGTTCTTCTACTTGGCTGAAAACAATGTTATCTTTGAAGGCATTTTGCTTAAGCCAAGCATGGTGACTCCTGGTGCTGAACACAAGGAAAAGGCTTCTCCTGAGACTATTGCAAAATATACGCTCACAATGCTTAAGAGAAGAGTTCCCCCTGCAGTTCCAGGAATCATGGTACGACTACTAAAGATAATTTAAAGCTGCAAACTAAACGATATACCTTACAGTTTCCAAAATCATAGGATTTTGTAATATAAAAGGGTTTTTATTTTTTATTTTTATTTATTTATTTATTTATTTTATTTACAGTAGAATTATAAAGGTTTGAAATCACAAATTTTGTTTATTGATTAAACTTTGTATATCAATGTGACAAGCAAATCATGATGATCGATGACGAACAGTACACTAATCCATTTTAGCATTAAGTTAGTGATTCAAACCATTGAAACTGTACAGCAAACTCTTTAAGTGTGTTCTGATCTTCTTTGTAGTTTTTGTCCGGTGGACAATCTGAAGTGGAGGCGACACTAAATCTTAATGCAATGAACCAAAGTCCCAACCCATGGCACGTCTCCTTCTCATATGCACGTGCACTTCAGAACACCGTGCTTAAGACATGGCAAGGTCGTCCTGAAAATGTTGAAGCTGCTCAGAAGTCTCTTCTGGTACGTGCAAAAGCAAACTCCTTGGCTCAACTTGGAAGATACTCTGCTGAGGGTGAAAGCGAGGAAGCCAAGAAAGGAATGTTTGTCAAGGGCTACACCTACTAGAAGTTGAGGTATACTGCACTTTTGGTCGCACCACATCCTGTCTGACATAATTATTTTTGTCCTAGCTTGTTAGCAGTAAATGCTAAAGAAACTTAGATGTCTTGTATTTTTTGTTTGTTTTATTAATATCAACCTTTCTGGCAACTGAGTTTAATAAAACTTGTGAGGAGGCTTTTCATGGTGTAATGGCCATTGATAATTATTGAAAACCAAAGGGATAAAAGGAAATATTAGAAAGGAAGAAAAGGTGCTTCGATTTGGTTTTCTGATTTAAGGTGGGTTGTAATTTTCTCTATGATAGTTTTGCTCGTGGTTCTGTAGACTTCACATTATCTTGCGTGGTATGTCATATGTGATGACATTGCTCAATTGAACGAAGAGCAACAATTATTGAGCAATTTTATTTTATGCACATACAAAATATATATATATATATATATATATATATATATATCATCCTACAAAACTAAAAATCAGAGAACATGTTGGAAAGTTCAATAAGTATTTTAAGGATAAATGATTCCATGAAGAATTTCTCGCTCTGTTTATCTGTGTCTATCTGCGGATGTATTTGGGTATGTGGAGATATCTTGAGTGTATAAGTGCGAGATAATATGAGGGAAAATTAAATCAAAGAGATAAGAGTCTTAAAGTTTATCATGAAAGACTATTTATGTTTGTTTCAGAGTGATTAGGAATTTTTAAGGTTTGTTGTGACCAGGTTCTTGAATATAAATTCCCCTGACAATAGCTTTTAGTTTTGTTCTCTGATATGGAAAGACACTACAGTCTCAGAACAGTAACAGATGCAGTTCAACCTGAGAACCGTTGATCTCCGCCAGTCAGCCCAAACAAGCAAACTCATAATAGGATAAAATTCTTTCAGTTCAATTCAAACCCCTAGCCTTTTTTAAATTTTTCGGTAAAACAAGCCTAAAGCAAATATATCCTCCGATACTCAATATAAAACTCTTAAGTAATTCATAGATAAAAAAATAGTTAAATTAGTTATTTATCATTAATGTGTTAAATATTTGTGCTACTCTTCCACATTATCTATGATGGAAGGTTACTAAGAATAAGAATGGGTTGTTAGTTAGTTATATTCATGTGGATAGTTGGTTTATAAATAATACTGTTATAAGGAGCCTATAAATAAGACTAAAGGCATCCGTTGCGAGTGACTTGTGATTCACTTGTTAGATGAATATTCAGAAATATCTCCCTCCCTCTCTCTCTTTTGGGTTCTAGTACTAATTACCATAACAGTAGTATCAAGTCTTAATATCATAACAGTGGTATCATAGCTGACTTTCCTCGACCTCTCCTTACTCCTCCTTCGATCACACTTCTTTCTTACTGGTGAATGGTCTTTACGAGATCAAGATCTACAAAGAATATGGATGAGCGGGTTCAAGAATTGAAGCAAAATTGGAAAAGCTTGATAAGGTCGATGAGCTTCAATAAACAATCTTGGGGTTCAAAGACAAGTTGTGACTTATAGGTAGGGAAATTTGGAATTTGATTACACGAGTAGCCAACAACGATCAACGACTGCAACAACCAAAATGGATTTTCCTTAGTACGAAGGGAAAGACATATGAATTTGGCTCTGATACCACTATTATGGTGTTAGAACTGAAACCCAAAAGAAGGGAGAGAAAAGAAGAGAGATAGAGAGATTTCTGAATATTCGTCTATTATTCACAAATCACAAGTCACTCAAAATGAATGTCTTTAGTCTGATTTATAGGCTCATTTTTCCAAATACCAGCTAATGGTATTATTTATAAACCAACTATCCACTTGAATATAACTATCTAACAACCCTTTCTTGTTCTTATTAACATTCCATAACATTATCCCTAACATTTATTGGGATGTCTTAACTAATAGTCTGCCCAAAATAAAGCATTAACTAGAAACATCAAGAGACAAAATTGATAAGTTTATATATAAAAGACCAAATGATCGGGGAGGTGTTAGTCTCATTAAATGGGTACACGTCAAAAAAAACTGGAAGCTCAAAATCATACTACCTTTAATACAAGTATCAATTGACTAATTTGTATATTAAAGAAGTTAAATAAATTACTTTAAAATATTTATATTTATTATTTTTCTTTAAATTAATTTTCTTGACTTATAAACTTATACATAATCTAATTATACATATAAGCATTTTAGAGGGATCATGTGACATATGCTGTGCGTTATTAAATCATACATTAATTCATAAGTCAGACAAATTTACTTAGAGAAAAATGATAAATATAAATACTTTAATATTATTTATTTATCTTTTTTAATCTCTAAAAAAATGTCAGCTGACTCTTATATTAAAGATTAGATACAATGATTCATTTAATTTCCTTAATCTTCTCAAATTAGTCAAGCGGGTCTTATACTTCCTAACTCAATGCAAGTTTCCTTCTTCACCTTTTAAAGAGGGGCTTTTTATGAATTTGCATTTCGAAGCTGCAATGGGCAAATCATTCTTCATTTTTGGGATTGTGATGAAAATTTTGAGGTCTCAATACCATTTTAAAGAGTGGCTTTTTTAGGAATTTACACTACATGGATTGTCACAATTTCATTTTGCAGTGGAATTTCTCCTTCCCAAAAAAAAGGGACCAAAACAAGCACAAATCCTTGCCTTTGCATCTACACAAAGGTGTTCAAACAGATTAAAGACGGGCTCTTCGATGTTAAATATGTTGCCGCAAACATCTCAAAATCACACCTATGTAATAAAATGCCAGTCATTTATGCATAAACAAAGATAATTAAAGTCTTCATTAAGTCCTCAGGTGGGAAATTTATAAGATCTTGCTTTCAAATTATATAAATACGTAGATAAAATTATGTCTCAAAGACCATAGTCGGTTTTACCACTTATATTTAGTTACTTTTGCTTCCCAAAAAAAAACAAACGTTTATCATTATTTCTGCATTCTTATTTTAAGTTAAATGTTTATTCTCTCACCTTAACCTTTCAATAAAAAAACTCACAGTAATGGATGATAGGGATTATTAACCTCATGGTCACTTTTACCCTTTTTATAATATTTATGGTTGCTTTTGCTTTAAAAAATAGTTTATGGTCACTATTACAATTTTCATAGAAGTTAAAAGTTATTTAACAATTTTCATAGAAGTTAAAAGTTTAGAGTACTCTCTAGAGTTACAACCATGACCTTAGAATACTTCCTAAAGTTACAGCCATGCGAATTCTTGTGAACTGTCATGAATGTGATCTTATTTTTTCTTTATATATATATATATATATATATATATATATATATAAATTTTAGAAAAGAGGTTAGATTCACTCACAATCTAAAGGCAGAACAAAATCTCTTTTCCTCCTAGGTAATATCAATGTTAGACAAAACGAGCCATATATTATTCTCATACATTTACCTAAATACCCAGAAGCTATGATGTATCCCCTAGCACTTTGACCAACTCCATAATCAAACCTCCTTCCTTTGGTGAAAGTGTCCGACCTTTTTGTTAGTTGAACCTAAGGATGAAGGGCGTCATGAATGTGATATGTTAATCCAAAATTTTATACATTTTATTCTCAATTGTCGCCAGACTATCATTTATTACAATCTCATCTTTCCATTCAACCTTCCATCCATCCAAAACCCATTCCCATCAATTTTCATCCTTAGTTCCCAAACATAAAACAGAAGGCCAACTATATTCGGACAAACGCTGGATTTCAAGATAGTACCAAAAATTATAAACTCTACAAAGAACCTGTGGAGATGAAGAAGATGCAGGAACTCAATGAGCAACATTAATACCCAGGAATGTGCACATCCCTATGAATGCTATCAACTGCATCTTCCATCCGTCAGATTCCCCCAGAAACCAGCTATTTTTCTCACTGAAGAAGCTGAAGATTCAAATGCATCATCATCCAATCAAGCGTTAGCTGGTTGTTCCTTGCTTCACTTTTCCTGATGATCCATATTTGGCCTTGATCAAGAGTTAATATCCTCCAACTCCCAGTTAATTCAGCTCATATTATGCTTGACTGGGTAAATCTGTCATCAGATCCAAATTCACTCAAAGCTCCAGGTCTATTCTTCTGCTCTTCGGGATGAGTATTTTAGAACCACAGTGACAATTCAAGTACCACAATTTGGGTTTACCATTGCCTTCCTAGCTGTTGTACCTGATAGCTCAATTATGATCCTTCTTGCTTTTCTTCAGCAACATTGATACATGATTGATGTACTCATTACCTGTCTGCCTTGCTCCAACTAGCCGCTGAAGAGCCTCAGCTGCAGCATCTTTTTCAGCACTCTTCTTATTGTTGCAAGGCTGACCCGTTATATGCATTCCATTAAAATCAACCGTGGACTGAAATTGATTGTTCTTCAATTGTATAGTCTTGTACGTGGGAGCAGCATATCCTGCCCTTGTAAGCAAAGTTTGAAGCTGACTTTTAGAATTATCACCCCCAGGTCCACTTTCAGTCCTTGAAGCCAATACGGGTTGAGAGGCCATTGAAGGCAGCTTTGATGGTTTCAGGACCTGACGATTGAATATAAATCTTCCTTCACAATGATCCTCCATAATCAACAACCGTACAGCGGAAAGGAGCTCATGAAATGAGTGTATGTCTGTCCTTGGAAAAAGTAGCTGCCACATCCAAGAGGATCAGTTTTTTGTTCCAAGTAACTTTTACCTATTAATGTAGATAGGTCCGAAAAAGAACAAAATACTACTACCTATAATATTTAAAATAAGAGCTAGTTGACTAATTTGGGTAGATTAAGGAAGTTAGTTATGTTAGTTATTTGCAATAAATATAACTTGGTTTTCTTAAAATACCATCTTTCATCATGACTACCTTGGATAGAAGAACTCCTTAATGTGATCAATAGGGATACTTAGGGAAAAAATTATAAATTTGGAAGACAAAGTGAATTGAAGTCTTATATTTAGGACCAAATCCAATCCCCAACTAGCACTTATATTAAAGATCGAAGGCAGTATTACATTTGCATTCATTAAAATATGTTCTAGAAGCTCCATACCAACCTTGATTTGAATTA
This sequence comes from Acacia crassicarpa, assembly GCA_034222035.1. NCBI lineage: Eukaryota > Viridiplantae > Streptophyta > Magnoliopsida > Fabales > Fabaceae > Acacia > Acacia crassicarpa. Next base: position 25,252,587 of record JAWXYG010000010.1, on the reverse strand, counting down.
AATCATCAAGTTCTCTCCTTATAATCTGGTACAGGTCAGCAACAGCAGGTCTCATGAAGAACTCTAAATATCCTCCCAACATTTTTAAGTGCCCATCCTGCCAGACGAAAAACGGTACTTGAATGGAAACAAAATTTTAAAATAGAGACATAGGAAGATGAACATTTTATAGAATAAACATGAGGACAAAATAATATTCCACAAAGGTAGAAACTTACAGTTCCCCCCTTGGAGATGCTCCCACCAAAAAGAAGCAGCACTGAATCAGACACAGCTGTTGAATCACGGAGAAAAATTGAGTTCACTTTAATTTTCTCGTTAAAAACTAGCCATGGATATGGAATCTTGCTTTCTCGAGCATTGACTGAGTTCTAGGCAATCGGACCAATGTCAAGTTGAAAAGGAGAAGCAAAACATCAAAAGACAGCACAAAAATCTGTATAAGTTATACTACGTATCATATTTATAACCAGCAGGGAATTGTAAATTATAAAACTTGAATGAAATAACTTACTGAATATAGCAGCACTTGACCATCCTCCATTGTTTTCAGTGAATAGGACTTCTCATTATGCTACAGATGAAATTAGACGACAACTTTTAATACCATTAAGCATAAGAACCAACTAGATATTCAATACAAAAACAGAATTCACAGCTTCAAGCAGAAAACTATATTTCTGGGGCTTGGAGAAGGGTCTTTGCAATAAAATATGTGCTATGCTATTTAAACAAACCAAGGCATACCATAACAGAGCAAATTCCTGGATATAGACCATAACAAATAACTGCTCGGATGAGATGCACATCATGGCTCCATGCATTGCAGCTGGTCATGTTGCTATCAATTAATCCAACATCCTTAAGCAGAGAGAAGAACTCCTGGCGAAGAGCATCAATAGCTTTCATTGATTGTGCTGAAAGAAAATTTTTCCAGCAGTATTCGTACTCAGCATGGTCCATTTCAGCATCTTTCCAGCCCTCATAGGCCTTAACAAGTGTAAGGTGATCACTATAATGACAAGAAAATTCTGATTTTGCGGCCTCTGCAAGCTACAATCAAGATATTTGACATATCAATCAATTTCAGTTCATACCCAAGCAATAAGTTCCAAAATAAGTGTGCCACAATATATTTTAATTAAATGCACATATCCATTTAACAATCCTAACATATTTACTTGAAATGGCATCCTTCACAATCATTTTTTTAATTGAGAAAGTACAAGAAATGCAACGTGCCACAGAGATCAACTTCTATCATCAATATCAAGTTCTCCAAGAAAAATATGGTACATAAAAAATTGAGAGACTCAATCATGTAATGTTGAGCCAGAAAAACCATATAGTTACGTTTTTAAGGGCAGACTTTATAATAAAAAGTAAAAAGTTATACCTAAATTTCTCTCCTTTTGGTAATGAAACTTTCATCCAAAAGGGAACAAAACAAAACAACAAAAGATAAAAATAAAGGTAATGGAAACTTATACCAAAAACAAAGAGCATACTAAAAAAGACAAAAGGTAACGGCACCCGGCAGAATTTTCTTAGCAGAAATATAAATAAGGGTGAAGGTGCAATTTTACCAACAAACAATTACAGAAAGAGCATCTGACACAATTATCTATTTAGGGTACCTTAAATACCAAAGAACAATTAAAACTAGCTAAAAAACACAATCCGTTAGTTTTACTCACTAACGGACATTTGAGCTCAAAGGAGAGGCTGATATGGTGGCTGTGCAATGAAGATGTGGGTGTCAGAAAGATTCAACCCTGCCTTATTTTTGCCCTTAGCTTCGAGGAAGAGAGGATTCTAAGCCAAATCATCATTTTGGAGAAAACGAAGATGGATCCCGAGAAAAGCTGAGAGAGCAGAGAAGAAGAAAGAAGGGCGAATATGCGATCTCAGAAGAAGAAGAATCATCTTCCCCTGTCTCGCCAACATTTTGAAAATCATACAAAAATCATCACTTACTGTCAGAGGCCATAAGTTGACATATCATAGACTAAAAGATTATAATCCCTGCATTAACAATCATTTATAAGACAGTAATTACATGAGTAGTTTAACAACAGCAGCAGAAGAAAGAGGAAATGTTGCAAAATGTTCATTGTTCAGGGACGAAGTTAGTGGCATACGCCCAGGCATTGTTGGCAACAGGGTCGGCGACATGGTTAAAAAGGTTCTGAATAGAACCCTTGCCGGTCACAATGGCTTGCACAAAGAAGCCGAACATGGAGAACATGGCCAATCGCCCATTCTTTATCTCCTTCACCTTCAACCTTGCAAATGCATCCGGGTCGTCAGCCAGTCCAAGCGGATCAAAAGCCCCAGCCGGGTAGATCGGGTCAAGCCCCTCTCCAAGAGGCCCTCCACCAACCCTGTACCCTTCCACGAACCCCATCAGCACAACCTGAGTCTGAGTCTGAACAGGTAAGCCCAGATCGCGAGGATGCTCTAAGCGTGGATGAGGTTAGGGTTACCGAGATAGTCAAGGCCGCCCTCAGAGAAGATCTAGGCACCAGCCTTGAACAACACCGCCTCACCAAACTTGACGCCATTCTTCTCCAGGATTTCAAGGAACACGCATCCCAATGTGCCAAGCATCGCCCATCTGCAGTGAATCGCCTCCAGCTCGCGGTTTCTGGTGAAGGTCTCGGGGTCTACAGACAACCCGGCGGTGTCCCATCCGTAGTCGCCGGGGAATTTGCCGGTCAGCTGTGACGGGATTTGTTCAAAGAAGGGGCCCAAGTACTTGGGACGATCAAGGCCATAGTTGAGGATTCAGAAGCGTGAGTGAAGATTGATGAGTGGATCAAAATGAAAGAGATACATATTACCAGATGCTCTGAGGAGACTCTTGACGGTGCAGCGCATTGGGATGAGTGTTTTTGAGCTCAAACGTCCGTTAGTGAGTAAAACTAATGGATTGTGTTTTTTAGCTGGTTTTAATTGTTCTTTGGTATTTAAGGTACTCTAAATAGATAATTATGTCAGATGCTCTTTTTGCAATTGTTTGTTGGTAAAATTGCACCTTCACCCTATAAATAATGGAGTGGCAAAAGCAAAAATGAGTCTTCCAAGCAAGATGCAATATAAGCAGGACAGGGAAGTACTGTAAGTGTGGAACCCAAAAAAAAAAATGTAGAGAGAAGAATGGTGTAACCACAATAAGAAATGATTAACTAATTAAAAAATAAAAATAAAAATAGAAATAGAAACACCCAAAACGTAAAATATAATCACAATGCAAAATGAAAAAGAAAGAAAAAAGCACAGGCTATTACTTCCCATTAAATCTCCTCCAGACACGCATTTCCTACATAAACACGCATTTTCATACAACTAAAAGAAAAGAACTGAGCCAGGAAGATTTTATGACATCTAGAGTCTCAAGGCGATTGAATCTGGTGTCTAAACAATTGAAACAATAAATAAATGCCAAAATTAATAGATATGATGTATGTTAATGTAAAATAGAAAGCAAGTGAGGAATAAAGTAAATCTCAATTGACCTTTCACAAAAAGGATTAGCTTTGGAATAATCACAATTGTCTGAAGCAAGACCAACTTACATCCTTTTTATCTAATGGTGTTAGAAAAGGATCTCTCACACTGAGGCCAGCAGCAACAGTTGATATGGGATCCAGGCAATTGAAGATAGCACCTAATATGAGCATCTTGCCAAGTTTGGGTTCCATTGGAAGCATTGTCAAGTACCGCCCTGTGAAGAAATAAAACCAAGTACTAGACTCGTATATTTCATGACAACTATATAAGCTAGAATTTCATAACTTGTAAGCGATTTACCTACCAAGATCAGTAAGATTTTCATTCTCATCCAAAGCCCCAATTACTTTCAGATATTCAATTGCATTTTGCACCTATGAAGAATGATTAAAGCAGAGTGTGACAAGCAAATTGATATGCAAATAATTTACAAAAGATAGAGACAAATATTTTTAAAATATAAAGAAAGACATGGATGAAACATTGGAGTTAAAATCATAACACTGATTGACAATATACAAATTCATCCTTACTGCGCGTAACTCAGGAGACTGCAAAGCTCTAGACAAGAACTCGGATATACTTCCAAGTTTCAAACTTTTGATTTGTAGACAAAGAGATTGCAAAGGTGTCCTCAGAATTTCTGGCAATTGATACTCTGCAAAAGTATCATATACACATTTAGGATAGAGATGGAAACATTCTCCAGGTTGAACACGACCAGCTCTTCCTCTTCTCTGAAAATAAATTCAGGGGAAAATGAGATATCAAAATTAACATTAAAGATCAAAGTTTTACAGATTGTACTTTGGATCATGGTTCACAGATAAGCACGCATATGAATACTTTTATTAGGCTTTAAACAATAAAATGTCAATTCCTGAAAAACTGTCAATTTAGGAATCAAATTCAAATATCTACTAAAAATATTATTGTCAATGAAACCCGACTGTTGCCTCTCACATTGTCTACATGATTCAATATTTTCATTCATGCCCACGCTCATGGTGAGGATTATTGATAAATGTAATGTTTCTCAAAATCCATACCGTATGTTCTATTGCATATAGATTCTAGTTTACTAGTAGGACAATAACCACTCTTCTCCCAATGCTAACTTCCAAACTTTAAAAAGTTTTAAGAGTAAATCTACCTCAGAAATGTATAAGTTATTTCATGCAGACATTGATATGCAAAGATCCAGAAAATTATCTAGTAGAATGCCAATGGTCCAGTGTTCACTGCACTGAACCTACTCAACTGTTAAAACTTGAGATGAAAGTTTCGGCGTGATGAAGCATAAGTGTTTCAGATAGTATTGAATGCAGTATATAGAATGATTACCAACCATCAGACACATAATAAATAAACTAGAAAATAAACTTACTTGCCGAGCTGAAACCTTGGAGATCCAGGTGGGAAGCAAACAAGGTGTATTATTCAGAGCATCATATGAGGTTTCTTTTGCCTTTCCACAGTCAAGAACAAAAACAACATCATTTATTGTAATACTTGTTTCAGCAATATTTGTTGCTAGCACTATTTTCCTTACTCCATCTTCAGGCTCTTGAAAAATTAAGCTCTGCATGTTGAATAAAAAGTCTCTGTATCAGTATTATTTATAAACAAGAAGGCAAAGCACATGTTCTTTCAATGCCAGAAGCCAGATTATGTGTTTAATAAAATCTTTTCAAAAAGAATTCAAATGGTGTGTGGCTATGTGAAATCTTTTATGATATTATCATCTAGTATCCAGTTCGGTTCGTGGCTGCCCATGCCAACACAAGTGACTCCTCTAGGACTCGAACTCCAGACTCAGAGGGATCTAGCGGTGCCTTACACTGTTAGACCAACTCTATGTTGGTGTGGTTATGTGAGATCTTATCATGAAAACTTTTAGTTACATAAAATTACAAAAAGTACTGCTACAGCAAATGGAGCGCTTTTCTTTTTTCAGTTGGGGGAGGGCGCTAATTGCAGACAAGATCACATACAACTAATTTAATCAGCTCCCAAAAAAGGAACCAGCAGCAGCCAGAACACTACCTGCTCTGAACTGGCCATTGATCCATGGCAAGTGAGCAACAAAACTCGACTTGGATCTCCTAATACAGGATTGGTCAAAAGCTTATCTTTCAGAAAGCTTATATCTTCCCACCCGGTCATAAAAACCAAAACAGCTCCAGGCCTTTCATTCTCACATATATTGTACAAGATATATTCTATGAGGTTAAAACCAACACAGTCAGGATTCCAGCATGACAAAGATTCCTGTGTCTGAGGGCTGTAATCTTTAAAATCAGCAACTCTTACTGCATCCTGGTCAAAAATTTCCAAAAGTTAATTATGATAAAGAGAAACTGAAACTCATGTTCTTGAATCAATTCCCAAATACCTCCACAGCAGAAGCAATTTGGCTTTTCCTTTTTCTTGGGGTCTGTTTGTTCAATTTCCACACCCTTTCTTGACCATAATCATCAATTTGATTGGAAGGGGTTAATTTGTAGCCCGCCATCTCCAGAATGTTCTCTAAGAAATGAGTTCTGACAGGGTACGTAAAGCCCTAATAAAAGGGGAGAAAAAGGAGGGGAGAGGGAGTTTTAGCTCTTGGAATCAAATTGCTAATCCTCTGTTAACATCTAAATATAAAAAGCACACATCTGTTGTCCTAAGTGTCCACTGCCTTCCCCCTACCTTCTTTTCCCTCACCCTTCAAAGAAAAAATAAAAATAACTACAATAACTTTCAGTCTTATGAAAACAGGAAGTGGTGAAACTACTATGAATTTTAAAATTAATAAATAAAATGTTGAACAATTTCATTCCGATTGTGACAACAAAACTTTCTTTCATATCATATCTGAAATTCCAGACTGCAGGAAGTGACCCTAGAATTTAAACAATCCCCTCTCCCCAAGTTTAATGTCAGGACAAATAATTAACCTCTCTCCCAGATCCATGTAATAATAAAGCAATGATTTATCAACATCTAGCAGAAGAAATGCACCGGAATATTTATAGTTGGAGCTCCACCAAAGTAAGAGGAAAAGAGTTCTGCATCGAGGGTGGCACTCATCAAAATCAATCTCAGTTCTGGTCTACGGGGGAGGAGATCTTTAAGAACAATAAGGAGAAAATCTGACACAAAAATTAAAAATGTAAAAACACATATCTTTTAAGTTCAGAAGTCAAAAAAAAAAAAAACCTCAGTCAAGTTCAGGATTCTACCTTCATTCATCCCGCGCTCATGAATTTCATCCACAATAATATGTGTTATACCTTTCAAGTTTCTATCAGCTAGCAACTTCCTTAACAAAATGCCTGTGGTGCAAAACAGAAGATGGGTATCCCTCCCTTTCATTCCTTCCAAGCGAACTTTATATCCAACCTTTGAGGAAGAAAACCAACAGGAGTGGTACATTAAACTCCCCCAAAAAGAAATTATAAGTATAATTATAAAAAACTAAAGATGGAAAGGGTTGAAAGGGGTAGGCAGCATTTAACAATCAATGTCAATGGCCGAGGAACTCACAGATTCACCTAATTTCTCTCCTCTCTCAGAGGCAACTCTTTCAGAAACAGACATGGCTGAAATGCGTCTTGGTTGTGTGCATATAACATTACAAAGAGCCCCACGGACGGAATCTATCTCAGATTCTAAAATGAATTGAGGAATTTGTGTTGTCTTGCCACAACCTGTTTCACCTGAGATGATGATAACCTGCAAATGACATAAAAAGTAACAACTGAATTTTGAGATTTCGAACTAAAGAAAAAATATGAAACTAAGACTAGGCACTGCGTTTAACTCGTGGCTGCTAGAAACCAGAAAATATGAATCAGAGTACTGGACTACATTAAATTAAACAAAAGCTTAGCCATCCATCACAACACATAACCAAGCTGCATGGAAGAATTGCAAAAATTGGTTTGCGAAGAAATGATTGTTATTACAATACATACTTTCACAGCAGCATGAGAATAGTGGTGACACCAGACATGGATGTCCAAAATGTTAGTATCACACAAATCCTATGATTAAACTAATATCAATACAGAATTCAGTTGTTTAACTCGTGAATTTCCATAGAAGAGACAATGGAAAAACATAAAGAGTATTACAAGGGGCCACTCACTAATGATTAAACAACAATAACAACAACAACAAACCTGATTGTTTGATATAGCTGACAATATGGCTCCCTTCTCTTTATATGCAGGGAGACTTCTACGAAATTCCAGCATTCTCCTTCCTTCAGGAGATTCCTGAAATTAAAACATAACATCATGAACATTCAAGCCATTTATTTCCTTACTTTTCACTGATTTTTTTAATCATTGGCCACACAAATTCAACGATACACAAACAAATAAAAGGGTCTCCAAAAACTGTGGTCAGCAAACATATACAGACAACCTCAGATAACATCTTCTAACTGAAGCAGACAGATTAACATCTTGAAATCAGTATAAACTAGTGCCAAGATTAAAGATAGAAAGATTAAAATGAAAATGTCAGCCATCAAATTAACTTTTCTTAAAAAAAAAGGCTAACGAGCCAAAACACCAAATTATGAATCAGAAAAGAAAAAAAAAATAATATAAGCACACAATCTGTGTCACAAAAAGAAAACATATATTCCATTATATAATATTTTCATGGGAGATAACCTGCCAATTCGTTTGCTGATCACGCATTTGTAAACTTCTTCGCCTGAGAATTTTCTCTAAAGCAGCCCTACTGGAAGCTTGTAGATCAGGTTGCTCAAAGAGCCCTTCATCAGTACCAGAACTACCACTACTGCTTGATCTCACAGATGAGCTTCCCTTCATCCCAGACTTCTTGGATAGGTATTGTTTAAGATATGCATCAACTCTTTTCAACACATTAAGAGGGACACTCACCTGTCAATTCCTGAAAACTTTACTTACAAGTCTTTCAGTGAAAGAACAACTATAGAGAGAGTATGAAGTAACTTTCTTTTATACGGTTTCAGTATCTAGACAAGTAACATGAAAAGGGAGGCATATCATAGAACACATAATATATACCTCCCTCTGTGGTCTTCGATCATCCAAATCATATCTGTAATTTGGCAGTGGGACCTTACTGAAGACAACAACTTTCGCATACATATGACTGCAATAAATAGTGCAATTAATATCCCCACATTAAATAACAAACTTTTGGCACAAGCATTAATATAGTTGGAAGATGAAGAAATAGAGGAATCAATGAATAGAAATGATACCTATACAATCCCATTCTGGTTGCCAAGGCTGCTAGTTGATCAAAATCACGTCTATCTTTTTTCTCCCTTGAGATCAACTCATGTCTACTCTTGTCATTTAAAAGCATGATAAATTTCTGCTTCCACTCATCAATGCTATCATTGGGTGAAGCACTCTGAAAATCAAAATATAGCAGGAAATAAACATCTTTGACATTTTAGACCACAAATTACCCCAACTTCCTCTCCCCCACCCCTCACCGGGTGGCAACCAAAAAAAAATGTCCCAAGCTATCGGTTGAACATATCTCTAATCTCCCTAAGGCACCAAAAGTGACAGCTTCAAATTTATCAGCACTAAGGTAAACTTAAGATATATTAATATCTAGTATAGAAAAGAATAACAAAAGCTAGACGAGTTTCCATCAATTAGCAAAATGCCCGTCAATACAACAAAGAAAGCATAAAACATGGAACTCTGGTGAGCAATAAGCATCACTTCCGCGCACCAAGCATAATATCAACCACTGTGTGCATAATCAATAAAGAAAACAAAGTTACATGAAGCACTTCATGACAGGACTCATGCCCAACCCAACCACATATGGAAGAACTGGGAGATATGAACACCAATGTACAGTACCATACTCTTGGATTTCCGGCAGCCAGCTTCATACCCTTAGGACTATTACTTCACGTTTTACTCTTCACCCAACAGGAAAACACATAATGGGTTATCCACTAATCCCATTCATGTCACATTTAGTGATGCTGGTTCCCGAATGTGTTGAGAGAACACTATAAAGCAACTTACAATTCCAAATGCCACTCATATCTCCATTAGAATCAAATCAACCCAACCATTAGCACCCAAAAAGAAAAAGGAAAACCACGTTAACCCAGCAAAAACAAAACAAAAACAAAAATAAGAAAGAAAGGAGGCAAATTATCCGAAACCAATACTCAAACCAATCACTTAAGTTCTGGGCCTAAACAAAAAACCAATTACTTAAGTTAATAATCTCACCGGTTGAGAAAACGTCTCGAATTCACGATCGGACCCTTCCTCAGAAATCAAATCATCATAAGCAAAAACATAGCTATTCAACTCAGTTGGAACTTGCTCCTGCCCCTTGGACTGCGAGTGAGGCAGAGCAGCAGCAGCACTGGCATTGGTGCCTCTAGGGTTTAAAACCGCACCTTCGGATTCACGGAGCTTGGAGTCCACCGGAGCAGCCGAGTTGTAATTATCAGAGGTGACGACAGAGCGCAGACGTTGATGCGGCGGAATGTAAACGGAGCCACAGGAGGACGGCGGACGCCGATCCTTCATTATGAGAACCGAACGACGATTTGCGTGTTTGAGGGTTTTGAGACTCCCCCAAGTGAAAGATGATTGTAGAGAAGGAGAAGAATGTGACGAGAGCATGCACGTTGCTTCAACGACGTTTCAGGATGATCAATGTGGTAGCAGCTGCAGTTGCAGTTGTATCAGGCTACCGTCAACAGTCCCAAGTCTCGGACAAGGATATGACGATGGGGTCTGCGGAGATTGGAGAGTCCGAGAAGCCAACCCTGTTGGCGCGTGATACGGATAAAAACTCTCCGACAGTTGCAAACTTGCCATATTAGATTACGTTTTCAAAGCACTTTCTTATAGAAGAGGGTGGAATTGTAAATAGCATGTCTGGTATGAGAGTGGAAGTGAGATTAATTTTTTATTTTAAGGATTAAGGAGCATTATCGCCAACGAACTATGGGATTAAGAGCAACCAGCACAACAAACTATTTTTTGGTCCAAAAATGCAAATGAACTAATGAAAATATTAAATAGGCACAATACCGTTTCTTTCACTGTAACGTCCGTTTGCCATTTTTTATTTGGGGAAATTGAGTGAAAATAAAATGCCACGTGAGCCACTTAACTCAGCTGAAGTTCTGTTTCTCTGTCTGCTGCATAATCTCTTGAAATTTCAAATATTCTTCATTGCGGGAATTCTTCAAGCTCTCAACAAGTTCTGTTTTAATTCAACATTCTTCCTTAAGCTTCTCCACCTCTACTTTGAGGTCATCTAATTCTCTGTAGACGGTATCCATTTACCTCCTTGGAATGTGGAGGAAGATTAAACAGAACTAATCACATTCTTCGATCGCTTTCTGTTGGAACAATCAGAATGTGAACAAAATCAAACAAAATCAATCAGCACCGGTCTCAAGCACCGCCTTGGCAGCATGATAATCTTCGAGCTTTAAACATGCAGTCCCTTTACGAAGACACGCTTTTAACAATGATGGGTTCAATTTGATTGCTTCGCTTGCATCCGAAGCCGCATCCAAACGAAACCCTTAATGGAGAATTTTGTAATATTTCCCGCCATGATTCTTGAAACCGTCGAACTGCAAAAGAGCCGCGAACTACCGACAGAATTAAACAAGCTGTGATTCTTGAACCACCGTTCACGTGAACTACCGACTCTCCTGTTTTCCCCCAAATATTCTGAGCCCTAATTGCACAAATGCTCGGTTGCTCCCTTCATTCTCCCGATGATGTTGTGTTTTTTATTCCACTTCAGCTGAGTTAAGTGGCTCACGTGGCATTTTATTTTCACTCAATTTCCCCAAATAAAAAATGGCAAACGGATGTTACAGTGAAAGAAACGGTATTGTGCCTATTTAATATTTTCATTAGTTCATTTGCATTTTTGGACCCAAAAATAGTTTGTTGTGCTAGTTGCTCCTGACCCCATAGTTCGTTGGCGACAATACTCCTTAACCCTAATTTTAATGTATATTTACAGTATGTAAATACCAAAATGCACTTAGACCCCAAAAAAAAAATCAATCATCCACTCACAGACCCAAACTGCAACTGTGTCGTACGCCACCACATTCAGTAGCAACTTAGACACACTAAAAAAAAAAAGATAGAGATCGATCAAGAAGCCGGGTAGAACATGGAGATCAAGAGGGAGGTCGAGATATGTACAAGAAGTGTTGTATCAGTTCTGATCTTGAGCATCTAGACCACCTTGTGACTTAATATGAGAGTAAAGGAATTATGAATATTGTTGATTGGTTGATCAATCTACTTATATACATGAAGAATGGAATATGTAAGATAGGCACATAAGATAGATAAAACTATATATAACAAACTATTATAACGAATGGAAACTAACTAATACAACTTGTTATGTTACACATGTCACACCCTCACAAGTTGGAGCATATATCTTTTTGAGACCTAGCTTGGATGTTAGCTCATTAAATCAAGTAGGATGCAAAGGTTTAGTAAAAATATCTGCAATGAATCAAACTGGAAGAATATGGATGACTTTGGCTTGAAGCTTTTCCCTTACCAAATGACAGTCAAGTTCTATGTGCTTTGTTCTTTCATAAAAATTAGGATTTGCGGCAATTTGAATTGTAAATTGATTATCAATTTATCACAATAGAGAAGAGAGAAGCAATGTGGGAAATGTGAAAATCATTCAAAAGATATATAAGTCATTGCAACTCACATGAAGTAGAAGCTACGGCACAATATTCATCTTCAAAAGAGGATTTAAAAACAGTGGCTTGTTTTTTGGCTTTCCAAGAGATTAAAGAAGAACCAAGAAAAATAGCAAAACCAGTAACTAACCCACTAGTATCTAGACAGCCAGTCCAATCAGAATCACTGAAATCGAGAAATTGTAAATCAAAGTTAGCGGAAAAGAAAATTCCAACACCAGGAGAAGATTTAATGTAACGAAGAGCACGATGAGTAGCAGCCAAATGAGTGTCCTGAGGACTAGACATGAATTAACTAAGTTGTTGAGCGACAAAGCTCAAATCAAGCAGAGTAGTTTAAGATATTGTAAACGGCCAATAAGCTTTCAACAAGGAAAAGGATCAAGTAAAAGCTTACAACAATCTTTAGAAAGCTTTAAACGTGGATTCATAGGATAAGTGGCAGGTTTACAAGCCAAATACCCATAATCTTCAAAGCAACTCGAGCAAATTCATGTTGAGATAGAAATATAGCATCTTTAAATCTAACAAGTTCAAGTCCAAGAAAATAATGAAGTTCGCAAGATCTTTGATTGTAAAAACATGATGTTGTTTAACAAAGTTAATTTCGGCCAAACCACTTCTAGCAAGCACCTTATCATCAACATAAACAAGGATGACAATAAATGAAGTAGAAGAAGCTTTAAAAAACAATGAATGATCGAAAGCCGATTGAAAATAACCATATGACAATAAAGAATAAAAAAGTTTGAAATACCATTGGTGACTAGCTTGTTTTAATCCATAAAGGGACTTTTACAGCTTACAAACTTGATTAGCATGACGGGCTATAAAACCTGGAGGAGGGTTTATATAAACTTCTTTATGCAAATCCACATGTAAGAAGGCTTTGTTGACATCCAATTTGTTAGTTCTCTATGTATTTTGATGATAACTGACAATTGTAAACGAAATGTGAAGTTTTTCTTTGGTAAGTTGAAAAACTTACTATCAAAGGAAAACTTGAGTTTTGGTTCCAAAACTCGAGTTTTGACCTTACAGAGAATAGCTCAATTTTCCTTAACAAAGCAAAACCGCCGGTTTTCAGAGAAAACTCCAGTTTTCACTCTACTGAGACTTCTCAATATTTTCTGGAAAAGACAAAACATCAGTTTTCATTTGAAAACTTGAGTTTTGAAAACTTGAGTTTTGGTCATACAAAGAGTCTCCAACATTTTATGCTTGTGAAAACTCCAGTTTTGATATAAAACTGCCAGTTTTCAGTTTGCCATAAGTTTTTCTAAGTTTTCCTAAGTTTTGTGAAAACTCGAGTTTTGATTTAGAAACTTGAGTTTTGCCTTCGCAGAGAGCTTGCAAATTTTACTCAGTTTTTGAAACCGCCAATTTTCATGGAAAACTCTAGTTTTGACTTGGCATCAATTTCTCAATTTTTCATATTTAAATGAAAACTCGAGTTTTACATAGAAACCTCGAGGTTTGGCCTTACAGAGACAATTTCAAGTTTTCTTAACAAAGTCAAAACTTGAGTTTTCAAGAGAAAACTCGAGGTTTACACACACAGTGAGCTCTCAACTTTTTCTGAGAAATTGCAAAACTCGAGGTTTCTGGGAAAACCTCGAGGTTTTGTCATACAGAGAGTCTCACAGGTTTTGAACATTTGAAAACCTCGAGTTTCTATTTCAAACCTCAAGGTTTGGTTTTAATTTGAAAATCTCAGTTTTCAAATGTTTTAAGAAAACTCGAGGTTTGGTAAGAAACCTCGAGGTTTTGGATTGACAAGGAAAACTTAGATTTTAACCAAGTTTCAAAACATCCAGTTTTCTATAAAACCTCTAGTTTTGAACTTGACAAGATTCTCTCAAAGTTTTCACATTGAGTGAAAACTCGAAGTTTTGGGAAAAACCTCGAGTTTTGTGGAGGCAGAGAACACTTAAACTTTTTCACTTCACAAAACCTCCAGTTTTATGAGAAAACCTCCAGTTTTGGAATTTGACAGAAATCTTTCAAAGTTTTCACAATATGTGAAGACTCGAGGTTTGGGGACAAACCTTGAGTTTGGGGACAAACCTCGAGTTTTGTCTAGGCAGAGAGCAACTAAGTTTTCTAAAGTTTCAAAACCTCGAGTTTGGTTTTGAAACCTCAAGGTTTATGTTTTTGCGCAAAATTTCAAAGTTTTCACATTTGAAGAAAACTCGAGTTTTGTAGAGAAAACTAGAGGTTTTGGCAAACAGAGAGCAAATGATTTTTTCACTGATTTGAAAACTCGAGGTTTCAATTGAATCCTCAAGGTTTTGCTTTGGACAGAGTTTTTCAAAACTTACATACTTGAGTGAAAATTCGAGGTTTATTTGGAAACCTCGAGGTTTTGTCATCCAGAGAGCATTGAACATTTCAAAGTTTTGAAAACCTCCAGTTTTGATCAAAAACCTCAAGTTTTGATGTTTTGGACTCAAATCAAATTTATAAGCCTTGTCCAAAACTCGAGGTTTGGAGAACAAACCTCGAGGTTTCTGCACTGGATCTGAAATTCAAATTTCGCGATTCTGTAAATCAGTCTTGTTTGATCTTAATACTTTCCAGTTTTATTCTCTACTATTCCTTGCTATGTTTAACCACTTTGTTAGTGAGTTTCAGATGAATTAGAGAATGTTTATTGAAGGTTTAAAGCAAAAGCAAAAAGTGACGTCAGCACATTAAATGCAAACCTAGAAAGTTACAATCTTTTGGGTAATTCATCTGCACACGTCTAGCAGGAATTAAAGAATGATTTTCACATCCAGCACCTGCTTTTCCAACGGATTAATTCACAGGAAGTCACCTCTGGACTTCTGCACAGCTGGATTAAGTGGAGAGTAGAGAGAGAAGAAGACCAAACCTGCTCCTAACCATTACAGAGCTTCTCCAACAGTTCAATTCAAGAAGCAACGGTCATTTAATGCACTCTTAGTATAAATAGAGCTGCATTCAATTCTTCTCAACAACTAGAATAGCTGAAAACGAAAATCATTCAAGTCTTGCATTTATTTCTTCAGTTTTCAACTGTATTGTATCTTTTGATACATTGAGCTTCAGTATTCATTATTATCCACTCTTAAAGAGAGTTTATCTTTGTAAATCATTTATTGTAAAGAATCACAAGTCAAGGGAACTTGGTGATTTGGGAGTTCATTGATTACAACTTATAAGGGGGAGTGAGTTCTAGAGAGAGAACTACTTCTTGAGTGCAGAGTGTATAATCTTTGATATAGTGAAAAATCCCAGAGAGTCTGGGGACTGGATGTAGGTCAAGTTGTTAGGACCGAACCAGTATAAATCTCTGTGTCCAACTGCTCTTCCCTTTAGTCTGTTCACCTCTGTTTTTATTGTCTAAAAACATAGTTATTTTCGAAAATTTTGAGAATACCCAATTCACCCCCTCTTGGGTATTTAGCTCCACTTTCACTTGTTTGATCTCAATACTTCCTATTATCATTCTCTAATATTCCTAGCTATGTTTAACCACTTTGTTAGTGAGTTTTAAATGATTTAGAGGATGTTTATTGAAGGTTTAAAGCAAAAGCAAAAAGTGACGTCAGTACATTAAATGCAAAACCCAGAAAGCTTGCATACTTTTAGTTAATCCTTCTGCACACGTTAACAAAGGATTAATGTCTGCTTTCCACATCCAGTAGCTATTATTCCAACGGATTAATATTCAAGAAGTCAACCCTAGACTTCTGTGCAACTGGGTTAAGTGAAGAGTAGAGAGAGAAGAAGACCAGAGCTTAACTTAATCCTTGTCTAATGAAGGCAGTGGTTACATTGAAGATTATAATGGTCATTTAATGCTCTCTTGATATAAATAGAGCTGTATTCAAGTCTTCTCAAGAACACATCTGCTGAAAACGAAATGCATTCAAGTCTTACACTTATTCTTTCAGTTTTCACTTGTAAAGTATTTTTTGATACATTGAGCTTCAGTGTTTATACTTATCCACTCTTAGAGAGAATTCATTTATTGTAAAGAATCACAAGACTTAGTGGTTGGGTTTATTGATTGCAACTTGTAAGGGAGAGTAAGTTCTAGTGAGAGAATTACTCTTTGAGTACAGAGTGTGTAATCAATTGAGATAATGAAAATTCCAGAGAGTCTAGGGACTAGACGTAGGTCAAGAGGTTGGACCGAACCAGTATAAATCCTTGTGTCTTGCTCTTCTTCTCTACTCTCTGTTCATCTCTGTTTTAGTTTTCAAAAACAGATTATTTGGAAAAAGATTTTAAAATCCTCAATTCACCCTCCTCTTGGTGATTTAGCTCCACCTTCACAATTGATGTAGATGCTAATCTTTGGCAGCAACAATAGAAAGTAATAAGCAAAGAATTGTCATCTTGGCTACAGGGGAAAAAGTGTTAAAGTAATCCACACCCTTAGTTTAAGTGTAGCCTTTTACTACAAGCCTAGCTTTATGCGTTTCTATGTCAACCCTTGAATTTGGTTCGAAATACCCATTTACATCTAACGGTTCTCTTTCCTGATGGTAATTGAGTAAGAACCTAGGTCTGGTTTTGTTCAAGAGCACAGATTTCTGCATTCATGACTTCTCTCCAAACAAAATGTTTCACAACTTGCTTAAAAGTATAAGGATCAAAATTAACAGTAATGACATTGACAAAAGATTGATAAGAAGAAGAAAGAGAAGAATAAGAGAGAACAGAAAATAAGGGATAACAAGAACCACTTTTATATGATGATTGGGTAGTAGAAGATGTGAGAGCACAATGTTAATCTTGCATATATGAAGGATGATGATGGAGCCTAGAATAACAATGAAGGGAAGGAGATGGAGAGCTAGAATGGTTAGAACCAATAGGGAAAGATATAGATAAGGGGGCCAGTAAAGAACTTGAAGAAGAAACATGGATGTCATCTAACAAAGGAGAACAATTTTGTGGTTCAGGCCAAGAAGAAGAAAGGGATGTAATCTGTCATTTTTCAAAGGAAACGCATGTTCATGAAAAAAGGACATCACGAGAGAGAAAAATATGATTAGTAGAAATATCTAGCAATGTAGAAGCTTTTGAACCATGTAGAATGCCCAAGAAAACACATTTGCGTGCAGGAGGATCAAATTTTACAATTAGTTGGACAATGTACAAGCAAAACAAAGAGAACTGAAAACCTTAAATGTTGAATAAGAAGGAGAAAAACCATACGATTGTTCAAAAGGTGTATTGTTTTTTAATAATTGGATAAGGTAAAAAATTGATTATATAAGTAGCATGAAGAACAAAAAAAACCAATAAGAAATAGGAGTATGGGGTTGAAAAAGAAGTGCACGTGCAAAATTTAAAATGTATTGGTGCTTACGCTCAACCAAACCATTTTATTGAGGACTAGCTACCAAAAAAAATGATCCATACTAAACTTAGGACCATTGTTTGAATAGAAAATCTTTATATAAGAATAAAATTGAGTTTTAACATGGGCAAAAAAAAGGTTTATTATGAGTTTGGGCATCAGATTTATCCTTCATTAAAAATAACCACGTATATCTAGAATAACCATCCACAATTATAAGGGAGTACCGATGACCATGAATACCATATGAATTTTCAACATATATGTGGCTCAACATGAATCAAATAAAAAATTTTATTGCATGAACTTGTGCTTACAAGAAAAGGTAAATGTTTCTGTTTAGCAAAAGCATCACATGTAAATGTAGGAGATACAGAAATGTCAGAAACTTGTTTATATAAAATGGAAAGTGTAGAGGCAAAGGGATGACCCAAACACATATGCCAAAGAGTAGAGTTTGTAATAGGACTAGTATTGGTATAAGAACCTAAAAGGATTAGTTCTAGAGAGTCATATTTGCACTGAGGATGTATAAGCCCTCAAAAAGTCTAGCTAAACCAATCATCAGCGAAGGTTGAATTAAGTGTATTTGACAAAAATGGGAAGAAAAGGTTAAGAAACAATTATGAGAAGCTGTTGATCGAGACATAGACAAAATATTGAACAAAAAATGAGAAGAAAATGAACATGATGCAGAACTAATGATTCAGAAATGCAAATTGTTCTTGAGAAGAAAGCAACAGCCTTAGAACCAATGGGAAGACTTACAGAAATTGGAGAAATAGATCTATAGGAAGAAAACAAAGCCAGAGAACAACAAACATGATTAGTTGCACCAAAATCAATGATCCAAGATACAGAAGAATGAGAAACAGATTTACCTTCAATAGGAACATAGATAGAAGCAAATAAATGGTTTACTGAAGGTGTTGAAGGGGAAGAGGAATTAAGAAGACGATTGTACTGATCAACAGATAATTGTGGTAGAACAGCATCATG
This sequence comes from Acacia crassicarpa, assembly GCA_034222035.1. Taxonomy (NCBI): domain Eukaryota; kingdom Viridiplantae; phylum Streptophyta; class Magnoliopsida; order Fabales; family Fabaceae; genus Acacia; species Acacia crassicarpa. Next base: position 25,233,994 of record JAWXYG010000010.1, on the reverse strand, counting down.
TGAAGAGGAAGAATCTAGAGAAGAAACCATACAAAGGAGGATTTTTGAACAAAACCAAAAGCTTGAGTGAAGAATTGATTTACCATGGTTGAAGAACTAGAGGATCAAAATTTATAGCCCAAAGGAAAACCATGTTTCATATAGCAAGTGTCCTCGGTGTGACGAGGTTTGACATAATAGGAATACTGCTTCAGCTTCTAACCAGAATTAGTATACCGTGGCACCTTGGAAAGTAGAACCTTAGAATCAGTAGGGATGTGAAGTTCCCTTTCTTGTTGAAGAACCAGAGAGAAGACACAACTAATTGGCAGCAAAGGATCAAGAAGCATGATCTAAGACTTGATAGAAGTGAACTATTCATTGAGACCTTTCAAGAACCGAATTACTTGATCCTCATTTTGATGATGAAAAGCAATGCTAATAGAGACACGGTACACGACTTCAAAGGAAGAATGTTCGTCATCTCATGCCAAAGAATCTTCAAACAAGTAAAGTATTCATTAACACTCAAATCGCCTTGCCGAAGATTACAAATCTCTTCCTGAAGATCAGCAATACAGAACATGTCCAATTGGGAAAAACGTGATTGGAGATCATTCCAGATCTCAAAGGCAGAATCGAACTACAAAATGATTTTCGTAATGGTTGGAGAAATAAAGCGTGTGAGCCAACCCTGGACAAGATTGTTGCAACGTTTCCACACCGAAAAAGATGAAGTTGCCAACGGTGAGGGAAGGATAGATCCATTGACAAACTTCAGTTTGTTATTTAAGAGTAAGGCCATAAGCATAACTCTGGCACAATTATGGTAGTTGAAACCATCAAGAGGAGTAGCAACAAGAATGAGGGTTGGATTCTCATTACGATAAATGTAGAAATGAGACGCCGAATCTGTGACACAATCAGATGCTAAGGAAACAATTAGAGAAGGCATATCGGTGGTAGAATTGAACACCATGGAAGGTGGCAGAGATGGCCTATTAGGGTTAGAGAGTCGGGTTAGTGACGAAGAGGTCAAGGAAGACGAGAAAGGCAGAGAAAGCAAATTAAGGTTGGAGGGGTAGAGACGAGAGAGAGATGAAGGTTTGAAGGGTAAGAGAGGGAAAAATTTTAGGAGGCTCTAGATACCATGTGACTTAATATAAGAGGAAAGGAATCCTGAATATTATTGATTGGTCAATGTACTTATATACATGAAGAATGGAATACATAAGATAAGCACATAATAGAATATAAAACTATACATAACAAACTATTATAACATAATAAAAACTAATTGATACAACTTGTTATGTTACACCTGTCACACCTTGTTGCTGGAAAATGTGGACCATTGTTGTTGATGATAAATAAACAATAAGGAATCAATTCCAATCAATCCATACAATATATAAATCAGATCCAAATTACACATGACAAACACAATGAGAGAAGTAGATTTAGAGGTTGAAGAAGATTGAAAGGCGAAGAGGTGACAGAACTTGAAGAAAATCTTGTTCTAAGAATCGCCGTCTATCGTCCACTATCACCCTTGCCATCCTCCATCATCCTTGCTACCATCTTTACCCTCCTCCATCTTCCTCATGGAGCCTCTGGGTTCACCTAATTTACCAAGGGGGTCTTATAGAACCTAGTTTCCCATGGGCCCAATTTTCACATACCAAACCAGCCAAAAAAGGAGTTCCTCCCCATTTCCACTTGCTAGGCGCTGGTTCCATACTACCAAATGTAGCAATTGGGTTGCTCACAATTTCAATAAGTTCTATAAGATATGAGATCCCAAAAATATGATTTTTAAAATTCATGTAAAAAGACACAAATGCCCTCATTTTTTTTTAAAGAAAAAAGTAAAAACACATCTCCGTTGGCATTAGGACAAGAGTTTTTTTGGGGGGGGGGGGAAGTGGTGGAAGTAGCATAACATCCCAAATTTTTATTCTAGGATTTAAATAATTCATATATAAATTTAATGAGAGGATTTGAGAATTTATGAGATTATAAACTCAACAAGATTATTAGAGTAAAAGAAATTATAAATAAACAGATGAATAAGAAAATAAATAAATGAGTTGATGAAATAAAAATAAAAATAATATAATGGAAGAAAATGAACCCACCACTCACTTTTGCAATATCATGTCCAAGCCCATATGTGTTTGTGTGTGTTAGATGATTAGATGATATAGATTTTGTGAAATCACATGTCATCTCAGGAGAGGAACAAAATACATCTTATCACTGGATACCTTCCATTTGAACGTGTTTTATCATGAGGAGTGATGTGTCCTAAAGCTAACAGTATCTAGAGAGAGGGGGATGGAAAAGAGTGAGAAGATTGGCAAATAAGCTACCTAATTAGGGTGATGGCCCCAAAGAGAACAATATATTGTGTATATGGTTTGACGTATAAGCTTATTTTAATATTTCCTATACACCAAGGGCTTTATCATGGAGGATATGAAAGTAACTTTGTACGCGGTGACAAGCCCAAAAACAAACAATGTCTCAGGTATGTGGTTTAACTTATAAGATTATATGCAAAAAAAAAAAAAAAAAACCCTCGCTACTAGACTCTCCCACCAAAGGCAGTGCACAACACGAGTCGGATCCGGATTAGTCGGGGCGAAGCCTGGTGAACCAAGTAGGCAACCAAAAAAAAAATATAAGCTTATTTTAGTACTCATATAACTCTCATCTCACCAACATAGAGTTGGTATAGTGGTGTAAGGCCCTTTTAGATCCTTTTGGATTTCGAGTTCGAGTCCCAAAGAGTCATTTGTGTTGGGAGTGGTAGTTACAAACCTTGAACCGAATACCGGATGCTAATATCAAAGGAAAAAAATCTCATCTCTAAGACTATTTTCATAAATATTTCCTATACACCAAGGACATTCTAATAGAGGTATTATTTGTGATGTTAGACCAAATTTTATGATTTAAAGCTTCATGTAAGTTTGAGCTTAACAATCATTGGCCATATAGGAGTATGGATATAGAATAGTAATTAAATCTTATTAGAGTAGTTCAGAATTTTAATAGTTGAAGAAATTTAGAGCTAAGGTTTGATAGAAAATTAAGATTAAAACTATAATATGAAATTTGCCAATTTAATTTTGAACCCTTATATGAAGGGTAAAGGTACAAAAATACACATGTGCTTTGTCCTCAGAAGCGCCCAACACCAAGTGCTTTTTTTAGGTGCAAAAATGCAGATGTGGTTATGAAAAAAGTGCAAAAGTTATAGCACCATTACAATCTTGACCAACGGTGTTACTTTTGGTGGTGGGGCCCATACTATAATTTTGAAAATCCCAAAATGCCCATCTAAACCTTTGATTCTTCATTCTTCGTGATTCTTCATTCTTCGATCTCTGATTCTTCATTCTTCCATCTGATGCCTTCTGTTGCAAATGGTCTCTGACTCTCCGCCATCTTCTTCGTCGCCATACTGCCGATCCAGGTGAGTAACGACAATCGTGACCTCCTTTAGCAACGGCGACGGCGACGGCAGCCTCAAATGAAGACGACGGTTTCCCCTCTTTCATCCTTTTCCATGGTGGCCCCTAGATCCAAATGAGCAACAGCAACGGCGGCCTCCTCCAGCGATGGCGGCCATGGTTTCCCTTATTCATTCCCTTCCATGATGGCCCCCAAATCCAGGTGAGCAATAGAGACGATGGCCTCCTCCAGCGACTTGTTTCTGATTTGCAATTGAAAGGTTGAGGTAGAATCATTGGTTTCCTGATTCATTTCTAATTTGTGATTGAAATCTTTGTTGATTTATGGTCTGTGGCCTGTAATCGGCCTTGTTCTGAGTTTGATTTGATTCTCCCTCCACATTTTTTACATCTTCTTTTGAGATTGATTTGTGATTCTTTGAATTCAATCCCTTCAATGTCATACCCACCTAAGCCATGAATTTTAGAGATTTAAAGATTTATGGTTGTTTACCATGAATTCTAGGTTGTTTACTTGAACTCAAATTCCCAATTCCCAGGGAATGTTTCAGCGACTTGAGTATCTAGGAGAGAGGGTGGTTTTTATATATATATATATATATACACTGTATTCTTGCTGCTGGTGGCAGTTGGGTGTCATTAATTTCTTCTTGATGCTGCTGGTTGAGGATGAATCTGGAGGTGAATAGGATGAATGGAGTTGTTTAGGTGGGAGAGGGGATAGAGAGAGTTTTTTTTTTTTGGAGTTAGGTGTATTTTGGTACTTTCAAATTAAAATTAACTAATATTATCTTTGCTGTGACTTTTGCACCTTTTTCATAACGACATGTGCATTTTTGCACTTAAAAAAAACACTTGGTATTGGACGTTCCTAGGGCAGAGGACATGTGTATTTTTACACCTTTACCCCTTATATGAATATTATGAGATAAAATCTTAAGATAGAGTTGAGAGCTTTAGAAGGGAAATTAAAAGCTCAAATTTTGTTTAGGGAAAATCATATTTAAATACCATCTAAATTTTTTAAATCCCAAAATGTTCGTTAAGAAATTAAAAGGACATAAAGGTGATTGGGAGGAATCTGGGATTTTGAAGTTTAAGTGTTTTTACTAAAATTCTCCTCACATATCACAAAATCACAAAGCCTACTCCTCTTTCTCTTTCCTTTCCCTCTCCCCATTGCTTCCTCTTCCCAGCGCTTTCAAGGCTCGTCAGCATAACACTGGAAGCCCTTCCTTCCTCTTACATGTGCCAAAGCCCCTCCTTCCTCTCACCCACTCATTGAAGCTCTTCCCTCCTTCCTCTCTCTGTTCTCTCCTTGTACAATCAAACCCTCCATCCTCTCACTTGCAATTGAACTCATCCCCGTTGAACCCTCCCTTCTTTCACCTGCACTTAGCTTAGCCTACCCAGTAAAGCCATCCTTACTTTTACCTGGGCCATTGAAGCTCCTCCCTTCTCTTACTGATGCGTCGATCTAAGCCTTACTTTCTCTGTCGAATCTCCTCTCTTAAGCTGACAAGAACGTCCTAAAGGACAAGCGACATCTCTCAAGGATCAGCATCGATCTGAGCCTTACCTTCTCTCGCTCCTCAACTTCTCTCTTGTGCTGACAAGGACACCCTCAAGATGGGTGACGTCTCTCAAGGATCGGCATGAATATGAGCCTCACCCTTTCTCGTCCCTAAGCTCCACTCTTGCGCTAACAAGAACACCTCAAGATCTTCATATTTTCTCTTTCTCTTTCGGATGCAAGTAATTCTAGGTCTATTCCGGATGATAGAGGGTTTCTTTACAGTTTCTTTTCTTTTTTGCCTCTGGATCTAATTCACATTTCCATTGATAAGGAGCTCTTCTTTTTGTTTGAAGCTCAAGTCGCTAAGGAACTTAGATTTTTTTTACTATTTATTTTCTAGCTTTTGTCTTAATTTTGTTCATAGATTTATGGATTTGTTGATACCGATCCTCATTGGTCTGTGCTGGTCAATTCATTTTTGTATATCATTTTGTGTTAATCAATGTGATGTTACAAATATTTGGAAGACAACAATGAGATAGGAGAAGGAGAAGTTGGTGAGGGAAGAACAGTGACTTGGGGTGGAGGAAGAGGTGAAGTGGATGAGGGCAAGGTTGTAGGAGGAATTATTATGATCAGTGCTTCGGTAGGCGCCCTTTACTAAAGAGTAATGGTTTTGACAAAATTCATAAATACTGACAATATGTGTAAAATGATTACAGAGTTTTGGATTGTGACCAATTGAGTAATGAGATTGACTAAAATGGTAATAGTTTTGACAAAATTGGTATTTACTGACAATATGTGTAAAAGGATTAATTAATGAGATTAACTAAAATAGTAATGGTTTTGATAAAATCGGTAAGTTCAGACAATATGTGTAAAAGGATTGATCATGAGTTTTGGGTTGTGCCCAATTGAATAATGGTTTTGACAAAAATCGTAATGGCTTTGACAATACCATTATGCATTTAGTAATATCATTACTCATTTAGTTAATGTCATTACACCTTTAGTCAATCTTACTACTCATTTAGTCAATATCATTATGCCTTTAGTAAATACCATTACTTATTTAATCAATGTCATTACACCTTTAGTCAATCTCATTACTTGTTTAGTCAATACTGTTATTAGGGATGAGCATGGACTGAACCACAAGGTTTTTGCCCACAACTAATTATTACGCCTTTAGTAAGTTTATTTACGCCTTAAATGAATATCATCACTAATTTAGTGAATATCATTACACCTTTAGTTAATGTCCTCACTCATTTAGTCATTACAATTATGGCTCTAGTCAATATCATTACGTATTTAATCATTCCCATTACTTATTTTGTCAATGTCATTATGCCTTTATTTATATTATACATATATATACCAATACATACATACATACATACATACATATATATATATATATATATATATATATATATATATATATATATATATCAAAGGAGCTTTTTTATCTCTGGCTTGACAAGTTAATTTATATATATAATTATATATTATATGTATAATATACTAGTAAATTATATTATCTGAGTATTGTTAATTATATAATTTAATAATATTCAAACAAGTTGTAGTAGCACAAGGTCTAAATATATTAATATGAATCATCCTTTAACTCTTGGCCGATCGAAATGTTATTTAATCTTCTAACATTACACTTTTAATTTAGATTGATTAAGATGTATGCTCAGTCTCATTAATATTATTTAGACTGCGTTTTAGAAGACAACCAATCTAAATATGCAACCTTTCAACATCCAACAAACATATCGTTATGTCTCGTCATTATTTAAAGTTTTGGGCCATCTCTCTTATTTATAAATACCAATGCGTCTTTAGTTCTGAAGTTCAAATTCAAAAATCATTTTCTACTTCTCTCTTTCTTCTTTGAGCAACAACACTTTAAATGATAAAGAACAAATCCCTCTTCTCTAGCGGCGACGGCCACCTCTTCGCACCTCCCTCTACCTGCAACCTTGGAGGAAATCGTTGAGGCCATCTTTTTCCTCCAAGGCGCCATTCTGGAGGTCATAGTGAAGCAAGATCATTTCTCTGAATAGCTAAAGGAGTTAGCAGACAAGTTGGATGACATCCTAAACCGTTTGGCCTTAAGTTTGTCATTGTCTCATGGAATGTTGATGATTGACTGATGGCATGGGTTTCAAAAACACCCCTTTTTATATACATGGTTTGATATATTTTTTGTTTGGTGATTGATCATCTCACACACACACACACAAACATATATATATATATATATATATATATATATATATATATATATTTGTGTGTGTAGATATAAATGTGCGCGCGTGCGCATACATGTACGGTTGCCTCTAGGCAAAAATATTAATGAATTTTATTTTATTTTTTTTATCTTTTTATGTCTTTTGCTAAGTTATATTATTTCCTACTAATGATCTTCATCTTTTTGTGTTACATGATCATTTAGATATTTTAAGTTCTTGTTTATGAATTTGACTTCTGTGTTTTTTAGACTAGTTGTTTTTAAAGTCAATCTTGTTATGAATTATTATTATTATTATTATTTTTTGCATATTTGGACCGATTGTTTTTAAAGCTAGAGTCATTATGGATTAAATATTTTGTTTACATATGTAGACCGGTTGTTTTTAAAGCCAGTCTTGTTATGAATATTTAGACCAGATTTAAAGAGAGTCTATCTAGAAAATTTGCCCTAATATTTCTTAGTCACTTTCATATACAAACTTCATTTCTTGCGAGCCATCTCTTGCCTCGTGGAGTTGTGTGCACTCTCTTCCTCTCTCTGCCCCATTCAGCTATCGCAGGTTCTCCTTCTCTATTATTGTTGTTATGCTCTCACGTTCGACAAAAATTATTGGCTTTTACAAACCCTCACTAACTGTCTTTTGTAAGTATTCTCTTTTGTTGTCTTTACTAACAATGATGTTTTAATTGGTTGATCCTGATGATCACTCTTTTTTTTTTCTTTGTTGAAACATTGATGCTTACTCATTTTCATTCTTTGTCAAAACCCTAATTGAAAGTTCATATTTTTTTTTCCAGCTATCTCAATATTCTCTGTGGTTGTTGTAGTTCTTTTATGCAAATTTCTTTTCGCTTTTATGTGAGAAATATTTTCATATGCCCTAATGATTGCATGATATTTTTATGCGAATTTGTCTTTGCAAGTGTAGATCACCAAGCCATTGCTTTTCATCCTTCAATTTAGAGTTATTAATCCTCACCCCATCACTAGTACTTTCAAAACCCAATCACGATATCAAATTCACTCATATAAAATCCAATTCTCATATTTGTTTATTAACTCTGTTATATTCAGGTTCATTAAATAAGAACATTCCCTTTTTTCACTTGAGACTAGGATAGGACAATTTCATATTTGAGGTCCAAAAGAATCAAAATGCATAAGTATAGTAACCTAGCACCCAGTCAATGGGTAGCTGCATTCAATTTTAGGGTTGCTTACAATATAAATCGTGTGTCAATAACATGCAGAGCCTAAAATTGCATCCATTATATCCAACACTAAAAAATAATCTTACTCTTTTGGGGCTGAAGAAAATACAAGCCAAAAAAGTAAACATTGAAAAAACAAATATCGGAGTGATTCAATTATCTAATAATATTGATAAGATTCATAGTTAGTTATAATTATTTTCTATCTCCATTACATTTGCATTTTTAAGGCTGTCCGTTGAATTTATATTGCATAATATAGCTCTTAGACATAATAATCCAACAAGATTTTTGGGAAACAAAATAAAATGTACATTTAACAAAAATCCCACTTTTTGGACCTTTAAGATCAGTCGTTTAAACAACCAAAATCTGACAAAGTAACTTTTAATCGGTTGTAGGACTGATCTTTATATAGTTTATAATGACAGATTTTAAAAACCGGTTGATATAAGATCAAACCTATACCTGGTCTATAAAGCTAATTTCAACTTGTCTAAAATACTTTTTTCCCCTTTAGTAATATGCAGTGTATGCTAGGTCAAACAATTTGATATTTAGAATTCTAGAAGAGGGACATAGAGAAAGCTCTAGAGGAGTTAAGCTACACCAACAATGCATAATATCCTTCGTCTTTTGAGTTACATGTTGATTTTTGCATAATGTCACAATAAGACATGATTGCATCTTTTATGTTTTTACTCTTTCAATTTATTATACTATTGTAGGATTGCATTTTATTTATTTGCCATGAATTTATTATATGGTTAATACCAGTTTTTGTCCTTATAATTTATCATCATTTTAGTTTTGATCTCTCAAGTTTGAAACTGACGTTTTTGGTCCCTCAAATTTATTTTGTCTAAAACAATTGGTCCCTACAGTTTGCAAAGGATTTAGAGTTGAGGTTAACGATGTTAAGTTTGCTTATATGAGGCACTAACTCCATTAATTTTGCTTAGGCAGATGGCTAAGGTAGACGCAGAGCTGGGAAAAAAAACCATAAAATAATTTTTCAAAAATGTTACTCCCTCCAGTCCTAATTATAAGACATAGTTGACTTTTTTTGGAGAGATTAAAGAAACTAATTAAATTAATTTAGAGTACTTTTATTTTTATTTTTTCCTTCAAACTAATTAGTTTAATTAATAAACTAATATATAATTTAAGGATATAAATATATGAAATAATTAATTAACTTATTTAGCTTTTTTAATCCCTCCAAAAAGAGTCAACTAGGTCTTACAATTAGGACCATAAATAGTATATAATAAAAGGGAAGTAAAAGCCCATTGGAACCCATTGGAACGCAAACGCAGATGTCACTTGAGGTTGAGGGTTAAAGGAAAAGATGAATAGAGTAGAAATGTCCAAAAACCCAATTGAATCTCCATCGAAGAAGCTCAATAATATTTTCCAAAATTTTTAAAGCCTCTTCTGCTACTTCAACAACCTTTTCCCTCCCTTGCTTCCTCAGTTCCTCGGTTTCCATGCTAGTCATTCAAATTCCTACTGACCAAACAAAATAAAGAGGAGGGTAAAGTGATGCTAAGTACGTCCGTTTCTAATTATAAGATCGAGTTGATTTTTTTTAGAAAAATTAAGGAAACTAAATAAGTTAATTAATCATATTACATGTTGTGCATCCTTAAATTATATATTAGCTTATTAATCAAACTAATTAGTTTAGAGGAAAAATTAAAAAAATAAAAATACTCTAAAGTAATTTAATTAACTTTCTTAATTTCTTTTAAAAAAAGTTAATTTAGTCTTATAATTAGGACTGGAAGGAGTAATATTTTCAAAATCGATGCACATTTTAATTATCCAAGAGGTCTTGCTTCAGTCCTTCAAAACCGACGTACTCCCTCCGGTCCTAATTATAGGAATACATTTTGGTGTTGGTTTTAGTCCTAATTATAACACTCAGTTTTAACTTTGGTCAATTTTTTTCCTAAAATACTCCTATTGCTACTTTCTCAATAATAATTTAATAATACACCTATATATTCCATAAAGTAAATAATGTTTGCTACTCATTAATGTCATATACACCTCAATCATACTGCTTTTTTTACAAAATAATTTTGAGCAATTTTTGTCATATTTTCCCCATATCACCTCTACTAATATTTCCTTTACAATAATTAATTTAACAACACGCCTATATTCTATCAAGTGAGAGATTCTACTTTATTTTTTATTTTTAAATAAAATAATTTTAATATTCCTTTAAAAATATTTTTTGTTCTACCCAAAGTGATTAATTTTTTTCTCTGAAATAACCTAATAAAACATTAATTCCATTATCTTTTTCCAACCCAAAAAAAAAAATAAACTTGCATTTGTATTATGCCCAATTAAATAGATATTCTCTTGATAGAAAAATTTAATAATATAACTGAAAAAATGCACTCTCTACTATTTATACAGGCTAGAAGGGGGGGGGGGGGGGTTCAATAATAGGGGAATGAGGTGCTTCAAACAGCGGAATATATTGGAATGGGCTTCCTAATTCTGACGTCGTTTTTTTAAAAAAAAACAATTATTTAGTAGGGGTATTTTTGGAAAATAATTATAATTAACTAATTTAATTTCTCTCCTTAATTTCTCTAAATTTTGATAAATAGTACCTATAATTAAAAACGGAGGGAGTATTTAACAAGCTTGTAAAGCAGTGATGGATTTTATGGTCTTTGAGGTTGACTACCTCTTCTTCCATTCTGGCTGGCGTTTCAATATGTTCATGAATAATCTGCAGCCAAAACTAGAACAGAGCAGCAAGGCATCCAGGTCACTTATTATTACATTACTTGGCAATTTTCCCCATCACCTTCCATGTCAGCCCTCCACATAAGCAAATATGGGGAATGACTATACAAAACTTGTGAACAAGCTACAGCCAAATCAAAATTAAAAGGGTAACTGATATAAAACATTTGCATAATAATGATTGAAAGTCAATGATAGCCACCAATGTTTTTGGCATTCAAATGATGGTAGGATCAAATTGAATTTTTCAACGGATGTAAATTCACCTAGTATATCCAACACAAGGCTTTAAAAGACGACTTTCCCAATAGAAAAACAAGTTTCCATCTAATATTTCTATATTATACTAATTTCATGGCCTAAAACATATATAGACTTATATATTTTATTGTAGAAATAAATATATACATAACAGATTCAAAAGGAATATGTTTCCTAAAAATAGGCTAAGGAAATTGGAATATTTAAACAGTATTTGCATGTATATACATATATATATTGCACATCAATAATATAGATAAGTAATTCTGAAATGCATGAAAATTACTTTTAATAATTCATATGCAAATCAGAAACAAGTCAACATATACATACCCACAGAAATCATATAATATTAAAGTTTTAAACTTACGCATTATAATCCAATATATCATCATAAACGTTTTTCTTTTTCTTTTTTCAATTGCCATAAACATCCAGTGAAATATAATCTATACTAAACTTCATCTTCATTATATTTCTTCGTACTTAAATTAAGAAATATATAAGCAATCCACATGCTATTCATATGAGTTCGAAAATCAGGCAGAGGCAATTTATATATTATTAGATATAAGTGGGCCTCATGATTATGCAAAAAACCACAATAATTCATAATTTTAGAAACTCTTAATTTTCCACATCAAGAATCTATTTAAATCAAGAATACAAATTCAACACAAAACCCACATAAATCATATAAATTATTATTTGTGTGTGCGCATCTCATGATCATGGAAAAATCAAAGTAATTCATAAAATTGATTTTCAAAAATCAAGAATTAATTCAATTAACACAGATTCGAAAATTGTCTTAAGATTGTTGGTGAAATACTTTCAATATAGAAATATCACTAAAAATAAGAATCTATGTAGTCAATATGCATAATTTGTAAACATACAATATTACTGCACTGAGAAGAAAAACTAGTAAAAACTCACAAGACTGCCGAAAATAATAATGAACTATGCAGAAATCCAGGCCCAACTTTCGTTATGTCCTTAAGACAATTTTGCTCCCTCAATATGGATGCCGAAGGTTTTCTGAGCAATTGCCTCCCAGGATAGAGCAGATTATTCATCTCCAGAAAGATGGCCCTATCTGTCTGAAGCCCAAGCGAATCCAACGAGTCTACTTTTGGAACGCACAGAATGTATATGCAGTATGCAGAGAGAGTGTATGTATTAGAAAAACGAGATGGTTTTTTTGTCATACGCATGTCTATTTATAGACAATGAAATGATCAGATGGAGTCTCCTCGGCGAACCGACGCGACCGGTGGTGATGAACCGACGCGACTTCTTATTGATAACCCATGGATTTAAACAAAAGTCCAACACATGACAAGGTGAAAGAAGAAGGATTCTGAGACAAAAAACTATGGGGTTTAACGGGAAAAAAAGTGGGAAGAAAGGGATTAGTCCCTTGAATAATTTACAAACTCCTGAAAATATTAAAAGGTCAACCCAATGGAAATTAAGAAGAGTCTGAACCTTCCTCTTCGGCAACCGAAAAGTGCAAAGAAAGTGGGTCTGTGGCAAGTTGTGATAACTCCTTATTGACTTCAAGTGTAGGTTGTGCTTTGTGGGAGATGACCAAAACAGAGGAAAAAAATTATATATTCAATGCAATTTCTAAATTTGAAAGAGAAAGAGAGCCTTCTGGTTCTTGTTTTGGTTTTGTTCCCCGACAAATATGCCCTGCTCGTTGGATAAATTCGGAGGTTTCTGAATTGAAGCCGGTCTTGTCTCGACGGTCGCAAGAACCCATTGTCCTCCTCTACTCAGGATAACCTTAGATGAGAGAGGGGAGGAGCAAGAGAATGTTGGTGATGGTGAGGGTGACAGAGAGAGTGGAGGAAGAGGCCGTGGAGGCTGTTAGAAGATTAGAGAGAAAGAGTGAGGAGGAAGAAGATCGAGAGATGGGAAGTAAGGGGTATTTTGGTAAAAAGACCAAAACTTTTAAAACCCAAATTCTTCCCTAATCACTGTTGAAAATGATTAGTTTTGATGATGTCTTATATAGATGCCATTAGTAAGAGCAAAAAGCTTGTATAATATATTTATCTCCTACATTGACTAACTGCTATATTTAATGTAGATTAGCTCAAGTTGAATTATAGAAATTAATCAAGAAGGAGAGAATGTCAAGGAAGCAAGAAGTTATCAGAGTATTTTGAGAATAATCAAGAAGAGGAGATATTGAAGAAGGTATAACTTGCTAAGAATGATGACTCCAAGTTGAATGACAAAGAATGATCAAGAGAAGAGAATAAAAAAAGAGTTTGATTATGAAGAATGATCAAAATGGGAGATTGGGAAATAGTTTGAAAACAGAGGCATTTTAATAATTAATTAGTTAATAAGGGGTAATTTGGGGGAAAAAGCCCCTTAATGAAGTAAATAAGAACTCGTACTTATAGTTTTAACTTTATTATGAAATTCAATTTATGTGACTTCAATGAGCCCAATATCAACCTCTTCCCAGTTTGTGTTGGGTTTATTTTAAAGAAGAATAGAGCTGCAATTTATGTGACTTGAATGAATCTGCCTTTCTTTTTTGGCATTGGGATAATTAAGTGCGAGCTGCATTGGAGACTTATAATAAGGATCAAATAGCTGTATTTATTTCCCTTGTCCTTTAACCAACTACCAAATACTAACAGTAGTGGAGTCTTGTATATTATTTATCTGTTTTGGCCATTAAGGTATTATATTCTTCAGGCATGTTTGAATTGGTATTTAAAAAACACGTTTATACAAGCTAAAATAAAATTTATCTGATATACTTATTTTATATATCATAAATGATGTTGGAAAAACAACTTTCATTGCTAATCCAAACAAGCAATTCATAAGTTAATCTATATGCCATTAAAGCCATGTAAATGATACTACCTTTGGTCCTAATTATAAGACCTAGTTAATTTTTTTTAGAAATATTAATGAAGCTAAATAAGTTACTTAATTATTTTTATACGTTGTATATCTTTATATTATATATTAGTTTATTAGTCAAGCTAATTAATTTTTTTAAAAAAAAATAAAAATACTCTAAAGTAATTTAATCAGCTTCATTAATCTCTCTAAAAAAATTAACTAGGTCTTATAATTAGGAGTAAAAAGAGTATTATTTAACCATCCAATTCATTCTATGCCTTGAAAACTGTAAAGAGGATGTTAAGTATTTGAAATTTGCATTGTATGTGGTGTTTTTTTTTTTTTATATCAAAATTTTAGGAAAGGGGTTTGGCTCACCCACAATCTAAGGATAGGGTACTTGGAGCTCAGTCCACAGAAGATACTGGCCAAAGGGTACACATGCCTCCACCTCTACTATAAAAAGCAAAGAATGAGATAGTATTTGGAGAGTCACTTATTGTGGAGCTCATGGCCATTATTGACGGCTCATGGTCAAATATAGAGATAGTTTTGTTATTGTAGTGTAACATCATTGAATATCCATGTACTCTAATTCCCTTTTCATTTGATTAGTTGATATACCATTAATGTAAAGAAGCAATTTCAAAATAATAAGTTGTACGTGCTTTGGTGGGGTCCAGCGGCGAACATTGGAATAAATATTTAAAAGGTCAAATGTCTACTCATTAACTATTTTTTTTAAAAAAAAATGGGGCTAAATGTATAATAAAAGTATTTTAACAAATCTAATATATAAGATAATATACATTTTTACATTATTAAATTTTTTTAAAAAAATTCTAAACAACTTTTTTTTGGGGACATGGCCTCCATTGTCTCTACTAAAATCCGCCCTTGGTTGAGTCATCAAAACATTTGCCTTACAATGTTTATCAGCATTTGATATTTGTGACAAGCGTTAAGCAGCACCAAGATTTTTTTTTTTTGGTTAAGGTTAGTTATGACATCATATTTAAAGAAAAATATGGGAAATTGATTATGAAAAGTATCACATGACCACAACTTAATTTCTAAAATGTAAGTCACTTATCAAGTAGTAGGCTCTTAACTTCAGGCGTATCTGGATTAAACAAAATTTTTGTTGCTTCAATGACATTGGTAAAGTGGCCATATGCAAACTTTCCATCCCACGCTAGTACAAAAAGTGTTTTTAAGATTGGACAAAAAAGGTATCGTAAAACCGGATCTACATCGGTCTTGTTCCAAGCGGTCTTAAAAGCCTGTAACTTTTAAGACTGGATGAACAACCGGTCTTAAAAATTTAGACCGAACTTTTGAAATATCCGGTCTTAAAAATGTTTCAAAATAATACCAAAAAAAAACCCCCCAAATGAAACAACCAGTCCCAAATCACTAAATCTGGCACATTTTGAATGTCCCTTCGTCATTAGCGACGGTGAACCAAAAGAAGATTGGAAGCAACACCAACCAAAAAAAAAAGATTAAAAGCAACACCAACAAGAAAAACAAAAAAAAAAAGAATATAAGTCCAAAAATAAGAAAACATAACAAGAAATAGAAATCATTCACCATGGAAATCGAATTTGAATCAATATAAAATCAGAGGTCAAATTGAAGTGCAAATCTACAAAAAAATCACAAGCTTAAAGCAACTAAATCTGAGCAAGATCCTCTTGTCAATGTTGGCAAAGCTTCAAGCAACCAAAATCAAAGTCCAGATCTGAGCAGGAGCAGTCAAGGTAGGAGCAAACAAACTTAAGTAAGAAGAGATCTAGGTTCGATTTTAAGCCGGATCTGTGCGAAGGCGGCGTGGGAGGAGCCATAGATCGAAGAGGAAGGAGCCGTTGTCGTCTAGAATCCTCGAAGTAGTACGCTTGCGCTATTGCTGAGGATTGGAGTTGATGCCATCGCAAAACCCTCGAAGTATCTCATTGCCAACGTTGTCAAGAATTTGATTGTGTGGCTCTTAGGATGACTTACGAATATTGTTTGTAGGTTAGAGGAAGAGGATGTCATTCTGCTGAGGATTTGACTCGTAAAGCTCTCGGGACACTTGTTGAATTATAATTAAGCAAATGTTATATCACTAAAAAGACAAACACGCTCACGGACTTAACGAGTTTAGCGAACTTAGATTTTTTTAAAAAGCACTTTTAAGACCGGTTGTTTGTAAAAACCGTTCTTAAAAGTATATTTTTAAGACTGGATCCATTATAATCCGATCTTAAAAGTATTCTATATATTTACGAGATTACCATCGGTCATACTTTTAAGACCGGATCTTTTATAATCCGGTCTTGAAAGTCTTCTATATATTTACGAAACTGCCACCGGTCATACTTTTAAGACCAAATCTTTCATAATCCGGTCTTAAAAATGTTCTATATATTTGTTGGAAGTTCAAATTTAATTTGTTAGCATATACAATTATATTGTGCAATTATCTTAATTAAGTCATTAGAGAGATTTTAGGAATTAAGTTAGTAAGTCATGGTTTTTTGAATTTCGTAATTATATTCCTGATTGTAATCATCTTAATTAAGTTGTTAGAGAGATTTTAGGAATTAAGTTAGTTTTTTGAATTTCGTAATTATATTCCTGATTGTAATCCCTAGATTATAGGAACCGCTCTGATTGTAATCTCTCTAAGTTATTAGAGAGATTTTAGGAATTAAGTTAGCAGATCATGGTTTTTTGAATTTCGTAATTATATTCCTGATTGTAATCCCTAGATTATAGGAACCGCTCAGATCAGAAGATTATTTACTTATTAGCATCTGTATATAATTTCAATTAAGCGAAGGAATAAATCATCACATTCTCAGACTCATCTCTGATCGATGTCTTCTCACAATATTTACGAAATTGGCACCGGTTATACTTTTAAGACCGGATATTTTATAATCCGGTCTTAAAAGTGTTCTATATATTTACGAAATTGTCACCAGTTCTACTTTTAAGATTGGATATTTTATAATCCGGTCTTAAAAGTGTTCTATATATTTACGAAAGTATCACTGGTCATATTTTTAAGACCGGATCCTTTATAATCCGGTCCAAAAAATTCTTTATATTTACGAAACTGCCACCATTCATGCCAACCGTTCAAGGAGTATATGGTGATATGTTTTTTTAAGAAACAAATAAATTTTCTTATAGCACATGCGAGATAATGACCTAGATATCCTTTCGGGCAATGTCGTTGAAAATGTCACAAAGAACATTTGCTATTCTGTGGGCTCTCTCTCTCTCTCTCTCTCTCTCTAATCATGGTAGGAGAGGGGAGTATGGTTCGAATCCTGGATATAGGTGAGGGAGGCCAGTTAATACTGACTCCCATACCACTACGCTACTAAAATGCTGGCCTATTTTGTGGGTTCTTTTTAGAGCTAAAGTCAATCAAGTAATCAAAATGTGTAGAAGGATTGTTTGCATGTGGACACAAACACAGCTTAGAAACGGCGTCTGAACAAAACCGTTTCCATTTTAAACAAAAGCAGCAACAAACGGTGTTAAAACAAAACCATTCCTTGAGTACAAGTTTTCAAGATAGAAAGTTTGGTGATTAACTAGGAAACCTTCTCAAATTGACAATTTAATTAGATGGCCCCGTTATCTATTCCTTTCCAATTGTATTGCATGTAATACTGTTGAATATTCCTTTGGAATGAAATTGACAATTTCTCCCCGAAACAAACCTTTTTTTAATCCTATCGATCGAATCCTTAAAGCTAAAAGGGAGAAGACATGTCAAGTTTTTTGTAGTGAAAAATATGGAAAAAGAACTTTAAAATTACAAATGTTAAATCAAGTTTGTTACCAAAAGTTGATAAGAGAATAACGAAACTTAATAAGCAATTCACAATTTATTTATTTTTTGGGAAATACCTAATTTAAAATTTTATAATTTAAAATTTCTTTTTCTTTCTTTTTTTCCTTTTTTTTTATATATATAATTATAAACCAAACTCCTCCCCCGTCAAAACTCAAAAGCTTAGGCCAAAATCGGGGGAAAAAAACTTGGGAAAATTATAATGAAGGACCTAAGAAAAATAATATTTATTAAAAAGGACCATAAAAGTTGTAATTATTTTAAAGGACCAAAAATTAAAATATTAAAATAAAAGAACTAAATTACCTTTAATCATATTTCCTATCTTCTCATTAACTAAATTTGGAATGATTTTTTCTTCCTATCTTCTTATTAACTAAATATGGAATGATTTTTTCTTACATGAGAATCTAAAGTAATTAATATATGATAATAAATAGATATTAATTCAAATAATTCTTTTCCCATCGTAGAATCACTCCAGATTATTATGCTAGAGAAAAGATAGGAAAGATGAAGCTTTTATGGTTGTGGCAGAAGAAGCCTCGTGCATTGTGCAACCGTCTGCAGTGTTAGACCTGAGATTTTTTGTGCTGAGGCAACCAAAAATACCTGATATTCATTCAATATTACCAGTTGTTCTATTCCCAGATAAACAGAAAATAAAGTAAAAGGCTCTTAACTCAGAAAAACCCTATCAAAAGAGAAGAACGTGGTTAAAGAAACCAAATCCCTCTTTCCTTTCGCTATAACCATAAAAAACTCCATCTTTCCTATCTTTTCTGTAACATAATAATCTTGAGTGATTCTACAATAGAAAAAGAATAATTTGAATTAATATCTTTTTATTATTATCCATCAATTACTTTAGATTCTCATGTAAGAAAAAATCATTCCAGATTTAGTAAATGAGAAGATAGGAAATCTGATTAAGGATAATTTAGTCCTTTTATTTTAATATTTTAATTTTTGGTCCTTTAAAATAATTACTACTTCTTAATAAATATTATTTTTCTTAGGTCCTTCATTATAATTTTCCCAAAAAACTTAAGCAGAAAAAAAAAACAGCTTAAGGAAGGAAAAAAAAGGAGAGCTCAGGTGCACGAGTTACCATCCGTTAGATCAGATGAAGGTGATTGAACATCAACCACAAGATGTGCAACAACCTCCTCACCGTTCTCACCTTGCACCAGCCGGGAATCGAACCCGGGTCTGTACCGTGGCAGGGTACTATTCTACCACTAGACCACTGGTGCTTTTGTTATTATGGTTTCCTTTTCAATAATAAAGAAAAGAAATTTGGCAGCAAAAAATATAGAAAACAGAAGGATAGTCTCGGGGTTTAGTTTGTAAGTGGTCCCGTGGGGTTTGAGAGCCCAATGAAATTTAGTAGGGCCTCGTTTGGAAAATTGTTCACATACCTCAATATGTGTGCATGGGCTTTATTTCAAACTATAATAATAGGCCTATTCTTTCTCCTGGATTTGCCTTTTTATATACACACAAACTGGGACTCGATCCCCAGTTTGATTGTACGGGACTTTTCCCTCTTTTTGAGAATATTAATATATAGGGCCTAGGCCTATTTCTTCTTACCCAAAAAAAAAAAAAAAGGAAACTATAGCAATGGATAGAGCTGTCACCTACAATGACATATTTGAAGAGAATTTGAAGAGATTAGAAGAGTGTTGCTTATGCAAATAAAGAGTGATACAGTTGACTAAGGTAACAGTATTCACTAAAAAAAAAAAAAAGAGGATCGATATCTGCTGGTCAATGTGAGAGCCTTAGTAATGGACGATTTGTAAATATATCTGTAAACGCTCTTTAAGTTTGGAGGCGTGCTTTGACCCTAATAGGGTACCGCTGTTTGCCCCACATATATATATATATATATATAAAGAATAATTACTTGCTAAAGATGGTCTAACCATATACTTAATATGTGTTCATCCTATCTACGAACTTTAGAGTCTCTTTAGTATGAAGGATATGAAGGGAAGAGGAGGGGCCAAAAACTTTTATGAGTTGAATTTAAAAAATTCGAAGGATTAGGATTACAAAATTCCAATAAAGACAATATGTATGATAGAAGAGTAAGAAAAATTAATTAAAAGCTTTCTCCATTTCTCTTTGTTTTTTTTTTTAAAAAAATAAATCCAACTTAAAAAAAATCTCCCTTCACTCACTCTCCCTCCGCTCATACCAAACAACCTATCAAGCTATGGTAATTGATCCTCTTATTCTGGCCTTTTTTCTTTTTTTTTTTTTTGGGCAGTAGACCTCATTTGTACCAAAATACACACAAACCTAAACATGGCAAGCTAGGCTTGAAGCTCATAAGCTAGGACTGCATCATAGGCGCCTAAATAAGAGGAAAAATCCATTTTAGGGCCACAAAAAAATGTCAAAAAAAACCCAAGAAAAAATCACATGTCAAAAAAAACCTCAGGACCTTTTTTGATATTATTTTATAAAATGTTAGCTGTTAACGTCTACTGATATAGTTGTTAATGGGTACTGATTTAATTGTTAATGAGACTAATTTAGTTATTAACAGTTATGAAATAATACCAGAAAAGGCATTGAGACCTTTTTAACATGTAATTTTTTTTAGGCCTTTTTAAATATTTTTTTACTAATATGGACCCTGAGATGGATCTTCCCTAAACAAAAACTCAGCATCAAAGCTACTTGTCTTCTAGGACAAACATAAACATTCACATTCACACGTATATGTATTCTCTTTTCTGGTTATATCTATTTTGTCATATAATATTATTAAATAAAAGTATACATTTCATCTTTTAAATTCATACAATATTTCATTTCAGCCCCTTAATTTTAGAAATTTTTTTCCCCCTCATTTCCTAACAACATTAGCGTCATTAATATTTAAACGTTGACAAAATATTTACAAATGCTAACATGTTATTAGGACTAAAAACTTGAAATTGAATCGAAACCTTGTATAAAGTTAGAAGACGTAAGGTAAATGTTATAAAAAAAAGACTAAAGATTCTATTACTCCCTCCGATCCTAATTATAAGAGCTAGTTGACTTTTTTGGAGAGATTAAGAAAACTAATTAAGTTACTTTAAAATATTTTTATTTTTTTTCTTCAAACTTATTAGTTTGACTAATAAACTAATACATAATCTAAGAATATTTAACATATGAAATGATTAAGTAACTTATTTAGCTTCCTTAATCTCTTTAAAGAAAATCAACTGACTCTTATAATTAGAACCGAAGGTAGTATTAATTAATCTAGGTTAGAACATAATTGGGCATTAAATAAGGAATAACTTTTTCAATATGATATTTTTCATTTGCAAAATTTAAAGAATAAATCTTCTTAAAATAAAAATGGACAGTTGGTTTTGATGTATTCTTTTGACCAACAATCTTTGAATTTATTATGAACACTTTAGGAACAGAGAAAGTTTGGTTGGCACAAAATAATGATGATGGAAATCTTATTCTTATCTCGGTCCCCTATCAAAAACAAACAACCTTTCTACGTTGTAACAGTCATTGATTTGGGTTCCTTTTAGATATTGATGAAAATGCATCTTATGGTACATCATTTTAATTTATATTTTAATATTTTGAAATATATTGTATAAATCATATATAACATTTTAGGCCAAAACTTAAGAGTATATTTGGACGCATGCTTAAAAACCATGTTTATACAAGTTGAAACAAAATCTTATACACTGTAAATCATATTTGAAAAGTAATTTCTACCGTCAGACATTTAAATGCATGATATGATTTTTACAATGCAATTATGAGTACTTTTTTAAATAATCCAATCATTAAATCAACATCAAATATAACCATTGTTGTCGAACTCACGAGTTGACTCTTCGAGTTTAGCGTTTTTACGTATTTAGCTTATAAAATCAAGTTGAGTCATTAGTAAACTTGTGATCATTGTAAACTTCATTAAACTCACGAGTTTATATATCGAGTTTACCTTTTTTATGTTTCCAGCTTACAAAATCATGTTTACTTATTCTTAAACTCGTGTTAATTTCTTCGTTTTGATTATGCTTAGCGGATTTAAATGTAAATTTTATAGAAATTTATTTGTTAAATATGATAAATTTTGAATGTTGATGGATCTAATTTAAATTATTTGGATTTAAAAATATTTAAATTAAATTGTTGTTTTTTAATATTTTAATTATTTAATTATACACTATTAATATTTATTTAATAATAAAAGTAAACTCTTATGAGTTTACAATTTAAGTTCATCATACGAGTTTACCTCATTGTCACAAGTTTGCTTAAACTCGTGAATTTGACAACTTTAAATATAACAATCAACAAACGTTGTCTTAGTGGGAAAGACTTTGGCAACTTAACCATCTCAAGTTTAAATACGTGTACATGCAGAAAATATTTTTGGGAGAACTAGAAACAACACGGCTTGCTCATTCCACCAGGTATTTTTCATAATTTGTGTGTGTGTGTGTGTTTTAAAAAAAAATCATGGAATTTTATTTAATTTTTTAATATGTTTTCAAATATTTAATGAGATTTATTAATGCCAAAAGGACCAATAATGTTTTTTAAAAGAAAAAATTATGACCTAAAATCACATGTGAGTGGGTGTCACAGTCGGTTGAGCTGTAGGGGGTGACCAGCATTGAGGTTGGCGTATGGTGGTGGTCCGCCAGCTGCTCTGCCTGCTCAGAATCTCAGAGCTGCCTTTGCTTCTTCTTTTTTATATTAATCCCTGCAAATATCCCATACTGTTTACTATTACCCACCTACTTGTTTTTCTTCTGCTACTCATTATACACTTGTCTTCCTCTAGACTGAATTTGGAAAAGAGAAGGAGACAAATATATATATAACAGAAAGCAGATACTCTGCCCATCCCTCCTCATCTTTGATCTTGGTCATCAAAATTTTAATCTAAAGGTTTAGAATAATTTTTGAAAAAACCGCATGTGGTAATTTCAAAAATTGTTTTGGGCCCTTAGATTAAAATTTCGATGGTCAGGATTTGTAGATGATGAGGGATGGACGGAGAGGTGATATGGAGAGAAACCAGACGCATATATAACAGTTATTGAAACCTGAGAATCCTATAATGGTCCCTTAAAACAAGGCTTAATTCTTAGGAGTTATTTTCGAATTAAGATTTTTTTGTGAAATGATTCGATTGCTCTAAGTGAAAATAGTTGTCGCTATGTTAGTTGTAGTTGTCATTTGACAAGTTAAAATTGTTAGTAGTTGTTGTACTTGATTTTTGGTTAAAAAAATGCACTAAAGTTAGTTGTCATTGTCTTCATTATTGTTATTTTATTTATTAAAGTTGTTATTAATTTATTAAGTAGTTGGCATTGAAATTAGTTTTCTTTGTCTTAGTTGTTGTTATTATAGGATAAGCTAAAGTTGTTATAATCTTCAATCCTAATTATAGAAACACTTTTATAGTACAAATTATACTATAAAAACGTCCTTATAATTAGGATCGGAGAGAGTACTTATTAAGTTGTTGTGGATACTATGCTATTGTCCTAGTTGTTGTTATCATTTGATAAGGTAAAATCGTTACTTGTTAAGTTGTTGTCAATGAAATTCATTAATTGTTTATGTCTTAGTTGTTGTGATTATTTTATAAGTTAAAGATGTTACATATTAAAGTGTTGTTGTATTGAAATTTGGTAAGTTAAAGTTGTTATTTGTTAAAATGTTACTACCTCCGATTTTCAATATAATACATAGTTATTTTTTTTTGGAAGATTAAGAAATCTAATTACATTACTTTAAAGTATTTATATATTCCGTTTTCCCCCTAAACTAAATTATCTAATTTATAAAGTTATATTTAATTTAATCGTGCACAACATATGATATTTAAATAATTAATTTAATTTCTTTAATTTCTTCAAACAAAAATAAATCATGCTTTATATTTAAGACCGTATGTAATATTTTAATTTCATTTCTTATGGGAATTTAGATAGTTTCACACAGTGATTAGGCTATTTCAAAGTTTTGAATCGTTATTCATATATTTGGGGGATTTTTATGTGAGCACCGAATTCGAACTAGAAATCTCGTTCAAGCATGGTGGGTAGAGCTTGCCACCGACAAATTAACCATTTAGAGAGGGGGAAAGAAAAAACTTTAAACTTTACTAAGATAATTTAGAAACATGCACACGAGAGCAACAGGTACCCCACAAACGTTAAACAAGAATGTTTGTCTAACACCCCTCGCTTTTGAGTTCGACTTGTGAAGGAAATAGATTTCCTTACCTAAAGGGAGAGGGTTTAATCCTGGGGTTGGTCAAGGTGCTGGACAAGGCATCTTAGGATCTATGAAGTAGTGAAAATGCTGGGTGAAGGTGGAAACATATGTACTCTCCGGCCTAGTATGCCTTGTAGACTGAGCTCCAAACGCCTATCCTTAGATTGTGGGGTGAGTCCAACCCCTTTTCGAAAATTTATTTAATCTAAAAAGATTGCTTGTTTAACTGTCAGTTTGTTTAAAATTTAAACAGAATAATTTTCAACTTCTTCCCGATAACTTATTAATATAATTTGAAAAAAAATAAATACAAGTATAAAACGTTTATGGTAGCTTACTGTTTTCCCTATATTTCCTTCATATTAAGTTGGTAAGAATCTACATTTCATCAATTAACTTTATACTCCCTCCGATCCTAATTATAAGACATGGGAGTTGGTTTTGGTCCTAATTATAAGACAACATTTTAATTTTTATCAATTTCTTCTTAAAATGCTTCTATTTTATCTCTCAAGTGTATTTGATTTTTGGTGAGTATATGTGTATACATATATATATATATATATATTTGTGTGTGTATATATATAACTCTGTGTGTTTGTGTGTTTATATGTGTGTATGCACATACATAGACACACATATATATGTATATAGAAAGAACATTACTTCAATTAGAAGGCATGTAGAAAAGAAAATTCTATGTCGGAGAGGTATGTGGTAGGAGTTGTTGATTCACTTTTATTTATATAATTTTAAATTTATATAAGGACATTTAAGGAAAATGAGTAAAATTAACTAATTTAATTTTTCTCCTTAATCTCTCCAAAATTAGTTAAATATGTCTTATAATTAAGACCGAAGGGAGTATAAGATTTCAGTCTGGCAGAATACCTTTTCAATCTTCTAACTCTAATATTGTTAGTCTCAAAGAATGATTTTGTGAAAATCTTTGTTATTTTGAAAATTCAAATTCATATATATGTCAGGATTTGAGATTTTTTTTTTGTCAATTTTAAAATTAAATGACTTAAAAAACACTTAATAAAATTAAGGGAACAAAATAAAATATTATATGAAGTTAAATTTTAACAAGAATCACTTTTTACTTGAAAAAAAAAAAACAGACTAAATTCGATTATCAATATGAAATTTTCACCGGTACATAATTTGTAAAAAATTTTCTATATATTGTTTTTAAGTTATTATAAAACTAATTTTTTTTGTTTAAAAAAAACAGACACTTGGGCCATTGTGGAGCCCTTGGGTGAATTATTAGTGATCAGAATTTTGAGGTGGCGACAACTCAAAATGATATCTGGAAAAAAAAAAAACTCAAAATGATATTCCATATCTATCTGTACTATTCTAAAGTGTATAGACAATTCTTTTATATTCAATTTTTTTTTATTATAGCCACTCACTAACAATTCTCACAAACAAATAAAAATATTTAAAATTATTAAATTTATCTCAAAATTTAAATAATTTTTAATATTAGCCCTACTACTTATACTAAACTCTAATTTCATATTAGTTATTACTTTCATCCACTACCCTTATTAATCATTGGTAATATAAAAAAATATTTCTAATGCTCTTTAGAAACAAGTAAATACCTTAAAAAAATAGCTAAATACTCTTATTAATTAGTGTTTTATAATAAGGATTAGAGGTTGTATTTACAAGCTCTTCCCAAAAAATTTAATTAAAAAAAAAAAGATAGGACAGATAAGTTCAAATTTGAATGTTCTATTTTATATAAAAATGTTACAGGTTTGGCACATTTGCTTTTGGCTGCACGATCTTCCCTTTTTTTTTTTTTGGGGGGGGGGGGGGGGGGGGGTTCTTTTGAGCTGGATTATGTGTATTACTATATTGCTCAATAATAGATTATTAATTAAAAGGTATTATCAAATTTAGATATATTAATATTGTAATAATTATTTTCCAAATTAATTATTGTGAACTGGCATTATTAGTTAATTATAAAGTAATGGTTCTAAATTAAATATTAAACTCATGATAGACTGCGGCTAGTTGATTGTATATAATCTGTAATAACTAATATGTAACATTGCAAAACGACGTATTAGATAGAGACCTTAATTAACAATCATTTAGTGTTATGACTTAAGAATAGTTTTATGTTTAGGAAATAAAAGAATAATTTAATTTTAAAACAGTTTTAGATTCTAACATTATTTAAAAAAAACAAAAACAAAAAAGATACTTGGACAATTGAGAATTTCGTATAAATTAAAATAAACAGTGCTAATGGTAATATAAATAAGACAATTTTATAGGAACTTAAATGTAAGATTTAGAAAACTAATTTATACATATTGAAAAATTTAGTTTAATTATTTATTTATAACAAATGTATGGTAGTTTTCCTAAAATATCTTCTATAATCATTATCCTCATTTATAAAAAGCCCTAATTAGACAAAGATAAAGATAGTTTGGGGGATTAGACAATAGAGTGAATTTAGGTATTATATTTAATCAGGACCAAAATAAATCAATTTAGTAACTCCTATAGATACTTGGACAATTCAAGATTTCATGTAAATCAAAATAAACCAATCTAGTGATAATATAAGCCAAGACAATTCGATGATAAATTATTGTGTGAACATAGTTTTTTATGCCATTTATGGTCTAATCAATTAAAATACAACAATTCATATTAGTTGATTTAAGAGACATTCTAAATATTAACTGGCATTTTAATGAAATTAAAAGATTTTACAAGATTTACCTTTTCATTACTTATGAAATCTTAATTAAGATATTTATTTTTTTAAGAAAAATAAAAAGGGAAAAACACTTCTCATGTTGTAGGAGAAGTGTTTTCTCATGTTACACACACATAAAATGGTGGGACCCATATATATTTCATGTGTATGTAGGAATTTTTTTCTTCTCATGCAACATGAGAAGTTTAAACCCCAAATAAAAATGTGAATCACATGAACAACTAACTAGGATTAATATTAGTTTATTTGTTGAATTTTAATTGGTTAGACTATAAATGATGTGACAAATCAGATTCACACAAGAATTTCTCCAATAGATAATACACCCGTTCCTCCTATTGGTCCTAACTCCTAAATGTAGGAGTTTATTTGAATTCTAAGTATAAGAATCAAATCCATTTTGTCTCTTAAATTTATTAGTAATTTTTTTAAATCTAAATTACTCCTATCCATTTTTCCCCCTTGATTTTTTTTCCCCTGTTGATTGCATTTATTAAAGAAGTTTCTATTAAAGGATAGTTTTCAATGCAAATAATTAAAAAGAGGTGTTTTAGGAAAATTAACATGCATTATTTCTTATATATATAACTAATTTTACCAATTTCCTTAATTAATTTGTATAAATAAGTTATTTAACCCTTATATTTTACTTGGGGCAACCATAATATATGGAATCTTATCTTTACAATGATTGAGCCAATATGATATGTCTCTTTCAAATGGCCAAAAACTGGTCTTGTTGTTGACCTGCGTTGAAATAAATTGGGAACAAGTAATTCAACTCATTACCCAATGTGTAATTAGAAGCAAGTATTCATCTTTATCTTTCTAAATTTCTGTCTCATTCGTCTTTTTTAATTTCCTTACCAAAAGTACAAACCAACTGTAATATTTGGACCACATTCAACCCTTTGGGGTGGTGTGTTATGTGCCTTTCACTAGTCAAAAGCCACTTTGACCCTTATCCACACTTTTAATTAATTAACCATTTACTATTTACATCGGTATGTCCATCAGTTGTAATTATTAATGTGTCTAAAGAAGAATAATACCTGGAATTCTAACTATAATTGAATAGAATCAAAGTAATTAAGAATGGATTATTGATCCGAGTGGAACTAGTGGGGGTCTTGTATTTTTCTGGGTGAAAGATACTATTGTCAATATCTTATTTTCATCCAAAAATATAGTTCATAACTTAGTTTCTAATCCATCTACTGATTTCCCTCACTACATTTCATTTGTCTATGATCCCCCCAACAGAAGATGACAGGCTTAAGGTATATGAGTGCGTTACTACATTTACTCTCAAGTGCTCAGAGAGTTGTATATGTTTAGGGGACTTGAATGACATCATAACTCATCAGAAGAAGCAGGGAGAGAATCCGAGAGCCATTCAGAAAATACTCAACTTTCAAAAATTTATCTCAGATTGCTCTCTCATTGATCTGGGCTTTAATGGTTCATGGTTTACCTAGTGCAATCGTGGGTATGGTGAAGCAACAATCAAAGAAAGAATTGACAGGGTTATAGGGAATGACTTGTTTTGTCACAATTTTCCTTTTGCTCAAGTTTTTCATCTTGAACTACTAAGGTCTGACCACCACCTGCTATTTGTTAACTTTAATCACATTTCTTCTAATAAAATAAGACCTTTCAGGTTTAAGGATTATTGGACTGCTCACAATGATTTCTTATAGGTTGTACATGAAAGCTAGCATAGGGGTGTCTCCCAGAATACTAGTTCTATTAATTACTTT
Source organism: Acacia crassicarpa (assembly GCA_034222035.1). Classification (NCBI taxonomy): domain Eukaryota; kingdom Viridiplantae; phylum Streptophyta; class Magnoliopsida; order Fabales; family Fabaceae; genus Acacia; species Acacia crassicarpa. The sequence goes on along the minus strand of JAWXYG010000010.1, from coordinate 25,204,974 downwards.
GCTCTAACATGAAATAGTTGCAGAAAATACCTGATAAACTGGAGCAAATAGACTTTCCCTAATATAAAGAAGATCATTGAAGGCTTGACTTCTTGTCTAGCCTCCCTTCGATAGGGTTACCAAGATGAGAAGAGCAAAAGGGAAGAAGCTGCTCTCTTACACCGTAATGTAGAGTTGATGGATCAAGAAGAGAACTACCAATGGCAATGATCATGCATATTAAGGGTACAAGCAGGGGACAAAAACTCCAAAATTTTTTCACTTGTCTACTCTTATCAGACGGAGAAGAAATGCGATATTATGCATTAAAGATGACAATGGCATGTGGTCTAGGGATAAAGGTATTATTAATAACTTGTCCACCAATTTCTTTACTAACCTTTTTTTCTCCTCAGGACCTAGGCATCTATTAAAAGCTCTTAAGTCAGTAAAAATAAAAGTCGAAAAAGCCTCAAACGCCCTCCTTCTCCACCCGTCACTTGCGAGGAGGTTCACTGTAACGCCTCATTTTCAATACCAAAATCTTGGCCAAAATAATAGTAGCACCTCCAAATATAGGATATTCAACACTCAAACACATATTTACAATATGGCCAAAGGTAGAAATCCATTTATACAGGGCCAAAATAAATCCAATAAATAAGAGTTATTTTAAAATGCGGAAGTCTTTTAGGTTCATGGCAAATAAAATAACACAACATAAACTAAAGGAGTACAGAAGAGCCTACAAAGCTCACTCCATGGGTGCATTCCCTTGATCTCTACTAAGTTATTCACCTGAAAAATGTTAATATGGGGTGAGATTACACATCTCAGTAACTACTAAATATTTCTACCGTACACGAGCAAACAATATATGACAAAAAGATATGGGCTGATTTCAAATATATATATAGATTCCATAATTTATCATACAAAATGATTTATACTAATAGTCATCAATGTAGAAGGTATTAAAACATATATATCTCAAAAGTTCTCATCTCATGTCTTTACAGAATATTCATCATCATATCAAATTCTTGAACTGTTCAGAAATGCACTATGCAGTATGCAGCCTCCCTTATATCACCACCTCCCTTATACCGCAGACTGGAGCCATAGGCTAACACATAGTCCAATAGAAACTTATTCATTTGACTGAATTGTTCCAAGCTCACCAAAACTTAAGATACACCCGGCCAAAGGTATATAGCTTAAATCTGGACTATGGCTCCCCTCCTTTAAAATAACTAAGGAGGTGTCACATGTCCCACAACTCCAATGAAATCCCGGCCAGAGGAAAACATGGAAGATGGGGCCCTGAAACAAGTACCATCCACTGTGCACCGAGTGGTGGCATAAATCATTCTTATCATTCAAATCCCTCCTTACTCCACCCATCATAATACAACCGCCATGATGAATATGTTCACTCAAAATAATGCATTATTATACCATAAAGTTTTATACATCAATATGCGTATTTATGAATAGTAAATACTATGCGTATCTGTGAATAGTAAAATACTATGTGTATATGTGAATAGTAAAATACGGTATATATACATGAATAGTAAAAATGAAGAGTACATACGGTATGTATACGTGAATAGTAAATACGATATGTATACGTGAATAGTAAAAATGAATAGTAAATACGGTATACGTGAATAGTAACGTACGTATAAATAGTACCTCTGCAGATTTGCAAATCAAAGTTCCCACACCAGATCTTAAAACCTTAAATATTCTCTAAATATTCTTGCCAAAATAGTAAACAAACAAATTTACAATCATACATAATTCACAAGTATAAGGAAGAATATTCAGAGTTACCTGTTACTCTATTGTTTCCAAAATTACTGCAAGGCTTCCCTACGTTCCTTCTCTCTCTCTCTCTCTCTTTTTCTCCCTACCTTTCTGTGAGTCTTGAGTGATTGTATGTTGTGAAAGAAATGAGAAGGGATGAGGTATTTATAGAGTTCGGGTCTCAACTAGTTTTCAAAAATCACATGTCCATCTACTACACATCTACCATTTATCTACCATTCATTTGTCCATCTACTACACATCTACCATTTATCTACCATTCATATATCCATCTACCATGTAACTACACATCTCCATCTACCATCTAACTACCATTCATATGTAGCTACCATACATATCTCCATCTACCATCTAACTACCGAATACCCATCTTCCGATCAAATATCACATGCTTATCTACTTCATAACTATCTACCATTCAAGTTAATATCCGATTTCTTATTCGCCCTGCCGGTCACGGAAATGACTTCCGCAAACACCAGCTTCTAGACAAAAATTCATTTGTTTGTAATATGTCCTGACCTAAGAAACTTAGTTCATGGTTTTCTAGATAGGATTTAATTTCTATCAGTTCTCTCTCTTTTAGATCATTAATGGTACTTAAGTGTACTTTGGTCATTTATGGTAATTTCCCCAGAGTACAAAATACTCCCGTGACATTTTTTTAATATTTTAATGAATAGTAAATACGTATATGTGAATAGTAAATACTATTCATGTACGTATTTGTGAATAGTAAACACTATTCATGTCCAAAAATTACTGATTCCAAATTCGTCATTTTCAAAAATAGGGCCTAGTAGTCTTCCAAAAATAGGCTTATTTTCTAGTCTTTAGGTCCAAAATTCGGGATATTACATTTCTCCCCTCCTAAAAAAAAATTTTGTCCCCAAAATTCGATATAGTAAGAATTCTACTTACCTAATTAAATAAGTAAGGATAGGATTGTCGCATGCTCTCTTCCGTTTCCCAAGTAGCATCTCCGGGAGCCATTCCTTTCCACACAACCTTTACAGTCTAATAGTCTTGTTCCTCAATTACTTATCCCCCGCATCAACAATCCGCTCCGACTCAGCTTTATATATCATATTATCCCTAAGTCCTATCTCTTTCCCAAACATGCTCACCAAGCACACAACACAATTTTCGTTCATCCTGTACCCAAAGTAATATTCAGACACAGGATCCACTAGTTCCTTATTTGAACGCTTGGTTACACTGGCCTCACAGGCCAGTTCATTCTTCCTTTCTGCTTTTTTTTTCATTGTATTACCACGACACTGGATATTCAGATCTTACAGCTTAAGAAGCTACCCTCAGGCCATAATAACCACAACATGATATAATCTGATTATTCTGCCAACCTTAAGATAAACTTTAGACATACAGGTCTAATGTTACCATGATAGGCAACAAACACAATACTAGGCACATAAGTCTTATAGCCTAGAGATACCACCATATGCAAACTAGCTCAACGGGTCTTACCGCTTCAAGCCTCTGCTCGTCTATCCTATACCCGTGCTTCCTCAATTCAAGTTTAAGAAAACACTTACTTACTAAATCTAGCTTTCACCAATGGCAAGTAATTCAAAAACAAGTACATTTGGCAAGATTCTGCAAACTAAGTATATCCACAACAGTTTCCAACCTCTTCTAACTTGTACACCTTCCACCACAATCATAATGTAAAAGTCAATTCTTGTTCGAATTTCGCAAGGATTCATTCCATGAGACATCATAGTTTATAAATGTCGATTACAAACTGGTCTTAAATCCTGTTGTAAATATTGCATAAAAATTTCCAAACACAGCAAGTGCATTGGTAAGTTCAAAATTCAAATACTCAGGGACCTAGCAACTTATTTTAAATAGTCACCAACTCCGAATACATTCCAGGTTCCAACTTATTCTACTCAACTCATCCATGAAACACTCAATTCATTATTTCTAAAGAAAGATTCTATTATCAAGATCATTTCCTATGCTAGTTAAACAGTTGGCAATCTCTAAACACCTTATACATGTTGGTATCACATTTTGTTCCCTATTTCTCTCAAATCAATTAATACTATATTCTAATATCTCAATTTATTCAATCAATTCAGTCTCCTAAAGAATCAATACAACTGTTAAGTTGAACTGTTATATTACATTTATACTAGTAGCAACCCTCTAGATCCCCTACCAACTTTCAGATTCATCATCCTATTTCTAAAACCCCGATTATTCATACTAGATTCATCATACTCCATAGCTTATATCATTTAAGAACTATCCTCAAACTTTCCCCTAAAATGATAATTGTCAAATTACAAATCAACTCTTAGAACTTCAATATCAGCAAGACAGAGATATCATGTGTCCTCAATAATATCCATAGAACATTCATGTTTTCACAATTCCTAGACTAAGATTTAAAACATTCAAATATTATTCTCACAACCTCAGCATTGTTCACATGATTCGAATTCAATCCTTAGTATCTCAAAGACATATACTAAATATCATCTGTTCCTCTCATAGTTATCTATTAATCACACCCAAATAACATACTAATATTATAACATAAATCACCGGATTTCATACTTTCATAATTAGACATACTATCTTAACTCAGATTGAATTCAAGTCTATTTTCAAATATTCCCAGACATTAATAGTCAAGTTTACAATTTGATTCTTATAACCTCAACATCAACTGATAATTCGTGTTTCCCCAAAAATACCCATTATACATACTAAGATCATGATTCACAATTCCTAATCTAATTCTTGGATTATACGAAGACTATCTACAACCTCAGCAGCATTCACAAGGTTCTAATTTTACCTCAACCTGCAATATCACAAAGGCTCATTTCGGTCTTAAGTTCTATTCAGCTTAGATTAAATTAAAGCCTATCCTCAATATTTACTATATTCATTCTAACATCTTTCTGGCATTCCTAAGGATCACCATTTCATACCTTTCCATCGATCTTCCAACATGTTTATCCAAAAACCTTAGTCTTTGAATTATCTGTGACAAATTCATAGAGTTCTTCGGATACTCAGAGAGTGAAGAATGCTCTCGGGTTAATTGGCACAACTCATCATCATTTCAAATCTTCGGATTCTCTCCGGTTCATCTAATATTATTAGGAAGTCACCCTTCCCAAGATTACTATCACCTTAGCACGCTTACGCTTAAAATCCTATTTTTTAAATGTCAATTCCGACATCTTGAGTCAGCTGCACATCCAAGACAGATTTCTTAGATAAATGCGCGTATAAACGTCCAAACTTAATTTCTTGAAAACACAGCTAGCAATAAATGCCATAGCGATTTCTGTCTGCAAAGGTCTAGGAAACTGCGACCCCTAACGGTGGCTAGGGTGCACTAGGGTGCGGTGCCATAAAATTTTCCGCATAACAACAAAGTCTACATGATTCTGAGCTAATGACAGATGAGAATCCGATGCTGCTTAACAAAATATAGACGTTGCTAGCCCAGCTATAAATAGAGTAAAGAATGAGTAATTGTTTCACATTCTCTCAAACTTCACAAAACCTCCACATATTCATTTCCTCTCCGATCGTAACCTTCACTATAACCTTCCACATTATCCTTAAACATGGCCGGTTCAAGTAACTCTATTCCAGTCTCCGATTCATTCAACCCTTTCTTTCTTGAAGCCTTACTTCATGACTATCAGACTAACGTGTTGTCTGATTTGTCAAACAATGCATCATACCCTTATTCTTCTTTACTTCCCCAAAATCCCGTAAGTATGAACGTTCATTCATCTGCCTCAACGATTAACATTCCTACTCCTCCTCCAAGGATACAAGATTCTATTTTTACCACCACTAACAGAAAGGAATCTGAAGCAGGTCCATCAAGGCGACCTGTCCAAAGGTGTCGTAACGTGGCAGAACTTATGGAGTCTACGGTACCTTCTCAACCAAGGAATCCTGGTTCTAGCTTGACGGAGACTACTAATCCATTTTCATGTGGTTGCTGCCATGTTCTACGAGAGATCATTCATACCAATGGACTTCAATACCATAAACTTGAAGTTCATGGGAGGATTGGTATGATATGCCACGCTGTCTTTCACCAGGACGTACAAGGAGGTTCTTCCAGTCCTCAAGTATTTGACTTTGGTAAGAAGAATTTAGATGATGTCAAACATTTTCTAGAAAATTATTGTTTGAATCAAAATTCTTTAGGGTATGTCCTGGTGTCAGATCCCCTATCAGCCTACTATGAGGCCCTCTGTGTTGGTTTGGAATGGACTAAAAATCAAAATGAACTCCCTAATAGTTCATTTCCAACCAATACAGAAAATATATCCAATAAAGGAAAAGAGCTCATGGTTGTAAATAATAATCCTTCAGTCCCCATACCTAGTAATCCATACCGATCAAGAGCTGAACAAAATATTAGAGCTGCATCAATGTCAATAGATGATCTTAGAGACTTCTTCCATTTACCTCAACAAGAAGCGGCTCAACAAGTTCGTCTATGCAAAAATGTTCTAATGAAAATATGCCATAGGGGAGGAATAAAGCATTGGCCTTATGTAAAAATTCGAAGCACTATGAAGCAAATAGCTAGATTGAGAAGAACAATGTCTCCTGATGGTCCTCTCTCAAGAGCAGCCGCTCAGGAAGAAATTAATAGACTTAAACTTGAGATAGTCGAAGCTTGCGGTGGGATTGTACCAACTGTTGTTCTTGATGCTTGAATTAATATAGTCTACTCTTCTTAGCCTTCTTGCTAATGTTTGTAATCTCTATTCTAGGATTCATAAGGATTTTCGAGTTTTCCTGCCAAACTCAACTTTATCTTATTAAATTCAAACTTAAGCCAGTTATTCTGTATAGTCAAGACTATGCCCGTATTCTGTTATGGTATTGTCATCTGTTTCTCATATAAATTAGCTAGGTAAGTGAAAATCTAGCGAAAATCTCTTCATACTTTTTACAACGGCAACTACTTGAATAACCATCAAATAGGGGCTTAGTCTTTCAATCACTTTCCTAGACACCAATAAAAATATTCATCCTAGAAAGTAATTTTGGGCCTACAGAATCCAATATTCAATAAATTTTCTACTTACCATCTTCCGCTACGCGGCTCTGAAATTTAATCTCAATCACATCCTCAAATCATAAATCCTCATTATCAATCACTTGAATATTTTGATTAACTCATTCTTCTCCTATCATGAATGTCACAAGAAAATTGGTAAAAAGAATCCAAAGCTATAAAGGAAAATGCACATGTTATGATATTTAATTTGCCATGACCTCAAAATTTTTATTTAGAAAACTGATAGGAAATTTACAGATTGGCCAGAACCTTGGCTCTGATACCAAAAATGTAACGCCTCATTTTCAATACCAAAATCTTGGCCAAAATAATAGTAGCACCTCCAAATATAGGATATTCAACACTCAAACACATATTTACAATATGGCCAAAGGTAGAAATCCATTTATACAGGGCCAAAATAAATCCAATAAATAAGAGTTATTTTAAAATGCGGAAGTCTTTTAGGTTCATGGCAAATAAAATAACACAACATAAACTAAAGGAGTACAGAAGAGCCTACAAAGCTCACTCCATGGGTGCATTCCCTTGATCTCTACTAAGTTATTCACCTGAAAAATGTTAATATGGGGTGAGATTACACATCTCAGTAACTACTAAATATTTCTACCGTACACGAGCAAATAATATATGACAAAAAGATATGGGCTGATTTCAAATATATATATAGATTCCATAATTTATCATACAAAATGATTTATACTAATAGTCATCAATGTAGAAGGTATTAAAACATATATATCTCAAAAGTTCTCATCTCATGTCTTTACAGAATATTCATCATCATATCAAATTCTTGAACTGTTCAGAAATGCACTATGCAGTATGCAGCCTCCCTTATATCACCACCTCCCTTATACCGCAGACTGGAGCCATAGGCTAACACATAGTCCAATAGAAACTTATTCATTTGACTGAATTGTTCCAAGCTCACCAAAACTTAAGATACACCCGGCCAAAGGTATATAGCTTAAATCTGGACTATGGCTCCCCTCCTTTAAAATAACTAAGGAGGTGTCACATGTCCCACAACTCCAATGAAATCCCGGCCAGAGGAAAACATGGAAGATGGGGCCCTGAAACAAGTACCATCCACTGTGCACCGAGTGGTGGCATAAATCATTCTTATCATTCAAATCCCTCCTTACTCCACCCATCATAATACAACCGCCATGATGAATATGTTCACTCAAAATAATGCATTATTATACCATAAAGTTTTATACATCAATATGCGTATTTATGAATAGTAAATACTATGCGTATCTGTGAATAGTAAAATACTATGTGTATATGTGAATAGTAAAATACGGTATATATACATGAATAGTAAAAATGAAGAGTACATACGGTATGTATACGTGAATAGTAAATACGATATGTATACGTGAATAGTAAAAATGAATAGTAAATACGGTATACGTGAATAGTAACGTACGTATAAATAGTACCTCTGCAGATTTGCAAATCAAAGTTCCCACACCAGATCTTAAAACCTTAAATATTCTCTAAATATTCTTGCCAAAATAGTAAACAAACAAATTTACAATCATACATAATTCACAAGTATAAGGAAGAATATTCAGAGTTACCTGTTACTCTATTGTTTCCAAAATTACTGCAAGGCTTCCCTACGTTCCTTCTCTCTCTCTCTCTCTCTTTTTCTCCCTACCTTTCTGTGAGTCTTGAGTGATTGTATGTTGTGAAAGAAATGAGAAGGGATGAGGTATTTATAGAGTTCGGGTCTCAACTAGTTTTCAAAAATCACATGTCCATCTACTACACATCTACCATTTATCTACCATTCATTTGTCCATCTACTACACATCTACCATTTATCTACCATTCATATATCCATCTACCATGTAACTACACATCTCCATCTACCATCTAACTACCATTCATATGTAGCTACCATACATATCTCCATCTACCATCTAACTACCGAATACCCATCTTCCGATCAAATATCACATGCTTATCTACTTCATAACTATCTACCATTCAAGTTAATATCCGATTTCTTATTCGCCCTGCCGGTCACGGAAATGACTTCCGCAAACACCAGCTTCTAGACAAAAATTCATTTGTTTGTAATATGTCCTGACCTAAGAAACTTAGTTCATGGTTTTCTAGATAGGATTTAATTTCTATCAGTTCTCTCTCTTTTAGATCATTAATGGTACTTAAGTGTACTTTGGTCATTTATGGTAATTTCCCCAGAGTACAAAATACTCCCGTGACATTTTTTTAATATTTTAATGAATAGTAAATACGTATATGTGAATAGTAAATACTATTCATGTACGTATTTGTGAATAGTAAACACTATTCATGTCCAAAAATTACTGATTCCAAATTCGTCATTTTCAAAAATAGGGCCTAGTAGTCTTCCAAAAATAGGCTTATTTTCTAGTCTTTAGGTCCAAAATTCGGGATATTACATTCACCTAGTAGCTTTTCAATCAGGTGGCTCTAAGGCTCCTGGCCTTGATGGCTTCTCAGGTAAATTCTACTAATTTTCTTGGGAAGAGGTAGGTGATATGATGTTTAATATGGTTAAGGATGTTCTAGAGAATGAAATACCTCTTGATGATATAAATGGCATGAATATCACTCTCATCCCAAAAGTTGATAAACCTGAATAGTCTCACATTTCCACCCTATTGGCCTTTGCAATTTCTCGTACAAAATTATCTCTAAAGTACTGGCTAATAGAATGAAGTGTTGCCTTGATAGGTGTATTTCTCCTAACCAGGGAGCTTTTGTTCCCGGGCGTTTGATCCAAGATAACATTATAATCGCCCATGAAGTATTGCATTATCTAAGGTGAAGGAAAATTGGTAACAAGTATGAGTTTGCTTTAAAAATGGATATGAGTAAGGCGTATGATAGGATTGAATGGGACTTTTTAAGAAATGCATTGCTAAAATTCGGTTTCTCTCATAAATGGGTACGTCTTGTCATGAACTGTGTGGAAATTGTGCACCTTAACTTATGGATTGTAGGTGAAAAAATAGCTTCAATCTATTCGTGTAGAGGGTTCCACCAAGGAGATCCTTTATCATCTTATTTATTTATTCAATCCTTGGAAGCCCTCTCTTGCATGATAATTAATTCCCTAGCCCAGGGCCGATTAACCGGGATAAAGCTAAGTCATTTATGCCTAGTATTATCTCATAGTTTCATCACAGATGATGCTTTGTTCTTTATGAATGCAGATATACAAAATTCCATTTTTTGATTATTACAAAACTAGAGAAATATTGTTTTGCATAAGAACAGAAACAATGAATTCCAAGGTATCGACATATAATTTGAGTCTCATTATATGTCATGTTAGTAAAGTCTTTTGTGCTTATTGTGTGTATTAACTCCAAGTTAAGTCTATGTTGTGTTAACTTCCAATCACCGCAACTCCACAAGTTTATAAGCTGATTTTATGTCTCATATCAAGTAACTCGAGTCATGCAATTCCAATTTACTACTACAGATTGTCTATTTATAGCGGTTATTATTACCCATATTCTAACGGCTACTAGCTAATAACCTTGAAGTACTATGGATAAATCTTTTTGAAAAAGATTGGGGTCCATTTTCGATAAGTCCCCTACATATTACATACTAAAATATAAATGTACGTATACAAAAATCAAACAAATCCATTCTAGTAATCAAAATTGCTTACTATGAACATTTTATAGAATACAAGGAATCAACACCAAAACCAAACAAAAACTAATCCAAATTGCCAACCAAAAGCAAATTAGTTATAGTGAAAAAGAAAACAAAGTAGAAGCCAAAGCCAAATCTAAACTAATTAAACTAAGAACCTAACATACACTTAAACAAAAAAAAAGGTACTCTAGAGCTAACTCTATTATGATGCAATCCATTGATGATAAACAATCATAGCCAACTCTTTTATGACTTCTTCAATATCTTTGGGCGAATATTGGCCACAATAATTGTCCTCAAAGTATTGTACGCAAAAACAAGTATGTTAACATATATATGACTTGACTTTTAGTTTAACTTAAACATAGTTACATGCATGTGTGTGTGAGTATAGACACACACACATCCCTTAGTATTAATTGAACAGGGATTGTGGGTAACTATGTCCTTCATGACACAGTACCCATAATAAGAGCTCTTATCTAGTTGGCACAAACAATATAAACAAACAAATGAAATGTATCAATCTAACACAAACAACCAACTTTGACATGTTTTATCCAAAATGGTAAGTATTGATGAATTACTACTACTATCTTCCATTTGTAAGCAGACGCAATGCCTTTGCCATGTAACACTTGGTAGCCAAGACCTTCATCCATGGTATAATAGTGAACAATTCTAACAAGATCACAATAAGAAATTAAAGCTCCAAATTTATAATAAACTCTAATAGGACAATAAGAAATAAAAGTACTATATTTAAATTCATTAACTTACTTATTGAAAATCTCAACCATCTATGGTCAATTATCCGCATCCCCATGAACCAAATCAAAGTACTAAATCATTTGCTTGAAGGGATTTAACAAGAGGACAAGCCAATGACCCCTATGTACAATAAATATAATGAGAGCAAAACTACTTAATTAACAAACAATTTTATGAAGTAGTACACTTTCCCCTGGTAGTACGACACCCAAAAAAAAATTGTCCTTCTTCTTTGGTGCTCTTCTAATGACCATATCCACCAATTCCCTTGATTTTAAATACATAAAATATGTCTTATTGCCTACATCTAACAGTTCTAAATAGTGGTGGGGTTAAGGAACAGGAACATGTCATGTAGGTCATTGCGGGATACATGCTCCTTGTGAAAGTACCTTACATACCAAAACAAGGTGTGTGTGTGTGTGTGTGTGTGAGCAGCTAAGTATTTATTTGTAGTTGAAGAAATACAAGATATAAAGGTTACAAGTAGTCAAGCTTGTCATATCGCTCATGACGATCTCTTTGACTAACACACAGTTGATAGCGCCAAACGCGCCTTCTTCCCAAAAGGTATCTTGCTCAAAGGGGGACTTGTTTGGTGTAACCTTCTCGCTCAGAGTCTATTTTGGTGAATATGTGCATTAAGAGCTATATGGTATTTATAGGAAACTATTGGAACAAGTCACAGAGGCACATGCTCATCCATATTCTTTAGCACATAAGACATCGAACCATGGCAAGACTGAGCTCCCAAGTTGCTCTTCTTCCTCTTCACCTAAGCAAGTTGAGAAGTTAGCAAAATAGTTATTTCATACTTTATTAGCAAGTTATAAGACAAAGATATACCCCCGTTTTTTTTTTGTCTTAGATGGTATGACAATAAGTTGGTCAGTCATGCAACAAAGCAAAGTACAACTCCTCCCACTGTTAGTGTTAGGTATATTGGTTAACAAGATATTATTAACTATGTAACATCATACCTTATCGATATTTCATCCCAGACAAAACCTTCCTTATTGGTAAGAACATACATATTCAGAGTTAGAATTTGAGCAAAAAATAAAACAATTGTTCATAGAGGCGATAACTTGCAAGAAATTCTACTTGCATTCACTTTTGGATAGCTTAATACCAATTTTCATCAAGTATAAGTTCCACTAAAACTCAATTTAATCATATCAAATTTTCAAGTCACAAACTCAGTGCAATGTAAAAGCCCAAAAATTGGATTTCTAAAACTCTAGCCAGAAGGTTAAAACAATACACACAGCAAGCAACAACCAGTTTTCCTAGATCTAACAAACTACCCAAGTTGTGAAATATTAGAGAACATGCAATAACACCCAAGAGCAAAAACAGAGCAACAAGCATATGGGTTTTTCAGTTTTGCAGAACCTTAAACTAACAACTATAATGCATATATGACTGTAGCATCAAGTTTGAATCATTAACTCCAATTAAGGGCAGACATTTCTCACCTTTATGCGAATGGATAAACCGACACAGACAGCCATGAAGAACCCAGAACTTCAGAGCTTTGGAGAACCCATAACCCATAACAAGCTCGAATCAGTTTTAGATCTTTAATTTGAAGAACCCATAGCTTCTCGTTCAAATTAGTTTGAGAGCTTCTCGTTGAAGTTCAAATTATTAGCATTAGGTTTAGAGCTTCGAAGAACCCAGAACAAGCCATGAACGACTTCACTGACAACCTGATATGATTCCCGAAAGGACAAGATGATTGGATCAACTAGGAATGGAAATTTGCACCAGAAATTCAGCCTCCAGCACATCCTGAAAGATCGGAACGTATCTCACGCTATAGACCTTGGATTTGAGTGCTTCCAAAACGAGGTGAAAGATGGCTTTCTGAAACACGATTTTGGCTCCAGAAACACCGAAAAAGGATAAGGGAATCTAGAGATATGAAACCAAGAAATTTAGAATGAAAATCTGGATTATAGGTAGGCGCCACAATTCCAAAGAATTGATAAGCCCAAGAACACCACAAGGATTGATGCCCTTGATAAGTTCAGAGATTCTCAAAAGAACCCTAGAGAAGCTTGTCTCTTACCAAAAAGGTTAACTTCTTATTCAAATCTCCATCCCAAAAGCCATGGTGTTCCTTTATATAGTGGACAACATCCATATTAAGTTTAACCTAATTATACTTACACCAAGGAAAATAAGACAGCCCGATAGGCCTTATTACAAAAGTTTAACTAAATGTATGAAAGATAAAACTAAGTGCAGAATTTGGGCCAAGTGAAATGAAACCTTTATGCATATCCATTGAAGCTTATTCTTCAAGGTCTTCAATCTGAATTAAGTGTATCATTTCGGTCTCTTCTTCCTTAGACTTGGGCTTGTCTCAAGTAAGGTGGTCACCAAGAGATTTAGGGCCTCTTTAGCCTTTTTAGCTTTTGCTCTTGTCATTGGGCCTCCAAGACCTTGTATGTCCTCCAAGTTTGTTGCCTTGGTCATGCCGCCTCCTATGTCCTCATCATTCCCTCCTTGTTCAGAAGAATTTGTCCTCAAATTGTAATCCTCGTCTCTTGTATCAAAAAGGGACAAATTAGCCACATTAAAAGTAGCACTTACACTATACTCACCAGGGAGATCTATTTTATAGGCATTATCATTAATCTTGGATAGCACTTGGAAAGGACTATCTCCCCTTTGTTGAAGCTTAGATTTCCTTTGGGAAGGAAACCTTTCTTTTCTCAAATGAACCCAAACCCAATCACTTGGTTCAAACACTACCTTTTTAATCAAGTAATTATTATGCCTAAAAATCCATTTTGAGCAGCATGCACACAAGTTTTATAGATTTGTGCAAAGTCTGAATCATGCTCATACAATGCCTTAATATGATCAAAGCCAATGAACTTAGTTTCAAGAGTGGAGAACAGAGCATACCTTCTTGAGAGTGCATCTGCAACCACATTAGACGTACCATTCTTGTGCTTGATCACATAGGAGAACTGCTCCAAGAACTCTACCCATTTGGCATGCCTTTTGTTAAGCTTGCCTTGTCCTTTTAAATACTTTAAGGACTCATGGTCACTGTTGATGACAAACTCTTTGGGTAAGAGATAGTGTTGCCAAGTTTGCAAAGCCCTTACTAATTCATACAATTCCTTATCATATGTGGAATAATTAAGAGCAGCCCCATTCAATTTTTCACTAAAATAAGCAATGAGACGCCCTTCTTGCATCAAAATAGCCCCTATCCCTACATTGGATGCATCTCATTCAATTTCAAATGACTTAGCAAAATTAGGCAAAGCAAGAATAGGTGCATTGGTTAATGCTTCCTTGAGGGCAGCAAAGGCTTGCTCTTGTTTTTCCCCCCATTTAAAACCAACATGCCTTTTAATCACTTCTTTCAAAGGTGTAGCTATTGTACTAATGTCTTTGACAAACCTCCTATAGAAACTAGCTAAGCCATGAAAGCTTCTTACCTCACTTGTGTTCTTAGGAGTTGGCCACTCTTGAATAGCTTTCACCTTCTCTTGATCAACCTGCACTCCTTGTGAGCTAACAACAAAACCAAGAAAAACTACATGGTCTATGCATAACACACATTTTTCCACATTCACTTACAATTTCTCATGCCTAAAAGCTTCCAGAACATACCTCAAATGCACAAGATGATCATCATAGGATTTGCTATAAATCAAAATATCATCAAAATACACCACAACAAACTTCCCTAAAAATTCCCTTAACACATGATTCATTAATCTCATGAAGGTACTAGGAGCATTAGTTAAACCAAATGGCATAACCAACCATTCATACAGCCCATATTTAGTTTTAAAAGTTGTTTTCCATTCATCCCCTTCTCTAATCCTAATTTGATGGTATCCACTCTTTAAATCAATTTTAGAGAAGAAACAAGCACCATGCAATTCATCCAATAAATCATCCAATCTAGGAATGGGGTGTCTATACTTTACCGTGATGTTATTGATGGCTTTACAATCAGTGCACATCCTCCATGTTCCATCTTTCTTAGGTACTAGAATGATTGGAACTGCACATGGACTTAAGCTTTCTTACACCCACCCTTTTTGCATCAAGTTTCCAACTTGTCTTTGAATCTCCTTGGTATCTTGGGGGTTACTCCTATAGGCTGGCCTGTTAGGCAATGAAACTCCTGGAATGAGATCAATTTGATGTTCTATGCCTCTTAGAGGCGGTAGTCCGTGAGGTACCTCTTTAGGAAAAACATCTTTAAATTCCTGCAACAAATTAGAAACCTCATTTGGAAGAGAGTTAGTAGGACTTGCATTTGTAAAATTATTCTCTTTACTCAAAAGTAAGAGCATTGGCTTTTTCAAATGCATTGCCTTTTTCACCTCTTTTTCTTTAATAAACAAGTTTGGTGCTTTTCTCTCTTTTTCTCTCTCTCTCTGTTTTTTTTCCTTGCTCTCTTCCACTCTCTTTTCTCTCTTGCTTTCTTTTTTCTCTCATTTTTAAATTATCCTCACTAACTTCTCTTGGTGTCAAGGGTGCAAGAATAGTCTTGCGTTCTTTATGAACAAAAGAGAACTTGTTGGTGTAACCATCATGCATAACTTTCTTATCATATTGCCAAGGTCTCCCAAGTAGCAAATGACAAACCTCCATTGGTACCACATCACATAAAACTGTATCATCATACTTTCCTATGGAGAAGTTCACTTCCACTTGTTTGCTTACGGTCACTTCACCATCCTCACTAAGCCATTGAAGCTTGTATGGCATTTACTCTTTGTCAACCTTGAAGATAACGTCTTGATTCTTGAACCTCGAGTTATATAAAGTTTAGGCAGCCAATTCGAGCGATCAACCAGAGTCGTGTTCCCTTGTGTTTGAAATCACCATATCGAAAATTCAAAATTAATTCTATATGTCTGTATACTTACTCAAATCCTTTGGAACTTCGTTATCAATATTTACTAATTTATTGTTTCCAAGGAAAACAAGTTTATTTTGCAAGTAGTAAAGATTAATACCCAATGGCTCTTTCACTTACCTGAGCTACTTTCTATCAGAAGCATTAAATTCACCCTCAACGTTCAAACAATGTATCTAATGGTTGGATCAATGAGTCTAACAAATAATCAAGCTTGATCAGCCTACAAATATAAGTACATTCAAGACAGAAGGAAGAAATTTTTTAAATACCTTTTGAAGAGATAAGGACAAAATATACAAGTCATGGCCAAAAAAAAAAAAAACACAAAGAACACAACATACAAGTGCTTACACGTTGCAATTACTAATCATTCAATACTTTGAGCTACTCAGTCTCCTATACTTGAATGTTAAACACTATTCAATTCTATATATTGTGAGAGTTCATATCTTGTAATCTTTATTACTTTGGAGAGTTACTCAAGATACTGGGACTTAAGGGGATTGGTTCTTACCTTGTAGGTTGTAAGAAGGAGTGATCGATAGACATAATAAGTATATTTATTAAAAGTAGGGCAATGAAGAGACGGAATCAGGATAAGATCGATTATGCATTATTTCTCTTTTCTCCTTGCTCACATCGTGATGATTTATTTATTTTATCCCAACACACGTCGTGATGATTTTATTTACTTGCTTTGAAGTTACTTGGTGATTGATGATGTCTCTTAATTTCCCCCGTCTCTATGATTGTTTAAAGCTTTATCTATAGGATTTTAAGTTGTTTAATGTTTTTTAATCACCCAATTCATCCTAGTGTAATATGCCATTAACATATTCAAATGGTCTAATCACTAGATCTTAAGTTTGACCCCAAAAAAAATCACTGGATCTTACATGATCACGGATCAATTTAACTTGAATCGGGTCTATATATATATATATATAAGCATACAAGTTGGTTTGGCTCTAGATTAGCGTGAAAGTGCTTGGTCTATTACTATTTATATTTAACTTTTTTAGTGTTAAATTCTACTCTATTTCAATATCAATATCATAACATATAAAATTTATAATATGTATCATTTATCAATAGGATACAGTTAATGTCTCATTTGGTATGGAAAGGAATTTTAGATTAAATAATACTCCTTCTAATCCTTAATATAACACATATTTAGGGAATTGATTTTTGTTCTAAATACAAGACATCTTTTTTATATTTGTAAATCTTTTTCTAATTTACCCTTATTGATGCTTCCTCAATAAAATAATCAAGGAGGAGATAAAAAATATGGAATTAAGGAAGATTACTAGGGAGTTTTTGAAAATATATGTTGCATTAATTAACTTAATCCACTTCCTTAATATAATCAAATTAGGCAATTATATTTTATATTAAGGAGCAAAGGAAATTGAAAAAATAAAATTGTTTATAAATCATTATGAAAAACCATATTCCCTCCGGTTTTTAATGTAAGGGTAAAATAATTAATTTTTAAAATTTAAAAGAAATTAGTTATATATATATATCAGTTATCCTAAGATACCATGTCGATCTAACGTCATTTGCAATACTATTAGAACTACCCCTTCATGAAAAGCTCTTTAACACATGCAATTAATAGCAAGAGTTTTCGAGCAAAAAAAATAGCAAGAGTTAGTAACATAGAAATGGTCTATTGGTATAAGACCTCGCTAGATCCCTGTGAGTCTCGAGTCTAAAACCTAAAGGAGTCACTTTTGTTGGGAGGAGTAACTGAACCGGATACCGGATGATAATATCAAAATAAAAAAAATCAATAGTTTAGGGAAAATTTATAAATATAGGAGAAAAAGTAAATTAAATATTATATTTAAGATGAAAGTAAACCATTTAACTATCTCATATATTAAGGATATAGGAGAGTGATAAATATTACATTTGCATGCCTCTCCATATAAGAGTATTGAGTTCATTTTTAATTTTTTAGAGTTAAAATACAGATCTACTCAAAGTATTTTTCTATGTGCATTTGAGACGAAAAGGTTTTTTTAGGTGTAAAAATATATATAAAGTTTTTAAAATGGTGTAAAAATGACATTGTCATTAAGTCAAACGACATAAATTGTTTAACATACATGTTAATAAAAAAAATAGTGCAAAAATACATATGAAGTGTTCCGAATTATTTAAAATGCCACAATCATTAAGTCAACTAACATTAGTTGTTTAACAAACAATTCACACACGTGTTGCGGAACATTTTTGTTCTTGGTAACCCTATCTGCAACTATGGGGTCTTTTGCCTAACACAAATGGCTAACCCTCCCCCAACTGCTTCATTCACCTTCCTTTTCTTTGGTTTCTTCACCGTTAGTGGTTTTGCCTTAGAGCTAATTAATAAGCTTCAAATTAAGAGCACTGTCCTTATAAATTAATCATGTGTTGGAAGGAGATGAAGATAAGGTTGGGAATGACTCATCTATCGTCATGAAAATAAACGCATCTAAATCGCTTGATTATATTCATCAATGACGAAGAAACAAAGAAAATGAGATGATTGTGTAGCCGTTGCGTCTTGCAGAAGACCCTACAACAACAGACAATATTGTTGGAAGTAAAAACGTTGTGCAACCGTGACATTTTAGCAGAATTTTGGTTACTTCATGTATGTATATTTTTGCACTATTATGAAAGCTTCATATGTATTTTTGATCTATATATTTAACTGTCATTTTTTTTAAATGATCGAGGTTGGTAGACTCAATGGCCATGACATTTTTACACCATTTTTAAAACTTTTTGTATACTTTTGTACCTAAAAAATCTTTTTGGTGTTAAGTGCGTATAACAAAATTTATGGGTAGATTTCCATCTTAACTTTCTTTCCTTGGGAAAATAACCAAAAAAAAATACTGTTAAAATATGTAAAAGATAAATAAAGGTGGTGAATTTCAATAATTTTAAATCGATTGATTTGGAATTTTGAAATGTTGACAAATGTGTGAAATTCCATAAGTAGCCTTACTTTTAAATTTTTTTTTTTAAAAAAAATCCCTAAAAACCCTTGTCGGTTGCCAAAGCTCTAGCAGTGGCCCTTCAACGAAGCCCTGGAGTCCTTGCTGGTGACAAGCCATTGAGATTCGACGTCATGATGTTTTTTTTATTGAATTTATCAAACAAAAGCAGTCAATACAAATAGTTAAGTTATTAACAACAATACTATAAAGTTGTAAATGATGGCCTAATATATATATATTTTAATTTCTCAAGTCAAAGTTGTCAATATGGATACTTGAGTTGTTAATATTGATTCTAAAGTTATAAAGCACAGTATTTGTGGGATATTTCTTAATAACTTTGACCGGAGCTCCAACAATCTAATATATTTTTTCCTACATTTCTCTAGTAAAAATTGTCAATATTGATACTTGTTAATAGTGATACTAAAGTTGTCAATGAACGAGATATGTGTTGAATATTTCTTAATAACTTTCATTGGAGCTCTAATGATTTTTTTTTTCATTTCTTGACCAAAAGTCATCAATATTGATATTTGAGTTGTTAATAGCGATATTAAATTTGTAAACGAAGTATTTGTTAAATATTTCCTAATAACTTTCACCGGAGCTTTGATGACTTTTTTTTTTAAAATTTCTTAGGAAAAATTTGTTGATATGGATACCCGAATTGTTAATAAAATATTCATTTTACAACTTTAATGTTACTATTAATAATTTGAATATCTATATTGAAAACTTTTTTCTAAGAAATTCAAAAAAAAAAATATTAAACCGTCATTTACAACTTTAGTATTGCTATTAACAACTCAAATATCTATATTGACAACTTTTACTTAAGAACTTTCACAAAAATATATTAGGCCATCGGCAAGGACACTAGAGCTTTGGCGATGTGCTGGGTTGGAGCTTTGGTGGATGGCAAGGGGTTTTAGAGTTTTTTTAAAAAATAAAAAAGCAATGACACTTATGTAATTTCACACACTTGTCATGATTTCAAATTTTTAAATCAGTTAATTTTGAATTATCGAAAGTCACCATCGTTATTTATCTCTTACATAGTTTGACAGTATTTTTCTGTAATCTTGCCTTTTTCCTTTTTATTATTGAAGTAATCAAATGGGGTCTAATACTATATAGGTGAAGAAGGAATGATTAGTTATATTGACTGATTATTATAATTATGGAATGATAAGGGGCGTGATCATTTTTAATTAGTCAAAACCTCGAACTCCACCAAAGTTTAATTAGAAGTCAAAATCGGATCTCATTATATGACTTTGGGGATTTTATTGATAGTGAAATAAATTTGTTCAAATTCAAATCTAATTATTTGTATTCCTTTTTTCTCGTACCAATCGTTCTTCTAGTTAGACTCCCCCTCGTCATTCCACAGACAAAATGTCATCATTAGTTTTCTTTAATTTATTTTTATCTTCAAATATCGGATTTAGCTTTCCAACTGGATTTTCATTAATTATTGTGTAATTATTTGTATTCTTATCACCAACTTTTTTTTTAAAAAAAAAAAAATCAAATCTTAATAATACTCCGTACATCGCATGATTTGCAGATATACTACTAACACTAATAATAATATAGATAGATATACAGATACAGATGTTAGAGATATATAATTTAATTAGAAAAGCCTTTGATTTTCTCCAAAAAAAAAAAAACTGTGTGTATTGAATATAGGATTAAGGTGGACTCACAACATTGAAATATTTGTTCAAATGCATCGAGTCGGCACTTTGAAGTTTGTTTTAAATGCATCAAATACCCTAAATTATTTTTTGTTACATCCAATACTCAAAAATATTTTTTCATGTATATCATTCATCCTGATGATGACCGAAAATATTTTAAGAAGTTAGATGCACCTTAAACATTAATTGTATGATCAATCAAAAAAATAATGAACATATTATTTATTAAGAAAATTATCTCGCAGTCTAAGACTTATGGGCATATCTTCTTATATATATATATATATATATAAAGTACTTTAACCACTATTTTGTTTTGTTTTAATTACACAGACCTCCCCTCTATTTTGAAAACATATGCTTAAATCTAAACTGTTAACTCTATTAAGAATATTCTAAAAGATTCTAAAAATATATTTTTAATTGAAATTTATATAAAAATAAAATTTATCTATTAGTTTACCCTTAATGATAAATCCTAAATCTTAATTGACAACTTGTAAATGTCACAAACTTTTAAAAATTTGAGTAAGTTTTTTAAATGTTTGTAGAAAAAATATTAAAATTTAAATGACTTAATACAATCTCTCAAACATATTTAGTTTATTATATTTGATAGGAAAAAATTTGTTTGATATATATTTTTAGTCATTTAAGAAACTAAAAATAAATAATTTTTTAATGAATATGGTAAAAAAAATTAAAATTATAAATTTTATAATTCTCAAAATTCATAAATTTTTAACATATTAGAAAGTTAAAAAGATCTATTAGGATAAAATTTGATGGTATAAATTTTTTTTTTTGGCCCACATTCATATGTATTTGTTTAAATAATTCTAATATTAAAAAAGGATATTTTGGTAAAACAAAAGTTCAAAAGTCAAACTTAACGATCGACTAACGGTTTGGGTGAATGGACATAGAATCTTAAAATATAAGGGAGGTCTATGTAATATACATTTTAATTTTAAAAGAGGTCTATATGGGTTTTTAAAATAGAAGGGAGGTCTGTATAATATATATATATATATATATATATATATTAGAAAATAAAATTCAAGTGCATTAAGATGTCAAGTATATACTGATTAAAAAAATTTAATCCCAGAAGTTAAAGGTAAATACAACCTATTTGGTTTAAACAGAGAGGGAGGGAGAGAGAGGAGAGATAAATTTTTTTTCTCACCTTATACTAAAATTAATATATAAATAAAATTATGTGTAATATGAGACTGTATATATACATCATACAACATATATATAAGAGTATGATTATTTATTATTTATAGACTAAATTATACATAATCTCTGAAGGTTGAATTATATGTAGGTAATTTTATTGATTTAAAATTGTATAACGAAGCTCTCTCTAAATCTTTATATTTATGTAGATAATTCTTATGCCATCAAGTTTGACATTTTTTTTTAAAATGAAAAGAGCGACATATTTGCACTTAATTTGAATTTTAGAGGAGTTATATATCTACACATGACTCCAAATTTAACCAGGACATCTGCACAAGTTTAAAAATTTAAGAATATTTTGTTAGATTTTTGAAATTATTAAAGTAATTTGCGCATAGTTCAAAAATTATGAGCAATTTAGCTTGGGAGAATCATAATAAAATCCAATTAAAATACATAAATCCAGATTCATGCATTCATGCACTTTTAACAAATCTTTAATTAGACAAAGAGGTTTAATTAGACATTTCTGAATATTATTCAAAGACTATAATACCCTTCTAATTGAAATGATGACTACATATCACCAACCATTTGGGAAAAAAGAAATTTAAAAACTTATACATCAATTAGGATTTTTGAGCTACAAAATCAGAGAAGAGAATAGTATTTTCGGCCGACGAAGAATAAGATTAAAATAGATTACTCATGATTGGATGCCAAATAAGATTAAAATAAGATAAGTTGGTATGAAGTGGATGTCCAATCTTCATTTTAATAATAGGGGCATTATAGTCTTTTAATAACATTAAAAAAATTTAATCAGGGGCATAAATCTAGATATAAGTATTTTAATTAGATTCTATTAAGATTATTCTCTCATTAAGCTTTCTCTATAAATTGATATCTCTAATTTCTTAACAAGACCAAAATACTCATTTTTTAACATTTAAACTCTGATAAAACACAAAAAAATAAAATAAATGAAGACAAAAAAATTACATACAGCTCTGTAAAATATATGAATAAAGGTTATTTTATATTTTAAAAAATAAGTCTCTTCTAGGAGAACAAAAAATAGAAAACTATACTATTTATTACTATATATAATCACCAAATTGAAAAAATAAAACTTATTGATAGATCATGAAAGGAAGGATCCCACCAAATTAAATGCGAATTGTTATATGGTCCCCTTTGGTTAGTCAAAAGGTCAAGTTTCATTCAAACCTTCTTCTTCTGATGCCCACCTCTTTAAATTTATATTTATACCTCTGCCATTTATATATAACACTACTAAGTACTAACTCTTTCAACTTGTCCCTTTCATCTTTCATCCCCACTAAGCTACTTGTTTTCTTTCCCCTTTTATCTTTTAATAACTACTAGTGTGATCTGGGTAAGGTTCTGAAACCCGAACCGGTGACTGAATCGGTCGGGGTATTGGGTTAAGGGTTAGTGGGTTAGCCCGGAGTTAACCCGGGCTAGACCGGTGAGGTATAAAAAAAATTAGAAAATAATTAATTCCTCATCACACCAACCTAAATTTCACATACCATATATCATTTCAATACTTTAGATCAGTAGTAAAATAACTATATATTTCAATACTTGTGACATATTCAGATATTCAAATCAGATTGCCTTTAAAAAAAAAAAATTGGAACTGGGTTGACCCTTGTAACCCGGTCGGTTTACACCGGTTTCACCGGGTCAGTCCGGTTTTGCACCAAACCGGATTGGTTTCACGGCTGGTTGGCCAATTCCCAGTCTGAACCGGTCGGTTCGGTTCGGTTTCACAAACCATGGATCTAGGTCATCTGAAAATTATTTATAAATAATACGATTTATTAAATCTTATTTATATACTCCTTCAATCCTAAATTGATCTAGTTTGGGGGTAAATTTTGGTTGCAAGACATATTTTCATATATCTCTAATATATATAATTTTTAAGCTAATTTGTCTAACTTATAAATTAAAATAATAATATAATGTTACACAAAAATATTTTAGCGAGATTATGTCATATTTGCTATAATCAAGCAATTTCTTTAGCTTCATTAATTGTTTTTTTTTCAAATTTAATGAAAAGATCTTACATTAAGCACTAAATGACTAATATATAGGAAAATTTAATTTCCTTTTTTTTGGTCGAAAGGAAAATTTAATTTCCACGTTCCTACAGTTTCATTAAATTTTTATTAGGTCCTTACAGTTTCATCTTGTTAATTTATCAATCACTCGAAGAAAAAAAATTTCTTTTAGACTTATTAAAATGTGCTTTTTATATACAGATTCTCCACTAAAACTCTTTTTACACTGCAAATATGCGCTGATGCCCGATTTCATTCCTAAGCATAGCTAAAGTCAAAGATCATAATTCTTGAATTGGGTGCTAGGTTTGCTGATCTTTTATATTCTGATCCTTCTAAAAACAGTGGTTAAGAGTATTGTTTTTTATGATTGCCCTACCAACTTTTTGTATAGAATATTTTAGTTATAATTTTATAATGAAGTATTTAGTTGAAAATATTTATCATATATTCCTTGTATTCTCATCAAAGAAATAATTGGTTTATACCAACCAATGCTTAGTTTAACTGACAATGAGTTGTATCATAGATGCTTATTATGTGCATTAATGTTTATATAAGTGACTTTTATTTCAACTAATTAACTTTTGCAAACTAAAAGTAAAAGTAAAAATCAAATGGTGTAATGTGATTTATATTTAGATATGATTTTATAAAAATAACAGTTTGATAAAAACTTATTTTGATAACGAATTGAAAAGTTGGTTTAAAAAAAATTCAAATATACCAAAAAAGATAATAAAAAAATTACTTCAATTTTTACTTGATTTTTGAGAAAAAGCCATTTTATGTAAATGTTAATCCCAATTTGGAAGTCAATATGCCTTCCAACTTCCAAAGCTCAGTTCAGTCCTAAAAATGCAGTAGTCTCCGATAAACAAGTGAATGAGAGATTGATTTATAATATTAATGGATGATATTGCTGAAAAGTATTATTATTATTATTATTATTATTATTTTTATTATTATTATTTGATACGACAATTTTAGGAAAAGGGTTGGGCTCATCCACAATCCAAGGATAGGACGCTTGGAATCCAGTCCGCAAAGTATACTGAGTTAGAGAGTATACATGCTTCCACATCTTCCTAGCGTTTTCACTGCTTCGTAGATCTTTAGGATGTCTCCCCCAACGCTTTGATCAACTTTAAGATCGAACCTCCTCCTTTTTAATGAAAAAATCCGACCTCTTCATTAGTTAAACCTAAGAACGAGGGGTTGCTGAAAAGTATATAATTATATATACAAACCTACAAAATATCTTTTAACCGAAGATAGAAACTTGAAGGAGAATAATGGTGGGAGCTCACAAGCGTACCCGTAAATGGAGGAATATGCATAGCATCATCATCAATATCAAGTTTGTCTCCCAAACGGCCTAAGCATATGAAAACACCCTAAAAAGCCTATTTTCTGTGAGCAGCCAAGTGATGGACACCATTAATGAAGGTCCTTGTGATCTGTGAAAGTGTACAGGTTGACAGAAAAATGCATTACTAAGAAACCCCAAAATTGAAAAGCCACTTTAGCCACAACAAAAAGTGTGCAAAAGTGGAAACTCCTACCTACCTACCTACCTCCTCCTACATATTACTCTCCCATTTTCCTTTCACCTCTAAAGTTTCAACCATGAAGCATCTACTATAATTATAATCACGGAGTATGATTTTCTTATCATCTGTTTTCTTCAGTCTTATTTAAGCCGTTGATTAGGAAAATAATAATAATAATAAAAAATAATAACGTGACTTTTAAATTAATTATTTAAAAATTGTGAGGGACAATGGAAAAAGAATTCTGAGCGAAACTCAATTCTATGATTACGATTACTCTTCTTTATATTATTGTTTATGTGTGTTTGGTTTTTTTTTTTTAGTTTGACAAAAGTTTATTTGACAAAAATGAATTAGATAAAAGGTTATTTATGTTTGAATATACATTTTTTTTCCAAAAATAAGTTTGGTAGAATAAAACTTGTTTGAAAAATAAGTTTCATAGAATAAAAGGTGTTTGAAAAAATAGTATATAATAATAAATTCTCTTAAATGTATGGTTATTAAAAAGGACCTGGATTTCATTGTATGTTATTTTTATTATATAAAACTTGATATTTTTGGAAAAATACATATAAAGGGGCTTCTTCAAAAATATAGGTCCCAACAGGATTAACATAGTAAAAATAGAACAAAATTATTTTTGCAGGGAAATGATATTTAAGTTTCAAAAGATTGAATTAATGACAGTTAAGTCTCTATTTTCTTTTTAAAAAATGAGTTGCAAAATGCAAACAATAATTCCAATTACATATATTTGTGAGTTACATTTAAAATTAATATTTGCAAGTTATTTTTTTTTAAAATTTTTTGGTAAACTAACTGTCATTAACTATATCTTTTGAGATCATATTGTCATCATCTCTGGTTTTTTTTTTTAACCAAACATTATCCAAAATTTTGTTGAAGGGCTAATATATAAGAGCATAAGTTTGTTTTTTCTTTTAAAAAAAATTACAAAAATAAGCACTAATGACTTAATTTTATAATTATTAGTGAGACCCAACAATAACTATTAAGAAATTAATATTGATTGTTACGATTTTAAGGGTAGGAGGTAACATCAGCTCTTTTCAATACTTCATGACAAGATTAATGGAATAAAAATGAACTAAACAACAAAAAGCAACAACGTGGATGACGTCACAAGTTCTTCATTTTTTTTTTGGGGTCAAAGTCACAAGTTCTTCATAAGATGCACTGTGCTATATTTTTTTTAAAAGGCCACCTACGAGATAACATACATACTCTAAATATAGCATATAGTGAAACTGGTGTCAGAACATGATCCAGGATTACAATGTCCAATACAGATTGTGGAAACGGCACACCGTATTGAAGAGAGAGAGAGAGAGAGCCAAAAAATAAAGAGGAGCTCGTGGTTAATTGCGTGTAGCACCGACGGTGTTTGCCTGTTTGGGATAATTGATATTACTGTTGGGACTAGAAATGGTGACGTTTAAAATAGGGTTAAATATCAATTTTATTATGGAAGTATTAGTTAGGGGCGTTTAGTATCTAGAAGTTTTTTTTTTGGTATCATTCTTTTCCTAAAAGTTTACAAACATAGCAATTTTGACTATCAATTTATCTTAACCGTTGAATTGTTGTTCTTATTTATAAACTTTTAGGGCAAATTTGCTTCTAAAAAAACTTCTAGGATAAATTTGCTTCTAAAAAAACTTCCGAAGCATATTTATTCATTTTTGTAAACTTTCAAGGGAAAAATATACCAAAAAAAAAAACTTCCAAAATGCTGAATGATCGTTGGCTAATACTTTCGTAACAAAAATGATATTTAACCTTTTAAAATAAAATGCTCTTTCTTTCTTTCTTTTTGTGTTTTTGTGTGGCTCGAATTAAACGACAGTGATATTGAGTGGCGTTCCATGTTGGGTGTTGCCTGAGCAACGGTAAAGCAGTGGCACATGCAAAGAAAAGAAAGAAACGACGGCAAGCAAACGATTCCAAAAAGCCTCTTTGTTCGGTGTTTGATTAAAAGGAGGTTTCGATCTCCTTCAACTTACGTTTCAAAGTTGAATTTGTTTCTCACCTTTTTGAAATCCACACGCAAAAATCTTCTCGTTCCAGATTACTCTTTCATGTGTCCCGTTTTACAAGGGACTCATCCATCCACATTACTCTTTCATGTGGTTGCTACTTGCTATTCAACACTTCAACGACCTCATGCATGCAGACGTCGTAGCTTTATGTGGTTCCTTTTTAAATTGTTGTTGTTAGAGTAAATATCCTATTTGGTCCCTGGAAAAAAACATGGACCCCTTTTTCGTCCCCAAAGACTAAAATGAGATATTTTTATGGACTAAAAAAGGGTTTTTGGAAATTTTCGAAAGACCAAAATGGGGTCCTTTTTTTTTTTTTTTGGAAATCCATCATTTTCAGGGACTAAAAAGGGATTTCGTTGTTTGAGGGACTAAAATGGGGTCCGTGTTTTTTTCAGGGACTAAATAGGGTATTTACTCTTATTGTTATATGTTTTCTCTTTTTTAATCCGTACTTTTACTTGTTGTAATTTATTTCTTTTAATGTGAAATTTCATTTCATCAGGAAAAAAATGCACAAAATATTCTCAAATTTATGGATTTTTATTCAATATTCTATAACGGTCTATAAATTTGAGATTAAATTTTGTAACGAAATAAATTAAATGTATGTAATTTTTTTATTAAAAAAATGTTAATGATACAAGTAATAAATAACAATTTAACTTGTCAAATGATAATAACAATTAAGACAGTGACAACTAATTTTAACAATAGTTTAATAAGTAACAACTTTAAACTTATTAAAATGACAACAACAATTAAGACCCTTTTAACTAATTTGATAAGGATAAACATGTTGTAACACCCCAACTTTTCTAAAGCATTTTCAAAATAATTTAACCAGAGTAGGGCAACGAAATGATTTTAAATACAGAGTAACTGATATTCAACCACTGTAGTGTACTGGTTTGCTGATACAAAGAGTTCGAAAGACTATACATATCTACAGGACTTTCTCCAGCTAGTCCTTCTGCCTGCTGCTTACCCTTGTTTCTGTTTCTGTTCACTCCGAAAATCCTGAAGCTACAGTAAGAGCTGAGGTTCAATACCCATTGAACCTCAGGTAACGGTTAACCTCATGCTTATGTATCAAATATGTATGACAGATATTCATGTCAAAACAGCAATAATCACATACAATACATTCATAATCAAATAATAACATAACACAGCCACTGCAATATGCATGTTATTATAGTCTGCACTATTCACCAGTGCCACGGTGTACATCCGTGTCCTCAGCGCTAGGAAAACATAACGGCGTTATCAAGACTATAACCCGTATCAAGTTGTATGTGTATGATCAATTTTCAAAAAAACAGAATTTCAGACTATCTATCACATATAAGCATACCATAAGCATCAGAGTTAAGGTTACAATACGCGTCCGTACCTTCCTTCCACGTGAATAGTAAATTACTATTCATGTATACGGCACTATTCACGTATCCCCAAACTTCCTTTGAATCTGACTCCGGAATCCACGGATATCCTATAATATCATTTTTATCAGTGACCATTAATTTTCAGCATTTGCGGAAACTATGTTGGATATTTACTATTCATGTGAATAGTACCAGTAAAAATATTTTTACCGTGCCGGTAAATATTTTTTACTGTGCCAGTAAATAATATTTACTGTCCAAGGATAATTCTTTTCTGATGTGACAGATCAGACTAAGCTGCAGCCACAGAGCATACTCAGAAAAACTCTATCTGGCATTTCTACTATAATTACCAAAAGAAACTACCAAATATTAAGACTAGAGACCAAAGAACTTACCCTTGAAGTTCCTGCTCATTCTCTCCAGCTTCAAGAACTTTACTCTAAACTCTCTCTCTAACTCTAAGAATTCTCACTCTTCTCTTAAACTCAACTGTTGTTCTCTGAGTTTGGTGTGAAGAAAATGAAGAAATGAAGCCTCTATTTATAGTGAAAAAGCATGACACTATTCATACTTTATCAGGTCAGATTTTGGCCGTTGGATCTTGACTTTAAATATGGCTTCATCTCAACCGTCCAATCCATTTGCTTACGTCATCGATGACGTCATCAAGATGCTTACGTCATCGATGACGTCATCATGACGATGACACTTTCTTACTCTTTTGCATTTATCCTATAAAGATTTCCTGATCGGTGTTCTAATCGCGTTATATTAGAAATTCTCAAGAATCCGGAAGCACAGCCTTGAAGTTCTATTTTTCCTCTTCAGAAATATCTGGGTCAACTAAATTTTTGATCCTATTTAGGGTATTCCGTAACCTGCCGAAGATTTTAAGTCGGACACTGACGGTTACAGAAATTACTTCGGGTGACACCATCTTCTAGACAAAAATTCACTGATTCATAATATGTGCAGTTGTTTACTACTTAATTCAAGGAGTTTGAGTTATGATTTATTTCCTACAGATTCCACTATCTGTCCTGCTTCAAAATATCGGTTTCAACCTATCTCAATAATCATTCCGCCGATTACGGAAATGACTTTGGAGATAACCCACTCTGAGATAGAAATTCACTTGTTTATAATATACCCTTACTTTAAAAACCTAATTCACGGTTTATTGGAAATAATTTTATTTCTATTGTTTTCCAAAGTATAAGATATTATATTATAATAATATTATTATTGAGTGGGTCCCGCGTGCAAAATTTTTTCAAAACTCACGGGATGGCTGTCGGGAGAGGAAATTATTTGGCTGTGGGTCCCGCATGAATAGTAAATACGTATTTTCAAAAAGTGAATACGTATTTAGGAATAGTAAATACCGTATTTTTGAATAGTAAATACCGTATTTGTGAATAGTAAATACTTTTCATATTTCTCAAAATATCGATTAAATACCGTATTTATAAAAAGTGAATACGTATTTGTGAATAGTGAATACTATTCATGTACGTATTTGTGAATAGTAAACACTATTCATGTCCAATAAAATACTGATTCTAAATTCATTTTCAAAAATAGGGTCTAATAGTCCTCCGAAAATAGGCTAATTTTCTAGTCTTTAGGTCCAAAATTCAGAATGTTACAATTCTCCCCCCGTTCAATAAATTTCGTCCTCGAAATTTGACAATAAAAAAATCAAAAGGTTATCTAGACCTCTAATATACTTCTTCCTTATACATGCTTATCTAGCATACATCCTACTATTCAATGCTCCATTAAACTGGGAACATTTCACAAATGCTCCATTTCATTTTCTATAATTCAACCTCTTCCTTTGTACTAGCATGCCAACTAGTGATCCAGGAAAAATTCTATTTTCTGGGTTTGTCTATCACTCCAATTCTCTTAATTCTGGTACCAAGTATCATCATAGATACTATTCTCATCATCATTTCAAATCTTCGGATTCTCTCCGGTTCATCTAATATTATTAGAAAGTCACCCTTCCCAAGATTACTATCACCTTAGCACGCTTACGCTTCAAAATCCTATTTTCAAATGTCAATTCCGACATCTTGAGTCAGTTGCACATCTAAGACAGATTTCTTAGATAAATGTGCGTATAAACGTCCAAACTTATTTTCTTGAAAACACAGCTGGCAATAAATGCCATAGCGATTTCTGTCTGCAAAGGTCTAGGAAACTGCGACCCCTAACGGTGGCTAGGGTGCACTAGGGTGCGGTGCCATAAAATTTTCCGCATAACAACAAAGTCTGCACTATTCTGAGCCAACGACAGATGAGAATCCGATGCTGCTTAACAAAATCTAGACGTTGCTAGCCCAGCTATAAATCGAGTAAATGTTTCATGTTCTCTCAAACTTCACAAAATATTCATTTCCTCTCCGATCGTAATCTTCACTATAACCTTCCACATTATCCTTAAACATGGCCGGTTCAAGTAACTCTATTCCAGTCTCCGATTCATTCAACCCTTTCTTTCTTGAAGCCTTACTTCATGACTATCAGACTAACATGTTGTCTGATTTGTCAAACAATGCATCATACCCTTATTCTTCTTTATTTCCCCAAAATCCCGTAAGTATGAACGTTCATCCATCTGCCTCAACGATTAACATTCCTACTCCTCCTCCAAGGATACAAGATTCTATTTTTACAACTACTAACAGAAAGGAATCTGAAGCAGGTCCATCAAGGCGACCTGTCCAAAGGTGTCGTAATGTGGCAGAACTTATGGAGTCTACGGTACCTTCTCAACCAAGGAATCCTGCTTCTACCTTGACTGAGACTACTAATCCATTTTCATGTGGTTGCTGCCATGTTCTACGAGAGATTATTCATACCAATGGACTTCAATACCATAAACTTGAAGTTCATGGGAGGATTGGTATGATATGCCACGCTGTCTTTCACCAGGACGTACAAGGAGGTTCTTTCAGCCCTCAAGTATTTGACTTTGGTAAGAAGAATTTAGATGATGTCAAACATTTTCTAGAAAATTATTGTTTGAATCAAAAATCTTTAGGGTATGTCCTGGTGTCGGATCCCATATCAGCCTACTATGAGGCTCTCTGTGTTGGTTTGGAATGGACTAAAAATCAAAATGAACTCCCTAATAGTTCATTTCCAACCAATACAGAAAATATATCCAATAAAGGAAAAGAGCTCATGGTTGTAAATAATAATCCTTCAGTCCCCATACCTAGTAATCCATACCGATCAAGAGCTGAACAAAATATTAGAGCTGCATCAATGTCAATAGATGATCTTAGAGACTTCTTCCATTTACCTCAACAAGAAGCGGCTCAACAAGTTCGTCTATGCAAAAATGTTCTAATGAAAATATGCCATAGGGGAGGAATAAAGCATTGGCCGTATGTAAAAATTCGAAGCACTATGAAGCAAATAGCTAGATTGAGAAAAACAATGTCTTCTGATGGTCCTCTCTCAAGTGCAGCCGCTCAGGAAGAAATTAATAGACTTAAACTTGAGATAGTCGAAGCTTGCGGTGGGATTGTACCAACTGTTGTTCTTGATGCTTGAATTAATATAGTCTACTCTTCTTAGCCTTCTTGCTAATGTTTGTAATCTCTTATTCTAGGATTCATAAGGATTTTCGAGTTTTCCTGCCAAACTCAGCTTTATCTTATTAAATTCAAACTTAAGCCAGTTATTCTGTATAATCAAGACTATGTCCGCATTCTGTTATGGTATTGTCATCTGTTACTCATATAAATTAGCTAGGTAAGTGTAAATCTAGCGAAAATCTCTTTATACTTCTTACAACGGCAACAAAATGAATAACCATCAAATAGGGGCTTAGTCTTTCAATCACTTTCCTAGACACCAATAAAAATATTCATCCCCTAGAAAGTAATTTGGGCCTACAGAATCCAATATTCAATAAATTTTCTTGTCTCATTTTCAAATTTTCAAACATGAAAAATTTTCCGTGGTTTCAGTACATTTCACAATCTGCACTATACCACAAAGTAATAGTGCTATAACATTTTTAAATTTAATCGCTGCCATCACAAATTCGTGAAAACATTTTTCACTGCCGGATCATTTTCAAAAACTTTTATTACCGGCACATATCTTTGAGGGAGCTAATTTATTTCACAAAATTTTACAATTGAGAGTACACACCATTATTTTAACCATTTGGTACAGTGAGCGCCTTCTCCCAATCCCCAAATCCAGTTTTAACAGTATTATCAACAATGTGGGAGAACCTCCGCCCCTTTCTCAGGAGACCCAGTGTTCACACTGGCACATAAAGTAGCAACCCTATCTAGCGGAACTCAGTCCAGTCATAGACAGTCAGGTTGTACTAAACAAAACATATGCCCTCGGCAAAGTGTTATGGATTGGGTGCGTTCACTGTTGGTGCGATTTCCATTTTCTCAAACAAAATCCCTCCAAAAACTTTTTGTTCAAAGAGAACATTTATCAAAGGCCAGCGATTTCAAACGTTTTAAAACATCTGGCAGACCCAGCAAACTGTGTACATCTACAACAGCTTCTGTCCTTCCAGTTTTGTACTGACTTTACCACAACATAGTTGAAAACTCAGTTTCAAACTCTGGGTTCTAACAAAACCGTTTGTACAAGACAACATCATAACCATCACTGTGGTCTCAAATTCTGTTGAAAAAATATTTCATTTGAAAACTCGATTTCACAAATTTGAAAGTAAACTCTGAAAATTTCAAAATAGCAGGTGCATTGGTAAGTTCAAAAATTCAATTTTTTTAAAACCTTACTTAGGAATCAGACAACTAACATTAGAAGGTCATTACTAACTACATACATCCGGACCTCTGTTCTTGACTACTCAAACCATATGTATAATGCTTAGTTTGTTCTACTTAACTCATCTGGCTATTCCTAACTTTGCCCGTTATCCTCGGGTTTCACAAACTTTTTGGGACACTTCTCGTATTTGTTGTCTAACAACCGTGGGCTTCTGCTAGCTTATAAACACAATATGTACTATATAGCACTGGAGCAAACCATGACGATATACTAAGTTACAACAGTCTTTTCTCTAGGGAACCTATTCAATGTGAGATTCATTATAATGTACTTACCTTGAGAACCGATGCACTGGTAACTCTACTTTATGGTTCGTTGTCACGGCGGCTCCACTCTACGGTTCGTCGTCACGGTGGCTCTGCTCTACGGTACATTACTCGGTGCTTCACTCAGTCTTCTCAGACCAGTCAGCTTTTCCGGTTAGCATCCTTGTAGGTAAACCTCCTTGATCAGAACTCCCCGTAGGTATCCTTCTCCGATTAAACTTTCCATAAGTAGCGCCAGTGATCGTCTTTGAATCATTATA
This sequence comes from Acacia crassicarpa, assembly GCA_034222035.1. Lineage (NCBI taxonomy): Eukaryota > Viridiplantae > Streptophyta > Magnoliopsida > Fabales > Fabaceae > Acacia > Acacia crassicarpa. The sequence continues at coordinate 25,170,333 of JAWXYG010000010.1, read as the reverse complement.
ATGAGAACTCAAATCTTAACAGGTTCCTATCCTTTAGTAGTTTCATAAACCGTTGTTTCTATGTCTGCCATCTTATCTAGGGTCATTCTATTTGTAAATTTTCACTTTCTATTTAGCTCCAAGCATAATTCTTAACTCAATTTTCCCTATCGGGTAGCCACTTACTTTATAGGGAATCTATTAGCCACTAACATCTCTATGGTTCTTGGTCCCACCTTGAGACCATAACCTGGTGGCTACTGAGGTTTCCAGCTTTCGTATGGTTCTGTTAAGGAACTATCTCTTAGGTATTTGGAACCTAAGCAAAACTCACTCATATTTTCTAAGGGTTCCTACTCTCACAGGGGTCATAGTTCTGAGATTTCTCTCGCTTAAGCAATATTAACTTCATAATGTCTATTGATTCTTGGTACTAATATTGATATACTTACTACTGGGTACCTACAACTCTCATAGGCACTAGTATGACATAACTGTCTCCCCAGAATTACTGGGTACTTTCCCTCTTCTGTCAATTGATCACCATCGTCAAGGACTTAATCAAAAGATCTTCGTCCCCAGAGCCACGCCCCTTTGCACGCATGGTGTCTGGCCTCTACAAGGTAGGGATTTTCTTCTCAGGGTACCTTAACAAGTTATTATTTTGACAAGGACATTAAATCGATAGGTTACTATCCAAGGGAAACCTAAACAGTAGGTTATTATTTACCGGAAAACTTAAGTCATACCAACTTCTCTGTACTACTTCCCTTGAAACTCTGAGCGGGGATTTAACTTAGATTCCGATTCCCATATCAAAAGTCTTAAAGTTTAACAACAGAAACCATATTCTGTGCCATCTACTCTATATCAAGGCCTCCCGAGCCTAACCCCTTTTCCTTAGGATGTACGTCCTTTTTGTATCACAACACCAGTATTGTATCAGTACTTGTACTTGTTTTTTCGAAATACTTTTAAAACCATGGCTTAGAACCTAACTTAGTTAGTCAAACCGATTGGCCAGGTAGGCGTCTATCATGGGAGCCTCACCGTGCTAGGGTGACTGATTGGCTGATCCACATAGACTCGGCCCTACCTTCGGCACCAATGGTTTACTGTAACTGAGTCGGGTTCATACCAGATAAAACACTTTTGAAAGCTTAGAACCTAACTCCGCTACTCAGACAATCCGACTAGGCAGGTGTATTTGTGGAAGGCTCGACGAATTCAAGGAAACTGATTACCAACCACAAAACCCCTTTCTAGATATCAGACTGTTTGGAGTAACTTAGTTAACTCTGTGCCAGGATGTCTGCTCTGATACCAAAATGTCTCCGTGGTGCCCATACACCGTGGCAACATAACGTACCTCAGCCGCTAGTTTTACGCACCGCCTCACGGCTCAGGGTACGCCCATACGTCCCAGTGCAACCAGACTCCCTGGCCATGTCGGGGTAAGAGCCAATGCTTCGCCACAGATCACACTGTGAGAACCCCCGATCATGGTTACCTTTAACTAGCTCTGATACCAAAATGTAACACCCCAACTTTTCTAAAGCATTTTCAAAATAATTTAACCAGAGTAGGGCAACGAAATGATTTTAAATACAGAGTAACTGATATTCAACCACTGTAGTGTACTGGTTTGCTGATACAAAGAGTTCGAAAGACTATACATATCTACAGGACTTTCTCCAGCTAGTCCTTCTGCCTGCTGCTTACCCTTGTTTCTGTTTCTGTTCACTCCGAAAATCCTGAAGCTACAGTAAGAGCTGAGGTTCAATACCCATTGAACCTCAGGTAACGGTTAACCTCATGCTTATGTATCAAATATGTATGACAGATATTCATGTCAAAACAGCAATAATCACATACAATACATTCATAATCAAATAATAACATAACACAGCCACTGCAATATGCATGTTATTATAGTCTGCACTATTCACCAGTGCCACGGTGTACATCCGTGTCCTCAGCGCTAGGAAAACATAACGGCGTTATCAAGACTATAACCCGTATCAAGTTGTATGTGTATGATCAATTTTCAAAAAAACAGAATTTCAGACTATCTATCACATATAAGCATACCATAAGCATCAGAGTTAAGGTTACAATACGCGTCCGTACCTTCCTTCCACGTGAATAGTAAATTACTATTCATGTATACGGCACTATTCACGTATCCCCAAACTTCCTTTGAATCTGACTCCGGAATCCACGGATATCCTATAATATCATTTTTATCAGTGACCATTAATTTTCAGCATTTGCGGAAACTATGTTGGATATTTACTATTCATGTGAATAGTACCAGTAAAAATATTTTTACCGTGCCGGTAAATATTTTTTACTGTGCCAGTAAATAATATTTACTGTCCAAGGATAATTCTTTTCTGATGTGACAGATCAGACTAAGCTGCAGCCACAGAGCATACTCAGAAAAACTCTATCTGGCATTTCTACTATAATTACCAAAAGAAACTACCAAATATTAAGACTAGAGACCAAAGAACTTACCCTTGAAGTTCCTGCTCATTCTCTCCAGCTTCAAGAACTTTACTCTAAACTCTCTCTCTAACTCTAAGAATTCTCACTCTTCTCTTAAACTCAACTGTTGTTCTCTGAGTTTGGTGTGAAGAAAATGAAGAAATGAAGCCTCTATTTATAGTGAAAAAGCATGACACTATTCATACTTTATCAGGTCAGATTTTGGCCGTTGGATCTTGACTTTAAATATGGCTTCATCTCAACCGTCCAATCCATTTGCTTACGTCATCGATGACGTCATCAAGATGCTTACGTCATCGATGACGTCATCATGACGATGACACTTTCTTACTCTTTTGCATTTATCCTATAAAGATTTCCTGATCGGTGTTCTAATCGCGTTATATTAGAAATTCTCAAGAATCCGGAAGCACAGCCTTGAAGTTCTATTTTTCCTCTTCAGAAATATCTGGGTCAACTAAATTTTTGATCCTATTTAGGGTATTCCGTAACCTGCCGAAGATTTTAAGTCGGACACTGACGGTTACAGAAATTACTTCGGGTGACACCATCTTCTAGACAAAAATTCACTGATTCATAATATGTGCAGTTGTTTACTACTTAATTCAAGGAGTTTGAGTTATGATTTATTTCCTACAGATTCCACTATCTGTCCTGCTTCAAAATATCGGTTTCAACCTATCTCAATAATCATTCCGCCGATTACGGAAATGACTTTGGAGATAACCCACTCTGAGATAGAAATTCACTTGTTTATAATATACCCTTACTTTAAAAACCTAATTCACGGTTTATTGGAAATAATTTTATTTCTATTGTTTTCCAAAGTATAAGATATTATATTATAATAATATTATTATTGAGTGGGTCCCGCGTGCAAAATTTTTTCAAAACTCACGGGATGGCTGTCGGGAGAGGAAATTATTTGGCTGTGGGTCCCGCATGAATAGTAAATACGTATTTTCAAAAAGTGAATACGTATTTAGGAATAGTAAATACCGTATTTTTGAATAGTAAATACCGTATTTGTGAATAGTAAATACTTTTCATATTTCTCAAAATATCGATTAAATACCGTATTTATAAAAAGTGAATACGTATTTGTGAATAGTGAATACTATTCATGTACGTATTTGTGAATAGTAAACACTATTCATGTCCAATAAAATACTGATTCTAAATTCATTTTCAAAAATAGGGTCTAATAGTCCTCCGAAAATAGGCTAATTTTCTAGTCTTTAGGTCCAAAATTCAGAATGTTACACATGTTATTTCACATGAAACTTAATTTTAGAATAATCCTAAACATTTAATGAAAATTAAATAATTTCCATAGACCATTTTTAAATATGTCTTTTTCTCATAGTCAACAGTATGTTATGGCTCCTAACCCTACCACCATGGTTCGTTAGTTGTTTGCTACACAAACGTTGGCGAGCGGTCCATTTATATATAACAAACCTTTTTTCCATGTGCAAGACCATATTGACCTAAGAGGTAATTGGTCCTTGATTTTTATTTTATTAATATGAATAGAATAAAATTTAAACGAAAAATTATATTTTTATGTATAAATATTTGGCATTGTATACTACTAAGTAATAAATTAGATTTAAGTAATAAATGATACAAATTCGCTACTTTTATCTTTTTCAATAACTATATATACAAAATTGATGTATTATTAATCCCTATTTTTTGGACCTTACTTTTTTAACTTTAGCTATATAATCTTCTTTACTTATATAAATTTAATCATTTTATTAAAAAAAAATAGATTTAAGTTGTGGAGTTCAAATAAAAGAGAACCCTATATATATTCATAATCCAACCATCGTTGGTCTAATATTAAATATTATGTTTTTTATTATATTAATTTTTTTCTAAAATATATAATAGTATGTTTTTATTTAGTCATTTAAATCTTATAGTTCTTAAATTTTTAAAGAAGCAAAGACTATTTTCACTACATTTGTGAATTGTACGTTTAGATCAAATTTTAATAGTATAAATTTATTTATATATTTTTATTTAAAATTATAAAATATATACTCTGAAAAGAAATCTCCCCAACTCATGGTCCCAAAAAAAAAAAAAAAATCCAACACAAAAGAAATGATCTTCTTTAAGAAATATTGGCTAGATTAATTTAATTCTTAAAAGTAAGTTAGTTGATTATTACTTTTCCGCTTACTTTGTGCAGCATCAATTAATTGAAACAACATTCATACATTTATTTTAATGAATTGATTGAAGCATAATAAAGCCCTAACGACAATGATAGATGGAAAAGCAAAACGAACAGCTATTTCGAATTAATCAATTTCATTTCATTTAGTACTATTTCGAATAATTGAGTTAAATCTTTTATTAGCTATAATTATCTGATATGCATTCATTGTGTATGGATAACCTGGATATGGCAACAAGTATTCCAATCTGTTTCCTTGAAGAAAATTTTTTGTCCCACGTTTTGGTAGTCTCATTGAGAGTTAAATATGTTTTTTCATATAAGGGTAGTGAGAGAATAAAAATTAATATGATGTTAAAGTTTTTCGTGACTAATAAGGGCATATTGAAACCACTTTTTTAATATGTTTAATTGTTTTTATTAGTACGTGTGAGTTAATTATAAACATTTTATAAAATACAAGTAGTTCAGGGAGAGTATTGAAGAAAAGTTATATTCTCAAATACATAGCACTCACGTATATCTCTATTACAAGATATACTTAAAGGTTAAATATCATTTTTGACATAGAAGTTTAGTCTAAGAAACATTAGTCACGTGGAAGTTTTTTTTGTCTTATTTTTGCCCTAGAAGTGTAAAAATATAGCGATCTTGTCCATCTATTGAGCTTGACTGTTGAATTGTTGTTCTTTTTTATAAACTTTTAGGGACAAAATTGCACCTAAAATCACTTCCGTGGTAAAAATTTGCTCCTAAAAAAAACTTTTGGAGAGCATATTTGTTTTGTTTTGTTAACGTCCGAGGCAAAAATCATTAGTGCAAAAAAGGGCTTTAAGATCGCCTTATTTAGACTGGAGTATTGACGCACCGATCTTAATAGTATGACTGGTGGCAGTTTTGTAAATATAAAGAACTTCTTGGACCAAATCCTTTATCAATGGGTCTTAAATATATTATTCAGACCGCTTAAAAAAACAAACGGTCTTGAAAATATTATTAAAAAAATTGAAATATCAAATTTTTTTATAGAGAAATCTCGAATAGGCCGACTTATATTTTCTGCGGTCCAAAATAATAAGGAAAAAAAATTAAATATACAGGTAAAAAACTTTTAAGACTGGATATATATAACAGGAGGTCTTAAAGATTATACTTTTAAGACCGGACATAAATTGTGTCCGGTAGTAAATAGTTTATTACTTTTAAGATCGGAGTTTAACAAAGGATAGTCTTAAAACTTAACCTTTAAGACCGTCGTTATAGTTCATCCGGTCTTAAAAATAAAGCGCCAAATATACTTCTTCGCACAAAACGTTACCTTATGACTTACGTTGTCCCTCTGAACTCTGAAACCATTCTTCTTGTTGTGAAACCACTCTTCCTGTTGCATTACATGTCTTCCTCCCCCACGTACCATTAGCCTCTGTTACTCTCTCATTTGCTCAGGCTTTCCTCTCTTCCTGTCTTGGAAATAAACGGTGAAAACGATTCCATTCGTGTTCCGGCAGTGCCAGTTACTGATGTGAGTTAGAACGAACCCTTTTCATCTGACAATGTGCCTCGTAACCGCCCTACACGCCGTGGTAGAAGAGGCACACGAATGATGGATATAACCCTAAGTCGGACTTCTGGGTCAAGGCTCAAGATTTAGTTTGATGAAAAGTTGCAACCTTTCGGTCCTAATAAAAGCAAAATACTAGTTTTGTCGGCTATCTTGCACGCAGCAAGGTTAGCATCTTGACAAATGAGTGGAAAAATGTGGACTTTGGCAAAGTAAAGCAACCTATTTGAGACACTATTCGGCTTACATACATTGTCCCTGACTCTGAGAAGTTGAAAGACAAGACATTGTCTTATTGTGCTGATCGGTGGAGGAAGTTTAAGACCTTTCTCGCTAACAAGTATATTTTTGCCGAGGTTCAGTCTGACAAACATCCTTGGGACAATTACACATTTATTGATGAACAAACTTGGCAACAATTTGTTCAGCTGCGGACCACTCATGAAGCTCTAGTGAGTCTATATTTAGTTTTGTTTGCCCTTTTGTTTGCTTATATAACCTGTGCGGATATGTGAATGTTATTGTGTTCATCTAATCCTGTTAGTTAAATTGTTTGGTGTGTGAATAGAAGTATACATTTCCTGCCTTTGTCTATGCAAGTCTGATATGTAAACCCTGAAAAGATAAAATACTAAGAAGGTAATTAGGGAAATAATAATGGCATAAGAGTCAAGCCATTATTATAGTCTTAGTTCTGTTATAGTAGGTAGTGGTTAGACATTGCTATTAGTTTTGTTACTATCTAATGAAGACTATTGATCCCACTGGATGTCTTAAAAAGGATCAAGTTTGTATTATTCTATAAGCATAATTCTCTTTTGTTTCTTAACCTATCTACCTAGCAGTACAAAACATAGCTCCAATTTCTTCTACAATTCTACATCTTCCTTAAATAAAATGTTGAAACTTGATGAAGTGAATTTGACTAGTGTTTGAGGTTCATATTAAGCAGAAGTTCTCTAATTTCTGTTAGTGAGATGGCTGGAATTCATAATTAATAGTTGTTTTCAATTTGAAGGTTGGAGCTAAATACCCAAGAAGGGGGGTGAATTGGGTATCTTTAAAAATTTAAATATTTTACTCTATCTTTGACTAAGTAAAACAAGGTAAAACAGAGGAGAGAAGAAGAGAAGCAATACACAACAAGATTTATACTGGTTAGGTCCTTTCTCTGACCTACGTCCAGTCCCCAAGCCTCACTTAGAATTTTCAATCCACTAACTTCACAATATTGATTACAATCTCTGTACTTAGAGTAGTTCTCTCTCTAGAACTCACTCCCCCTTACAAGATGCAATCAATACACCCAACCACAAAGTCCCCTGACTTGTGGTTACCACAATCAATGAATGATTTACAAGAAAGAACTCTCTCACAGAGTAGATATGATAATCACTGAAGAACAAATGTCAAAAATGACACTATTACAGATGAAAGCTGAACACAATAAATGAATTTAATAAATTTTCGCTCTCAGTTGGTGTATCAGCTTGAGAAGAAGTTAATGCACTCTATTTATAGGTAGAGAACATTAAATGACCGTTGCTTGATGAATCCAACCGTTGTAGGTGATTAGCACTAAGTCTGGTCTTCTTCTCTCTCTAAACTTCTGCTAATCCAAGTATTAATGTGATCTGATGTGGCCCTCTGAGAATTTTCCCATTGGAGATGACTTTACTTATTATAGTAAGCATTCTTTAACGTTTAGAAGGCGTGCTCAGATGGATTAGCTGAAAGTAGGTTGATTTGCAGAAGTGCATTTAATGCACTGTACACTTTTTGCTTTATGGCTTTGACCTGCATTAATCTTCATCTAATCAAGTTGAAATTCACTTAACAAACTTGTTAAATATAGCTAGGAACATAAGTAAATGAATTATGAAAGCAATAAGGTCAAACAACAGAGATTTGCAAATTTGCGTAATTCAAAAATCAATTTTGACTGTTGTATACTACGGTAAGTTCCTCTATACTGGAGTATGGCACTGTGTATAAGTGTCCATACTGCAGTATCCAAAGTCATACTGCAGTATGCAGCTTCCAGAGGCAAACCATCGTGACTTGTGTTTGAAAAACAAAACCTATACTGCGGTATGTAAGTAGTATACTGCAGTATGGCACTGTTTGTGTGAAAAAGTTTAAGTTGAAAAGGCCTCTATACTGGAGTATCCATTTGTATACTGGAGTAAGTGAGTTCTTGACAAATTGAAAATCAGTTTAAGAGCCCAATACTGCAGTATGCAAACTTATACTGCAGTTTGCAATAGTTATAAAATTTGGAAGCTCTCTGTATAAGCCTATACTGCAGTATACATACCCATACTGCGGTATTGACTTGCCTTGAAAAACTTGGTTGCTCTCTGGATGGCCTACACTACAGTATACATACCTATACTGCGGTACTGACTTGCCTTGAAAAACTTGGTTGCTCTTTGGATGGCCTATACTGCAGTATACATACCTATACTGCGGTATTGACTTAACTTGAAAAATTTGGTTGCTCTCTGGATGGCCCATACTGCAGTATACATACCTATACTGCGGTATTGACCTGTCTTGAAAAATTATTTCTTTCTCGATGACCCTTTACTGCAGTATACAGACCCATACTGCAGTATGCAACTATCAGATGGTTTTTAAAGGATCTTGGAAACTTCAAAACATGTTTACACTTGTTGTTAATCATCAAAACACATTGACAACTAACACAATTCTGATTCACAGGAAAGAAGGGAACAAACACATGGGATATGGAGAAAGAATGATTGCCCGCATAGGGCTTCTCACGGCGGATATGAAAAGGCTGAAAAAGAATTGATGGCGGCCAAGAGGAAGAGATTGGAAGATGAAGCAGAATCCAATCCTTCTGCGGTACATGATCCGCCATCTCCAATACGTCGCGAGGAGTTGTGGTTGCACATTCGGCAAAAGCCAAGCAGCGCCTACATGAGTGAACAAACTTGTGTAGTTGCTGAAAGAATTGTAAGTATCGTTATTGTTATTTTTTAGTTACTAAACATATTTCATTACTAAGCTTCTCGTTATCTGTACCTTACAGGAAGATCTTAAAAAGAAAGAAACAGAGGGATCTTTTGTGTCGGACGGGAGGAGTGATGTTCTGACCGTTGCAACCGGAAAACCAGACTATGGTGGGCATGTAAGGGGGATTGGAGGACAGATAGGCCTGAAGGAATACTTTGGTAAATCCGCCAAACACCATAGACAAAGTATGGTTACCCGGGAGGAGATGGAACAAACGGTGGCCAAATTAAGTGAGGAAGCAGCGGCTAAAGAAGCAAGGTTTCAATCCGAGATGAGCCAGATGAGGGAGGAAATGAATCAGATGAGGCTGCTTTTGAGCAATCTTCCAGAGACCAGTGTTCCCTTCACACACTCACCTGCACCTGTGCAACAGAGCACTAGAGGGAGCTGCATTGTTGGACAGTCAGAGCAACCTTGTGACCTGTATGTGGAGGGTCGTGATAGGCAATGTAAATTAGTTGTAAAAGGGACTGTCCACAACTTATTGGGATCAACTGTACACCACCAACAAATGGCTGATGATGAAGTTAGAGTGTCAGTTGAAAAGGTGATCATTGATGCACCTCTCCCTCTCCTAACTGATCAGCTGAAGCTTGTGAGTGATGTCAAGGGAACCTTCATCTCTTGGCCAGTGAAGCTTGTACATGTCTCTACTCCTCTTGAAGCTTTAACCCCTCGTCCTCAAGTTCCATCCCCTTGTCAAGCTCCATCCCCTCCTCAAGTTCAATCCCCTACTGCTAAGTTGACTGCCAGGGAGAAAATATTCGATATGGTGAAGAGTGGATATTTTAAAGATAAATCGTGGCCTGTCAATGAAGTAGTAGGCGTCCCTCATCCTCTACCGGTTCAAGTTGACACCATTGATGTTGAGTCCTTGCTGCTTCCTAGAAGTGATCTTACTGATGCAATTGTTAAAATTTTGATGAAGTAAGTATCTTCTTCTATGAGTACATAATTTAAATGCATCGTTTAGACACACATACATATATACTAATTCCCTGATCGATGTCGTTATTGTAGGTTCATGCATCAAGAATTGGTTCAAAAGGGCAGGAGCAACGATTTTGGATTCTTGTGCCCTGTCTATTCAAGTGCAACATCCATGCAGGAGAGACAGGAGTATATATCAAAGAGGTTGTGTGAAGTGAGAAGAAAGGTGTACATGTTTCCATACTACCACAGGTACATATCACAAATTTTGTCTGCAATTCACTTAATTCTGCTACATATATCACTGAGTACTTTACTGCTGTGAATTTTTAGCCGCCACTGGCAGTTGGTCCTCATGTGCATGGAGGAGTATAAAGTTATCTTCTTATGCTCCACTCACAGCGATCCAGTGCCTGTGTTGACGCAGATCATCAACAAGTAAGCATGTCATTTTGATTCTTTTGTCTGAAATCTTTGTTGCGAATTTTCAGTGAACATTATTGATAAATTTCTAATTTTGATGATAGTGCCATGAGGACCTTCCAAATCTCAATAAACAAAAAGCGTGCATCTCAGGCCAAAGAGCCTAAATGGCTCACACCATAGGTTGGTACAATATTTGTACACTGGCACACTGCCTTGTGAACTTGGTTAGTAAGATATATATGCTCTTATATATATTTCTTGTTCTTTTTTCTTTTTGTTTTGTATGGTCTTAACGTTGTATTTTGCAAATTTTCACTGTTGATCACACACGAGGACAATGTTTTGTTTGTTTCCTTACTACTGTGTATGGACCACTTGAAAAATGAAGATGACGTACTAATGAAGATAAAGGGAAATCCAGAAATGTTGATCAACCATGAGAACAAAATTTTAAAATATTTTATTTATCATATTTTTTATGCTTCCTGATAAAGGGTAGTACTATTACAAATATAAAAACAAAACATAAAACATCTAATCCTCCCCATCATTGTCGGAGGGGGAGGAGGCGTCAGAGGCGTCCTCGTCAGAAGCATGGTACTCCACGTCATTGGCATGGAGTATCATGTTGAGCTTGTTGTTGACAGTATGAACAAGCCCAAACAATTGGCCCAAGCGTCGGTCGATGTGATCGACGCGGGTCACCATGTGCTCCATCATCTGGTAGAAAGAAGGATTTGGAGGCAACAGAGGAGGACGCTGAGGTTGAGGAGGAAAAGGAGGACCTCGTGAAGCAACCTTTACGGTGGAGGCTAGGTGGTGGAGGAGGCTGTGGAAGTTGTAGAAGTGGAGAAGAATGTGAAGAAAGTAAAGTAACAATGGGTTTAAATAGAGAACCCCATCCTGGAGAATATGAAATACTGGAAACTTTAATGAGGAGACGCATAGTTCCTCAGAATACGAGGAGACACATAGTTGAGAAGTTTACCTGGAAGCCAAAGAGGCTTTGAATCATTCAATAAACAGAGTGTAAGGATATGACTTTGCTATCTGAGTAATTTGAAAAGACTGAATTTTTTATACCAGATATTGTAAAAGATCCATTCTTAAAAGTAATTTTTTTTAAAGCAAAAATTCTTACTTTTAAAAAAATTGAATTGAAAAAAATAATTGACTTTTAGTACCAGATACACGATAAAAGGTTGGTCTTAAAAGTAATTGAATTGTTGGAAAAGTTAAATAATAGAAATTTAGAACTGGATATATTATATAAGGACGGTCTTAAAAGTAATTGAATTGAAAAAAAATACATAATAGACTTTTAGGACCAATTATATTATAAAAGGTCAATCTTAAAAGTAATTGAATTGAAAAAATAAATAATAGACTTTTAGGACCGATTATATTATAAAAGGTCGATCTTAAAAGTAATTGAATTGTAAGAATAAATAATAGACTTTTAGAACCGGATATTTCTAAAATACGCTCTTAAAGTAGAAATATTTAATTCATTTATACCAATTGAATCCTATTCATGCTGATAATCAGTTGCGTATCTCTCTGCCCTTATTAACTCCTCACTACCTCTTTGCCCTAACTCTTCACTACCTAGCTTTTCTGCCCCAACTACTCAAACCATATGGTTACATACAAGATAACCGCTTGTAGGGATACTCCTGAAGCTCATGCCTTCCTTGGATTGTTAAACGGGGCGCCTCAAGTGAGAGTACGTTCTATTGTGATAGAAGAGTCTCGGGTCATTGGATCCATTGTTATTTCAGATGATGAAGAGATTGCCGCACCCCCCATCCTTCTACCAATATTCCCCAACCTCCTTGTCCCAGCGACCCTCTTGCTGAGTTCCTCCATCTTCTTATTTCGGATGATGAAGAGATTGTCAGACCCTTCTAGCCTTCAGACCATGAAGAGATTCCTGCTCCCCCTCTCCAGCCTTCATACAATATTCTCCAACCTCCTGGCCCCAGTGCGCCTATCGATGACCCCTCTCCTCTTTCCTCTAATGATGCATTATGGCTATGCAAAAAAGACAGGAACTTGATGATCTCTGGTGGGAAATTAATGCTGTTCATGCCAATATTGCCAAGGCATTAGATGATAATAAGCTTTAGGATGTTTAGTCAGATTCTTGTTGTTGATAATTTTCAGTTTGTTTTTCTTTTATTTTCCCCTTGCGTACGTGCATATTTTACAGTAATGTATGAAGCATTAAGAACTGCTTGTGTCTTCTTTTTGTTCATATTCTCCAGTAATTAAAGAAGTTTATTCTCCAGTTTTCCTTTATTTTTATTCAGTTGCTGCTACGCTCGCCAAAGCCAATCCTTTCTTTCTTTCTTTGTTTTTTTTTTTGTAAATGAGAACCTTTAGGATCGGATACTTTATAAGAAATCAGTCTTAAAAATATTTGACTTTTAGGACCGGATATTTTATAAAACGCTGGTCTTAAAATTAAATGAATAGTAAAAAGTAGGACCGGATTCTTCTAAACCTTCGATCTTTAAAATTAAGTCAATAAAACTTATACCTTTAGGACCAGATACTTTATAATTAATTGATCTTAATAAAATCCAAAACACTAAAAAATGTCTTTGTAGTGCGGAAAATTAAATTTCCCTCCTTGAACTTCTCTTCTTGTGCTGAAAGTGATAACTTAGGTTCTATCTCCAATATTTGTGTGTTGCTTTGTTGCTACTTCGCGTTGCTCTCTTGACAATCACTTTTGGTTCATTAGCTAAACGGCGATAGACCAAGCTAAAAGAGGTGTTTCGGTTATATAACTTTTTGATTTTCCTGCTTATCGTTCTGGGATTTTCGTGGGTTGAACGAAATCGATGAAATGTTCTTTTGGGTTCCTCTATTGTTAATGAATATTGTATTTTGAAGATTATATTTGCACTTGAGACCTACCCAACTGACCAACAAGTATTTTTAGGGTCATATTTACTCTCTGCAACAACAACATTCGTGGAGAAGAAATCCTTAGCAAAAGCATTTGAATTTATGTGCTACAAGTAAGTCCACAAGACCTTCATGCAATACATTTATTTTCCTCGTTATGCATTTATTTTGCTTATTGGATTTACTGTGATACATTTATGACCAAAAGTAATTCTTCATTATGCAATTAATGTTCAAGTTTCTCCATTAAAAAAAAAAAAAGACATAACCGAAATTGAGCATATGCATTTGGAGTTGGCTTATTTTATATGCAAGTTTGAATTTTTTTGGATTATGTATGTTAAATCTTTCCGTCTATAGGAATTCTACTATGGATCACAGTTGGATAAATGTTTTACAGACAAGTGTTGAATATCAAAATGGGGTGAGGGAATTTATAGAATTTGGTAAACAAAATGCTCATGATGATAGCGGGAAGTTTTATTGCCCTTGTGTAAAATGTTTGAATGAGAGGCGACTAAGTTCTGAAGTTATACACACACATTTAATTTGTGAAGAATTTTGTAAGACTTATATAGTATGGGTATGGCATGGTGAAAAAATGTCAAGTGCATCTCAACATGGGGAAGTGGCCTTGGATGATAATGACACGGATATGGATGATTGCATAAAGGACATCATTCTTGATGTAGGAGAAGAGACTTTTGAGCAATCACAAGCATATGGTAATATGTGCAGTGGTGTGAGACGCCGTCATACCTTGGGTGTAAAATATACCAATTGTTGAACGCTGTATTGAAATTGGTAAGTTTGAAAGCATGTCATGGGTGGAGCGACAAGAGTTTTTCAGAAATGCTTCAGGCTTTTAAAGACATGCTTCTAGATGATATTGTGTTGCCGCATCGATACTATGATGCTAAGAAAATACTTTGTTCACTGGGGATGGAGTACAAAAAGATCTATGCATGCCCAAATGGTTGCATATTGTATAGAAAAGAGTTTGAAGAGAAGCAGAATTGCCCGATATGTGAAACTCCAAGGTACAAGTCAAATAAGGGGCTTGTAAAAGTATTGTGGTATCTTCCAATCATATTAAGGTTCAAGCATTTGTTTGCTAATGAAAATGATGCAAGAAATTTGAGGTAGCATGCAGATGAGAGGATTACTGATAGAAAGCTTCGTCATCTAGCTGATTTTTTTCAATGGAATAAAATCAATCACTTATTTTCTAACTTTGGCAAAGAACCTAGGAATCTTAGGCTTGCCCTTAGCATGGATGGCATGAATCCCTATGGTAGCCTTAGCAACATACATAGTTCATGGCCTGTACTCCTGATTAATTACAACTTATCTCCTATGTTAGGCATTAAATGAAAGTACATCATGTTGTCTATATTGATTTCAAGACCAAAACAACCCAGAAATGACATTGATGTTTACCTTGAGCCCTTGATCGAAGACTTGAAGGAGTTCTAAGAAGAAGGTGTCGATGTTTTTAACTCTTTCAAGAAGGAGTTGTGTAAAATGTGAGCCATGATATTTTGTACTACAAATGACTTCTTAGCATATGGGAACTTGTCAGGGTATAGTGTAAAAGGCCATAAAGCATGTCCTGTTTGTGAAGAAGGCACATGCTACCATCAACTTCAACATGGAAGAAAGACGGTTTATCTTGGACATAGGAGATTTTTTAGACGGGGCCACCCATATCGTCAATTAAAGAAAGCCTTTTTTGGTGGCCAAGAGTATGAAGATGCTCTGGTGGCATTGACTGGGGTGCAATTTTATCAAAAGGTGAAAAATATCAATGTCATCTTCGGTAAGACTGCAAAGAGTAGAAAAGAAACAAATATATGGAAAAAGAGATCTATATTCTTCGATCTTCCATATTGGCGCAATCTTGATATGAGACACTGTATTGATCTCATACATGTGGAGAAAAATGTATGTGATAGTACTGTTGGCACGCTTCTCAACATACAAGGTAGTTCAAAGGATGGTGTGAAGGCAAGATTGGATTTGCAAGAAATGAGAATATACAAAGACTTACATCCAAGGCCATGTGGTAAGAGAACTTATTGTCCCCTGACTTCTCAGACTTTGTCTAAGGATGAGAAACGAAGTTTTTGTGGGTGTTTACATAGCACAAAAGTTCCCTCGGGTTATTCTTCAAATTTTAAGAGGTTGTATCGATGAAGGACTTGAACTTAGTAGGCCAAAAGTCTCATGATTGTCATGTCTTAATGCAACAGCTACTCCCAATAGCTATTCGAGGCATCACCGAATATGATCTTCAACACATTTTGACTATACTTTGTTTCTTCTTCAATATGGTTCGTAGTAAAGTTTTCGAGATTGAAAAGATGGATGAATTGGAAAATGAAGGATATCTTATCTTGTGCCAGCTTGAGAAGCTTTTTCTTTCTACATTTTTTGATATCATGGTTTATCTAATTGTTCATTTAGTAAGGGAGATAAAGTTGTGCGGCCCTATCCATTTACAATGGATGTACCCAATTGAAAGATCTATGAAGTTCCTAAAAGGGTATGTGAAGAACGCATATAGGCCAGAAGTATCAATTGTTCATAAATATGTTTCTGAAGAAGCCATGGAATTTTGTCAAAATTATTTGGCCAAAGTAAAGACATATTGGGCTTCCTGAATGTCAACATACTAAAGGGGGTAGACGAGGGGCTTCAGTAAAGAGTGTAGATCCTGATGAATTGTCACAAGTCCACTTATACATCTTGACTAATGTTGATGAAGTTCAAATTAGCATAGATGAACATAAAGAAGCTATAAGGAAATAAAATCATCCAATGACTGAACAAAGGTTGATTAGGGAACATAATAGAACTTTTGCAAACTGGTTCAAACAAAAGATCAAGAGAGAGGAATGTGTTTCTGATACAACAAAATGGTTAGCACGTGGTTCTGAGGTTGATGTCATAAGTTAGAATTCGTATGTGATCAATGGTTATATATTTTACAAGAAGTCTCTAAATGATAAGAGCACCGTCTAGAACAGTGGTGTTATGTTAGAAGCTGAATCTATGCACTTCTCCAATTCGAAAGACAAGAGGCCTAAATTGGCAGTCATGCCTTATTATGGGGTTATTGAAGATATTTGGAAGGTGTACTATGTTAAAATTAGATTTCTCATTTTCAAATGCAAGTGGGTTAATGTCAATAATGGTGTTCAAATCGATCAGGTAGGATTTACATTAGTCGATATCAATAGCAAAAGTTTTAGAGGTGAACCTTTTATTATGGCAGACCAGGCAAAACAAGTGTTCTATATCACAATCAGGAAAATAAAACGTGATCTATAGCTCTCCAAGGAAAAAGGGTCATTGATATTGATGAGGAAATTCATTTAAATTATGGTCTTCTTGAGAGTACTCCTTTTTCAAGGGGTCTACCGGACATGAACGAAGAAGATGAAGTGGATAATGAACCCGGCATAAGAAATGATCATCATGAAGGGATATGAGAGGATATCGCTTTATAAAAGAGATTTGTAAGGTAATATTCATATGCAGAATTCTTTGAAAACTTTAAGGTTTTTACTATATTTCTTCTATATTTTTAAACAATGTCATTGATTGTGAAGCTTTTGTTCTCGTTTTATTTTGGTGGCTGGATCCGATCGAAAGGGGCATGTTATAAAAAAAGGATGTTACATTGTTGGGTGGGAATCAGATGAAGGCATGATGAATATTATATTGGGCATGTATGTTGATTTACGTGCTAAATGTATTTGTAACTCATTATATTTGTAAGTTATCTTATATTGTATATATTTATTTAGGTGTTGTACTGTAATAGTATAACTATTAAGGAATCACATAACTAACTCATAGTGAATAATATTGTATTCTTTTCCCAATTTAATTTATTCATAATGGATTGTTCATAGCTTGTAGTTTAAAGTATCAACTTTTAGGTGTTGGATTGGGTGGTGGATGTGTGTATATATTTGATCAGGAAGAATAGAATAGGGAAAAAATTCGAGAAAATTTAGACCGGAAATAAATACGCAGGTCTCAAAAATTCAAATTTTAAGACCGGATGTATTTATATGTTCGGTCTTAAAAGTCAATACTTTAAGACAGGTGTATATATTGGGGCAGTCTTAAAAGTTAGACCAGTGTATTTATATATTCGGTCTAAAAAGTTCAATTTTTAATACCAGATATATTTATTATCTGGTCTTAAAAGTCGGCCTTTCAAGATCGGTATAATTAGTCGTCTGGTTTTAGAAATCGGTATTTTTTTAGACTGGATTGTTTTTGTCCGGTCTTAAAATGTCGATCTATTTAGACTGACCTATTTTTTTGTTCGGTCTTAAATGTTGAGTTTTAGGACCGAACAAAAAATATATCAGGTCTATATAGTACAACTTTTAAGATTTAATGTTTTAAATGTCCGATCTTAAAGAGTTTCTTTAAGATCGGTTCGAGTCTGGTCTTAAAAGTTACAGACTTTTAAGACCGCCTGGAACAAGACCGGTTGCGGGTCCAGTCTTACTATGCTTCTTTCATCCGATCTTAAAAGCCTTTTTTGTACCCGTTAAGGAGGCTGACCAGACATTTTTTGAGTATGAACAGGGAGACCAATCTCATTTTTGATGAGTATGAGATTAGCCACCATGATCCTGACATACTCCCAGATGATTCAAGTCATTCCTCTAAAATGATTAACATGATAATATGAGGTATGCTGTGAATTTATGAAAATTTTGATTCATTCAAATTGAAAGAAACAAAAGTTTCAAAATTTACAGTTGACCTTAGATCATTTATAAGAGGATGATATTTTTTGGTTTTATTTTTATAAAATATAAAAATGTAACTAGTTGGGCACTATTTGCCAATAAATAATAGTTCTTACAAACGAATTGTGATGTCAAGTCTTAGACACAATAACCCAAAAAACCTACTATTCCTCTTCTAATTAAACGGCTAAAGTAGAATACACTTAACAATTAGTCTGTTTAAACGAAACCTATCAATATCGTAACCCTGCGACTCATGTTGTCTTTTTCAGCCCTTGAGAATTGCTTTAACCCCAACATAAAAAGCCTTCATCCGACTTCTTAGTGACAGCCACGCTAGTGAATAGTGACCCCTGTTTCAGCGACTACCACGTGAGTTGCTTTCACTTGCCTTACCTCGCATTTTTTGTTTGTGAGCCCTAATTAGTTAGTTATGGTTTCCCTAATCCATTTCGCATTATCCTTCCTACATTTACTTCAAAGGTTCCTCTCATGTTCCTTACAATGTTCAACCTGGCTGATTGGGCTACCTTTGTAAAGTCATGACGCTAAAAGCATTCAAGGTGACATTAAATTACTTTTGTGAAGTTATGTTTGTTTTTTTTTTTTTGGTAGAAAACCTATTATTACTTTGATCGAATGTTCTTTTATTGTTACAGGAAGTTATCAACTCATTGCTTTGATCGACGATTCCTACTTTATTGTTCTTTCCAAAGTAACTTTTGTAGATATGGATCCCTAAACAAATACCGCTTTTTTTTTTCCCCGGAAGTATTGATATCTACAGAAGTTACTTTCAGAAGATCAATACATATATGATGAATAAACTAGTTCAGTTATACCGAGAGTCAATTATGATCAAGCAAATATCAAACTATGTGAAGTCACGACATGATAATGCATTCAATGTGATATTAAGTTGCTTTTGTGAAGTTATGTGTTTTTGTAAAACTCATATTCTTTAATCGAAGGTTCCTCTCTTGTTTTTGTTTTGAGCAAGTGGCACCAAGTTAAAGCTCTAAAATTCGACAATGTGAGATCAGTCCTCTTCAATGTGACAGTTCCTAAGCTATTTGGTCTCGACCTTAACTAATATAGTAGTACTTCCTACCTAGAATAGCAATGCAATTTAGAAAGAATCAAGATTTTTTAGACTTTGTGGCTATAATCAATTGCACTCCTTGACCTATATATCTAAAATTGTAAGTATTAATTAATCTATACCTTGTGTCTCTTTAGCAATCAAGTTTGAAAAGCAAAGGTCTCTTGAAAAAAAAAACATATACCCTTATCAAAAAAGGCGTAGCGGCATGCAAACCTTTTTTCTCAACAATTTGTATACCCCCGCACCTTTTCTTATAGGGATTTATATATTTTCCTTAGAGGCCTTTGCTTTCTAGGTTAATTCATGTGAAAAGACACAATTATAGGTCAACAATTATATAATCACATATATACATTAACAATTACCATTGATTTTTTTTTCCACAGAGCCTAAAATATCTTGATTCATCCAAAATTGCATGTCAACTCATTGTGGGAGGTACTGTTCTATTTTATATAGATGAGCCCAACTAGCTCATAAACTCTTACTTGAAGAGTTCTACATCCTTACATCATTATTAATATATTAAAAAAGTCATACATTATAAACGTTCATAGTTCTTATGTATAAACAATTATTTATGTTACTAAATGAATAATATAAATAACGGTTGTCTACGTGAGACTGTTATTTTTTTATTATTAAAAGCCACGATTCTTACATAAAAACTATTATGTATGTTACTGAATAAATTGCGGTTTTCAAAATGAGACCATAGGCGGAATTAGGGGGGCTAGGGGTGGCCCCCGCCCCCTAAAATTACAGAATTTTACCCAAATTTTTGGGAAATTATGATTTCTCCTCAAAAAATCTAAATATTTTTAGTTTAGTCCCTATCAAAAAGGCTCATAAAGGGACTAAAAGGAAAAAACTGAAATATTTGTGAGGTTAAATCATAATTTCCTAAAACTTTGGGTCAAATTGTATAATTTTCTCCCCCTAATTTCAAATGCTAACTCCACTAAATTTTATTCTGTAATTTTTTCCCCCCCTAATTTCAAATCCTAGTTCCGCCCTGGAGACTATTATGTATTATGCAAATATTACAATATATGATGACGATTATTTACATGTAACCGCTAATTATTATAACAACAATGCGCATATTATGACATCACCAAGCATCAATATATAATAAGTGTTATATTAAAACCATTACAATAAGGTGAGATAAATAACGGTTTGGAACTATATGTATCTGTGCCAAGCATATATAGCACCTGCATATGTGACGGTTTGGAACTATGATTTATGGTTGATAATAACCTCCATAAAGAGTCTTTTCGGAAATAGTGTGACGTGGATGGAATTGGGGCACTAGTTCACTAAATCATGGGTTAAACTATGATTGGGCTGATCTTAATCAAAATAATAATTTTTAAATACTACATATGAAAAAACATACAATATTTATTCATATAATATTATACATGCTTGAATATGTTATGTAAGATTTGTTCATATAAGTTTTAAAAATGCCAAACTGAGGTAATATCATAAATGTCCAACTTAAATACTATATACTCCCTCATGTCCTTTTTATAAGGACTATTATTTTTCATAGGGGTGATTCTTAATATAAGGAACAAATCATTTTTATCTGAAAATTTAAAATACTTTTTCCATTTTTACTTCCATTAAATTTATGACACTCATTATCTCTCTGTAATAAATTTTTACCCATTATCTCTCATATACTTTATTTATAAATAATGGTATGGATGAAAAGAAAAATATATATCTTGTATATTTATTGCTTTTACGCCCAATCATTCTGGATCATGCTTGCATCCTCTGTCTTACTGCAGCTGTTGGTACAGAGTTATTTTGAACCACATAATTTTAATAGTTGTTTTTTTATAATAAGGAGAGGAGGAATTATTTTCTATTACAAATTGCTAAAATCATTCAATTTGCTTGATCAACGGTCCAACACAAAATCATTAGTAGGCTTAAATATCTATAACACTAAAGAGAAACCAGCCAAAAGAGAAAAACACACACAAATAATATAATTGAAAAAAGAACATGCTCTAACGGGATTAACCCCACTATCCACGGGCTTCTCATCGGTTCACTATCTTTAGAGGTGAAAATAGATCAAGCCTTTAGTAGGACCTAGTAAAAGCCTAACCTTCTTAATAACTAGGCCTACGCTTATTTAAAGTCATATTTGTTTAACTAGATTAGGCTTTTTTTAAAAAAAAAAGTTTAAAAAAAAGATATAGTCTACAAGTCTTTATGTCTGGTCTGTTTATTATATAATTATTTATAATTAAATTAAGTTTTATTTTGATTTAGTATAAAGCCTATTCTTTGCATATATGTAGTCTTAAAGCCTACTAATGATATTTAAAGCTTAACATTTTAAGAGTTTACCGCTCTGGTCATATTTATAAGTCCAGTTTCATATTATAAATGAGATTGTGATAATTTCACCTATATTAATTGTATTCGTAAAGATAAAGAGAGAAAAAACAGTTGAAAAATACCCAATCATAAATAAGAGTAAAGTTGAAAATTTACTTTATAATCATTGAGTAAACTATCTCTTTTTGGTATATGAAATTTGATCAATATGAACTTTTTTTTTTTGGGATATAAAAAATTTTAGGAAAAGAGTTGGGTTCACCCACGATCTAAGGGCAGGGTGAAATCTCCCTTCCTCCTAGGTAATACCGATGTTGGGCAAGACGAGTCATCTATTACTCTCAGGCGTTAACCTAGGCTCCTAAGAGCTAGGATGCCTCTCCCAGCGTCTTGGCCAACTCCAGGATCGAACTCCCTCCCTTTGGTGAGAGTGTCCAAGCCCTTTACCAGTTGAGCCCAAGGACGAAGGGTGATCAAAATGAACTTATAAATAGGATCAGAGTGGCATGTTACAAGTAGGCTTTTTAAAAGACTTCAAACCTTTTAAAGATTTAGAGTCCACATTAGGTGCCCAATAATTAGGTGTCCCTTATGTGCTCACACCTCTATTAGAGGGATGAGCATATATATATATATATATATATATATATATATATATATATATATATATATATATATATTATTTTTTTATATATTGTATTTATTTATATTTAAATTATATACTACTTTTTGAAATGTTTTTTTACACCCAGTATCTTAAATTAATTAGTTTCCAGTCCTGTATTCAGAAATATTTGTTTGTAACACCAGTAGACTGGAAACTAATTAATTTAGAATACACTGGAAACTAATTAATTTAGAATACTTTGTGCAAAAAAATTTCAGAAATCAGTATATAATTTAAATTTAAATAAATACAATATATAAAAAATAAAATATGCACATCTCTCTAATAGAGATATGAGCACATAAGGGGCATCTAATTATTGGACACCTGATGTGGACTCAAAGATTTAGCCCTAAATCTAGAAAAAAAAAACTTGCATTTTGGTTCAAGTCTAGGCTCGCTCTATAGGCCTTCATTACATGTTTAAGCCTATTTAGCTCAAATTTAGCCTGATTTGACATATTTTTCACCCCTAACTTCCCCCAATTTTCGATAGACATTTGAATCCAACTAATAGGTTGGTGCTTAGTTTGATTGTTTATTCTAGTGTGGTTTTGAAAATTAATACTATTACGTTTTTAAATATAACTATAAATAATAAATATTAATATTTTAATATCTTTAAGGGAATATTTGTAGCCATTTTAAAATTTGGACTAGAGAAAATACTAAAAAAATATCTTTAATATTTGAAAATACCAAATTTGTGATTTCCTACTTAATTGAATTGTTAATTGTGAATTAAGCGTAGTCAATACCTAAACCACTATTGCAAAAATAAAACCGATTTGAGATTTTAATATTTTAAAGGTGTTTTTTTGAAAATTTTCATATGGACTAATAACTCACTAAAGCAAAAGCTATAAAAATAGATGGGGGTAATAAAATGGAAAGGATTGGTAATAAAGGGGAAATGAAATTTTAAAGGAAAAATTTTAAGAAAATACCACTTGAACTTTAAAATATTAAATTAGTGATTTTTCTATAAAATGAGTTATCAATTATTTTATTGTTCTTATTAATCTTATTGTCAAAAGGATTTTAAAGTTCAAATGATATTTTTCTGTCATTTTTTTTTAAATTTTTTTAAGCCCTTGAAATTTGACTTAATTAGTAATTTGGTCTTTGATGCATAATCAGTCCTTATTACTCAAAAAACTGAAATAACACCCCCATAAAAATTAATTGTATATGATTAAGGAAATCTTAAGACTTTAATTGATAATAAAGATTAAATTTCAAAAGATCAAATCAATAATTAACAAGAATCTTGGGAACCAAATATTTCATTACCTAGATAATATTAAGGAATATGGTTGTTACTACCAATATCATTATTATTTTTTTACTGTTAGATCAGAACCTTATCTACCTTTATTATTTTGTTCTTTTATTAATATTTTGATTTAATGATGAAAAAGTAATAGTGACCAAAATTGATAGTGACAATATTCTATCGGTAATACGTGCATACATTTTTCCCCCTTATTCATATATATATATATATATAGGGAAAATGATTTCTCCTGTTACTGGAGATAAAATTATCTCCAATGAGCCCAAAACTACGTCGTTTTGGATTAATGAAGGGTGTTTCCATAATTTTGTTTATTCTTTCATTATATGATTTTTTTTATAATATGTATAGGGAAAAGTATTTCTCCTGTTACTGGAGATAGAGTTATCTCCAGTGACCCTAAAACTACATCGTTTTAAATTAATGAAGGTTGTGTTTGTAATTTTAGGTGAATTAATGATGGATGTTTCCGTAATTTTGCACCTTTCATTAATTCACCTAAAATTACAAACACACCCTTCATTAATTCAAAACGACCTATTTTTAGGGTCACTGGGGATAACTCTATAAGAAATCCTTTACCCATATATATATGGGGTTTGATTTTCTTATGTTGCATGAGAAAAAAAAGATTCATACACACACATGAAATAGTGGGATTCACACATATATATAATACTCATTATATGTATATGTGGGTTCCACCGTTTTATGTATGTGTAACATGAGAAAACATTTCTCCTACAACATGAGAAATGTTTTTCCCTATATATATATGGGAAAAGTATTTCTCCAGTCACTGGAGATAGAGTTATCTCCAGTGACTCTAAAACTACGTCGTTTTGAATTAATGAAGGGTTTGTTAGTAATTTTAGGTGAATTAATGAAGGGTATTTTGGTAAAATGTATATAATTAAAAAATAAACAAAATTACACAAACACCCCTCATTAATTCAACTAAAATTACAAACACCCTTCATTTCTCCTACAACATGAGAAATATTTTTCCCATATATATTTTCCTTTCTTTCTCACCCTTGTGCGCATCCAAAACATCTTCAAATCTCTCTTTGACCGTCGTACACTCTCTCATCATCCGCTGTTGGCCCTCTGCAGACTCTCTCTGCTTTAAATATGCCGCGAGCGACACCAGAACCACACACACAGAGAACGCGAAGTCGCACACCCACATCATAGACCCGAGACTCTCAGTCGCAGATAAATAGGGAGACGCTTCAAAGCCTGAAACTTTGAAAACTCTCTTCCATTTTTTCATTCTCTGCCAAAAAATATATGCGATTTTTATCTCCCCTTTAGTTGCAGAAACTCAGATACTTTTCTTTTTCTCGCCTGATTTCGATATCCTCATTCGTAATTATTAAACAAACTCAATCGCCTTCTCTCTCTTTATCTTACTACAACCTTCCCTCCCTATTACTCTGATCCAACGGCTGCGATCTTCTTGTTTCTCCAATCGTACGGCCAGGCGTCCTCATTTCTGCCCCTTCCCACATTCTCTTTACGTAAGTTTCCGACCCCCGTAACAGCAAAAAGTATAACCTGACTTTCTAAACTCACTTTTTTCTGTGTGTTTATTCCCACCCCTTTTCTTTTTTTGGAGTAAAAATAAATTCCTTTTTGTGTGTGATACCTCCAGCTCTCTGAGATACGCTCTATCTCTCTATCTTTTTTGTGTGCCTGTGCAAAGTTCTCTACTTTCTTTCTGGTTCCAGTTTTCGAATCTACTCATATTCAGTGGACGTCATTTTTTTTCCTTATTCCCATTCTGGGGCCGTCCCAATTATTTATTCTTCATTTCTTTATTTTATTTTGAAGTTCATTCTGCTCCCACTTCAACAACAGTGTACAATTAATTTTTTTTCATTGGGTTCGAGCTTCAATCTGTCTTTTCCCTTACATGCAATGGTGTTGTGTTGAATTATGTATTATTACAATGTGTTTCCTGATTTAGTGGCTGCGGATGCGAGATTTAGATCCATCATGGTCCTATGATCGTCAAATTTAATATCTGTTTACATTAAATTTATTGTGAAGGGTTTAAACTTTGTATGGTTGGGATTCTTATTGTAGCTAACCTTTTGTCAAATGCTTGTTCAAAAGTTTAGTTTCAAGAAGAGGTCAATTGCTCAGCCTGCTATTCTGTAATATGCATGTGGCTGTTCTGTGTGAAAATTCAGGATTGTACTGTTCTGCTGTTACTCAGACATTAAAGCTGAAGTTGCATAATATTGTAGAGACCTTCACTATATGGTAGAATTTATGATGTACTGTTGGTCAAATCTATAATATTAAGGTGTTTTCTTAGATATTTCCATTGGATTGCAATTTAAGGTTTGATGATGTTGAAACTTGTTTAGCTTCCTGTAATTGTCAAGTCTGGTTTTTAGTGTGGAACCCTAAGATGGTTAAGTTCACAGAAGTTGTAGGCCTCTTGTTTATGTAGGCGGATCCTGGAAATAATTTGTTTTGCATTAAATGAAAACTTGGTAATGTCTTTTGCTCAAAAATATTGCTCTGGGTCACTGCAAAAAGAAAAGAAGGGGCAAGTTGTGTAAGAATATTCTTTTGAAACTCACTATCATTTTTACTTACAACTGTTGCACTTTATGCTGACTGTAATGGCATTATACATTTATACTGCTTGTTATCATAGAACCATATTTGTTGAGTTATGTGGAGTTTCATACGTCTTTTATTCTTCTCTGAATATCACTCTCTTAATGGTTGCACATGATATGCAACTAAGATGGAATTCTGCCTGTGAAATTAGTAAAAACCTTTAGTACTTGTGCTTCCACTAGTCTTTCATCGTTAGATGGGATTGTTCCTTGACTCACATGAGAGGAGATTATATATTTCATGTCATTTGTTGCTGTGTGTTTTGCAGTAGTGTTTTATTGAGGAGCATAGGTTACTGATGTCCTTTGCCACAGCCTCACAAGATCAGTGAATCATCTTACTTTTGCTTATTTAACAGTAGTAGTGACAAAGTAGCTTCTCTTCAACAGTTAAATTATGGAGACCAAGGTTCATCAAAGAGTAAAGAGAAATGACTATCATGTTAAAGAAAATGGTGGCTCTCATCTGTCAGATTTTGAAGATGTACTTGATCCTTGGACTGCCTGGGCATACAAGCCTCGCACGATTACATTGTTACTAATTGGTGCCTGTTTTCTAATGTGAGTTTGCTGTCAGATAAATTATTTTCATATCATGATGGTGTATTATTACTTACTCAGGAATTTGCCCTACATTATTATTGAGTCTGATCAATTTTTATTTTATTTTATTTTGGATGCATATGCCAGTTGGGCAAGTGGAGCACTTGATCCAGAAAGAGATGTATCTGGTGATCTTGTAACTTCTGTTAAAAGGTCTGCTCTTTTTGATATTTATAGGCTTCGTATTGCTTATATGGCTTGCAACTTGTTGCTACAATGCTCGTAAAACGTTTTGACTTTTGACCACACTTTCAATTTTTTTAGGGGCGTATGGGCAATGATTGCAGTTTTTCTTGCTTATTGCCTCCTGCAAGCTCCCTCCACGTGAGTACTTACATTAATTGCTTTGAATAGTTTTTAAATCTACTTTTCTTGTCAATTCCATACATCTATTTTTATGTATAGTTTCCTGGTATATTGTTACATTTAGGTCTAAATCTCAAATGAGGTTCTCCCAGAATGTGGAGCTTGTTTTGTGGACTTTCTTGCTAAACATGAGAAAATACCTCTTCATTTTTAAAATAAAAAAATGTTTAATTTGTTTTTTTCCCTTTCATTCTTTCTTTGTATTAACTCTATTTCTGCAATAAAGATTATGTGGCTAAATGATACAATTACCCCACAAATCTTCCTGATGACAACTCAAGTGCGTTATGTAGCTTGGTCATGTTATTTAATGAAATCTTTGTTTTAGATGTGGCGGTTTTTATGAGTTAGGATATTAGTTGGTTTAATTTTTGTGGTGAATTAGTAGTTGAGACAATGATATTTGTCCAACTTTCACTATTGTTTTTGTCTTCATTCAGGGTTCTGATCAGACCACATCCTGCAATTTGGCGCCTGGTCCATGGCATGGCTGTTGTTTACCTAGTTGCACTTACATTTTTGCTTTTCCAGGTTGATTGTTTTGTTTCAATTTAACTTCCTATTTTCTGATTTTGATTATTTGAGTACGTTGGGGTATGAATTTGAATTAGATGTTTGCATGCTTTGTTGATTTACTTATCATAACTTGTGGGTGATAAACATGAAGGAAAATGTAATTTGTTGCTTATCTTTTGCCTCAAATTTATGCTTCTGCAGAAGCGTGATGATGCTAGACAGTTTATGAAGTTTCTTCATCCTGATCTTGGTGTTGGTAACGTGATATGTTAATCTTTCTTATTCTCTCTCTCTCTCTCTTTTAACTTAAATTTTTAGCATTGAATTAAAAAGGATTATTATTATTATTATTATTATTATTTTAAGCTGAGTTGCTTTTGAGTCTTGAAAGTTTTGTCAATTTTGAATCATAATTGTTTGGCATTACTTTACGCAGAGCTTCCTGAAAGATCATATGGTGCTGATTGCCGCATATACATACCTGAAAACCCCACAAGCAGGTTTAAGAATGTTTATGTATGATTTCTTCTTTCAAAACCTTTGATTTATTTTAAAATTTATTTTTCTTCTTATTCTTCTAATGTTTTCTTGTTGTCTTTATCTTTAGTTCCACATGCACAGCTGATATATATATTTATATATATATTTTTTTCCTTCTCAAGGAGACACTTTTTGATGAGTTTGTTCTCGCTCATATCATCGGATGGTGGGGAAAGGCTATATTGATACGTAATCAACCTCTTTTGTGGGTGTTGTCGATTGGATTCGAGTTGATGGAGGTTAGCCATTGATCTTATTCTTTAAAAACACCCTCCTTTGCATACACTTAAGTCCTTAAAGAATGCTAGCTTTTTAAATTTTTCTATACTGTAAACGTATTTCATGTTGGCATTTCTAGTTTACCTTCCGCCATATGTTACCGAACTTCAACGAATGTTGGTGGGACAGCATTATTCTTGACATCTTGATCTGCAATTGGTTTGGTAAGAGTCTGTGCAATCATTTTTCATTGGCTCGTTGATGAGATGAAATATAGCATGGGATTATTTCTTGTGTTAATATGTAAATGATTACATTTAACTCTTTCATTAGCGTGATCTTAACTTTTCTTGTGAATGACTAAAAATTCATTCTGGAAAGGCAAGCCTTTTATATGTAGAATGCTTGTAGGACTGTTTAACACTTTTGTGGATGAATGCTTTACATTTAATGTTTTAAGGCAGTTGAGCTCTGTGATTATCTGGAAATTATGTTTTCTGGTACTATTTTGAATTAGAGCCATTAAGTTCTGGTGTATTTGTTCCTATTCCAAATAACATTTCCAGAGAACCTAGGATTGCTGGTTCAGTTTTCTGTATAATATGCCATGAGATGAGATATTGGTTATTTATATTATCCAGTGAGACTACTTACTATATCAATAATGAATTAGAATGTGTGAGAGAGAAGTTGAAAATTTGTTTTACGCTATTCACTTTGCAGGTATATGGGCAGGAATGCATACTGTTAGATACTTTGATGGGAAAACATACAAGTGGGTCGGTCTAAGCCGGCAACCTAATATAATGGGAAAAGTAAGTTTTTGCTGTTATAGGTCAATCCATTCACATCTTTCTGATCTCTGTCTCTTCTCTGTTGCATTGTTGCCCAACTCTGGCTTTCTTATTCTTTGTCTGCTGATGACACTATTATCAGGTGAAACGAACATTAGGACAATTTACACCAGCACAGTGGGACAAGGATGAGTGGCATCCGTTGCTCGGTCCATTACGCTTTGTTCAAGTGCTTATCCTCTGTATTGGTTTTTTGACAGTGGAACTCAATACATTCTTTCTCAAGTTTTGTCTCTGGATACCTCCACGGAACCCGGTTATAATTTATAGGTTAATTTTATGGTGGTTTATAGCAATTCCAACCATTCGCGAGTACAACACCTACCTTCAAGATAGGTACGCCCTCCATCTCTTTCCCTACCTCACAAAACAAGAAAGAAAAATAAGATTATGGGAAAAAATCACTGAGTCTTAATAAAGGAATGTAATCACTAAAAAGGCTCAGAATAAATAAGCAGCATTGTAATGACAAATTCTAGTATAGGAAATAATAACAGGTTAATGCTGATAACTTATTATTAGGACTTTTTGATTATTACATTTCTTCCTTGGACCTCGTTGTGATTTCCCTTGAGATTATTATTTGCTTATGTATTGCATGTGAGAAAATGGAACTTGCAAGCACATTTTCCGTACTCTTCCAGTTATTCATCTACACATTTCATTGTGAACTTTCCAGGAAGCCAGTGAAAAAGGTCGGAGCATTTTGTTGGCTGTCTCTGGCCATTTGCATTGTGGAACTTCTTATTTGCATCAAGTTTGGACATGGTAGGTCTCTTCACATATGTGTCCATTTCTGCTATCATTGACTCTGGGAAAAAAATATTCTTCAGTGTGTCGTGATCTTACAGGAAAAGCCCGACAAATCCCTATATACTTCAACAAAGTTTTATGCCCTGTAATTTTTTTATACCAAAATTCTCTAATAAACCAATTTGTTGTGTTTCATTAGGTTTGTATCATAATTCAATGCCTTTATGGCTGGTTATTTTCTGGTCATCAGTTGGAGTGGCTCTTGTTATATTCTTGCTCGTGTGGTCGTGGCAGCAACTGCATGGGAATCTAGGGAAGAAGCGGCGATAACTTTACCGTGTCAATAGTGATGTATTTAATTCTTTGATTCCTTCCTTCCTGATTTTGATGATCATTCGTATTCTGAGTTGGCTTTCTACATTATAAATTGTAAATGATGATTTTCCTAGGATAGTGATCCCACAGTTTCTGAGCAAACAAGTATTAGAATTTCGGCTGGTTGAGAAAGAAGCACTTCTGATGTGAGAGACACCTGAACAGGTTTCTTTAAATAAGTGAATTTGGTCAGTTTCTTCCTTGTAATGTCAATTCATTAATTTGTGCTTATGGATCAAAGAGGAACATTGGGATTTCTTGATATTTTGCTCAATTTTTCTCTGAGTGAGACTTTTTGATCAATAATGTATCTAAAGATTTGGTTGTCGGTATAATACAACTGTGTTGTGTGATCTTTGTAGCCAACCCCACCAAATGGGATAATGTTTGGTGTTGTATTGTATAATTTGAATTTGCATGATGCAAGCTTGGATTGATGTGTTTAGAACTGCATTTAATGCCTAGTATTTGGAATTGTCTTTGTTAGACTTTTTCTTGAGCTGCAAAATAGAAACTGACCAAACCAACTTGAAGATCAAATAAATATATTAATACCTTTGCGACTATATATATAAGGTATCTTCCAGAACCTTTTCATGATCTAAAAGGTCTCTTACAATAAATTAAAATAATTTTACTACTTTGTCCCTTGTTCATTTAAGTAAAAAATATCATCCATTTATTCTTTCATTTATTAAGGCTAAAATTGGAATGTTAGAGGTTTTTTTTGTTTATTGATGAGTTCAAGATTGTTACTAACTTTTGTTAAGGTGCATGAAATATATGGAAATATCCTATATTTAAGAGATGTTTATTATATGCAGCCCAAGAAATGAGTTATATTCATGAGTTAGGAGTTATATAGTAATACAGTTTGGTATGGATTTCATATTTTATAGGTTGGCTTGTGGTGTAGTACTCTTCCAGTCCTTATAAAGCACAGTTTATAAGAAATATATGGTTCTTATTAAAATTCATTAAGTGGAGGCATTAATTACATTTTTTATAAAGATTGTGCCTATTTAAAATTTCATTAATTGCAATTATATATTTTTTGGATATAATTCAACTTTCACAGCATTAATATGGATAAATTTGAAATCTTCTTACTTTTAGTATCTCCCCTTAGTTTTTATGAAATGGTTGGAGGTGTTTTATAATATAAAGAAGATGGAGTATTATGAATTATATGATTTTCTGTAAGTTTCAAAAATTGAGATAAAGTACAAATTTATCCATGAATTTTCAACAAATGTGCAATTTAGCACCATTATCTTCACTTGGCTACAAAAATATACATAAAGTTTTTAAAATGGAACAAAAATGCCATGATTGTTAAGTCAATTAATGTTGATGATAGCGAGCTATCATCCAACTAGCTATGATTTAATTTATTAGGAATTAATTTATTAATTGAGTCAATTTTGATTATCTTTTATCTTTTATTTAATCGAGTATGTTTTAATTATATTATTTTTAGGAATATCTTATTAGATAAGATATAATTGTTAGAATTTTTAGTTAGTCTGTTTAATTCTATTTTATTATTTTGGATAGGCTTTTTTGATGAAAAAAGCACTTTTTTTAATGCAAAAAAAAAAACTGCTCTTTTTATTAATTTATATGTTTAGATGATATTTTTTTTTTTAAAAAAAAGCAAAAGTCACAAAAAAAGCTAAAATACTTTTTTTTTTAAAAAAAAAGCTCCAATGTGGAGCTTAAAAAAAAGCTCTACAAAAAAAAAAACTTTTTTTAAAAGCTCATCCAAACGGGCCCTTAGTAATCTAAATCTTAGATTTAAATATATTTTTAGATTTCAATGTGAATTTTGAACCAACGGGGATTGGCACAAGTGGTAAGCGACTTGTGTCGCTTAAACAAAGGTCTCGGGTTTGAGCCTTGTAGATACAAAAAATCCCTGCTAGGAGACTCTCTCACCAAAGGCAGGTGTGCGACGCGGGTTGGATCCGGATTAGTCAGGGTCCCCGGTAAACCGGGTGGGCAACCCAAAAAAAAAAAAATTGAATTTTGAATAGAGTCTATTCTTTGTAAATTCTTATAAATAGGCCTAGTGCTTCATCAATAAAGTGTCAAATATTTCAGAGAGTAAATTAAAATGGAAGATTCTCCGTAGACTTTATTAATTAGAGGAATTCCTAATTATTAGAAAGCTGGCTAATCTAACCGAAGTCGCAAGAGTCTTGTGTCTTCTCGTAGATTAGAGTATATTTTATAGTTACATGCCTTGTGTCTTAACAGTTGACCACTTAATTAAGAAATTGGTGCAAAGATGACCATATAGTTTCCAAAACAGAGCAAAAATGTCATGATGGTTAAGTAAACCAAACATTGAACATTTAACAAACAATCCCTACATGCATTTCATGACGTTTTTGCTCCCAGCTGCCCTGATTGCCACCGCGGTCTTTTGCAAAGAGCAGTGGTTGCATAACACTTTCTTTTTCTCTGGTTTCTTCACCATCGATGAATATTATCAAAGGATTTGTATGTGTTAATAAGTAGAGATAGTGCCCCTAATTCGAAATTCATTAGCTCTAAGGCAAAACTACCGACAACGAAGAAAAATCAAAGAAAAGGGTGAAAGATGAGGCAACTGGGGGAGGGGTAGTGGTTGACAGGCCGTTAGGAGTGAAAATATTGTCGAATGCTTGTGAGGACTTTTTTGTTAAACAATCAATGTCGGTTGACTTAAAGGTTGTGACATTTTTGTACCCTTTTGAAAAATTTATGGAGATTTTTGTATCATTTTCATAACTAATATGTTTGTTAAATGATCATGGGTTAAGGTGATAAAATAATCTTCAACTTTTATCAAAAGTGCAATGGTAACTATAAACTTTTTTTTTTTTTGAGAATAAAAGTAACCATAAATTTTCAAAATTGGGGTAAATCATTATACTCAACCAACTTGGATATATTATAATGGGAAAAATTAATGTTTTGGCCTTTAAAGTTTTGACTTGCTGATAACTCAGTTCCCGAACTTTGACTCGTTTTCAATCCCTAATTTTATTGAGTCATTCTAAGTAGAAAAAAATGTTAAAATATTGTTAAAAATTGCTTAGATAGATTATACATAAATTAAAAATAAAACATAGTGTTCTCGTCCCCAACAACTCATATCCCCCTCTACTTTATCTATTTCCTAGAAACTTCACTAGACATCCATGATAGATCCTTCTGAAGCATTAAAGGGCCGTGAACGACTTAGATTAGAGAGCAGGTTGAAGCCACTTATTATGCTTTTAACTCTGATAAAGCACCCATGTGTGCTAGAAAAAGCCATTCTAGAAGAAGAAATTTCTGAACTTTTGAATAATAAATGATGAATAGTGTTTGGAAGAGGATGAGATTGGAAAAAGTTGAAGCACACCCACTTCACGGTTAGAACAAGACTTTCAATTAAGAGGGGGTGAATTGGGTGATAATTTAAAACTCAAAATTTAATGCAAACATTATTAAATAGAATTGAAGATATGTTACCAAAGATAAACACACGAGATTTGTATTGGTTCGGTCCAAACCACTTGACTTACCTCTGTTAGCTCTTGTGTTTTGATGATTACAATTTCCAAGTTGAGGAATTAAACAAGCAAAGAACATTGCAAAGAACTTGATAATCTGATTTTCAGAATGTTACTCGAGCAAAGGATTAAGTTTGCTCGAGCAACATCATGTGCAAAGTATATCAGATGTGATCTGATAGAACTTTGCTTGAGCAGACCATATGGTCTTGCTCGAGCAACATCGAGCTAGGCAAAAACAAAGCAAAAGCAGAAGGCATACTCGGGCAGAAGGAAAAAGCATGCTCGAGCAACCTTAAAAGGTTGCTCGAGCGACATCAAGCAACCTGCGTGTTTTGCTCTGTTGAAGTTCCTACTTGAGCATTGAAAAAATGATGCTCGAGCAAGCACAAAATGTTGGTCGAGCAGCTTGCTCTTCTCTCCGGTTGAAATAGGTTGCCTGAGCATGGGTTATATCATGCTCGAGCACCATGCTCGAGCAAGCTTTAAAATATGCTCGAGCATTAGCAACTAAGTTAACAACATGTGCTTATTCCAGAGAGCTTACCTGAGCATGATAATAATCATGCTCGAGCAACATGCTCGAGTAAGCTAAAAATCACGCCCGAGTAACAGAAAAGCAAAGGGTATTTAAACTGATTTCCAAGGGTCTGCCTGAGCATGATATATTCATGCTCGAGCATCATACTCGAGCAAGGAAATTTTCCTGCTCGAGCACCAGCGAGCAAATGCATCTTCTTCAGCCTTTCAAAGAAGCTTCCTCGAGCAAGCATGAATTTTCGCTCGAGCAACATCACTTTGTTTTTTCAAATCACCGTATACGAAATTCTTGAATCATTGAATAGATCAATATCTTACTTGATTATTTCTGATTATGATTACCAAATGCTATTAACCAATTTGTTCATGAGTTTTAGATCATTTAGACATAAATTACTGGTGAATTTGAATTAACCAATCTGGACTGTCAGACGCATTAAATGCAGCTACCTAAATTGTCATATTCTCGGAGACCGATATACTGAGCAAAGTAAAGCCATCTCTGATAATCTTCCAATTCGCATTTAATGCCATCTCAGAATGGATACAACAGAAAGAATGAAAGAAAATGTTCTGTCTGAACATTCCACCCAAGACGACGAAATATTCAACGAATGAATCATCTGTCTAACGGACATATTGAGAAGTCTCAACGGCTATTTCATGAGCTTCAACAACGGTCATTAATGGAGACATCTATAAATAGCCGAAGCATTCAATTTGCCAACTACCGAAACGCTGCGCAATCAATTCGATATTAATTTCACTTGTTGTTTCAACTGTGTTATTGAGTCTGTTCTTTAGTGTTCAGTATCTATCAACTCGTGAGGAGTATTTAAACACTTATTTCTTTATTGATTGTAACTTAAGGTTGTGGAACCTTAAGAGTGGGTGTATAGATTACAACTTGTAAGGGGGAGTGGAGTCCAAGAGTGGAAGGGACCTTCCTTTGTTTGCAGAGTTTGTAATCGTTCCGAAAAATAGTGAAATCCCAGGTGTTCTGGGGACTGGATGTAGGTCGAGGACTTAGACCGAACCAGGATAAATTCTCTTGTGTTCATTCATGACTTAGACTGAACCATGATAAATTCTCTTGTGTTCATTCATCTTATTGGTCTCTATTTTGCTCACAATCTGAAAAGAAGTTTAAAATTATTGAGATCACCTATTCACCCCCCTCTAGGTGATATTCCATCATTATTTGGTATCAGAGCGCTGGTTTCTCAGTTGGGCTTAACATCCTAAGAAAGATCATGGAATGAATATTACCTGATGGTGCCTCAATCAATCAACCTCCTGGCTTCAATGGTCAGTACTATCCCTTTTGGAAAGCAAAATTCTGAGTGTTCGTGATGGCTACCGAATATGGTCTTTGGAGAGTATTTGAGACTGGAGACTATGTACCTGTAAAGACTGAAGGAGGAATTACTGTTCCAAATACGGAGGCTGAGTTTGACGAGAATGATAAGAAAAACATCACTCTCAACAGTAAGGCTATTCTGATGCTTCAAAGTGCTTTTAGTCAAAAGGAGTACTTTCGAATCTGTAACCTGTCAGCTGCAAAGGAAATGTGGAAGGCTCTGGAAATAGCGTATGAAGGTACTTCTAGAATCAAAGAAAATCGCATTAATACGTTAACCATTGAGTATGATTTGCTACGAATGAAGCAAGGAGAGAGCATTGCGAATTCCCGCTTAGATACACTCATCTGACCAATCAACTGGCAGCCTTGGGAAAGATATATGATCAAGGGCCTCAGGTAAGGAAATTCTCAATGTTCTGACAAAAGATTAGGAAGCGAAAGTTACTGCAATCGAGGAGGCTCGTGGAGAATCGATGGCTTCAGTTGCTGCCTTGTTTGGTAGTCTGTCTGAGTATGAAAACAAATTAAAATTCAAAAAGGACTTAGACGACGTCAACAGCGGCAACAACCGCAACAAGGGAGTTGCTCTTAATGCTGTAAAAGACAAAGAAGAGAAAGATGAGGATGAGGAAGACGATGATGAGATGGAAATGTTTGTACATAGATTCAAGAAGTTCTATAAGAAAGATCAAGGCTTCAGAAACAAATTTCAAAAGGGAAGCTCTAGTAACAGACGAGAACTAAAGGATAGAGATCAGATCGTCTGTTATGAATGTGAGAAGCCGGGCCATTACAAATTTGAATGTCCTCAACTACGAGATGGGGATAACGAGAAGAAGAAGAAATCGTATCAATTCAAAAAGAAAGACTACGTGTCGTCAATATGGGGAGATGGTTCTTCAGATGAAGAAAGTGAGGATAAAAAAGAAACTGCCAATGTGTGTCTCGTTGCAGAAGAAGAGCAAGTAGAAAACGACAATGAGGTATATGATCTACAACCTACCTATGATGAACTATTTGATGAATATAATGAGATACAATCTGAATTTGAAAAACTCATAGAGGAGTGTATATCACTGAAAAGGGAAAACATGACTCTTAAATTACGAGTTGAAAATCTTACTTGTGAAAAACTCATATGTGATGATTGTGCGGATTTGGAGAAAAGAAATTCATATCTTACAAAATCTCTTGAGAAATTTACTAAAGGCAGTGAAATGATCAATGTAATTTTGAAAGCTCAAAGGTTTACCAACGATCGTTCAGGTATAGGATATAATCCTATGTTTGATAAGTAGAAAGGGAAGAAGAAAACTGGTGGAAAATCTTATCTAAATTATTTTCAAAAAACAGTTCATTCTTCGAACCCGTATGCACATTGCAATTATTGTAATCGAAAGGGTCATAGTACTTCATCGTGTTTTCATAAAAAGGATAGAAGGGATAAGCCAGTTGGCAATTATCAGTGGCTGCCTAAGGGAACTCATGTTCCTAAAGGCCGGACTAACCTCAAAGGACCCAAGAAAAGATGGGTACCTAAAGCTTGATTTCTTTTGGTCTTGCAGGTGTGTTTGAGAGCATCAAGAATCAACAAGTGGTATATCGACAGTGGATGCTCCAGACACATGACGGGAGATGCAGACAAGTTTGTTGCAATGAGGTCAAAAGATGGTGGCAAAGTCACTTTTGGAGGAAACCAATCCGGGAAAATCACTAGTATTGGTGAAATTGGCACAAAAGATGGGACTCAAATTAAAGATGTTTATCTTGTGGAAGGCCTCTGCCATAATCTTCTGATGTGAGCCAAAGTGCCGATAAGAACAACTGGATCATTTTTGACTCAGAAGAATGTCTCATTGTCAACAAAGACGATCTCCCAATTGATAATGGTAAACTGAAGGTATTGTTCAAAGCTCCTCGTGAAGGAAACTGCTATACCCTGGATTTACCAAAAATAAATTCTAAAAAATGTTTTGTTAGCAACTTAGACGAAAGCTGGTTATGGCATAAGCGATTGGCTCATGTCAACATGCATCAATTAGATAAGTTGCTAAGAAAAGATTTAGTGATTGGTTTACCTAAACTACGTTTTAAAAATGATATGATCTGTAATGCATGTCAATGGGGTAAACAAACCAAATCATCTTTTAAAAACAAACCCGAAATCTCAACAAACCAGCCTCTTCAATTGCTTCATATGGATTTAATTGAACCGGCAAGAGTTAGAAGTCTTGGTGGTAATTTATATACTCTGGTGATTGTCGATGATTTTTCACGTTTTACTTGGACTATTTTCTTATCCTCTAAGGATGAAACTTTTGATCTGTTCGTTGTATTTGCCAATAAGGTGCAAAACGACAAAGGTATTTGTATTACAACTATTCGAACAGATCATGGAGGTGAATTCGAGAATCAAGTGTTTAGTGAATTCTGTGATGCTCACGGGGTCGATCACAATTTCTTGGCTCCTAGGACACCTCAGCAAAATGGTGTAGTGGAAAGGAAGAATCGTGTACTAACTGAGATGACTCGTGCAATGTTGAATGAAAATCAGACATCACAAGTCTTCTGAGCAGATGCTATGAGCACAGCCAGCTACATATCAAATCGAGCTTATCTTCGGAAGAAGCTCAACAAGACTCCGTATGAGCTCTACAAAGGGAGGAAACCAAACTTAGGTAATCTTCACATCTTCGGCTGTAAGTGCTTCGTTCCTAATAATGGTAAAGACAATCTAGGAAAGTTTGATTCTAAGTCTGATGAAGGTATCTTTCTTGGATATTCAAATAGAAGTAAAGCGTATAGAGTCTTCAACAAACGTACACGTATTGTTGAAGAGTCCATACATATTGTTTTCTGTGAGTCAAAGTTAGATAAAAATCGAGATGATGATGAAGAAAATAATTTCAAAAATCAATTATTTTTGAAAACTACCCCTACCTCTATTGAAAACCCTGAAGATGTTTTTGAAATTGATCCTCAGAACAATTTAGAAAACCTTGATCAATCACAACCAAGAGCTTGGAAGTTCATTAGGAATCATCCTTTAGACCAAGTAATAGGTGATGTTAATCAATGAGTGAGGACCGGGAATAGCACTCTAAATGAAGTTACTTTTTCTGCGTTTATTTCTCATATTGAACCCTCAAAAATTGACGAGGCCCTATCAGACAATGATTGGGTAATAGCAATGCAAGAGGAATTACACCAATTTGATAGAAATCAAGTTTGGGATTTGGTACCTAGGCCTAAAGACTATCCGGTCATTGGCACTAAATGGGTATTCAAAAACAAACGAGATGAATCTACAATTATAGTCCGTAACAAGGCTAGATTGGTCGCCAAAGGCTATAATCAAGAAGAAGGTATTGATTATAAGGAAACGTTTGCTCCAGTGGCTAGATTGGAAGCAATACGAGTACTCTTGGCCTTTGCGTGCATCAAAGGATTCAAACTATATCAAATGGATGTAAAAGAGTGCTTTTCTAAATGGTTTTATTCAGGAGGGAGTATATGTTGAACAGCCTCCCGGTTTTGAAAATGAACATCATCCAGATCATGTCTATCGCCTTAAGAAAGCCTTGTATGGTCTCAAACAAGCTCACAGAGCTTGGTATGAACGTTTAAGCAAATTTTTGTTAGATCAAGGCTTTGTTAGGGGAAAAGCAGACACAACTCTTTTTATCAAAACTAATAAACTTAACGAACTTTTAGTAGTGCAAATATACATATATGATATAATATTCGGCGCTACTAATGACTCTCTCTGTGAGGAATTTTCAAAGAAAATGCAGGGAGAATTCGAGATGTCTATGATGGGAGAATTTAATTATTTTCTCAGATTGCAAATCAAGCAACGGGAGGATGGCATATTCATTTCACAGACAAAGTATCTCCGCGATCTACTTAAAAAGTTTGGATTGGAACACTGTAATGGCGCAGACACTCCAATGAGCTCAACTGCCTTGCTGGATGCAGATGAAAAAAAGGGCAAAGACTTTAATATAACTAAATATAGAGGAATGATTGGGTCTTTGCTCTACCTGACTGCCAGTCGGCCGGATATTAAATTTAGTATGGGAATGTGCGCACGATTTCAATCAGCTCCTAAAGAATCACACGCTGAGCATGTCAAGAGAATCTTTCAATATCTTTCAGACACAAAGGAATTGGGTCTCTGGTTTCTAAAGGGGCAACAAGAGTTATTGGTTGCATACTCAGATGCTAACCACGCTGGATATAAAATTGACAGAAAGAGTACCAGTGGATAATGTGAGTTCTTCGGAGGCTCACTTGTATCTTGGTTCAGTAAGAAGCAGACTACAGTGGCTGTGTCATCAACTAAAGTTAAGTATGTTGCGGCCTCAAGTTGTTGTGCACAAGTCCTGTGGTTAAAACAACAACTATCTGATCTAGGAGTCCACTTGAAAGAAATTCCAATTTTATGTGATAACACGAGCACGATTAGCTTGGTGAAAAATCCAGTACAACACACAAGAACCAAGCATATCGATGTAAGGCATCATTTCATTCGCGATCACGTACAAAAGAAAGATGTCAAAGTGATGTTCATTCCTACACATCTTCAACTGGCAGACATTTTCACTAAGCCGCTAGCGAAGGAACAATTCTTGTTCATTCGGAGGGAATTGGGAATGGCTAGCCCAATGAATTGTAAGCCTTTATTGTTAATTAATTCTTGAATATTTATAATTCTACTGACTTGAGCATCAGAGTTTTTGTCTAAGTCTTTGTAGGATGCACTGTTCGCATGAGAAATAACAGAGGCAAACAGAGAAGACTTTGCTCGAGTAGCAACTGATCTCTACTCGAGCAACCCAAAAGGAGAAGCAAGTTAAAAAGGTTGATTTAGAGAATTGCTCGAGCACACCCCTTAAATCTGCTCGAGCAACTTCGGGTAGTTGATAAAAAGAACAGAGTATGAAGCTTGCTTGAGCATACTGAGAACCTTGCTCAAGCAATAGCGGCAAAGAACCAGGTTTCTTGAAGAACATTACTCGAGTACATTGATCATTGTACTCGAGCAATACTGTGCATTTATTTAGAATGATATAGGGCGTTGCTCGAGCAAACCCAGATGTCTGCTCGAGCAATAACGAAGACCTACTTGTTAATTAGCATTTTCACTCATTTATGCTCGGGCAAAATGAAATATCTTCCTGAGCAAGAATCTTGCTCAAGCACACAGAACAATCTGCTCGAGCAACATCGGGCTTCCTGAGTTACTTAGGAAGCGTCGTTTCATTTCACCGGCATTTCTCTCTTCTTTCATCTTCTGCCGTCAGAAACCCTAAGTCCCCTTTCTCTCAAATTTCTTATCGATCACGTCCGTTTGAGAATCGTTATCTCAAATTATTCCGTTACGACTGTTCGATTCCTGAAAAGCCACTATTTCAATCGATCATTCCCTCCATTTTTCTCTCTCAATCAATCTCTTCGTCTCCGACGAACCCCTAAATCGCTACCTTCTTCGTTTTCCATCTTTTCTATCCTCAAAATGACTGGATCAAGTGATAAATCTCTCTTTAAACACTCTCCCACAAAGAAATCAAGGTATTTCAAACCTAAAGTTGTGGACTCTGAGAAATCTGCAAAAATCTCCAAACCCACCGAATCATCGTCAAAGCCGTCGAAGTTGGTTTCTAAACCAAAAACGGTAGAAAAATCAAAGTTAAAGCCAACAATCAAAGATACTACAAAGTCATCCACCAAATTCAAAGCTAGCTCTCTTTCCGTCGGAAAAAGCAAACATTCGAGGTCGCCATCTCCACCTTCTTCGAAGACTGTCAGCACCAAGAGAACCTTCGAAGAAATTAGTTCTAAGATGTTGCATGAGCAACCACAGTATCTCAAGCCTGCTGTCAGCCAGAAATCTCAAGCATCCAGTGGAAATAAAGTCTCTTTCTCTCTAGTATCTGAAAGCAAGAAGGAGCAGGCATCTACAAGTCGACCTGTGGATGGTCAATTGCCAGAGCCTTCACCAAACATGAATATTGGTAATGTTGCTGTGGACAATCACTCTTTATTTGCTCAATATTATGAATCTAGGCCATTCTGTCCAATTGTTTTTGTTGATCTGGCTTATTTCAAGGATAAGTGCAATTTAGACTTATCAAATTGGTTGACTCAATTCATGCCTCTGCTTGGTATAAGTAAACCATATTCTCCAGAAGTAGTCAGAGTGTTTTATCACAATATGCGTGTGGCAAAAAAGGTTTATAAGTCTGATGAAGATGTGTTGATCACAATAGTTCAGGACCAAGAGATTAGGATCACGACTTATGATCTCAACGTTCTTATGGGTGTAGTTGATGCCCCTGAAGACCCACCTAGACTTTCACCAACTGAGTGTCATCAAATCCTCCTCCCAGATGTGAAAACCGAAGGAAAGAAAGTTAATGTGACTCCGACAATGATGAAAGACGAGTACAGAGTCCTCTGGTATGTCTACA
Source organism: Acacia crassicarpa (assembly GCA_034222035.1). Classification (NCBI taxonomy): domain Eukaryota; kingdom Viridiplantae; phylum Streptophyta; class Magnoliopsida; order Fabales; family Fabaceae; genus Acacia; species Acacia crassicarpa. The sequence goes on along the minus strand of JAWXYG010000010.1, from coordinate 25,127,774 downwards.
GTAGAAGTCTTGTTCAGAAAGGCCAGAGTTTTACTCATTTCGTTCGAAAGGATTTGAACGGTTTGCTTCACTGGTTGCTATGGAGCCATGAAACATAGGTAAATGGGTCTTAGAAGAGATTATGTCTTTTATCTTTGAGGCTTAGGTCAGACTTCGAGCTACCATACCTTATCCTTCCTTAGTCTCCAGGATACTAGAAGTGAATAATATTTGGTACTTGTCGGATGATAAGGAAGTCTATCCTCCGCGGTTTGGATTGGAGCATATGAAAAACATGAGGATAACTTTCACCGAGGCTTCATCCAAGAAGAAAGGGAAGGGCAAGGCACCGGTTGAGTCTAAGCCGCAAGTCTCAAAGTCATTTGTTCCCAAATCAGCTGCCTCCAAACCATCTGACTCCTTTCCCCCCTAATGAAGCAGAGTCCTCTAAGGCTGGTCCTTCCTCTCCTGCTCCAGCTCCATCCTTCTCACAGGCAACTATTCAGTCTATTGTTGAGTCTTAAGTTCAAAAAAATTGTTGATTCTTCTATCCAGAAAGCTATGACGCCTGTCGTTAAATCCTTTGAGGTTTTCCAAGAGCTTATTCGTGAGATGATCAAAGCCTTTGGCTCTGATATGCTCAAACTTAAGAGTAGTCTCGGATTGTGAATGATGACAGATCTGACAGATTTTCAGGAGTCAATGGATAAACGGTTCTCTGTTCTCTATGATCAACAACAGGAGATCCGGAAAGAAGTTCAGCGCATCTCTCGACAAGAGTATGGGATTCACAAAGCTGTTATGCAATTCAACTACACCTTAGACAATTTTGTCTCAAGCTTTGGTCCCGATGGTCCGACCACTGGTTTTCCCTCTCCAGCACCTGCCTCTCCTGTTCCATTTGCTTCAGATCTTGCTGCTGATCATCCCCCTACAGACGCTCCTCCTCCTTCCCCTGCTGATCCTGCCACCGTTCCTCTTCCATCTACATCTTCTTCAGACTTCCCTGATAGCTCTCCTGCCTCTCCCTCTGTTCAGGGCTCCCTTTTTGTCGATGACAAAGGGGGAGAGTAGCTAGCTAGTTTGCTAGTTTGTTTTGTTTGTTGTTTGCTAGGTTGTTGTTTGCTAGTTTCAAGACTCTTCAATTGTACGTGCTGTTCATCTTATTATAAATCAATTATCAGTTCAGTCTCTCTGCTTTTAGTTCAACTGGTTTATTTGTTCATCTCTGCTTTTGATAAAACATCTTAAAACTAGCTCTTGAAATTGTCATCATCAAAAAGGGGGAGAATGTTAGCTCTTGTCTTTTGATGATTACAATTTCCAAGTTGAGGAATTAAACAAGCAAAGAACATTGCAAAGAACTTGATAATCTAATTTTCAGAATGTTACTCAAGCAAAGGATTAAGTTTGCTCGAGCAACATCATGTGCAAAGTATATCAGATGTGATCTAATAGAACTTTGCTCGAGCAGACCATATGGTCTTGCTCGAGCAACATCGAGCTAGGCAAAAACAAAGCAAAAGCAGAAGGCATGCTCGGGCAGAAGGAAAAAGCATGCTCGAGCAAGCTTAAAAGGTTGCTCGAGCAATGTCGGGCAACCTGTGTGTTTTGCTCTGTTGAAGTTCCTACTCGAGCATTGAAAAAATGATGCTCGAGCAAGCACAAAATGCTGCTTGAGCAAGGTCGAGCAACTTGCTCTTCTCTCTGGTTGAAATAGGTTGCACGAGCATGGGTTATATCATGCTCGAGCACCATGCTCGAGGAAGCTTTAAAATATGCTCGAGCATCAGCAACTAAGTTAAAACATTGTGCTTATTCCAGAGAGCTTGCCCAAGCATGATAATAATCATGCTCGAGCAACATGCTCGAGTAAGCTAAAAAGCACGCCCGAGTAACAGAAAAGCAAAGGGTATTTAAACTGATTTCCAAGGGCCTGCCCGAGCATGATATATTCATACTCGAGCATCATACTCGAGCAAGGAAATTTTCCTGCTCGAGCACCAGCGAGCAAATGCATCTTCTCAGCCTTTCAAAGAAGCTTCCTCGAGCAAGCATGAATTTTTGCTCGAGCAACATCACTCTGTTTTTTCAAATCACCATATACGAAATTCTTGAATCATTGAATAGATCAATATCTTACTTGATTATTTCTGATTATGATTACCAAATGCTATTAACCAATTTGTTCATGAGTTTTAGATCATTTAGACATAAATTACCGACGATTTTGAATTAACCAATCTGGACTGTCAGACGCATTAAATGCAGCTACCTAAATTGTCATATTCTCGGAGACCGATATACTGAGCGAAGTAAAGCCATCTCTGATAATCTTCCAATTCGCATTTAATGCCATCTCACAATGGATACAATAGAAAGAATGAAAGAGAATGTTTTGTATGAACATTCCACCCAAGACGGTGAAATCTTCAACAAATGAATCATCTGTCTAACGGACATATTCAGAAGTCTCAACGGCTACTTCATGAGCTTCAACAACGGTCATTAATGGAGACATCTATAAATAGCCGAAGCATTCAATTCGATATTAATTTCACTTGTTGTTTCAACTGTGTTACTGAGTCTGTTCTTCAGTGTTCATTATCTATCAACTGGTGAGGAGTATTTAAACACTTATTTCTTTATTGATTGTAACTTAAGGTTGTGGAACCTTAAGAGTGGGTGTATAGATTACAACTTGTAAGGGGGAGTGGAGTCCGAGGGTGGAAGGGACCTTCCTTCGTTTGCAGAGTCTGTAATCGTTCCGAAAAATAGTAAAATCCCAGGTATTCTGGGGACTAGACGTAGGTCGAGGACTTAGATTGAACCAGGATAAATTCTCTTGTGTTCATTCATCTTATTGGTCTCTATTTTGCTCATAATCTGAAAAGAAGTTTAAAATTATTGAGATCACCTATTCACCCCCCCTCTAGGTGATACTCCATCATCAACCTCTAGTCCTCTGAAGCCTTATGAGATTTCCACTATTCTCAAAGGTTCACCAGACTCTTGGTGCCTCAGTAGAAGTAAGTTCCTTTTTCTAGGATACATATTCCCCCTAACACTTTGTAATCAAAGTCCACACTCAAGCTCCTACTATCTTGAGTAACTCACAGTAAAGGTAATAAATGGGTTTATAGTGACTCTCTCAAAGAGTATATGCCATAAAAACTGGAGTACATGAATATCAACAGGATATTAGAAGAATATCAAAAGAACGAAGCACACAAACTTAATGCAATGATGAACTTTGTCTTAGGTTGTTGGCTCTGTCTTGAATGCATATGTATTTTCAGCTCGGAAGGAATTAATGACTGTTGAAGTACTTGAATGTATCCATTAGAGAGATGATATAACCATTAGTGAAAGAGAACATTTGAATTGGACGAGTTTTGCTGTATTTAATGCTTCGACACTAAAGTGTTTTATGTGATTTTGAGTTTAATCCAAGGTTAAGCACCTGAAAATTAGTCATGTTTCAGAATAGTAGGAAATATTGTAGCTAGATTCTATTACACTTTGAATAGGTATCAAAATTGCTAAGACGCTATTTTAAAACTTTGCTATCACTATTACTTGAGTGACATTTTATCAACTTGAGAGTGATGCTTTATCACAGATAGGTGCCAAGTGGTAACTAGAAGGAATGTAAAGGTCTTTGCAATTTACCTGTTGGTAACCATACTATGTCACTTGAGTTTGCTTTAGATAACTTAAGTGCCTTTCTTAGTTTTTTGAAAAACATTGGTTGATCAGCAAGGGTAACTGAAGAGTGATAACATTATTTTTACATGTGTTACTTGAGTGAATAATTTCACTTGGCTGATCTTATCTTCTTAAAAATTTCCCATGTTATCTCCTTCTAGTTACCAAGAGGTAACTTGCGATACTTGTGTATCACTCGAGTGCTACCTTAGTAACTCGAGTGACTAGCTTTCTTTTCCCTTAGTTACCTTTAGGTACTTGTGGAATATTCTGTCACTACTCGAGTGCCTCTTCTGTAACTCGAGTGTGTAATTAGTTTTACAAGATTCACCATCGATTACATTGCAAGTGACATAAGTATCACTCGAGTGCCTCTCTTGAACTTGAGTGCATGAGAGTTTCACACATTCTATCACTCACTAGCTGGTACCTTGATAGTGATGATAGGTTATCACTCAAGTTACACTTCTCTTACTTGAGTGCATCAACCATTTTTCACAAATCAACTTCATCACTAGCCAGTTAGCTTTTAGTGAAAAGATTCTCAGAGACATCACTCTTGTGACACTTTCTGACTCAAGTGATCTATTTTACAATAACATTCATAAGGTTTGTTATCATCAAAACATGAACATTAACATTCTCCCCCTTCTTGATAAAGATAAAAATCAGATTGGTTAATGAGGATAAATATAAGATCATTAAAATTTCAGATAGGGGACAAAATCATAATGTAGCAATATAAACACTTAGAAATATTTCACAATTATTAGAAAGATTATAAAAAAATAAGATTCATCAATTATCATATGGATTATCAAAGAAAAAGTAATGGTTACTAAAGCATAAGATATATCAGTTTTTAGATAAAAATATTCATAATCATACAAAAGCATATAGAAATACATAGCATTAGATCGTATCATTTCTCCCTCTTTTTGTCATCAGTAGAAAGGGAAAAGTGAGTAGGTAATGTTATATTAGATGAGGGAGTGGAGCAACTTGAAGAAGTGTAGGAGGTGGAATGGGTTCTTCATTAGAGGAAGAATGAGATGGTGTGTAGGGAACAATAGCAATAATATGATCAATAGGAGTAGATGTATGGTCAGGATAAGAAAAATACTGAGTGTTAGACCTGGCTTTCACCCAAGAGGAGTGGTGAATTGGGTGTCTGATAAAACTTTAGATAACTTTGAAAATCTTTTCACAACTTATTGAAAGTAGTTTGAATGACATAAATAGTTTATAAAGCAATAGTTAGTCATTTAAACATATAGGCTCAAAATGTAAGAGTTTAGGGAAGAGAATATGCAAACTGAGATTTATACTGGTTCAGCCCAATCTTTGACTTACATACAGTCCTCAAGCTCCACTTGAGATTTTCAATCCACTATTTCCTTGTTTAACCGGGCATAAGAGAAAAGCCTTTACAACCTCACAAGTTTAGTCGGGCACTTATGCTGCCTTTACAATCTCTTACCGAGATACTCCCCTTACACACTGTAAGGATACAATTATACACTCTGTAAACAAAGGATGATCCTTTCACTCTCGAACTCACTCCCCCTTATAAGTTGTAACTGTACACCCACACTCAAAGGTTCCACAACCTTGAGATTTGATCACTAAACAGATAATCAAATAAGTGTTTAGAATCTCTCACAGAGCAGATGAATAATAATCACTGAAGTACATAATCGATCATCATACTCTCTACTGAAAACTATATAATATTGAGAAACAGAGTGTATATGAGATATTGAACTATCGACGGTGAAGTAGTAAAATCATTTCAATGGGTTCGTCGAGTCATTCATCAATCGTCATGTCTTTTGGTTTGAAGACTTTGCTATTTATAGGCAATGAAGATCATTTAACTGTTGTGAGCATTTGTCTGTTGAGCAATTCTTCCCATTGGAATATGACCATTTTGACTTGCTCAAGGTTACCATTGAGCTCTGACAAAATCATTCACTTTTTGATAATATGATGTTAATCCTTCGTATAATCATCTGAAACTCATTAATAAATTGATTAAATATAGTTAAGAACAATAATGATAGATGATATAAAGTAATAGAAACAATCTCAGTGAATTTGAACATTCAAACACGGTGTTTTTCAAACTGAGAGAAATTGGCTCGAGTCGATACTATCACTGGCTCGAGTCAATCCATCGTTCAAGATATAGAGAAGGCTTGAAAATGCTGTTTGACTTGAGGCAACAAAATCCTTGGGTCAAGTCTGTGCCCAACCTCGAGGCACCCAAAATCCTGGCTTGAGTCAATCATCAACTGATCCATTAGCTTCAGAAGCATTTGACTCAAGGCACAAAAAACCTTGGCTCAAGTTTGTGCCCAAACTCGAGGTTGCATTTGAAGAGGCTCGAGTTAGCACGTCAAATTTCTTCTTCATCAGTTGCTTTGGCTTGACTTGGCTTGAGTTGGAGACTTGTGGCTCGAGTCAAAAAGTCTTCCCCATTCTTCAATCTCTCGGGTTGGTCATTGACTCAAGGTGAATTTTCTAGCTTCAGGTAAAATCCTCTCTCAAAGTGTCTATCTCTTGGACTTCACTTAGACTCAAGGTGCCACTGCTAGCTCGAGGCAACTTGCTCTTTTTCATTTTCTTTGATCTTTAATTTGAACTTTGTTGATTCCAAATTCTATGAAACACTTTTTGAGTCTAGATTCATATGGAGTTGGTTTCACTTCATTTGGTTATGTATAGTGTGAGCTATGTCCAGAAAACCGAGCCTATGCTGAAATGAATCCAGAATTTTGAGTGTCAACTTTTGAAGGCCATATCTCCTTGGTCTAAGCTTCGTTTTGGTTGGTTTATGTCTTGATGGAACGCATTTTGAGTCTAATTTCACATGGCACTGGTTTCAGCCCAATTGGATTTGTAGATTGTGAGATACACCCAAAATACCGAAGCTTGGTCTGTTGTGTGGCGTGAATTGATGGTCCAGCTTGTATAATTTATATCTCCTTGATAAGAACTCTTTTGGGCTTGAATTTTATATCACAATGACGCATTGGGAGTCTAGTTTCATATGCCATTGGTTTCATCTCAATCCGATCTCTAGTTTGGGAGATATCATCGAATTACCAGACGTCGCCTGAGCTGAACGTGAAACAGAGTAGAACAGAGTTGCCTTTGCTCGAGTCAACTGAAACCTTGGCTTGAGTCAACTCGTTCCAGAGAGCGAAAATGGCTGAAAATCACTATTGAATCGAGTCACAGACATGGCTAACTCGAGTTTTGACCTAGACTCAAGTCTGTGAGTTTCTTGGCTCGAGTCAAACTGTACCAGGTGCTCAAAACACTGTAGAAACCATTTTAACTCAAGTCTAGATCCCTTGGCTCAAGTTAGTTCATCCCAAAGCTTTATTTTACTTATTTTAACTCCGATTTGAGCCATTCCAACTTCCATCTCATCGTGGAAACTTCTAGAATCAATCTAAGAACTTGTATAATGATTTTCTCATTTCATTGAGCAAGTTCTTCTTTCTTTCTTCTCTTTTCTTGATCATTCTGCATAATTCAACTCTTTTTTTCTTCTCTTCTCTTTTCTCTTGATCATTATCTATCATGCAACTTGGACTCATCATTCTCAGCAAGTTCTACCTTCTTTAATATCTCCTCTTCTTCTTGATTATTCCAAGATACTTTGATAACTTCTTACTTCCTTGACATTCTTTGCAATTTCTTCTTTCTGTAACCTCTTATCTCCTTGTTGATTAATCTCTATAATTCACGTGGACTAATCTATATTAAATATATAGTAGTTAGTCAATGTAGGTGATAAATATAGTATACAAGCTTTTTGTTCTTAATAATGACATATAGATAAGATATCATCAAAACTAATCATATCCAACATTGAGGAGACTGAGGTAAAAATGCAGGAGAAATGGAAGTGTAGGGTCTAGATTAGTGTGTAGAGCAATGGATGATGTTGTAGGAGGGTCAAGGATCACAATTTCCTAATCAATAGAGGAATCTGAATCTGAATGATGAGTGTGATGGGGAGGTGAAGAGAATGGAGTTTGGATAATAGGTTCTTCTTGAGTAAGCACTTGTTAATGAACAAAATCTGAAGTGAAAGGGTCAGTATTTGGAGAAAGGTCATGATCAAGGGTAATATCATTATGAGATGATAAAGTAGGATCAAGTAGTATTGTGAGAGGAAAAAGGTTCATTGGAAGATTTTGTGAGAGGGTTATTGGAATGTTCATAAGGGGTAGGCTAAGAAGTAGGCTATTGAGGCACCTTTAAAAAGGGAAATGCAAAATGAGCACAAAGAACTGCTTCATAAGTGTCCAATCAATTACCAAATTCCTTCGGTTGCTAAGAGTGAAAGGCTTGCATATCAAATAACTATTTTAGTTTTGATTGATAGCCTCAACTAAATTCTTGACTTGGTGATCAACCATCTCAACTAGATAAGCATTGGAGGTCTTGATGTGATCAGTAGCAGTTCTAAGAGCATCTTGGACATAGTTTTAAATGGTAGCACCAAGAAAGGATGGTCTAAGCAATGCAACTCTAGATGATTTAGCTTCATCAGGTCTAGAGGTCTAGAGGTATCAACTTAAGTTATTTTCCTTTTTTATCTTAGATTGACTTGTAGTAGCACCCAATGGCATCTCAATCTTCATTCTACTCATATGAAGTCTATCAAGTTTGGGAATTTGAATAATCTGATCATTTGGGTCTAAATACCAGATATTGTGAAGCTTCATGAAATAGGAAATCAGTTGATGGTAAGGAAGTGGTGTACTCTTAGTAGATGTGAGTTTATATCGATTGATCTCACCGAAGATTAACTCACCCACATTCCTCTGTTCCTAAGAGATTATTGAAGCCATCAAGTGATATTCTTTGCCAACAAAGTGTGTAAAATTGTCGGCTTTGTTAACCATAGCCCGTGTATAGATGTACTAGATAATTTGATGCAAATAACTTAAGGAGCTTGGTTTGAAGTTTAAAGCATTGTTGTCACCTTTAGGTTTTAGAATATGATAAATTTGTAAGTCATTGAATTCCTTGGGAGGATCATTGTCATACCCTAGATAAGTGTGTATTAAAAAAGTAGACTATTGAATCTTTTGTTCTCGTATTATGGACTCTAGTATTTCCTTAATCAATTCTCCTATATTGTCACATACCTCAACCACTTCTAAGTTACAGAAATGACGAGCTGCAGAGGGACTATATGATGTGCTAATATTTAGCCATGTTTCATATTACTCAAGATATGGATATAGGTCTACATTAAGCTTGTCCTTAAGATACTTTAAGTCTAGATAAACCATACGACATAAAGATCTATGAGCAAAATCATCATTATACCTTTTCCGATCATGAAGCTTGAGTGGTTCCGAGTAGAAATAAGTTGAAGGTCCTAATAATTGGTCTTCAATTTCGGGAGATGCTTGAGAGTGAGACTTTTGAGTAGAGATCGATTGCTTCATATGTTCCCTGACATAAGAGGTTGCTTGCTTTGCGAACATATTGGGAACCCCATATATGGACTTCTTGGGCACACTAACACTTATAGTCTCTTGCACAATTTGATTTACAAATTTCTATACCTTCATTTTTATATTAGGATTTAATTATAAGTAAGAAAGAATTAATCATGATACATAAATTAATCATGTAATTATTGAAATAAAAGTTTTTATTTAAAATATGATTTATGATAGTAAAAAAATTAGTGGAAATAATAATATTTTATTATCATCATCATTATTATTGTTATTAATATTTAAAAAATGATGAAAATAGTTGGGTCTTTGTGGTAATTTTCCCAACGTAAAAAAATAGTAATAAAAAATATTTTTGAGTAGAAGACACATATGTCTGCCACTTTTGACTTTGTGAGGGGGTGGCAATGATAATTTTCCACCGCCTCTGTGTGTGTGTGTGTGTTGGGGGGGGGGGGAGTGGGGGGAGCAAGAGAATGAATGTGAGAGTGAGAAAAGGGAGGAAAGCAAGAGCTAGTCGGAGGTATCTAGTTTTTTTAGGTAAATTATTTATCTTATAAGATTATTTTGGTAGATAAACTAACTTCTTTTAGAAAAGTTATTCTATGTATGTTTTTCTTTCTAATAAGGGAAATATTGTGTTAATTAGTAAAAATTTTGGGATTAGGATTTTGAAGAGTTTTGAGTTTTGACAATAGAAGACTATATGTATGTAGAGGATACTTAATAGTTAATTTTTGTTAGTTCTTGTGTTTTGATGATCACAATTTCTAAGTTATTGAACTAATGTAATTTAATCATTTCATACTTGAGCACAGACCATCTGATAAAATGCTAAAAGTGTTTCACAGTAGCTTGCTCGAGTAAAGCCTTCTTAGTGCTCGAGCAAGATCTGATGCAAGGCAAAATCAAGTCTTTTAGGGAAGCCTTGCTCGAGCAACATCGAGCTTAGGCAAATTCTCCCTGATTGAAGCTCCATGCTCGAGCAGAATGTACAGGGTTGCCCGAGCATCATTGTACCAAAATAGCAATGAGAATATCTGACCTTGCTCGAGCAGGTCATACTCATGCTCGAGCATCAACGAGCACACTAAGAAAATTCCAATCTATCAACCCTTGCTCAAGCAAAGCAAAAAGTTTGCCCGAGCACCATGCTCGAGCAGAAGTCTAGGAGTGCTCGAGCACCATCACCTTAGGTCCCCAATCATTTTAGGGAAACCTTCTATGAAAACAGTTAAGACTAAGATAGATGTACATTATGGTACTTTTTCTATGAAGTTTGGTGATATTCTTGTGAATATTAATATCTTTGATGCCATGAAATGTCCTAGGGAAGAGTGATAATTAAATATTTAATAAACTTGTTTTTATCTCTTCGTGAATAAATTTAGTACCGTTTAGTTAATAAATAATGGCTTTTATACTTATTTAGGGTTTAGGCCTTTGATTAGATTTTAGTCACTTTTTAATTATAAAATTCCAGTTTTACATTGCTTCACTATTTTCACCATAACTATTGAACCAAATATCATATTAGCCTCATTCTTGTTTCATATTTCAGATGATTCAAAGAGCTACGTTTGTTATGAAGACTTAAAGGAAAATTCGAATAAGAGGGCAGTTAATTTTGGAGCTGAAGTCAGATGTATATTTCTTGGATTTTTATTTGGGCTCGAATTTTGTAATTAAAGTCCATTTTGATTTTATTTCTGTTTTGGGCCAAACGATTGGAGCCCAGTCCGTTTTGTAATTAGGTTTTTACCTAGGTCAGCCACCAACATCAAATTATTACACTTTTGACAGATTGGAGATTAAAACAAAAGTTTTATTTTTCTCTCAACTATTCTTCATATGTTCTTCATTTCTTGGTTTTCGAATTTCTCAGCCATGCTTGGCTAAGGGTGTGCATGGTAACACTCCCAGAATGACTTTTTTCTTAATTTCTGTGCCTCGGAATAAAAATGAATGAGAATTGTGTTTGGTAAATTCGGTTTTTTTTTTTGCTCCCGGGATGAACCGGTTTATTTTTTGTGTTGGGGAGTAAAAAAAAGAAGCTAAAAATTTTGGCTTTTCTATTTCAAGGCAAAAAATCAGAATTTATTTTTCCCTCAATCGAAGTAGAAATTTACCCTCGTTCACCACCACCACCGCCTCACCATCACCGCCGTTGCCACCCCCACCACCACCATCGCCACCACCCCACCACCACCACCCCATCATCGCCACCACCCCTTCCACCATCGCCACTGCCACCACCCCACCCCCACCGCCCCCCCCCCCCCACCACCACCGCCCTACCGCCACCGCTACCACCTCACCACCAACACCGCCATTGCTATATAAATAATTTTTTGAATATAAAAATTATATAAATAATTTTTTTTGGAAATTTAAATTTAAGTTTATTTGTAAAGTATAATAATTAATTAATTATTAAAGAAAAGGACAAAATGGTAAAAATAACTCATTAAATCCTTCATCTTCCTCTCTTACTATTTTTTTAACTTCCAAATAAGAGGAGGAAAAATGTGTTACCAAACGTAATTCTGATTCTCGGAGTAAAAATAAAATGGGTTAGCAAACGTAATTCTGATTCTCAGAACTCTTCCAAAACACAGAATCAGAAAAAACTGTTTCATCTCAGAAACAATGCTAGGCAACAGAATGGTTGTCATGCACACCCTAAACTTTTTAAGATCATTCCCCCGAGTGTGTTCGAACTATTTCTTTCTCAAGGTTGTTTCAAATAATAACAGAGATACCAATGGCGTTGGGTCTACTAAAAAAGTATTAGTCCTTCATAATATGACAGACTAAGGTTTGAATCATTACTGAAAGAAGTGCCCACATTTAGTAACAGACAGTGCCTCAAATATTATTACCTCCAATAGGAGAATATCTATGCGTAGAAAGAAAAAGATAATAACAAAGATATAATGAATTTTAAATTCAGTGTACAATTATGTTGGTCCAAGGGTATAGGAAGATTAATTTAGTTATTGATAGTATAGAGACCATGAATCATATGCTGAGAGGATGTGATCAACATTATTCTTTCAAGGACATTGTGGAGTATATTAAGGTACTTTTTTTATAGATATTGGCAAGTTGTGGTCACTCACAGGTATAGAGAGACCATAACTATTGTGGATCATTTAGCCAAATACTTGCATAGCTTAGATGAGATTTTTTATCTCCTTGATCAACCTCCCCCTTTTATTCAAGAGGCGGACATTGATGAAGATTAAGAGTCTCTGATGAAGTTGATGTAATGTCTTTGTTAACATTCCCACTCCAATATTATTCCAAAAAAAAACTCAGTGTACAATTTATATTTATAATAAAACAGATCAATACAAGAGAAACAATATCATGCAATATTTCCACTTCGAGCTAAAATGGCACATTCGTTCTTTCAAGTATGGCGTCTTTGCAAAGAATTTCTTGGTAGATTCACACAATAATATACAACTGTTTTTTTTTTTTTTTTTGGGTCGCTTCTCTGCAAGGCAAATTTCTACGTAGAAGATGATGATGATATTACTGTGTTGAAAATGGCATTGAAGGTAGCTTCCTCTTCCATACTGTTCTTCCTCTCACAATCTCTTCGTCTTTCTTGTCTCCCTTGGCTTGTAAAAGATGCGTAAACCTAAGGGGCCTCTGCTCGAAGCATCCCAATAATCCGCCTCCATTGATGATCTCTGTCGCTAAGTTGAACATATTTGAATTGTAATCTCGTTTCTCTACATCGTGCAGTATTTCTTCGTCTTCTTCAAGATCGCACAGTGATTGAACCATATCTGAGCTTATACATTCCCTTCTGTACTCGAGTGTGATTCCTGATAATTGGTGGCTCTCTAGGATTTGGTCTGGAACGGTCTGAAAATGTAGTTTCAAAAATTAATTATGAGATCATTAAATGATGAATCAATGAAGATATAGGTTAAAATTTCTTTTGCAATTCACCTCTAGCATCCATTTTACATACTTCACATTGTTTACATGGTGGTTCATGTCCAAATCACTCCTCTTTGGCTGCATTAATGGGAAAAAAACATAGCAGTCAGTTTTTTTTCCTGTGTTTGTGTGTTTTGGTATGAAATTAGTTTCATTGAAGGTGAAGCAGAATATGGAAATATACCTTCAGATCTGATATCATATATTTTGCCTCTTTGTCCAACTTGACAATTTTTTCATGTGTGTCTTCCATTATTGCTTGCTTCTCTATGAACCAAGGTGAGAGTTCATTCCTCACCTCATCTGGGAGCTTTGATAGGCGCCTTGTTGTTCGGTTCATCATCACCCATGTACTGTTTGATAAATTGTCTGAATGAGTAAAGCCCTGTAATAAAGGGAAAAAAGAGGAAAATTTTCAAGATGAGCAGGTGGGATTTTTTCTGAGACAAACCTTGTTGCTCGAGCGAAAATTCGACCCGTGGCTTGACTTCTTATCAGCCAGTCCCGTCGCATCCCATTCTTACCTGATGCTCCAACCCATGTGTCAATTTCAATCACCTCCCCCCTGCCATATTTGTCATAGTTCATTCGCTGTTTAGGATTCAGCCCCACACCAGTAAGGGGAAAAAAATGAAGTTTCTGTCTACTGGGAATGATCTGCTCAGATTATGGTTACTTACAAGCTGTTCTGACGAAGAGGAAGTGTATTTAGTTGTTTTGTTGATTTTTGGATGGTCATGTGTTACATTATATAAGACATAAATGTTTGTGGTTTCCTGCAGATAAACTCTGATGAAGAAATGATAATATGAAGGATCTTTAGGAAAATGCCATTATGAAGGGAGGTTTGTCTGAAGTGGGGTGAAAATTTCGGAAGATGAGAGCACATTTTAGCCAACAAAAACAAACTTGAAAATTCTACAAGAATTCCTGTCATTGTTGAGCTGACCGTTATGGATTAAATTATACTTACCAGATCGGGTAGCAGTCAACCAGAACTTGCATTCTTGAGACGACCCAGATTAGATTGTTCCTCATCATTCCATGGGTTGCCCCAAATCCATCACTGAGCAGTCCAGACATCCACACATGGTTTAATGCTGTCTCCTGCACATCATCGTTGTCATCATCATTATCAACTATGTTACAATAACAACACAAACATCTAAGGTTGCCTGATATATGGCATCAATGGGAGCCAATTGTACTATATGTAGACACCTGAAGAAGATTGAGGATGCTCTCAAGTGTTGTGGTTTTGTCAGGGCCAACCTCATAGGACCTAATGACCACGGTCTGCCTGTAGCGAACTCCGCCTTCGACGATGAGCCCTTGACGATGACGATCAACAAGCTGCTTCTTTGTTGGAATGTTCTGGCGTGAGCCATTTGGAGCAGCAGAAATACCTGCTGCTTCAGCTGTCTGGCTGAGAGAATCAACCTGAATGATGGGAGACCTAGAAGTCCCATTAAGCTTGATGCTGCTGTTCAGCTGCTGCTTAAGCTGGTCATGATTTTCTCTCATGGAGGAGGAACAACATCTCACAAGGTACGCAGAAGTTGAAAATGAGAAAATAGTAGCCATTATTTTTTTTTAATTTTTTGGGAAAGAAATTTCTTTCTTTTGAAGTTGGAAAGAGAAAACAAGGATGATACTTTTTTATAGGGGGGGTACTTGAGGACCAATGAGTAAATAAAGAAACTTGTAATGGAGCTGACAAATCAAAGAGAGCTTCTGTCTTTACTATGCTGCTCGTACTAGTTGTTGTTGAGAAGCTAGCTTCCTAGAACTGATCGATTTCATTTATGGGTTTGTGAAATACAAAGATAAGAAAGCATGTGTCTTTGAGACTCCAGTAATTGCCATCATGGCTGACAGCATTAATTTTGTCTCGTTCAATGGTTGGCTTGAAATTTTCCACCTCGGCAGGTACCAAAAAGACAATATATTTTTACATAGGAACAATGATACAGAAGCTTGTTGGTTAAAACTAAAAGGTGCATCGTTCTTTAAGCTTTTGCTTAATAAATTAATGGTATTATTATTATTAGCTTTGTGTGCTCAAGGCAGAAATGAAGAAGAGAGAGAAAGCTACGTTGTTCCATTCTAAGATTAGGACCAAGTGGGTAATGGAAGTTTCCAACAACAGAAAACCATACTTTTATTATTACCCTGGAAAAAATCGGAGCTTTCTTTGTCCTTACTATGTTTGATATTTGTATGAAAAGTGAGAGATTTGTCGGACTGAATCTACTAAAATATCATTTTAATTGGTAAAAAATTTATCTTTCAATGCCAACCAGAAAGTTCATGCATATGAGGAAGTGAAATTCGGTCAAGGACTTGTGTTGCTGTCATCTTCTATATGGCTTTCTCAAGCAAGCATAGAGTTAATAGTGTTTGTGTAAGGTCTTTATCAATAAAAATAAGCGTAAAGTTAGCTATATAACACAAAAAAGTCTACAATTTGACAATCACATATAACTAATATTGTTTGCACAAAAGCTGATAAAATAAATGTGTTAGAAGCTGGTAAAATAAATAATATACACAATGCGACTTAAACAGCTTACCTTTGCAATTTTTGTTTAATAATTTTTATTATTACTAATAAATAACAACAATAATAGTATATTACGTTAATATTAATATGTTACTCATTATGGTTCTAAATATAAGGTCTATTTTAGAGTTTTTGCTTGATTTTTAATCTAAGGTCCAATTTTCTCTTGTCTCATATGTTAGTTGTTTCCTTCTCACAATAACCCTATTTATTAGGCATTTTTATATTTGAGTACTAAATTCTAATCATTAGATGGTAGGGGTATTTTTGAAATAGTGTCACAATTTCTCTACATATCATTTACAAGTAGTTATTTTAATTTTTTTTTTTTGAATTAGTTAAAAAGAAGCTTATACTCCCTTTGGTCTATAATATAGGGCGCTTGTAGAAGAATAACTTGGTGCAAAATATAAGTCACTTATAAGATACTCCCTCCGGTCCTAATTATAGGAGCTATTTACCAGAATTTAGAGGAACTAAGGAAGGAAGTTAAATTAGTTAATTATGTATATTTTCCTAAAATACCCTCACCCAAGTTTATTACCAAGAAGAAAACAAAAAACCGTATGCTTTCTGCCTTTTGACGGGGTCCTGATTTTCCCTTGTGGCTCCCATCTTGACCTCTCCGATAACCAAAACGATGCTCTATTTTGGGTATAAATTGGGAGGGCGTTCCACTACTCTCTTTTTTTAAATTTTAAAAAAATAACATTCAAACTCCTCTGGTATTTTTTTAGTAGCACCCAATGTTCTAAATGTGTGTGTGTGTGTGTTTTTTTTTTTGGGCACACTATGTAGCATAAAATAATTTTTTAAGTGTATCCAGTATCTAGTAAGATGCACTATGAACTATTTTTTCAGTGACACTCTATATCTTGAATTTATTTTTTATTGCATTTAGCACCCAATCTTAATTATTATTGAGAAAGTATAGATAGGGGTATTATAGGAAAAATTGACAAAAGTTAAAATTTGCTCTTATAATTAGGACCAAAACCAACTCCAAAATTTGCTCCTATAATTAGGACCGGAGGGAGTAATTAATATTCATTTTTAGCTTTGTTCACTCATCAAATTTTCAAACACATTTTCAATAAGGGTAAAAGTTAAAAATATTTTAAATTTATAACATATTTAATGAGTTAACTGTCATTTCTTGTAACTCATGAATTTGTTAAAGTGTCTATACTATGGACTGATGGAGTATTTAGGATCGGAGGGAGTATAAGCTTGCCCAGTTGCACATAATTTCCAACCACATTATAGTTCACTTTTAAAAGAATTCATTGATCCACAATATAAATTATTTGGAGGTTAATTAATGCTTATTTGTCAATTTTTTCTTCATAACTAAAGCTTCAATTGTAATTATATTTCTTATCCTACTAACCTCATTTAATATGAGTAAATTAAATTTGGAAAAATATTTTTAATTTAAAATAAATTTAATAAGTTAACAGAAGTTGAAGTGAAGTATTGTGAACGAGAGGGAGTATTATTTAAGTATAATTTTGTGAACATAAATAAATACAATTATAAAGAGTTGTATGCAATGTTGACTTCAGTTCAGTTTCTACTTCAAGGTTGGAAAAGTGAGACAGATGGTGTAGGCCATATACTAATTTATTGGCCTCCAAATGCATATATGATTGTAGTTGAAATTTAAATTACGTGAAATTGACATTTGTGTGTCCAAATAAAATTTTCTATGATGATCAATGATCAGTTATGTCACTGATAAGTTAGTTGGTTGTTGGATTTACCTGTTCAATAATATTTTCTATGGGAAAAATTCATTCAACCTTGTGGAAGAAATTTTATTTCAGTCAACCACAAAAGATTTTGAAACTTCAATGCACCCGTTGATTCAAAATGAAATAAGTTTTTTAGGTAAAAAGATAATATTACCCTTACTTTATTTTTTAAATCCCCTTATTTGGCTTGCAAATTCTTTTATTTGACTTGTGAATGACCATAGCAAATTGAAGTTGGAAAAATATTTTTAATTTAAAATAGATTTAATAAGTTAACCGAAGTTGAAGGGAAGTATTGTGAAGGGGAGGGAGTATTATTTGAGTACAATTTTGCGAACATAATAAATACAAATTTAATAAGTTCAGTTTTGTTTCTACCTCAATGTTGGAAAAGTGGGACAGATGGTGTAGACCATATAGGCATATACTAATTTATTGGCCTCCAAATGCATATATGATCAAAGTTATGAAATTGACATTTGTGTTTCAAATAAAATTTTGGGAAAATCCACCTCAAGGTTCAAATAACTAAAAAAATTGTTAAAAAAAATCTAAGAAAAAGTCACATGTCAAAAAAAAAGTCATAGGGCCTTTTTTGATATTATTTCATAAAACATTAGTTGTTAACTTATACTGATATAGTTGTTAACAAGTACTAATTTAGTTGTTAGGATATTATTGTTAACGTCTACTTATTTAGTTATTAATGTTCTACTGATATAGCTGTTAATGTTTATAAAATAATACTAGAAAAGGTCCTAGCGCTTTTTTTTACATGTGACTTTTTTCAGGTTTTTTTGACAATTTCTTGCTAACTTGGGCTCCGAGAAGAATTTTCCCTAAAATTTTCTATTGTGATAAATTATGTCATTGATAAGTTGGTTGGTTCATTGGATTCCCATTTGGATTAAAGGTGTCAGACGTGACTTATTTTCAATTTAACTTTTGTAAATATAAAATATGATAAAAATTATCTTGTGAATATAATTTTTGTTTAAATTGACGGTTACAGAAGTGACTTTTTTCTAAACTGAAACTTGTTTGGATTATTATTTTAAAAGTCAGTTGAGATAGAAAATAACTAAAAAGAGCATGAATCTTATTATAATATATGTGTGTTGTATATATTATAATAAGTGAAGATAAAAAGTTAAATTTAATACACAAAAAGTTAAATTATTATTAAAATATTAAAAAACAATAAATGGGCAAGACATTATGATGAGAGAATTTTATTGCCCAACGCTCAACAACACTCCCGAATGCTAAGTATTTCAGCATTTGAGAATAAAGAGCTTTTTTAGGAAAAGCTCAGTGACTAAGAAGCTTACTCAAACACCATGTAAGTTGGTTTTTTTTTTTTTTTCCCACTCATCTTTTTTCATACCCAAACTGAGCTTTTTGGCCCCCAAACGCTCATCCAAACAGAGCCACCCGTTCAAGAATATTTTCTATGGGAAAATTCCATTTAGCATTGTGGAAGAAATTTTATTTTAGTCAACTACAAAAAATTTTGAAACTTCTTCATACCGCCTTATCAAAATGAAATTAGTTTTGTGGATAAAAAGACAATGGTACCCTTGTTTTATTTTTTTGAATCCCTTTATTTGTCTTACAAATTATTTTATTTGGCTTATGAATGGCCAAAATATATTTAACTCCTTGATTTATTTTAAATCCTTTTATTTGTCTTGTAAATGCCTTTATTTGTCTTGTTACTTGTAAATGCCCTTATTTGTCTTATAAATTCTTTTTATTTGTCTTGAATGACAAAAAATGTTCTTGTTAACCATATGATTTCTTTTGAATCTCTTTATTTGTCTTATAATGCTCTTATAAAAATATAAAGCAAGACATTTTTTTTTTTACCCACAGAACTTAATTTCATTTTGACCGAATGAAGGGAGTATTGTGAAGTTTTAGAGTCTTTTACTGTTGACTGAAATAAAATTTATTCCATAAGGGCTATTTGAAAATTTCCCTATTTCTAAAATAGAATGCATTTTATCCTCATTACTCCCATTATTTCCAATTTTTAAATGATGACTCCCTTCCCTCATTTTTGTCAGTTAAATACGATTAATCGAACTGCATAAATTAAAATATTAGTTAAAATTGCTTAAATGTAATAAATATGTAAAAGCCATCACTTATTTTCTACAAACACCCTTATCTATATAGGTATCTATGGAGGTAAAGAGAGAGTGAGAAAAGAGAGAGAGAGTGAGAACAAATAGTTAATTAATGTTGTGAGACTAACCAATAATTAATGGGAAAATTATAATAAAGAACTTAAGAAAAATAATATTTATTAAGAATGATCATAAAAATAATTATTATTTTGAAGGACCGTAAATTAAAACATAAAAATAAAAAGACTAAATTGCCCTTAGTCAAATTTCCTGTATTCTTTCTACCTAAATCAGAATTTGGAGTGATTGACCAAATTCGCCTCCCAGTTACAAACTTCCTTTTCCATCTCTCTTTTAAACTTCATAAAAAGATAAAAAAACAGAGACACAGCCATGTACTAGAAACCTTTAGACTTTATCTTTGATCTTCATCTACCACCATTTCACCTTCTTTCCACCTCCGTCATCCACCACCATTTCACCTTCCTTCCACCTAGTCACCAATGACTTGTGACCATCCCAACTCCCAAGTTCGTGCTTCAGTGAGATTTCAAGGAACTGTGAACTTTCTCAAATTAAAGGTAGCCATTGACACTTTCAGAGAGGAACAGTTGATGTTGTTTGCTACCTTTCAAACCTTACACACATCTCCTAGTATCTGGACTGGACACTAATATTAAATATTATTTGCTACTGACCTGCTAACCCTTAATCAATATCCCCATAGGTTCAACAATTTGATAATTATTGGTAAGTAGTATGAATTTCAAAATTTAAGGATTCCAGAATAGACAAATGGAGCTTTGATTTGTTACTCTCTTTGTCCCCCCCCCCCTCCTTACCTTCCTTTGATCAGTTACTCTAAAAACTATGACATCTTAGGATTATCAAAATCCTTGTGGCATGCAACAAATGAAGAGACTAGAATGTCACTGAATTTTGCAGTTTTTTTCCCTTTCCAAATAAGGATAAAAACATAATTGAATGACCAAAACACTCCAATAAACTTATTTTATGATTTAAAAAAACATGAGAACCTAAATGCTAACACTTGAGCTAGAAGCCTAAAAATTCAATGAATTCATGTCGTTACGCTTATGAGAAAAATAGATGTCTGCCTCCACTTTGTGTTATTTTCTTTTAAAATTTGTTTCCTCATTTCAAATTTGAATTCTCGCTCTATAAATTTTCTTAACCCTGCTTTTGTGCGTGTTTATGTGTTTAAGTTGTTAGAATGCTATTCATTTCATAAAAAGAAAATGCCACAAGTATCTTAAATCCATGATATCCAACATTCAATAGCAGTTAAATCACTTCAGATTCTGATTTATCATTATTTATCAATCACTCCAGATTATATTCTAATTTAGTTAGAGAGAATATAAGAAATTTGGCTAAGGGTAATTTAGTCTTTCTATTTTAATGTTTTAATTTTTTGTCCTTCAAAATAATTAGTATTTTTATAATCCTTCTTAATAAATATTATTTTTATGGGGGAAAAATGATATTAAAAAATTTTGGATAGACTATATGTATCTTTTATAAATAGAAACAAGTTATTTTAAACAAAATTCTCTTATAGGATGGGGGAGTAATATATCACAACCGACACATCTTATTTATTGATTTTTTTTTTTTGCTACACATAGTAGGGGAGGGGGACAGGGTTCGAACCCTGGATATGGGAGAGAGGAGCCAAGCTTCCATGCCACTGCGCTACTAAGGCGCTAGCATCTTATTTATTGATTTTATTTCAAAGAATTCCCTAGAGTGACATAAAAGGGAATTAGAGAGAGAAATTATTAAAGATAAGATATTCCGGTAATGTACTTCCCAGTAAACTAGTAAGTTTAAGAAATGATAAGTTACGCATAAAAAGAGTGGAAAATGCAATAAAAATAAATAATAAAAAAATAAATTTAATTGCCTAATATCTTGATATTAAAACCCAACTTGGGTCAATTGGTTAGACTAGTGAATTGAGAAATCAGTCCTCTAATTGATCCGATCAAGAGTTTTGGATGGATTCACTATGTTGAAATTTATTTTATGTTATCCTTTGGTTGAATCTAGAATGAAATATTTTTTAATTGAAAAAAGAGAGAGCACTTTATCATATTTATACTTTAATGACTCTATTTTTTAAACGTCTCAACTATGTTGGATTCCCCCCCCCCCCCCCCCCCCCTCCTTTTGTTGAATCTAGAATGTCATCCTTTTTAAATTGGAAAAAAGAGCATATAGTTATATCTATGCTTCAGTAACTCTATTTTTAAAACTATGCACTTTATACATAAATACTCTATATATTTGTAGATTAATGCCTATCTTTTTAAATATTACTCTTTTTAAGGTTATATATGAATATTTTTCTTTATTTAATTACATTATATTATTTTAATCATAATTATACCATTTTGGCCCCGGAAATATTGGTAAGGGTGTACTTACACCCGGAAGTTTTTTTGGTATTATTTTTGCCCCGGAAGTTTATGAAAAAGAGCAAATATGTCTCGGAAGTTTCTTTTTTTAGAAGCAAATTTGCCTTAAAAGTTTTTTTAGGTACAAATTTACCCTGGAAGTTTACAAAAAGAGCAACAATCTAACGGTCAAGATCAATCGATCAGCAAGATTACAAGTTTTTAAACTTTCAGGGCAAAAATGATACCAAAAAAACTTCTGGATGCTGAGTGCCATCTTACCAATACTTCCATGACAAAATTGTTATTTAACCCTAATTATAATTAGAGTGACGCTAGTTTTATTTTTTTGGTCAAAGAGGGCGACTCTAGTTTAACCACAATTAGACCATTGATCCTGTATTATTGTCTTGATCGGTTCAATAACCGGACCATGGTATCTTTGCCTAATACTTAATTATGAAACGGGAATTCCATGCATTACTATATGTGTGTTTATCTTTCTCCAAATGGAATCTATACATATCAATAGAGATGGATCCAAAAGTTATCGATAATGTATATTTAAGAAAAGTAAAAGAATAATATTTCATAACGGAGCATGACAAAGTTTAGTGTGGTATAAACTAGGATACAAATTTTTGAACGGAATTTCTTTGTAGTTAACGATATATTATCTATAATATTGGAATGATGCTATGTTTTGTGTTGTTGTTGGATTCTGAGGGACACCATAACTTGGAGTTTTCTTTCCTTTTGGAAGAACACCAAAAAATAAATAAATAAATAAATACAGAATTTAAATGTGTCGAGAAGTTTTGTGTCCCAAGGCAACATTATTGAAGAGGCATGATGTGTTATAACTTAATTACAAACCAACATATAATTTTTATAGCTTTCTTATGTACAAAAAACATATATAAAATATTTATAATTAAGTAATTATAATATTTTTCTCTTAATAAATAATATGACTATTCAATATTTGATCATGAATAAGATCCAAACAATTTTAATTTTGAAAATAAAATATGGTATTAGCAAAATAAGTTTTATTAATATTCTATAAGTAAATATATGTTCTTACAAAAGAGAATAATTTTTCATTAAAAAAAGAGTATAATTTTTTAAATATATTTTCGTACATAAATTGAATTATTAATATTTTTTGTTAACGTTTCTCTTACTACATCCCAGTATGAAAATAAATTACCACAATGTTATCCAAAACTTGACATTTTTTTTTAAAAAAAAATTGGTTTAAAATTTTTAAATCATTCTCATCCAAAGTTTCAATTTTTTTTTGGATTCAAATAAAAAAAATATTTCATATTCTTAATTTTTTTTTTCAAATTTAATTTTAATAAACAAAATAGATTGATTCAACCTATATGGAAACTATCCAATATGAAAAGCACCTTCAGATGAATATATAATCTTATCACTAACATTTACGTATCAAAATGTCTTATTCTAAAATATATTTTCCATGAAAGCTACAAGCTATGCTCTTTATCCATTTCAATTGCTTTTTATTTTGGGAAAATCCTTTTCAAGGCCCTCTTTATCAAAAAAATTCCAGAAAAGGCCCCAAAAATATGAAAATTCTAAGAAAGACCCTAAGATTCTGAAAATTTCAGAAAAGGCCCTAAGATTCTAAAAATTCCAGAAAAGGCCCAACATGAGTTGTTAATGGGGCTGATATAGTTGTTAGCGGGATACTGATATAGTTGTTAACCGAGCTGATTTAATTGTTAAAAAAAAAATTTAACAATTAAATCAGCCCGGTTAACAACTATATCAGTACCCAGCTAACAACTATATCAGCCCGGTTAACAACTCCGTAAATTCTAAAGGGCCTTTTTTGGAATTTTCAAAATCTTAGGGTCTTTTTTAGAATTTTCAGATTTTTGGGCCTTTTCTAGAATTTTTTTGGCAAAGAGGGCCTTAAAAAGGATTTTCCCTTTTATTTTTTATCAAGTTGCACGCAGAAGGAAAACTATGCTACACTCCCTGTAATTTTTTAATTACATGAAGTTAAATTTGCCTTTAAATATAATATCTCAATCTTCTTTATTCTCAAATATATTATTTTTCTCAAAATTAACTGCACACATTAAAGGACTATTTGGTATGAGGAATTTGGAGGATAAGGGAGGGAAGGAAAATTTATATGACTTGGATTTTTTAAACTTGAAAAAGTGGGGTTATAAAATTTTAATAAACGAGAAGATGTACGATAAAAAAGTAATTAAAAAAATAATTAAAAACTTTAGCCCTCACTTTTCTAATTTTTTGAATTCCATCTTAAAAATATTTTCCCTTCCATACACTCAAACCAAACAGCCGCTAAGGGATTTTCATATATGGGCAATCATGATAGATGATATTTTCAAAAAATCAGCTCATCAGTTGTTACAAGTTACTACCAAAACTAGTTATCTAATTATTGTAATATAAAATTTAATTACCTAATTTGATTAAACTAAAAAAGTTAGTGAAATTAGTTAATATAACATATTTTTTTAAAATACTATTATCATTTCCCTTAATTCCTTCAATTTCTTTCTTACTTAATTATTATTGAAGGAATATCAATAAGGTAATTTTAAAAAATACTGACAACTATAAAAAATATGTCATACATTTAGAAACAATATCAATGTTCCAATTGGATCCTAATTTTAGGATCGTCTAAGTGGCAAATTTTTGTTGACACTTGAGGAGTAGTAAATTATGAGTAGAGAGGTTTGGTTTAGTTCTAAAAGTAAAAAAGCCCACAATTTTTTACTGCTAAATTTATAATTTTTTTTTTCTAAAGCTCTCATAAGTCATCATACATATTACTACCTCCAATCCTAATTATAAGCCTAGTTAACTTTTTTAGAAAGATTCAGGAAGCTAAATAAATTACTTAATTATTTCATGTGTTGTGTATCCTTAGATTATATATTAGTTTATTTGTTAAATTAATTAGTTTGAAGCAAAAAATAAAAATAAAAATACTCTAAAGTAATTTAATTAGCTTCCTTAATCTCTTCAAAAAAGTCAACTAAGTTTTATAATTAGGACCGGAGGTAGTAAATTAATAAACCATGTAGTTTTTTTTTTTTTTTTTTGGGGGGGGGGGGGGGGGGGGATAGAAGTGTTTGGATTTTGGCCTTTGGGTGTCAGAATGCTTGATACCACGGAATTTTGGTTGCAGTGTTTTTAGTTAGAGTGCTCAAATTGTGACTCTAGATTTTAGAAGCATGTAAAATAAAAGATCCATCACCTAAAATATGACCGAGCAAGTAGTATCCAGCACCCAAAGAAATTTTCTTAATAAAACTCATTATCCTAAACTACTTTTTTGGTGCTTATATCTTCGTAAAATATTTTTCTGGCATCACATAATATTTTAAAATATTTTTTTTGTGGATTTAACACTGTAAAATGTTTTTTCATAGTATCCTAAATTTAGGATGCTCATTGCTATCGTGAAAATACTTTAGGGTGATGTCTGAAACAATTTTCCTATGTGTTAGAAACTTTTTTTTTTTGTTATAAGACAATGTGTTAGAAACTTGTTAGCCAATTCTGTAGCATATTATTCTGAGGGGAAAAAAAATCTGTAGCATATTCCTTTGACCAAAAAAAAAACTGTAGCATATTGGATCAAGGCTAAATAAATTATTAGGCTAACTAGGCCCAAAAGTTGGGAATCATGAGTACAGTCTTTTTTTTTTTTTTGATACAAGGCGATAGGGGAAGGGAGAATCGAACTCAGGACCGGAAGGGGAAAATGAATCCCAATACTACTCACTACTAGTAGTGCTGGTTCATGAGTACAGTCTTGGTGTACCTTTTGGATGTTCGTGGTTGTGGTTTGTGCCCCAACGATCCTAACGAAAAAGTGTCTTTATTAACCCCTCTTTTTAATTTTTTTTTTTGGTTAACTTGGTTTCTCCACCATTGAATTAACTTTTAATGATTGTTATTTATCCTGTAAAAACATTATTAATATTTAATATTTACTATTGCAATAATATTTTTAATATAGTATAAAATCTTAACCATTAAAAGACAATCAAAGGGTGAAGAAATTAAGTAAAGAGAAAGTGGAGAGAGAAGTTAGTGGAGACACTCCTTTCTCCCAACCACAATTTCATTATGTGAAACCACTTTTCCTTTTTAGAAAAATTAATATAAAAGTTGGGCAAAAGTGCAATTTTAACAACAAATTTTGTTGAAAGGGGCATCTTGCATCTAGCACCATAAACTTGTTAGTTCTCTATGTTTTGATGATAATAAACAATTGTAAAAGAAATAGACTTAATGATTTAAGTCATTAAGTGTATTTTAATGGCACTTAAGTGAATAAGTTTCATTTCAATCAAATCTTAACCCAGTAAATGTTTTAATGTGTGTCTATCATAGACACACTCGAGTTCTAGTCTAACAACTCGAGTCAGTGCTTTAAACACTTAGTCAAAATAGTTTTCAATTTTGACTAACTCGAGTAAAGTGTCTATGACTTAAGCAAAAGGCTCTGTATAACGTTTGAATGAAAAGTATCAACTTGAGTTACCAGCATATGACTCGAGTCGACTTGGTAAGTACTAAAACCTATCTTTTCAAACCTTAACTCTTGCGCTCAAATATCTTCTTCAAGAGTCAAAGGTTTCAAACTCGAGTTAATATTTATACACTCGAGTTACTCATTAGAGTTAGCATTTTTGCACTCGAGTGTCATTTGTTCAAAATCACTCTCAATGCATTTCTCAAACTTATCTGTGAACAAATCTTGAAAACTCGAGTCGTAATTGTTGTGCACACGAGTCATCTGTTAGAGTCAGCAATTTAAGACTTGAGTGTTCTCTAGTTAAACTCATTTTTCAATATAACTCGAAGCCTTCTGTTTGTGAAACAAATCTTCAAACTCGAGTGATAAAGACTTGGCTTGAGTTAATGATTCAAGTCAGTAGCTTTTAGACTCGAGTTATGTTTTGCGAAATTATCTTCTTAGTTTTAACTTTTGTTTGAAACAAGCTTTTATAGAAGATAATATTCTTCACTCTGAGTGGTGGAAGAATAACTCAAGTCACTTAGTAATTAACTTGAGTTGTCATTTGTGTTTCAGTAAATCACCATGTTCGTAAAGATAAAATCATTGATTATGATTTCATTACTTCTTATCATCACTCATTATTGTTCTTAACTATATTTAATTAGTATATTAATGAGTTTCAGATGATTATGCATGTGACTAACTTCAAAATCTCAAAAAGCATTGATTATGTCAGAATAATTAAATGCAGTTGTAGAAAACGAAGCACCAACAAGGTAACCATTATTTGAACAATCAGAAAGACTTTTCTGCTATTCCTATTCTGCATTAACTGCTGCAACACAACGGGAAAAGCAAAAGGAATAAAGGAATGTTTACGACGACAGCTCTGTAAGATTAACGTTATAAGTAACGGACGAACGTCAATGGTTTAACGGCTATATTCATTACTTACTCACAACGATTTCACTGAAGCTTCTCAATGGTCATTAATTGCAACCACCAAATATAAGCAGAAGTATTCAATTTGAATAACCTAACGAAACATTTATGCTCAAAAGAATTTATTGCAAATTATTGTTTCATTCATTACTCTGTAATATCTTCGGATATTTTTATACTTCAGTGATTCTTTATCTACTCTGTAAGAGAGTTATTATCTAATCATTATTTTTGTAAGAAATTCAAGGTAGAGGGACCTTGAGAGTAGGTGTATTGATTATAACGTGTAAGAAGGAGTGAATTCTAGAGAGAGAATTACTTGAGAGTTACAAAGTGTGTAATCAAAAGTGTTAGTGAAAAACTCATAGTGTCTAAGGACTGGAATAGGTCAAGAGTTTGGACCAAACTAGTATAAATCTTTTGTGTATATTATTCTCCTTTTCATTACTCTGTCATTTTAGCTATCGGGCTTAATCGCAAAAGTTTTCTAAATCACCCAATTCACCCCTCCTCTTAAATGATATTTCATCTTCAAAACTATTTTTGAGTGCTAAAATGCACATGAAATTTACAAAAGGAGACATTTTTAACACAATTGTTATGTTGGTATTAACAGACATTATGTGGGTCCCCCAAACTGTGCAAGTGTCATTTTTTTAATTCATTTGACCATTTTGACCAAACAACTTAGCACCATGGTCTAGGGGTGAGCATGGTGCCCAGTTGCCCTATATGTCTGGCCAAGTCTGGGAAAAATTGCCCAACCCAGCCCTAAAAAAGTGGCAAGAAAAATTTTTTGGGCAGTTTTGAGCCAAGCTAATAACCAAGCAAGGCTGAGCATTAGTTAGGGGGTCCTGCCCTGCCCATTCGACCTTGCTCAGAAAATTATTTTAGTTTATTTAAATATATAATTTTATATCAATAAACATTATTATATATATATATATATATATATATATATATTATTTTATTTGAAAAGTATAGATATTTGTTAAGATATATAGTAGTTTTTAAGTTTCAAGACTCAAGTTGTAGAGTTATTTTGAAAGATGTCTTGAAAGACATATATTATTAGTCTGCAAATTTTGGAACAGGGTGTCTATTTCAATTCTATAATTTTTGGATCACTTTTACACATATTATTAGTCTTCAAGTAGAAATCTATGAAGCTTATTTGAGACTTTGTAAGCCTTCATGTAAGATGTTTGGAGCTGGGCAGGGCGTTACCACTTGGGCAGGGAAGCCCGCCTGCCTAGCCGGTCATTGCCCAACCCGAAATGGTTAGTGCTTTTACCAGGTAGGTCCGGGTATCAAGCTGCATTCATTTTCGGGTTGAGCATCGGGCAGGGGTCTCACCTTGCCTATACTCAACCCTACCATGATCAAAACGTCTTCCTCACCCTTGCTCTGACTTTGTTGATGTCTACCAAACAAGGTAGTGGCAGTGAAATAACTCAATCCTCCTCCATTAAAGAAGTCGATGGGAGATAACGTCCCGTTTGGTTTAGGGAACTTTTAAGGAGGGAAAGGAACTTAAAAGGAGGGAAAGGAATTGAAGGGAAGATTGAGAGGAACTTTAAAAAATTTGGTTGTTTGGTAGACATGGGAACTTAATTAAGTTGAGGGAAGATAATTTGTTTGGTTTGAAGAATTGGGTGTTGGTTAAGTGGGAACTTTAGGTAAAATTCCCAGAATGCCCTCCACAAAAAAAGCCAGAAAACATTTTTTTTTGTTTTGCGAATTGGACAGAGAGCCAAACTAAATCGCGTCTTGGTGGAGAAAGAAAATTGCAACCAACATTGAAGGGATCTGCAACTGCAACAAGCATAATGGCAACGGAAGGTGAGAAGGACACTGGACATGGAAAGAAATAGAGGGGGACAACACGAAATGAAGCAAATAGAAGTGGACATGAATATTGCAAGAGGATTAGGGATCTATGAACAATGAACCCAGTTGCTGCTTTAACGGGAAAAATCAAAAATTGGAATTCCTCAGTGTGAAAACCTTGAAATTGTGAAGTGGATGAAATAAATTACTACGTTGGTAAGAAAAAACAGTTACTTAAAAGAAAACTTCAGCATAAAAACCAATGCTCCTGATGTTATAGGGCAACATGAAGAAGTTCAAACGTAAGCATAAAGTTCGAACGTAAGCGTAAAGTTCGAACTTACAAACTTTACGAGCACACATGTTCGAACGCGTTATTTGACAGCAGGACATATCAGCAGAGCAAATATGAAAATAATTACAAGCAAGACCAAAATCATTTAAAAGAATTTGCCAACCATTCATGGACAACAGTCAAGTTTGAACTCACAACACAAAATGTCAACCAGTACAGTAAAATTAAGGAGGTAAGTGAAAAATAAACATGTACACAATCTCTCAAATTTTTGCAAGAACCTTGCTCCATGAGTCTCCCCTGTTGCAGAGTCTTAAAGCGCCGACAGCAAGTTACATTGAAAAGCTATCTACCACCACACCCACCCACATATATTGAGCCGAGGAGCAAAAGCAAATGAAAAATGCTCCTGAATCACACACATCAGCGAAATATGGGAAGGAAAACGCAGCTCCACAAACCCACAACATCTAGCAGAAACGATGAAGAAGAAAGACAAAACTAGCCAAAACCCATGCCACAATCACACACACAGATGCGACTAGAAGGAAGAAGAAACACAAAGAAGTACTCGATCCCTCATGCCTACAAGGCAGCGTCGATTGTGGTGGTTGAAGGAAGAAAAGAAGAATGGTGACGCTGAATTTGGGAAAGAAGGCGAGAAGCATGCGATTTATAATTTCAGAGGGGCTTTTTTGTCTCAAAATTTAGTTTCCCGGTAACGTTTTCAAGATCCCGCCATTTTTAAAGGGATCTAAACTTCCCTCGGTTGTGGGAGCTTCGTCGATGGCGGCAAATTCACTTCCCAGGAACAGAGTGAACCAAACACGTTGCCAACAAGGGAACTGTGTTAAGTTCCCGGGAACATGGCTCAATTCTCTCAACCAAACGGGCCCTAAAAGTAAGGGTTGGGATTTGAAGGCTAGAAGGGGGTGGGATGTGATTGGAGCATGGTAGTCAAAAACGCGTTTTAAACGGTAAAAACGCCGTTTTTACGTTTTATTTTGGGTTAAATGTGTTTCGTTGTGGAATAAGTGCCAGCTAACTAAACCCATTAAAAATAATAATCCATCTTTGAGCAAATAATAATAATAATACTTAATTCATTAGAAAACTCATAGTGAAATAAGTGCAGGCTAACTAAACCCATTAAAAACCAATCACAATTAATTTCAAAATAATTTTGGAAATTAGGTGTACAATTTTCTAATTAAATTTTTAGACAATTAACAAATCCAATTAAATAATTAAGAGGATAAACCCAAATTAACAATTAAATTAATAATAAAAACTTAATTAGTAATCTAATTGTTTGCAAACAATAATCCCAAATCGTCCTACGTATAAATCAAATTCAAAATATCAATTTAATCCATATTAAATATGTCTACACTCTAAAACTATATTGTTCTCAAGAAAATAACTCAAAATTATTTAAAACTAAATAATCTCATGTCTTGAATCGAAATAATAAATGGAAATTCATTCCTTGTGGTCTTCAAGTGCAAGTCCTAAGATCTAGCTTACTCCATGCTCCTCTCAAATTGCCTCCCAACTAGTGAAAACTTCCATGATAGTGTCTCCTTCTCCAATCATCAGGAACATCATGCCTAGGGGGGAAACTAGGGGTGGCCCCTGCCCCTTAAAATTACATAATATAACCCCAAATGTTTAGGAAATTACATTTTAGCCTTATAAAAATTTTAATATTTTGACTTTAGTTCCTACTATAAGTTTCGTGGAGGGACAAAATGAAGATATTGAAATTTATGGAGTTTAAATGTAATTCTATGAATATGTAGGTTCTATTCTGTAATTTTCACCCTCCAATTATAATTCCTACCTCCACTGTGATCATGCCCATGAAAACAAATAGAATGAAGATAGAGTTGTGACGTGGGGTGATGATTTGGTGGTATGAATATTAATGGAATGGTGGAGTTTGGGTAGGCAAATGAATGGAAAGGGATGAATTGGTGAATAACGTGGAGAGGGGGCCGTGAGAAGATTATTTCCTAACATTGTCTAATGATCCAAATATTTCCTAATAAATCTAAATTAGCCTAAAATCATTTCGAAACGAAATGAATAAGATGGATAAATATTTTTTAAAAAAAATCATGGTTTACCATTGGGTTCAGTAACGACGTAGTACTTTCCGTCTTAGCCTCCAATGGCATTGCGTCCAAACCCAATGGCGCAATTTGGCAGCTGTTTGCAGTGGAGCTACCAGTTCCGATCACACTGCCAGCAGTTGTCGACGGGATTCCCCATCATACAAGAAACAGTAGTTGAAGGATTCCTCACTTTTTGCCTTCCATGATGCCACTATCATAAACCCAAACAATTGTGAATCCATTTCTGTCCCAAGCCTAACCACTCTCTTCGATTTCTTCTCTGCAAGGCCCTCAATTTTCTTTGACTTGGTTTGAGTAAAACCATGGCGGCAACTTCTTTAAATTTTTATTAAGTTGTATTTTTGTATCTGCCTTTTGACTTTTGTCTCTTTTTTAATTCAATATTTTGATAGGGAAAATTCCTCTCAGGTTCTAAGAGACCAAGATATTCCAAAAAAAAAAATCCTTTAGAAAACTGAAATGTTAGAAATGTCCCAAAGGACTTTATGGTTATTAAGTCCAAACATCAAAGGATGTAACTGCCCTTAATGAAATCTGAATAATGCTGAGAACGAATTCGAAAACCTCATTCGCTTGTTATCGCTCGCTGTTGGTCAAATTTCCTTATGACAAATGAACCAGTCGAACAAGTAATAAAGAATTAGTAGAGTATCGTCCCATAGAGACTATTGATACTGAGAATGATGTCAGTTTCAAATGAGAAGTGTGTTGTATGAAAATTATATTTGGTTTGATTGTTTTAGCTATTTCTAATGACATGAAATAAACAAGTGATCAGAAGTCGAAGGAATATATCAGTTTAAAAGTAGGTTGAGCGCAGATTTCATCCTAAGTTGTGTCATCCCCCAATTCACATACAACGGATTGCAATAGCAATTATACTGAACATCGTCCACAATGCTACAGCATAACCACCTTTTACAACGTTTATTCAGTTAACCTACCACTATTCTATACAGAAGCTTCTGCAATCCTATAAGTACAATCCTCGTTCTACTCTCATATATTCCTATGGCAATTTCAAGTTTAGTTTGTTAGTATAAACCTAGGTGTTACTAGTTATGAGCGGTAAATCCAAACCTGACATCTACAGTTTAGGTCGAGAAGTGCGCGAGCTCGCCCTATAAACACTGTCTAATAGAGGTCTAACCTCGACCCCATCTAGTAAACCAAGATCACATAGATAACCCTTAGCGTCTGCTAATCAGCTATGAATTAAAACACTGTTAAATAAACTAAATTTATTAAAATAAAGACTAGCAAAATTGGTTCCTTCTACAACGTAGAAATTCATCCCCACTCGGCCAAAGGAAATTTAGTTCATGATTGATGAGGGACAAACAAAGCAGAATAGCAGAGAACAAACCATGGCAGAATTACGAAAGTAAAATAACAAACGAATACAAGAAAGCTCATTGAAAGGTTGACGGCGTAAGAGGCATCCTATCACGCGACGTCTCTATGTCTTTTACAATCTATCTTACTCCAGGGAAGAATTCGGTATAGTCTACTGTCCTCTTAGTGAGGCTTCTCTTTTGTTCCTTCAGTGTGAGTTCAGTTGTATGGGAATTATGTTGACTACTTGACTCTCATGACTTTGACACTTTTAGGTTTTGCCGTGCTTTCCTCTTATAGTTATGTCTCCTTAGCCGCGCATCAAGTGATTGATTTCTTCAAATCTTTCTTTCGATTCTCTGCTTCTTCTGGATTCAGCTTAAGGCAATCACCATATTTACGTGCACTTGGATGACCTATCTTAATTTCCTGAAAACTTGCTAGGAAAGGTTTGAATAACTTAGCGCATAATTCTGCTTCATTTACGATGCTACAACATAGCGATCGCATTGTATTACTAGCGCAGTTGTGGGATTACCCTATGCTATAGTATTGTATCAGCTTCTTTATGGACTTTCACGGTAAACCATAAAGTGGTCCTCTTCTTATGCACATAAGCAGGGTAATGCTATAAATACAACAATTTACAAGATTCATTTTCTATTTCCTTATATGCATGAATTCTCAGATATTCTATCAGATAGTAAACAATAAAGCTCAAATTCAACATTGAAAATAATCAAAACACATAGGGAAACATGGCATAAATACTACTCATCACTCGCATCTCTACTCTTCAGTGCTTTGAATCCTAAAGCAGAACCACTATGCGCTACCAAAGCCCTAAACCGATCAGAGCCACTGAAAACCCGTCTCCTTTGTCGACCGCGTCTATGCTCTTCTCTTTTGTGAAGCTGAAAGTGGAACCATTGAAGCTATCGAAGAGCTCAAGCCAACGAAGCCTGAAATCCACCAAAGCGACCAAAAAGTAATCTCCAACTTCACCAGCATCTCTGATCTTCTCTGGTGTGAAGCCGAAAGCGGAACCATTGAAGACCTAAACCCACCGGAAAAAATATCGCTCTGGGTTATATATTGTTATTTTATGAGCATTTGAATTCATTGCCCCACAATTTGATGATTGTTATTGATTCGTATCAATTGCGCACTCTGTTCGTTGAACTTTGTCTGTGCGAGTCGGTTCCTTTGCTTGATATTATTAAATATTGTGCACGCTCACATGACCCAATGGTATGCTGATAATTGCTCTTGTTGAAATTTGTTGCAAGAGTTGGAGCTACAAAAGTATGAAGGGACTTGGTGATTCAAGTTGCAATTCAGTTACATTTAATTTAATGAATTGGTAAATCTTAATGGAGTGGCTCTATCGACAATAGGTTAACCATTGACTGCATTTTTTATTATGCAGTATTCACTAATTTGAATATTCCTTTATGAAAAAAAATCATACTTACTTGGGTTCAATTGCTATTAGCTAAGTAGCACTGTATGTTTACTTATGCTAAAAAGTAAAGGAGTGAAAGGCTTTTTGGAGAATTTATATTGGTTATAGATGCCTACCATCACTAATGTTTTGATAATAAGTTATGGGGGAATATTTTGCTGATATAAAGTTCATTCCTACCATTTTCCTGCAGTTTGTAATGGAGACTTGGAGATTACTGGAGGCTAGAGATATTAAATTGAAGCAAATATGCTCATCTCTTATGGTGCAAGCCTTCTGTAGAGGGGGTTACTTGGAGGAGATAAAATATTACATTATCTCAAGTGTACAGTGACTTTATCCTTTGTTTATGAGACATATATATAGAGTTGTAGTAAAAGCTTTAAAAGTTATTTTTTTGTCATAAGTAATTTTGAAGTTTCCTAATTATTACATTATGTGCCACTGTGCTTTGAGTAATGGCTTTATGTTCATTAAATATTTTAAGTTTCAGTACATGGTGTATTACAAAATGTGACATGTTGATGGCCGGATAATTAATCCACAGCAAAGGATTATTGTATCAATCTTTAGTCACTGTGCTAAAGGATTCAATTCTATGAATGATTCAATGAATATAATATGTGTTTTATTTGACTTTGAATTTTGTGAATGAATTATTTTACAAAGTTTGACTGAGGACAAAAAATCTGCTAATATGAATATCAAGGGGCCTTGTATTAATTGTGATTTAAGAGTATTCTCTTTATAGTAATGATAAAGGCTAAATTATTCCAGCTTCATTTAAAATTGTTCTAGGTACACAAGAGCAAGAAGTATAAGGATGAAAGCAAAGAAGAAGCAAATATAATGAAATTTGCACCAAGGGCACCAAGGTTTTCCAGATACAACTTGTTCACCGAAGAATTTTTCAAGTAGCATGAGGAAATACAGAAGGAGGAGCAAGAGCAAAAGGGCAAGGGGAAAATAGTTGTCTTTGGTTGAGGACTCAAACAAGCGGAGGAGGAGACATTAATTTTGCAAACTTGTTTGGTAGCTAGGCTGATTTGTTATGGGTGAAAACATAGTGATTGTATTTAGGACATATGTTTAGTCCATCAATTGTTGTGTGCATGTGAATTTGTATTTATGACAAAGTTGTGAAGTATTTATTTTTATCGGAAGGTGCATTTGTATTGATGAAAATGACCTCATAATTTGGTATTGTATAGATGTTCTGATGATGGTTACTTATTTTTTAATTTCAATTACATGAAGAATTTTTTCCTGCCTCTGTGGTCTGTTAATGGTATATAAAGAAGCAAAATAAACTGTTTGGTAAGATCCTGCATTTTTTCAATCACTTTTTCAATGTTATGTCTTAGTTGCAATATTTAAATATTTAGAAAGAGATCTAAATTTGTTGCCATCAAATAACTAAATTTATTTTCCAGCTAATACTGAATGAACTTTGAAGATGGAATATCACCTAGAGAGGATGAATAAGTGATTATAAAAAATCTTTCGCTAAAGCTCAAGAACATAAAACAAAGACAGAGAGAAGAGCAATGAACACAAGAGATTATACTGGTTCGGTCCAACTCTTGACCTACGTCCAGTCCCCAAAAACACTCTAGGATTTCACTATCTCGAAACTTGATTACACACTCTGTAACTTTGAAGATGAACTTTGAAGATGTAATATCACCTAGAGAGGATGAATAAGTGATTATAAAAAATCTTTTGCTAAAGCTCAAGAACATAAAACAAAGACAGAGAGAAGAGCAATGAACACAAGAGATTATACTGGTTCGGTCCAACTCTTGACCTACGTCCAGTCCCCAAAAACACTCTAGGATTTCACTATCTCGAAACTTGATTACACACTCTGTAACTCTCGAGTAATCCTCTCACTAGGACTTACTCCTCTTTATAAGTTGTAATCAAATAAACACAGACACAATTACACACTTTGTACTTGAGATGATCCTTTCACTAGGACTCACCTCCTTACAAGTTGTAATTTTACACTCACACTTAAGATTCCACAACCTTAAGATTTAATTGATAAACAAATAATCAAATAGTGTTTATGTAAGTGGAGCTAAATCACCAAGAGGAGGGTGAATTGGGGATTTTGAAATTCTTTTCAAAGTTCTGTTTTTGTTTGCTAAAACAAAGTAGATGAGAGTATGAAAGGAAGAGTAGTAAGACACAAGGAGTTTATCCTGGTTCGGTCTGATCTCTTGACCTACGTCCAGTCCCCAGTCACTCTGGGATTTTCACTATCTCACTTTGATGATTACACACTCTGCAAATGAAGAATGTTTCACAACCTTGAACACACTCCCCCTTACAAGTTGTAATCAAATAACCCAATCTCAAAGTCCCACTACTTTGAGATTCTTACAGAAAATGAATTACAGAAAAAGAACTTTCTTCTAGGAGTAGATGATGATGATCACTGAAGTACAATGTATTAAAGATACAATCAAATGTGTAAGAATAGCTCTTGACTGATATTTTCGAGCAAGCTTGTTGTATATCACTTCTGTGTATGTCCAGCTTCAAATCTTCAGCTATTTATGGTGGTTTGAAGCTTGTGACCGTTATAGATCCGTTGGAGCTTTTACCTATTCGAAAATATAGCCGTTATGGGTGTTGCATCTTAAATCTGTCTGCTAAAACCATTTGCTGTTTGAATATAGCTGTTGGGAGATTTTTGTAGATTTGAACATTTGAATTTTGGCTCTTCCCATGTGGTCTTGTCTGAGAAATAATAATTTTCAGCCTTAATTGGTGGAGCCATTAAATGATTGCATTGAGAAATGGCTGTCCATCTTGCCAGGCTGTCTTTAAAATATTGCAAGTTGCACAAAATGAATCTTCATTTGATTCTCAATTAAATTCAAGAGCTTTTTGTAATCTCATGAACAAACTCGTTAAAACAGTTCAGTTACAATGATAAATGGTATATGAAACATATAAGATCAATTCGCAGACATTTGGTCAAAGTATAAATCAGATTGAGCATTTTCTGTAAAACAACGTTTTTCTGACAGAGGCACCAAAACTCGAGTTTTGATAATCAAAATTGGAGTTTTGAACTGTTCATACTTCATAACTGGCGGTTTTGAAATCATAACTGGCAGTTTTCAAACTTTGGAAATACTGATGCTCTCGGGTTGGCCAAAACTCGAGTTTTGCTTCCCAAAACTCGAGTTTTGAACATGACTTAAGTTCAAAACATCAAAACTGGAGGTGTTGGAGTAACACTGGCAGTTTTCAATTGCATAAAACTTGAATGCTCTCGGCCTTACCAAAACTCGAGTTTTGCCTTTCAAAACTCGAGTTTTCATAAATCATGAAAACTTGGAAAATATGTGAGTAGACCAAAACTGGCGGTTTTCAATCAAAACTGGCAGTTTTGCTTTTTGGAAAATTTGATAGCTCTCTGTCTTGTCAAAACTTGAGTTTTGGTTCCCAAAACTCGAGTTTTCATAAAATGTGAAAAACTTTGCAAAACACATGAGCAATTGAAAACTGGTGGTGATAGATGAAAACTGGCAGTGTTGAATGAAAATTGGAGGTTTCGAGATTTGAGAAACTTTGAAAACTTTGAAACCTCTCTGCCAAGCCAAAACTCGAGTTTTGCTTCCCAAAACTCGAGTTTTTAACTATTCACAAGTTCAAAACTGGCGGTGATAACTAAAACTGGCGGTGATGCCTTTTGTGCAGTTTTGCCATAGACCAAAAGTTGAGTTTTGAATCCCAAAACTCGAGTTTTCCTCTGACAGCGAGGAAAACTGATTTTCTTAAGATAAAACTTGTCATTTTGATTTCCATGGCTTTACAATTGTTCCAATCATCATCAAAACACATTGAGAACTAACAGTTTAACAACTCATTGAGTAGATAAATGATAAACACTGAAGAGCACTAAATATCCAAAGATATTAAATGAAACAATTGATTGTAATAATACAGAATTGAATACATAGTGTTTCGGTAGTTGGTAAATTCAATGCTTCTGGTATTTATAGTTGCTTCAATTAATGACCGTTGGTGAAGCTTGAAAATTAACCGGTGTGACTCTTGAATATAGCCGTTAGACAGATGAAGCTTGGTTAATATTTTCGCCGTAAATAATCCAAGTGGATTTGCCGTCACAATGTTCTCTTCATTCCTTTTGTTTTTGCCCATTGTGAAATAGCATTAATCGTGTAGATGGAATAGCAGCAAAAACTTTAGAATGATCAAAGGATTGGTTATCATGAAAATGACTCGATTTGGGAACTGCATTAAATGCTCTCTAACACTCAAATTGCTTTATGACAATTTGTTGTTTATCTTTGATATAATCATCTAAAACTCATTAGCAAACTAATTAAAAGCAATTAGGAATAGTAATGAGTGATGATATGAGGAAATGAAATCACACGTGATGATTTAGAATCTACGAAGACGGTGATTTTGAAAACAGAGAGGATTAACTTCCAGTTAAGGAGTTGATTCCTAGAGGTAATTGATAAATCCCAATTTAATATATTTTATCCCGCCTTATTCATTTATTTTGGGGACTATTTTAGGCTAATTTGGATTTATTAGACAATATTTGGATTGTTAGCCTATTTTAGGAAATAATATAAATCAGAATTAATTATAAGATTATTGGACTTAAATTGTTATTATTCTGATTGAGATCTTGTGATTGAATAATATTTCTAAATATATGATAGATCACGATTTTATTTAATTCTTGCAGGATAAGAAAAAGCATATTGGAAGATTCTACGATGCAGAATTAACCTTGGAAGCTAAAAGAATATCTAATGGTGGAATTTTGTTGGGCTTTTGGAATTTTAATTGGCCCAAATTGGTACTCAAAACTCTCTCTTCCCATTATTAATTAACCTAACCTAGACGCTGGAGACGGGGAGGCAAAGACGCAGCTGTAGATAGACGCACAGGGAGAGCTGAAAAGACGCATCACGCAGAGCATCAATTTGATTCATTCATCACGTTGCTGGAACAAATTGTGAATTGTTTTTGTCATCATTCTCTCACCACGGGACCCACGTTGCTTTCCTTAAATCTGTTATATTCATCAATTCATCTATCCTTCATGGCCGTGGCTAGTCTGATGCTTGGAGAGGGAAGTATTTTCATGGAAGCTTAAAGTCTTTTAGGAGACAACTTGGGAGGAGCTTGGAGAAGGCTAGAGCCTAGGAACTTACACTTGAAGATCATAAGGGAGTGTTATTCTTTTTATCTTTTTAATTCAAACTTGAGATTATTTAGTTTTAAAGGATTTCAAGTCGTGTTAATTGAGAACAATCTAGTTTTAGATTGTAAACATATTTCTTTTGGATTGGATTGATAATTTGAAGTTTTTATGTGTGAGACAATTGTTGGAGTTTTGTTTGCAACCTTTTGATTGTCAATTGAATTATTAATTGAGTTTTCGTTATTAATTTAATTGTCAATTTGGTTTATCATCTTAATTGTTTAGTTGGGTTGATAAATTATCTAGTTGTTCGATTGGATAATTGCAAACGAGATTTTCAAAACTATTTTGTGATTGATTTTTTAATGAGTTTAATTAACCACCGCTTATTTCATTATGAGTTTTCTAGTGGAATATGTGTTATTGAGCTAGAGGGTTTCCCGTGTTCAATTAGGTGATTAAATTCATTAATCTTCCTTTGGTCTAATTAATTGGTTTGGGCTAAGAAAGTCGACTCCATGCAATTCCTAAGTTGTCCCCTTCTTCCTCATAACTGAACTAAATCTCTGTCATTTAATTTGATTTCAATCAATTTTCTTCTTAGGATTTTAATTTTTCTCTCATAACAAAAACCCCCAAAATTGCATCCATATTCATATAGGTTAGTTTCATTAGTTGCATTCTCATTTAGGTTTTAAAGTCAATTACATTAGTGCATTTAGTTAGTTTAATTTCATTTTATTGCATTTTTCATCACCTAAATTCAACCTAAAGAAAAACCCACAACTTGCTCCTTGGGAAAATGATCTAGGTTGACCCTATATTGCATAATTAATTAGGACCTAGTTTAATTGACTGCTTTAGCGACAAAAGCAGATTCATCAGTAATGACTTGAGGTAAGAATATAAGTGACTCAAGGCAAGTTAATCTTATAAGAAAATTAAAGTCTAGAAGAAGTTAACTTGAAACTTTAACTAGAAGCAAATTCGTTTTTCACAAGTTAAACATGCAAGTTGAACGAAATTGCAACTTGACTAGAGATAAAAATAATTGCCTTGAGTTAGTGACTAGAGGCAATGACTTGATAAGCAAAAGTCAAGAGCAATTCTATTCGAAATGCACAAGTTTAATATTTTAACTTGAAGTCTAAAAGTCATGCCTTGAGTTAATGACTAGAGTATTAACTTGATGCTCAAGAGTCAAAATCGATGGCTTTGAAAAGATGCAGGTTGAACTCTTAACTTGAGATATAAAGTTAATTGCCTTAAGTAAATGACTTGAGGCTTTAACTTGATTTGCAAAAGTTAAAAGCAATTCTTTTCAAAAATAGACAAGTCTGATTCTTGACTTGAAGTTAGAAAGTTATTGTCTTGAGTTAATGACTAGAGACATCAACTTGATATTCTAAAAGTAAAAAACGATACTTTCTAAAGAAATAGACCAATTGAAAGCTTAACTTGAGTTAATAAGTATTTGACTTGAGTCAATGACTTGAGGCATTAACTTGACATGCACAAGTCAAAAATGATGCCTTTTGAAAGATGCAAGTTTGAATATTTTAACTTTAGGTAAAAAGTTAATTGCCTTGAGGCATTAACTTGATACTTCAAGAGTCAAAATTGATTTCTTTGAAATACCCAAGTTAGAAAACTTGACTTGAAGTTAAAAACTAATTGCCTTGAGTCAATGACTTGATATGCAATGGATTCAAAACTCAACATTAAATGAGATGACTCTAGGAAAGTACATAATTGCACTACTAGAAAAAAGCTGATTAGCGACGGAATTTGCAACGGAATTTTTTCCATTGCAAATTAAGGGGTATTTGCGACGGAATTGGAATTCCGTCGCAAAAACCTTGCTTTTTGCGACGGAATTGAAATTCCGTCGCAAAATCCCTTTCTGGGTTTTGGGACGGATTTGGAATTCCGTCACAAAATCCTTGCTTTTTGCGACGGAATTCAAATTCCGTCACAAAATCTATTTGTGTCAGAAGGGTTTTGCAACAGATTGAGGAATCCGTCGCAAAACCTAGAGGGGTTTTGCGACGGATTATATTTTCGTCACTAACTGGCAGTTAAAAAGGCCACCGATTCCCCCTATTTTGCGACGGAACTCAAGTTCCATCGCAAAATGCTTTTTGTGACGGAACTTTATTTCCGTCACAAAAAGCGAGATTTTGCGACGGATTATGAATCGTCGCAAAATCTCTTTAAGTCCTAATTTTGGGACATTTCCTCCGTCTCACATTCGATATCCTTCTTCTTCTCCCACCTCATCGCTCCTCCTCTCCCTTCCAGCCACCACCGTTCATTGTTCTGGTCGCCGCTGCCGCCACTCCTCCTTCTAGTCACCTCCACCGCTCCTCCTTCCAGTCACCGCCGCTACCATTTTCTAGGTTAGTTTGAAGTTTTTTTTCTTAACTATTTGGAAATATTTGTATATAGATTTGCTTTCTCTCATAATCCAAAGATCTATATTGGTAGAAGATTATAAATTACATGAATTTAGATCTTTCTTTTTTCTTTTTGGTTTTAGTTTCTCCTTTGTCTGAATCTATATATATTGGTAGAGGATTATAAGTTTTCCTAATATCTTCCTCTGAAATAATGATTTGTATAGTTATACAGGAAATTCACATATATATTATCACTAGTATTAGCGTATGCCATCAGGTCCTAAAGATTTTCTAAACATAGAAGAATTTTTGTATCTATATTAATTAGTTGCTCGATCGACACAGTACGGTGTATCAATTAACAATATTGCATTTTTATTTGATTTGTATGTGAGTAAATATGACTTTAATTTCTATTCCCATTGCATTGATGATTTAAATGAGATGAGTATATTATATAAGCATATAAATCCAGGCCACTAATTAGATATATTAATTTTGTTCTTTACTTTGTTTTGTCTGAATCATTTGAATATCATTTAAACTTGTTCTAATTTGTACTCTGTGGAACCTTATTTTTTTCTTGTTATATGTTTAATTTTTGTATAATATATAATCTTGGTAGTTAGAGATATTTTAGGATCTAATCGGATTATGGATTTGAATTTTGTAATTGCTTTTCTATTTTATAATTCCTAGATATTAGGATCTGCCTTTTATAATTCTTAGATATTAGGATCTGCCTTTTATAATCCTAAATATTAGGATCGGCCTAAACCAATCAATAGATTATAGAATTTGAATTTTATAATTGTTTTTCTGTTTTATAATTCGTAGATATTAGGATTGGCCTAAACTGATCAGTAGAGTATCTACGTGTATAAAATCCTAAAGGCATATGAATAATAAAAATAAAAAACTGAGGATTTTATACATTTCTTTTTTATTTTTTATTTTTTTATATTTTTTTAGGAATTGAGTTTTGCGACGGAATAACCATACTGGTGCATCAGACATAAGAGATAATGAAGCATATGCAGATTCTACTTCAATCACTAATGAAGGACAAGGGTGTGGGGTCGGTTCTTGTTGATGATGATGACCATACTGTTGCTGCTGTTTAGACTTGTTTTTAGTCCATATTGTTCGCAACATTATTATTTATACTTTGTTTTCTCTATGTAAAATTTTTATGATTGTTATTATATATATTTTTATGGTATACAGCTTTTTTTATATTTTATTTTGTAATTTAAAAAAAACAAATTTTTTTAAAAAAAAATTATAAAAATTAAAATTTGTAACGGATTTTGAAATCCGTCGCAAACTTCACAATTTTGCGACGGATTTCAAAATCCATCGCAAATTTTAAAATTTGCGACGGAAAATTGGAAATCTGTCGCAATTGCCACTCGTTTTTTGTGACAAACGTTATCCGTCGCAAACGTAATTTGCAATGGAAAAATATGTTTTTGCGATGGATTTTTTCCATCGTAAAAACCGATTTTTTTTTTTTTGGTAGTGTTGACTGGAGTTAAAAACGTTTAATTAAAAACTTTTCAAATAAACAGCTCTAGGCATATCGATTTTAACTCGAGGTAAACATATCTCAAACTTATTAGCTCCAAGGCAAACATGTTCTAATTCAAGTCACTTGCGGTTAAAACAATTTGCTTCAAATAAATGAACCATGAAACTCTTGGTAAACAATATTTAACTTGAGGCAAGAAAATAAACGACTCGAGGTATCCTAGAGTGCAAAAATGGATTTTAAAATATTTGAACAAGTTAACTCAAGGTATAACTAAATTACCTAGAGGCAAATATTTTCAACACTCAATAACTCCAAGTCAAAACACATTTACCTCGACGTAGCAAAGTGAAAAACTATTTTGTCATTAACGCATATAACTCGAGGTACATAATAATTGACTAAAGACATTTTGAAAACTTCAAATCTTATCGAAAAATAATAATTAATTACATTATAATTGTTATCATCAAAACATCAAAAACATGAGAACTAACAAACTTATTAACACCCACTGATGTAGTATTAATGTTGTACTAATGTAGTAGTTAACACCCACTGATGTAGTTGTTATAAGTCACTAATGTAGTTGTTAATACATACTAATGTAGTTGTTAATACCCATTGATATAGTTGTTATAAGTCACTAATATTGTTGTTAGCACCCATTGATATGGTTGTTAACACTCACTGATGTAGTTGCTATAAGTCACTAATGTTGTTAACACCCACTGATATAGTTGTTAATGTTATATTGATGTAGTTGTTATAAGTTACTGAAGTTTTTGTTAGAATCCTCTAATGGAGTTGTTAACACCAACTAGTAAACTTATTAACACCCACTGATGTAGTTATTATGATTGAATTATAATTAAAACATTTAAACAATAGGAGGGAAAATGCAAGAGCTTACCAAATAGATTATTTTCCATTATTTTGCTTCTTCACATATTATTAACAAATAGCATAAAGGCAGGAATAAATTCTTCCTGTCATTGAAATTAAAATGTCAAGCAATCATCTTCAGAACACTTGCACAATATCAAATTCTGAAGGTCATGTTCTTCCCACAAAGACAAATTCTTCACATCTTGTCATAAATACCAATTCACGTGTACACAACAATTGATTCATCAAAGCATTTACACACTAACAAATTTTTCTAAATGTTGTCAGCCTATCTTCCTAAGTTTGCTACTTAATGTCTAATCTTCGGCTTGTGGGGCTCCTCGATCAAAGACAAAACTTTTTGTTGATGGC
This sequence comes from Acacia crassicarpa, assembly GCA_034222035.1. NCBI lineage: Eukaryota > Viridiplantae > Streptophyta > Magnoliopsida > Fabales > Fabaceae > Acacia > Acacia crassicarpa. The sequence continues at coordinate 25,082,819 of JAWXYG010000010.1, read as the reverse complement.
TATTGTGAGGATGAGTGACCAGCCACCACAAGAAACCGATCTTCAATTCATAGAAGTCTTCCTGAGAGTATAGTGACTTTGTGTATCCATCATCACCTTGCTCTTGACCATTCCACATCTATAGCCATGAAAGCACATGAACCCCACAAGAGTCCCTAAAACAAAATTGATACCAAAGTTGTAATCAATTTAGCCATCAAACTTGGACTGTGTCATTGAACAAACACCACCTAAGAAACTCATTATCCTTTTGGACATGGACTTTTGCCCATTTAACTTCCTGGGGAATTTTATCTTCATACTAGAACAACTGTGGTTTCACTCTTCGAAGTATTTCCATGAAACATCTTCGCTGAAAATTAGAAGATCAAACAGATTCAACACACATGAAGGTGATGGACACAAGCAGAGATTGCACAAAAACAGGTGGTATTGCCTTTTCTCCACAATTTTATAAATTCAAAGCCAACTACTCATGCTTCATGTGAAATGGCATCAAAGTCTACTGCAGAATGATTATAAAACAAAAAAACCAAAATATGTGTTTAGTGTTCAGCGAGGATGGTGAAAACCACAGAAGTAGAGGTTGCACAAAAATCATAAATGATATATTCAAAAGTTGGGGGAAATCGTTAAATCTGCATATCCATTCTAGAGAATATTGGGCCAAGGCTAATATATTGTTAGCCAGACTAGGCCCAAAAGTAGGGAATTGTCGGCCTAGTCTTGGGGTACCTTTGGGATGTTCATGGTCTGTATGGGTCCTTTAATGGTTGTGATTTGTCGGCCAACAACCTCAATTCCATTGTGGGAAACTGCTTTGTCCTTTTTGGAAAATTAAAAAATGTGCAGATTAACCAACCAATGAACTTTTATTTCAGGAACGTCCAGCACAAAAAAATTTTAAGTAGACCAAAAATATCAAAAAAAATACTTTTAAGAAAGTAAAGGGTGTGTTTGAGAAAACTGTAGATGCTAACATAAGTCTTTTTACAGCTCAGTGAATACCAAAATGAGGTGTCTGGTATAGCTCATTTATTGATGGGCTTCAAATGTAATGCTCTCTCTCTCTCTTTTTTTTTTTTTTTTTTTGAAGCTAACCCTTGGATGCTTTTAATCCCATCACAACAGCTTCCATATTTTTTTTGCATCATGCTCCCAACTCACGGCCACACTCTCACATACCTAAACCCACATTTTGGTCCTCTTTTATATAATTCTTCTTCAACTTTACCTACTTTTTTTTATAAAAAATATTATTTGTGGGCAATTTTTCATTTGATTATGTTAAAATTCGTTCACCGTTGAACAATGTTTCATTCTATGGCAATTTTTTTAATGGTAATTTTACTATTTTATTTAGTAAAATTTTTAATTTTAAATCCTAAATTATTAGATTTTATACTATATATATATATATATATATATATATATATATATATATATATATATATATATATATATATATTGATTCATGTCATTTTCAGTCATTTTCCATCTCATTTATTTTTTCAAAAGCTATGCCAAACAAGTACCTATCAAGAAAAAAGTCGCTTCTATCACTGCTATTACAAACACAAATCATATTAGAAAAAATCCATGAAAAAGAAAATCCATCAATAAAAGTCCATCAGGGAAAAAAAAAGTCACTTCTACCGCCGTTATCCCAAACAGACACAAAGTTAGCACAAAGCCATTAGGGGAAAAAGAAAATAATCAATGTCCATTAAAATGTAAGCTTTTAAGGGTTAGGGTATAGATTAACCCACAAAGTTTTACTCTAAGAGTGCACAACACAAAAAAGTTCATGTGCAATTCACCTAAAATCTGACTGTTGCAAATCCTTGCTTGGACCCTCTAACCATGTGCATTAGGATTCGAAAGAGAGAATGCAACAACAAAAAATCACAAATATAACGAGTAAATTTCATTTTGACTAAGGGTAGTACTTTTTCGAACTTGTCTAGTGTAGGTGCAGATTGTGATTTTTAAGTAGACCTAAAATATCTACTCGTTACATTTATGATCTTTTTGTTGCATCACACTTCCTAACCCCAATGCACATAGTTGGGTGGTCCTGACAAACATTTGTAACATTCTGATTTTGGGTGGATTGCACATGGACTTGCTCAGACACGTTTGAAAACTTATCACCCTTACTCAAAATGAAATATACTTGTTACATTTGTGTGTGTGTGTGTTTTTTTTTTTTGTATTCAGTCTTCATAACCTTAATACACATGGTTGAGGGGTCCGGACCAAGATTTGCTATAATTGGATTTTGGATAGATTGCACATAGACTTGCTCGAATACGTTTGAAAACCTACCACTCTTACTCAAAATAAAATCTACTCATTACATTTGTGATTTTTTTTTTTTTGGTTGCATTCACTCTTCTTAACCCCAATACACATGGTTGGAGGGTCTAGGGAAAATTTTGCAACAGTTTGATTTTGGGTGAATTTCACATAGACTTGTCCGGACATGTTCGAAAACTTACCATCTCTACTCAAAATGAAATCTACTCGTTACATTTGTGTTTTTTTTTTTTTTTTTGTATTCATTCTTCTTAACCCCAATGCATATAGTTGGAGGTCCGCATAAGGATTTGCAACAGTCGGATTTTGGGGATTGCACATGGATTTTTTTTTTTTTTTTTTTTGTGCTAGACGCTCCTAAAATAAAATTTTTTTGTGCTAACACTCCTTGAGTAAAATTTTGTTGGCCAATCTGCATCTTAGCCCTTAAAAGTTACATTGTAACCGACCTTTATTTTTGGTCTAACGACGTTGTGTTGACTTAACATTTTTACAAGTTTTTTGTACTGACTTTACATTTTAAAAAGTTTCTTTAATACTTTTAATCTACTTAAAAGTTTTTTGTATTGAGCGCTCTTAGAATAAAAGTTTGTTGGCCAATCTGCATTTTAACCCAATTAAGAATAAAAGTTTCTATAATTTTACCTCATTCTTGGTTAAGTTCTTTCAATTACTTTCTTTTTTGTCAGGTATAGCTCAGGTTTATATGATTTTACCACATTCTTAATTAATTATTTTTTGTCAAGTTTCTATATAACTCAATTTTTTTAAGTTGTGACAGAAATAACATTAATAATTGATAAGCTTTCACTGACAACTAAATAAATTTCGCCATATAAATTCAAATAGAATCAAAACCAACAAATTACAGATGTTATATAGATACAATAAGACAGTTATCAGCCAAATAATTTTTTATTTTTAGGTTGCTGATGAATAAATGTTATTTCAACATTTTATTTTATTTTTCTAAAAAAATATCCATTTAATTTTGTATGTTGTAGCAACTTACATATCGCTTAATCAGCATCCACATTAGCAGTAATTAACAGATTGAGCATAGAAAGTTAGAAACTAATGCTTACGGCAGAAAAAACTATAAGTACCCAATAAATAACCACAAAAACTTTATTAAAAATCAAGTGAAACTATAAATATAGATAAATTCATTATTTTACTTTTTTTATCCCCAAATCTACAAGAGTGTTGCAGGTAGGTTTCTTGCTCTAGTTGGGAGGGGTGGTGAAGTAGGGTTCAGACATAAGATGGTTAGTAGGCATCCTGAAACCCCCCAAGATGATTGCAGTTTTGGCAAGTTAGAAACATAGTCTTTTTATGAGTACCAAAGTGGCAGACAAGTCAGTCCTGTTTTCCTTCGTTCTGTTCTGCCACACACAAACTCAGAATCATCTTCAAAATGTATCAGTTCTCACAACACAATTCAAACTCACATTCCGTATAAAAAACAAAACTCTATAATCATGTTCAAAATACTACCTCTAATACTTATAAGAATTAGTTTGTAGTTCTAGGATAGTATATCAGTTCTTAACACAATTCAAAATCACATTCCACATGAACAAAACTCTTGAAGGAACATGATCCAGCCAACCCAAGAAAGGCGAAATGGGAATCACTTGCATTGCATCTGGTAGTATCTCATCTCATGCCTGCACAAAGCATTTTAAAGGCAGGCTCTACTTTTGCTCAGTTGTTTTTGATTCTATGTTTTCACAGGACTGTGGTGTGAACATTCTCCAACGTCTTACATTAAGGTGATAGCATATGAATTTGAATTTCATAACACATTTTAAATATCAGCAAAGAATGCTCATGCCTCTAGAAATTAGAAGACCCAAATTTAATTTTATTCTGAATATTTCAACATTTTTATTATTTCAGTATAAAGGTAGTGTACTAATTGATGCTTCTGATAATGAAGTTTTAACTGATTTTTTTCTTTTTTCTTTTTTAAATAAAAAAAGGGACTGTATAGATCATCTGAACAGTCCAAGATCTCATTTCAAAGATAGACATGGTGCTCAAGGATGTGTTCATCCTGAAGTATCAAATCTGGACAGAAGGGATATATGTAGGGACTTACAAACTCCATGCAAATTTTTGTCACAAATATAATCCAAGTATTTTAGCTGCAAATGGGAAAGATAAAGAAGCAGAAGAACATCCAATCACATGTATCTTTGGCATTTGAAGCACATTACAAGTTAGGACTAAAATACATGGAAAGATTATCTGAAGCTATATATTCATATTTATAGTTTGACAACTGAACAACAAGCAAGCATTTTCCCCCTACTTCTAATCGCAGATACTACTATAAACTAAAAAGGTATTTTAACAAACAGAATGCACAAACAGTAGTGAGATATTAGGAGAAGCAGCATAGCCTTTGGTCACACAAGTGCAATTAGGTTGGATTCTTAAAAAACCCAAAAGATAAACCTCAGAGTAGCTGCAACTCAACCGTATTGATGATGCCTGTAAAATCTAATACTGACTGAAATAACACAGAATAATCCACTAACTATACATAGCTTCCTCAGGCCGCAGATTATCCATAGTATAAATTTAACTCCAGGATCAACAGAAAATCAAGCAATATCAATGTGAAGTTAAGAGATAATATGATGTCCTTAGCTGACATTATAAGTTTGCCAGCTATGCGACCTCAAAAACATCGTCTTTATCAAAAGGCATTCAATAATATATATATATATATATATATATATATATATATATATATATATAGATGGGCAGCACATGTCATGCCATAACAGCTCCTGAAAATCCATGCTACAATGAGCAAAAACATTCCCGATAAGTGATAACAGAATTATTCAATCCAAGTATTTACTGAAGAATCTTGTCTTTTCATTTTCTTTTGGATAAACGAGAAAAATCATAATAAGAAGGAAGAAAAATACATCAGAGGAAGTTGAAATATCTACCCAAGAAAAACTACTAGAATCAAAAAAAGGCATCCCAATTACAATAAAAAAGAAGATATCAACAAAGCTGCCCAATCCTCTGTATATATAGTTAAGTCATGTCCCATAAGGCATCTAAAAATAAAGAGACATCCTGGAAAATAAAAACATTCTGATACAGCAAAATGTTCCAAATCACTGGAAAGATTGTCCAACGCCAGTGTTTTCCTTCTCTCAAACAAATAAATACAAAAAGTAGAGAACGCCTAACAATTATGATTTTTGTATCATTTAAAAACTCAGTTTTAAAACCAGCGGTTGGGTTGAGTCGAAGGGACTTGATTCCCCTTAAGCAATATCGAAGGTTTGAACCTTGTAGATGGAAAATATCATGTTGGGAGAACTACACCAATTAGCCCCAACGAAGATTTAATTTATGAGTAAATACCCTATTTGGTCCCTGAAAAAAAAACACGGACCCCATTTTGGTCCCTCAAACAACGAAACCCCTTTTTAGTCTCAGAAAAGGATGAATTTCCAAAAAAAAAAGACCCCATTTTGGTCCCTAAAAAATTTCCAAAAACCCCTTTTTAGTCCATAAAAATGTCCAATTTTAGTCCCTGGAGACGAAAAAGGGGTCAGTGTTTTTTTCCAGGGACTAAATAGGGTATTTACTCTTAATTTAACTTGGTAGTATCAGATCCCAGATAGTTGTATCAAAAAACCCAGTGTTTTAAAGAGCATACTCGTCTCCACTCATTCATTTCTTCTTTTAAATGAATAACAATTGAAACATTGGCGTCTTAATCAATTGGCTATGAGTTGTTGAAGACTGAAGATTTTATCAGATGTGAGCACACACACATTGGTAATTGTAAAGACGGAAACTATGAATGCACAGAGGAAAATATTTTTGTGCATGTCATGTTTAATTACCTGTTCTGATTCTGATTAAAACCCTCCAGTTTAGTTACCTATTCTTTCCCAGCTCAATATCCATATTGAGAGCTAAAGTATGTTGAAAGAGAAGTGTCAAGCGCAGACCACAGGCAGAAGATCATGGTCAACCCGCACATTATAATTACACAAGGGATTCCACACAGCTTTAGCCTAATGTCCATAGAAGTAAGGTGGGAAAACTGCATGGTGAGGTCATTAAATGCTCAGCCAGGTTGTGGCGTTTGCTGAAAGACTAGTATAGAAGTGTTAAAATATATATTTTCTTATATTCTCCTTTTATATAACAAATCCCTTCATACAACTTGTAGCTGAAGAAAACAATATCTATACCACTTGAATAAAAAATAATCGTCATTAATGTCATGCATTCAATGAACTCCATCCCATCTACTTCCCTTCCCCATACAAAGACTACAACAAAAGAATGAAAAAATCGTATGATTGTGTAAAAAATTTATTTGAAATATATTGACAACGGAAAATGGGCTCTCTATAAGCCTCTTCTCGCCTTTCCTGCATAATTTATCAATCAAATCACATGCTTTCTCAAGTGTTACCTAGTTGCATAGTAAATTGTTGAAGTTAGCACTCCTAACTGATAAATAAACCCATCAGCAGCTTCATCCTGTACCAAATTAGACAATGTGTCAAGGCCAAAGGATTATGGATTTCAATATAAGTATTTTATGTCTAAGGGGAAAAAAAATTGAAATTCTTACTTGGCAAGATGAGCAGAAAATTTTACATTTTTATGTCTGCAGCAACTTACACCTCAGTGAGGCAAAATGTGCCCATATTCTGGCATGCCGTTCACTCTTAATCATGAGAATCCTTTACAGATCCATTAAATCATCACATCAAGAGTTTATTTGCCACCTCCAATCAAATTCTCAAGAAGTTGAATTGCATGAAATTTATAGTCTTTGTTTAGACGTTTCATAAGTGCACTGTGTGTACAAGAATCAGGCTCTATTTCCTTATCAAGCATTTCCTTATACAATATGAAGGCCTCCCTCCAATAACCCATGTTGCAGTTCTCATTGATTAAAATGGTGTAGGTATACTTATTTGCAGAAAGACCGTATACTTGCATCTCTGTGAAATACTTGTAAGCTTGATCCATCCTTCTCACTTTGCAAAGACCGTTTATCAAAGCATTGTAAGTGATCACATTTGGATAAACACCATTCTCCTGCATTTCCATGAAGTACATAATAGCAAGTTCCAGGTTTCCCCTAATTGCATGTGAATGAATCAAAACCGTATAAGTAACTACTGAAGGTAATATTCCTCTGCTCAACATCTCATAAAATAATAATCTACCCCTCCTAAGATGGCCAACTGCCAGGTGTGCATGGATGATGCTAGTATATGTTACATGATCCGGAACAAGTCCATCATGAATCATTTTCTTCACAAGTTTATTTGCTTCTTTCAAACTGCCCAATTTGCAGAGCCCATCTATGAGGACATTATATGTTATCAAATCAGGAGGAAAACCTTTAGCTAGCATTTCTTCTTGCATACCAAAAGCCTTGGATATGTCACCAAGCTTCAGTTCACCTACTATACGAGTAGTGTATGCAAAGCGATCCGGCACCAATCTTCTATGAAGCATCTCATTAAATAATTGCTTAGCCATTTGCAAGTTACCTATCATGCATGATCCTCTTACAAGAATCGTAAAAGTGTAAACATCAGGACTAGGCCCCAGAATGATCATTTCTTCTTTGAGCTTCTGGGCCACCTCCAAATTCCCCAATCTGCAAAGACCATCTATCAGTGTGTTATAAGTCACAGCAGTGGGTACAAAGTTCCTACATCGTAGCTCATCAAATAAATCAAAAGCTTCTTCTAACATCGCCAACCTACAGTAACCATAAATTAGAATGTTATATGAAACTAAGTCCGGCAGCAGATTCCTATTTAGCATAACAGACAAATACTGCCGTGCATCAGTCATTCTTCCCAACTTGCAAAAACCATACATGAACGTATTGTAGGTCACTACAGTAGGAGAAACTCCTCTTCTTAACATCTCCTCACCAACAATAGATGCTTCTTTAAGCAGTCCCATTTTGCAGTAACCACAGATCAAAGGGTTATAGGTATAAGCAGAAGCTTCCAGTCCAGATTTCAGCATCTGCTCAATCAATTCCTTGGCCTGCTCTAGTTCTCCTTCGTTAGACAAACCATTTATCAAAATATTATAAGTTACATCATTGGGAAGACATCCTCTTTCTTGCATCTCCGACAAAACGTCCAAAGCTTGCTGGATTTCCCCTTCCTTGCAAAATGAACTCAGCAAGGTATTATATGTGACAGTTGTTGGCTTAATGCCAGATTCAGTCATTAAATTATAAACTTCTCTTGCTTTATTGACCAGACTTTTATTCCTAAGTGTCCTAAGAATCCTATTACAGTTCTTCACATCTGGTAACAGCTTATTATGAATCATTTTGTAAAACACACATAGGCACTTCTCTAACATTGACTTTTTTGTATATATCCACAGCAATAGATCGAGAAGTTTAACAGATACCTCCAAAGGAACACACCCGTTAATCAAAACATCCATAATTGCGTGCATATTCCCGCTAATCACCCTATCCATAACCCGGTACGCTGTTCGCATCTGATTATTCTGCGCAAGAATGTCAAGAATAACGACAAGTGAGAATACAGATTCCTTATATTCAGGTTGGCACTCCACCCATCTAAAGAAGCGCAAAGCGATTTTGGGTCTGTCTCGAATAGAATTAAGGACCCGAACTAACAACTCGGGCTCAACCACCACAGCTCGAAACTGATCAGATACCCAATTACAGTTACAAAAAGCTCCAGGCTTTTCTTGAATGGTGTCGAAGATAAGTTCTCTGTAATGATTCTCAGGAGTCGAAGCTAAACTGGAGGAGATAGAGTTGCAGCAATAGGAAGTGGAGCAGAAAGGAAAAAGAAGACGTACTTTGAGAGTTGTGATGGGTGCAGCAGTTGTAGCAAAAGCTTTTGAAGCTCTGAAACAGAGGGTCATTGAGTAAACCACGCATTCGGACTTTTGGATTGAACGACGAGTGGCTGAAAAAACCTCAAAGGAGACTGCGAAGATCAATGTAAATGGAAAGAGATGTTGCCTTCGAAGGCAACGCCATGAACTACCACCGTCGGCCAAGGTTCCAGGGGGATCGAAATCCGCCGCCAGAACGGTTCTTTGAGAGGGTGGGGCGGCTGGAAAAGGTGCTAGATTCAGAAATCAGAGTTATGAATCAGAATTCAGTAGTTCTCACCCCTCAACCCGAGACCATATGTCGGAGCTTCGTGGTGAGTCCGAACCGCCTTGGTCCCATGCTCATGCTGCGTGGTTGTTTTAAAAAAATACATATATTTTGTTCAAAAATAGGTATAACTAATTTATTTTTTTCGCTCATAAAAAAAACTTATTTTTCAGGTAAAAAATTATTTTTATTTTACATATTTAATTTATTTATAATTAAATTAGGATACTTATATTTAAGATGATAATATTAATAATGACTCCATGTATAATAATAATAAATCGGTTAATTATTGTAATTACGGTTCTAAATAAGTATGTTGTTCACTTATACTTACTTTAGGAACTTTTAATTATTACATTGCTTATGTGAGGATGCACATTAATTATCCCAATAAATATTACCCGTTTCTAATTTGATTTTAAAAAATATTTTAAGTTGATAAGTTTAAATATTTATTTTTTAAAAAAAGGGAGTCAATAAATATTTATGAAAAACTTAATGAAAAAACCGAATGAGTATTTGAATTTTAATTCTTTTACTCGAGATTTAATTCCTTGATGAATTTTGCTCCACGATCCACCTGGCTTGACCACAAAAAGTAGTAAACTTCCAACCAACTACTCTTCCCATTTATTTTATTTTTAGGTTAAGGTACTAAAATAATATCTAACTTTTATTAAAAGTGTTAAAATAACTATAAATTATTTTTTGAAATAAATAATAAATTTTTAAATTTTAGGAAAAACCGTTAAACCCAATTATCTTCCATTTATTACAATGGAAAAAATTACTCTTTTGGCCTTTAAAGTTATGACTTATTTATAATTCAATCCCTGAACTTTTCACTCACTTACAATTCAGTCTCTAATGTTTTTGAGACATTCTATGTGGCAAAGAATTGTTAAAATACTATTAAAAATTGTTTAGATAAATTTTACATAAATTAAAAACAAATAAAACAACAACATCCCTTTTCCCACCAACTTACGTCCCCTTCATCTTTATTTTCCAAAAACTTCAATAGGTATCATCCATGACAAATCCTTCAAGGACTCCTTTCAAGCATAAAGTGATATCAGTTTTATGACATTAAAGGCCTTTAAAATTATGAGCATCATAAAAATGATCTATAGCTCCATATGTTATTAAAAAGAAAGATGATGCGCCAGGTATATTGTAAAGTAGGTGTGCTTTGACTTTTTCTAATTTCATCCTCTTTCAAGTGCTATTCATCATTAATCATTTAAAATTTAAGAAATCTATTTTTTGATAATAGCTTTTTCTTGTACACTTGGGTGTTTTATCAGAGTTAAAAGTATAACAAGTGACTTCAACCTTTTCTCCAATGAGTCATTTGCTGCCCCTAGTGGTTCAAACGGATATCTCATGGACGTCGTGGGTGCCTAATGGGGTTTTTGGAAAGTAGAGGCGAAGGGGAGATGCAAGTTTATATATGTCTATTCTAAACCCAAATTAGATTAAAATCTAATTTCACATTGTTTAATCTAATAGTCAATTTAATATTTTCTTCATCAAGTTCAATCCTAAATTTGCAAAATATGGTAGCCAACTACTAAACAATAAACAATACTGTAGTAACAAGATTCAATAAACTGAATTACTATTAAATAAGACTAATTAGAGAGAATAAACTCTTAGCCTCGAACAAGTTCATAACTTTTTCTAGGTTATAACACATATGACTTTAACAAAATTCATCTCAACAAAGGAAAATTCAAAGTTTGAGTGGAAAGTTTGAGTGGAAATGGAGAGGAGAGAAAAAATAGAACCAAGAGTAAGAAAATCACGCCTCTAGTTCCACTTCTCTTCCACGGTCTCTCTCTCTCTCTTGCTTGAAGATGATAGTCAATGACACCTCCCTCACGTTGGACAGTCCTCACTTCTCTCCTCTTCTTCCTCCTCCTCCTTCTTCTTCAGGTTCACCCACAATCTTCTTCTTCTTCTTCTTTTTTTTATAATAGAAATTTTAGGAAAGAGGTCAGGTTCACCCACAATCCAATGGCATGGTGAAATCTCCCTTCCTCCTAGGTGATACCGATGTTGGGCAGGGCAAACCGTCTCTTACCCTCAGGCGTTAACCTAGGCACTTAGGAGCTAGGATACCTCCTCCAGCACCTTAACCAACTACAGGATCGAACTCCCTCACTTTGATGAGAGTGTCCAACCCCCTTTATCAGTTAAACCCAAGGACGTGTGGTTGTCAGCTTCTTTTTTTCCCACAAGTGACGTCTGCCTTTTGATATTAGGTCCAGCCCTTCTTTTTATCATTCCAGAACGGTGGGTCCTTTAAAGTTGATCAAAGAAGAGGAAATAAAATAAATAAGGTAATAATGATAATAACAACAACAAAACTGAAGCTTCCTTTTTATTTTTATTTTTTTAATAGAAAGCTTCCTATTATTATTTTTCTTCCCTAAAATTAAAAAATTATACTCTAAGTTGAAATCCCAAAAATAATGTACCCAAATTTTTATCTCTTAAAATCTCAAAAAATTCTCTTTAATTTAGTATTGACTTCTTAAATATATCAAAATATATCTTTAAATCTATTATGAGTGGGAAATCATCATTTTTTTTTAAAAAAAAAATGCTTTCTTAACTTTCAGGACAGTTTCTCTTAGGCATATATTTCCATAATTTTGGTATTATCAATTAATACCAATTGAATAGACTTAGTCCTCCTTATATGGGTAGTTTATTGTTAAATACCAAAACTTAAAAATTTAGTCCTCCTTGCATGGGTAGTTTATTATTTTTCTTTTCTAAACTTAAAAACTTATACTTTAAATTGAAATCTCATAAATAATGCGTCTAAATTGATATCTCTTAAAATTTCAAGAAAATCTCTTTAACTTAGCATTGATGAGTTCCTAAATATATTACAAGTGGGAAGTCGTCAGTTAAAAAAATGCTTTATTAACTTTCAGGACAATTTCTCTTAGGCAAAGATTTCAATAATTTTTGTATTATCAATTAATACCAATTGAATAGACTTAGTACTCCTTGCATGGGTAGTTTATTATTTTTCTTTCCTAAACTTAAAAATTTATATTTTTGAAATCTCACAAATGATGAACTTAAATGGACATCTCTTAAAATCTGAAGAAAGTTTCTTTGATTTAACATTGATGATTTCCCAAATATATCTTAAATCTATTACAAGGTGAAGTCATCATCTTTAAAAAAATGCTTTATTAACTCTCAGGACAATTTCTCAAACCTATTCGGTTTGAAGGGAGGGGATGAGACGGGAAGAACCTCTAGGGAAAATATTGACCAAATTGCCATTAAGAAAAAAAAATATTTCTTTTTGCTGAGAGTATATATTTTGAATATTGAAAATTTCTATGGGTTATTTAATAAAGATGAGAGAAAAAAAATTTCTCTCTCCCTCTCCTTTCCCTCAAACCAAACAGGCTAGGCGAATACTTCCATAATTTTGGTATTATCAATTAATACCAATTGAATAACTTAATCCTCCTTGCATGGGTAGTTTATTGTTATATTGGTTTTAATCTACTGTAAAGAAACTATTTTGGAAAAATTCCAGAAAAATACTTCAAAATAACAAAATTCCAAATCAATAAGTTCCTATTAAAAAAAAAAAAAGTTGCGAATTACTAGTCAGATATAATTGTTTTTGAGCAAAAACTAATCAAATATAGTTAATATCTACATTGTTGCAGGAAATAAAACTAATTTAAGATTTTGATATTTTAAAGGTATTTTTTGGAATTTTCCCAATTATTTTTTTTAGAACACACTACACTTTCTAGTCCTTAATATAAGACATATTTAATGATTTAATTTTAGTCCTAAATATAAGACATATTTTTCATATTTTTTAATTTGCCTTCTTGATGCTCCATTAACAATAATCAAGGAGGAGAGAGAATGAGAAATTATGGAAGATAACTAGAATATTATAGAAAATGTATGTTATATTAACTAATATAAATACTTTTTTTAGTTTAATCAAATTAGTAAATATATCTTATATCAATGAAGAGAAAGGAAGTACAATAATATGAAAATAACAATTACTTTGATAAAAAAAAAATTGAATATTCATTTTAAATGTAAGTTAGTACACATTTATAATATTCATTTTAAAAAATTTAATATTGATCTTTAAAATTAAAAAAAAAACATATACGTTAGTGCACATGGCAACACTGTCCTCTTCTTGCCACGGGGTTCGATTGCGTCACTAACATCTCTGTTTCCATATATGGATCGATGCATTTTACAAGATTGTTCAGAAGTTCACAACTGGCTTGCTTTTTTTTTTTTTTTTTTGGAAAACTATTGTGGGCATAGGGACTTTGTATTTCAAGAAAGTGACCCAAAGTTGTTGTTGTTTTTGGGGCCTACGAACTTACTTCTAAAGGGGCTTTATTCACTCTATTTTTCCTTTCTCACTTGTTCATTCGAATGTAGTCCAAGGGAGGGTTAATTAAAATGCTTCTTGGTTCGGTTTCCTCCAATGTGATATGGACAATAATTTGGGTTATGTAGTATTATGAAGCACTGATACCGATATGGCCTTTTTGATACGCTAATATGGGATGTCAATATATTATTTCAAACATACTAATATTTCGATACGTTCTGATTCATCTTAGTATTAAATAATACTTTTAATATAAAGAGTGTATTTCACATTAACAAAATATAATAAAAGGAAAATTATAAGCACAACTAAACTGCATCTCCACTAATAACATTTGCCTCCAACTTTGACCCATGTAGAGAAAGGGCAGCACCATCTAAAGCTCCAACATCATTAAAAGCATCAATTGCATCTCTACTAATGTCCTAACACTGACTTTCTCCTTCCTTATATTTTGAACTATTTCTTGATAAGAGCCGAAGGTTGGTTGCTATGTACATAAACTAAGTCTTCAGCTCGTTTGGGATCCATTATTTTATTCCTCTTCATGGAAAGCACAAAAGAGTAAGTATTCCAATTGCGTTTAACACAAGATAAAGAAGAGGGTTGTACGGTGAGTTTTAAAGCTAGCTTTTTGAGCAAAGGTGCACTACAATTGTGAACTCCTCACCAATCATTGGGAGTCATTGTATATTGATTTTCAATAGCCTCAAACTCTTTAAAATTTTCCTTCATTAGAACAAAGTTGACATACTCCAAATTTACTGTAGCCCTTTCCTCCACACTAGAAAAATGTCTCATGAAAAACTTTTTTACTTTTAAATTAATCTCCACATCATTGTATGGAGAAACTCGACTTGGATCTTTAGCAAGCCATTGATCACTGTAGTATCTACCAAAAAGGGGGGAAAATGTCCAAATGGTTTCAATTAATAGAATTATTAAACCAAGTCACAATTATAAAAAAAAAAACTTACTTGGGATGTAAAGCATGTGCTAAACAATGAAGGGGAGTTGAACTTTTGGTCCAACGATCCATAAGAATATTATACACCACATCATAAAATGTTGATGACTCACCATTCATCCTCCCTTCTTTCAAGTATATTACATTCTTTACCTTTTCAATTATCTCATCTTACATATCGTAAACCAAATGAAGACTAGGTTTATCAATGTCACAAAACATGATCATATCATGAATGGAAGTACTGAAAGCAAGGATGTAATCAATGTCTACTCATAACTCATCATCCAATATCTTCTCCTTCACTTGTCTTGCCCTTCCTTGATGATCATCTTTATAAATACTCCATTTTTCACAAATGACCATGTTTTGGAGGCCACCCTTTATCAACTTGAACCTCTTCAACATCACAATCATGGAAGCAAATCGAGTGTCAATAGCGTGTCTGTCTGGTGCGCGTGTCCAATATGTAGAAATCACCGTATCTATGCTTCATAGATGTAGCATATGGAAAAGGAAGCCATCGGACCAAGATGTGAAGTGTGCTGCTGCAAGGGTCTAGTTATAGAATTCATGACTGTTAAGGATAAGTTTCCAGAATTTATAGATGTAAACCCTCGAAGGCACGATTGTTTTGAGGGAGGGGCATTGTTATAATAACGTTCTGATTGTGAAGGGTAGTTACCAGTTAGAAGCTTATGATTGTCATATTTGTTGTTACGGATCTGAACAGGGCCCATACTCAATGTAAGGCCCAGCAAGGAGTATATTGCATATCAGGATCTGCCTATAATAAAGGAGGATCTAATCTTATCTATGATCTAGGTAGATCTAAATCGATATCAGGTAGCTACGATATCAAGGCCTTGAATCACAAGGCACAAGCAACTCAACCTAAGGTAAACTCTATAAATACAGAGGTTAAGCCTTAAGGTACACAGATGATAGGTTCTACGTTCTAACCCTAGACTATTTACATACAGTCACACTGAGCATACACCCCACCCCTTAGCTGCACGCCTGTGTGTGTCTCGAACTACGTGGACTTTGATCCCTTTATAGGGTACGTAGGCCCTAGGCTTGGCTTCTAGTCAAGTCCAATCAGTCTTGTTTCCAGAACAGAACATTGGCGCCCACTGTGGGCCCGAAAATTACGATTCCCATGACCAAAGATGGTGAACACCAGAAGCAGCAGTCAGATGCCTTTCCACAGGCAGTTCCTGAAAATCCACAACAACAAAATCAAGAACTGTAACAGCCTGCGAAGGATTTAGCGAAACGATTGTTGTTTGAGCAACGACTTTGCTTTTGAGCTGCTTCACATGGGTTTTCTTATAATTCTCCTTGTATTCACATAACAAGAAGATAGTTGGAAAGATCGTCAGATTCTCTCTTTGGGAATTCTTTTAAGAAGAAGGTGTGTATCAGGAAGCACGTAAACCATATGTTTAATCCTTAAACGAGCAACACTTTTCAATTTTGGCATGCTCTATTTGGATCATAAGAAACCACAACATTTGAACTCTCCATACCATTTAGTCCAAAGAAGTTATTTTCACAACTCAGGGAAGTAGGGAAGTCTACTTTATGTTTGCCTTTGCTATATCTGCTTTGTGTTTATCTTTTCTATATTATTCACATTAGAAAGAGTTAGCAGATTACTAAAACCCTTCAAACATATAGCAATAGCGTCTGATCTCATTGACCTATTAGTTCTTCTATCAAAATTATTTTGAGGCAGGGCAAACGAGCAAATTGAGATAGCCAAGGCTGATTCAACACCTATGGCGTCTCGACTCCATCATGATTGTCGAGGCTGATGATACACTGAGATAAGGAGGCGCCGAAACGTCGAGGTACGCTGAGATTGTTACTGACCTCAAAGTCGAGCGAATTCCTTGATATTACCTTGGATCCTTGAGACCTTATGTAACATCCTAAATTTCGGGATTTGAAATTGGAAATATTTTATGGAAATTAAATTTGTGGAATTTGGCTTAAAATAATTATGAGAACAATTATTGGGAGTTTAGGCTTAATTGTTTTTTCCCCTTAATTGATTTTGGGAAAAGAATAATTTAAATAAGGAATATTTTATGCCTAAAATTATAGGAATAATATATGGGAATTAAACGATGGAATTTGACCAAATGATTAAATTAATTATTTGGAAAATTAGGAATTTATTTTCTTGTAAATAAAACCAATAAAATTTTTGTGAGAAATAAATTTTTGGAAAAAAAATTAATTAAGGCATCAACTTTAACACTTCCACTCCTTTTTCATTTTCATCAAAAGTCAAACCACATATACTCACAAAATATACCCATTTCTCTCATGTATTCACGTGGCTCTCCTATGCACAATAAATCCATGAATTATTGGGCCAAACATGCAGCTTCATCAATTATTCAATAAATCCTTCTTCTTTCTATTCAATAAATTCTCAATCCCAACAGGTGATGCAAGCTATATCTCCCTCAGTTTAATTAATTCTATCAGCCACCCCGCAAAGAGAGAAGCAACATATATATGTATATTTATTTATTTAAGAAGCAGCCCAAATACTCCTTCCTTTATCCAACAAAACCTATTGGCCCATACACTCAATGAAATATACAACCTAGGAATTAAAACCAACCCATTAAATCCATTCAACCTATATGCATCATTCACTCTCAGCTTTGACCCAAGACGTTACAAGAATCAAATCATAGCCCCACACCAACTGCAACACGTAAACACAGAATCAGCGGAAACGAAACCAAATCAAGTCAGCAGCAACTCTCCCATGCTTCTTGAGCCACACCCACGTCTCATCTACTTAGGACCGTTAGTTTCTTCTCTTCAACTGGACCATCAGAGTATTATATATTTACTTGCTCCTGGACTTTCCTTCATTCATTAACACAAAGAGAGCACGGGAGTGAAGGAGGGCCGAGAGACTGAGAGCCCAAGAAAGAAGGAAGACACAGATGCCGACGTGTGTTTAAGCTCCTCTCCTTCTGGTTTCCGTAAGTTCCCAACGTTAGTGCTCCCTGGCTATATTTATGCACATCAGTTTTTGCATATAAGTCCCTGTTTCTTTAAAGCTAAAACAGAGGAAGAATTTCTCACGATTGGAAAACTCTCAAAACAGCAAACGACTCCAAAAGCTTTACTGTAATATTTTTTTTACTTAGCGCATACAAGAGAAAGATTAGCTAATATATATATTCGCTGCTTGTGGAAAATAATAGGAGAGAACGTTGCTGCACATTAGGGGGGGGGGGGGGGGAGGAATAATAGAAGAAAAACTTGTTGAATGATATATGAAGCTATACACATAAATGCTGAGAAGGAAAAGCTTTTGTCTTGTTACTAGTATATGGGTGTGTGTGTGTTAGTGCATAAAAATGAGAAAAAGGAAGCTTTTGCAATCATATATATATATATGGGGAAATGATTTATGCAGTCATTGCACCTAAGGTTTTTTCCAGTGAATACAAAACGACGCAGTTTAGTTTAATGAACATTAAAAAAAAAAAACTCATTCTCTCTCTCTCTCAGCTTCACCTCTCCTCGGCGTCGGATCCGTCATTGGCGCCGAAATATTCGTTCTTACTGGCCTTGAGGCCAGGGACAGGGCCGGCCCGGCCGTGGTCATATCTTTTGTCATCTCCGGCGTCTCCGCCTTGCTTTCAGTCTTCTGCTACACCGAGTTTGCCGTGGAAATACCGGTCGCAGGTAACTACTGATGATTCGTTCAAATTAATTTAATGTATTTAATTTGAAATTTAAAAAGTAATTATCCCTATGGAATAATGTGAGCAAGTACACAAATTGATTTTGTATTTTTTTTAATGTTATTCGTGATCTCATACGAAAAAATTATTTGAAATTTCAGTATATGTTTTGTTTTGAATTGTATATTATTATTATTATTTTTATCAATGTTCATTAAACTAAACTGCGTCGTTTTGTATTCATTGGAAAAAACCTTAGGTGCAATGACTACACAAATCATTTCCCCTATATATATATATATATCTATCTATCTATCGTTGATTTGGAAGGAAAAAGGAAGCTTGTGCATATAAATATGTATATGTCAATGCTTTGCATATATATGAAGAGAAACAGAATTTGTTGAGACGTGTGGCTGTGTCTAGATATGAAACTAGATTTAAAAACTTCTTTTAAAAGGGCTACATTTGTGGAAGAAAAAGAAAATTTTTGCTATTAAATATACTCACATACACGTGGGTTTAAAAGAAGTTAACCACAAGTTTTCTTTTCATGCTATAATATACATATATGTATGTATTATTTTGTAAATAATATTATAATAGAAATAAAAAAAAGGAATGAGTAGATTAGATCCTATTATTTAGGAATAAGTTGGATCAAATTTTATCCTTTTGAATTTCGAATCCCCTAGATGCAACCGTGTATACATATAATATTGCATTTGGGAAAAATAAACATGATTATTGTCTAATATATATATATATATATATATATATATATATATATATATATATATATATATATATATATTTATATATTGAAGCATATTTTTACTTGGCGTTGTATTTATAACTCCTAATTTAAAGTCTTAGGATAGCCTCTGAGAGTTTAAAATAATTGTAAATAAATAATAATTATTAGTAAAATGATAATGATAATAATAAAATAAATATCGTTATTATTAGTAAAACGGGAATAAATAATAAAAGGAGTTATTAATTAATAACTCCCTTTATTATTTATTCCCGAATAAATAAAAGATTTTCTTAATAATAAATTAAAAATGGTAGTATTAATTAGTAATAAATAGAAAGAGAATTTCCATCCCCGTGACCATCAATGGCGAACACTAGAAGCCACAACAGAAACCCACCATCACAGGCTGACAGAGGCCCCCTACCAGACCAAACTTAGGCTGGGCCTAGCCAGCCACAAGTTCAACCACGACGTGAAAACACCCGGAGGGCCATCTTATTGACACAGCGACTTCCCCTCCCGCGGATGATCAGCCACTGATGGAGACCCGCAGGGAGATTCCGACTCAGGACGCTCTGGCGATAGAAGCCGACATCCGCATCCTTCGGAGGACGCAAGAGTCATTGCTGCGAAGGTTCGAAGACAAGGAGAAGCGGGATCACCTGCAGTGGCAGGCGGACTTCCGAACCTTTGCACAAATGATAAGGGAGGAGCTCCAGAACCATCATCAACAAGAAAACCGGAGAGAACCTCGTACAGGAAGAGGCAGGGCCGTCGCAGACAGTAGCAGCTCGTCGAGCAGCCCACGACAGAGAACCAGGCGGGGAAACTCCAGCAAACCAGACGGGAGAACGAGTGCAGAACGAGGACACCCACCGCCTCCAGAAAATCATGACAACACGGAAGGCCGAGATGGTGACACGGACCACAACGGCCGAGGCAGAAGAGGAGGCCGAGATCCAGGGGAGCAACGCAAGGAAGATAGGACCCGCCAAACACATGAATCACCCCGCCATGGATCACCCCGTCATGGGTCACCTCGCCACGGATCACCCCGAGAATACCGAATGAAGTACCTCACGGGATCCGGCAGATCCCCATTCTCAAGGGCAGCAGCGACGGCCCCCTACCCAAAGAACTTTGATTTGGCCGACCTTCCAAAGTACGATGGAACTCAGGATCACCGCAACCACCTGGAGATTTTCAAAAAACTCATGTGGGTCCAGGCAATTGATGGCCCAGTCATCCAGCGCCTCTTTGCGGCCACTTTGACTGGACCAGCACACAAATGGCTGAGTGCACTCCCCAACAATTCCATCCGAAGCTTTGAAGACCTCGGACGTAAGTTCGAGTTACATTTCGCCACGAGTAAGAAGCAGCCGAAATCCCAATTCACGCTGAGTAAGGTGAGACAGAAGAAGGGTGAAGCGCTGCAGAAGTATCTGAACCGGTTCCGAGACGTGGCGATGCAAGTGCGATCGCTATCCGAGGACGTCCATGTACACTGTCTGGTCAATGGGCTAGATCCGTCATCACCTCTGGCCCGAAACCTATGCAAAAATCGGGTCTACACATTGACCAAATTCTACACCTAGGCAAAGAAGTACTTGGATGTGGAGCAAATGGAGGCTGCCAATGCCGACGAACCCGAGCGGATGAGGAATACCTCACCCGACTTGGGAGAACGGCCAAACAAACAGAAGGCCGAGCCCAAGAGGCGGAACAGAGACAGTCGGACCAAGCCCGACCGAGCCGACCACAAAGCAAAATACGACAGCTACACCCCCTTAAATGCCTCTCGGCCGCAGGTATGGAAAGAGGTGACTCAGGTCGAGATGAAGAAGGTCGACAAGTCGAAGCTGCTTAGGGGACGCTCCAACACGGATCATACAGAGTTTTGTACTTTCCACGATTGCCTCGAACACACCACCGATGAGTGTTATGACCTCCGTGATGCCATCGAGAAATTCGTAAGGGAAGGGAAGCTACGTCAGTATGTAATCAAAACCCAGGGGAGAGCCAACGGCAAACGCAGCTACGGTGGCCGCAGCAGAAGCCCGCCCAAGGACACTTGAAAAACTGATAAGAAGCGGAGGACTGGCTCAGACGACGAATTCCCCGACGTTGAGTTCCAATGCAACGTTGTTAGTGGAGGATTTGGAGGAGGTGGAGACACGGTGAGTCAACGGAAGAAATACCTTCGAGAAGTTCTGACCATGAGGAACCTACCCAAATTCAAGGACGACCCAGCAAAGCCGAGGCCGCCTCCATTGACCTTCACCAATGAAGAATTAAAGGATGTGATCCCCGACCACCAAGACGGGCTGGTCATCATCGGCACCCTGGTAAACTGCCGCGTCAAGCAAATTTTTATGGATGTAGGGAGTTCGGCCGATATTATAAGCTGGGACGCCTATAAAAGGATGCACCTCGATGCGGAAGATCTAAAGCCGTGTAAGACCACCTTGATCGGGTTTAACGGAGAGCGCTCCTTCCCAAAGGGTTACATCGACCTCAGACTAACCCTCGGAACAAAGGAGGCCTTCAAGTCAGAACGCATGAGGTTCGTAGTAGCCGACTTCCGCTCCTCCTACAACATCATCTTGGGCCGGCCGACCATACACGCCTGGGACATGCTAGTGTCAACGAAACATCAGAAGCTAAAGATGATCAATGACAAAAACCAGCTGGTCGAGGTGTCCGGGGACCAAAAAGAGTCACGGCAGTGCTACTTCGAGACCCTCCAAGTCGAGGAAGGAGGACCCTCATCTCCACCTTGGCTCGGACATAACGAGACCGTGTCCGACGCCTACGAGGAAATTCATCCCCGACAACCGATCAACATGGTAGAATTCGATCTCCAAGAGCCAGAAAACCCAAGACCGAAGCCAGAAGAGGAACTCGAAGAAGTAATGCTAGGAACGGATCCCACCAAGACAACCAAGGTCGGAAAAGATATGAATGACGACCTGAAAGCACAAGTGGTCCAATTCTTAAGACAAAATCAAGATGTCTTTGCTTGGACCTCGGCCGAAATACCTAGGATCGACCCACACTTCTGCCGTCACAGACTCGGCATATGGCCGAGATCGAGGCCGGTAGCACAAAAGAAGAGAAACATCACTGACAACAGACAAAAGGCCCTCGAGAGCCACGTAGAAGAACTTCTAGCGGCCGGGTTCATTCGAGACGTACAATACACAACTTGGCTCTCAAATGTAGTCATGGTACTCAAACCAAGTGGCAAATGGAGAGTATGCATCGACTACACGAACCTGAACAAGCCATGCCCAAAAGACTCCTACCTGATGCCGAACATCGATCAGCTCGTTGACAACTCGGCCGGGTACTAGCTACTGTCCTTCATGGATGCCTACTCCGGCTATAACTAGATTTCCATGCACCTGGACAATCAAGAAAAGACCGCCTTCATGACAGACAAGGCGAACTACTGTTATAACGTCATGCCTTTCGGGTTGAAGAATGCCGGAGCCACGTATCAATGAATGATGAACCGAGTCTTCGAAGATCAAATCGGCCGCAATATAGAAGTCTATATTGACGACATGATCGTAAAGTCGAAGCTCCCAGAAGATCACAACCAAGACCAAGAATAGACGTTCGAGAAACTCAGAAGACATCGGATCAGGCTGAATCCGGCAAAGTGCGCTTTCGGAGTCCCGGTTGGAAAGTTCTTGGGCTTCATGCTCACAAACAGAGGAATCGATGCTAACCCGGACAAATGCAAGGCCTGTTAGTTCTCTATGTGTTTTGATGATTACTAACAAATGTAAACAATGAGGAGATGTTTCTGTTAAAGTTTAGAATGATTTAAACTTATCAACTTCAAGTAAAAACATTCTGTCTGAAACAAACTCGAGCCTGTTATGTTCAAGCTCGAGCCTAGTTTTGACAGAAAGCACAAACCTGCCAGCTCTAATCTCAAGGAAATAGTTGACAAGGCTATTTCTGAACTCACTGATAGTGTAGAACTGGCAGTCGGGAAGCTTGTTTCTGAAGTGAATCAAGGTCACAGCAGTTTGGTTGATGTTCAAGAAGGCTTCAGAGTGGAATAGGAAGCTTTGAAGAATCAGATCAATGACCAAGCTGCCACCATTTCCACCTTGTTGGTCACCATGATGAGCTTAAGTGACAAGATGGATTAGATTTTGAAGAATCAATCCATGACAGCTCCTGCTTCTGAGACTGTCCCAGCACCCCCTGCTTCTAAACCTCAGCCTACACCTCTCACAGAACCCGAGCCTACCCAGCCTTCCTCTTCTTCCCCACCTTTTGCTGATGACAAAGGGGCAGAGAGTGTTGAGTGATTTTTTTTCTTTTGTAGCTTTTCTTTTGCTTTTGAAACTCTAGTTGAATGTGTTTAACTCTGGTTGTATGGATGTTCAAGTTTATATTATTATACAGTTTTCACTCTACTGCTAGCTCTGATTCAAAATTCTTAACTCGACCACACTTCTGTCACAAAACTGAGTTTCAAAACTTGTTTTCAAAAGATAATTGTTTACAAGTGTTGTCATCATCAAAAAGGGGGAGAATGTTAGTTCTCTATGTGTTTTGATGATTACTAACAAATATAAACAATGAGGAGATGTTTCTGTTAAAGTTTAGAATGATTTAAACTTATCAACTTCAAGCAAAAACATTCGATCTGAAACAAACTTGAGCCTGTTATGTTCAAGCTCGAGCCTAGTTTTGACAGAAAGCACAAACCTGCCAGCTCTAATCTCAAACTCGAGACTGAACCTGTAGTTTGAGCTTAAAGTTTTTCAAAAAGTTTGGACGAACTCGAGCCCGCATTTTTAAGCTCGAGTTCATCAATGGCAGAGAGGTTTGGACTTCGAAAACATCCTTAAGCTTGTCACTTCTCTTTTCCAAACCTCAGGTTTGAAACCTCTAGAAAAATTCTTCATAGTTACTGTAACCTATGAACTTGAGCCCGCTATGGCAAACTCGAGTTCATCTCTGGCGGGACAAATTTTTCAAAGACATAAAGAATTTTTCTAAGTAAAACAAACTCGAGCCTAAAAGTTCCAGAGAGCAAATGCGTTTTTCAATTTAAGAGAACTCTAGAGTTCATTTTATAAACCTCAGGTTTGAGCACTGGAAGAATGAATTAAGTCTTGACATGAATAGTGCCAAACTCGAGCCTAACATGTTAAGCTCAAGTTCAAACCTTACAGAGAGCAAAGAACTTTTCAATATGTTTTAAACTCTAGAGTTTGCACTACAAACCTCAGGTTTGTCCTTTCAAGCTAAAACAAAGTTTTGTCCTGAACAGTGTCAGACTCGAGCCTGTCACTAATAAGCTCGAGTTCATCATTCAAACTTAACTCTTTAGATTTCAAAATTGCGACATTCCTCTCTGGGAGAAACAACCTCGAGTTCATAAGTTATAAGCTTGAGTTCATTTCAACCCGAGAGTAATGTGACTCTTCAATGATTTAAGAACCTCAGGTTTAGAATACAAACCTCAGGTTTACATGTTTTAGACTGAAATGATTTTGTACACTGAAGCATCAAACTTGAGCCTGTAAGAACTAAGCTCGAGTTCGTGACGCTGATTCAGAAATTTGAATTTGTTGATTTCAGAAATCAATATTGTTTGATCTTAATCCTTTGCAATATTATTCTCTGATATTCCCTACTATGTTTAACATGTTTGTTAGTGGATTTCAGAGCATTAAAGAATGTTTGGTGAGAAGTTAAAGCATAAAGCAAAAAGTGGTTCAGAACATTTATTGCAATGTTCAAAAAGTTTCCTCCTCTTGCCAAACCATCTGCACACGTCCACAAAGCATTAAAGATTGATTGCTGCAACAAAAAACATCCTCTCTAACGGATTAAAACACAGAGAGTCAACTATGCTTACTTGGACATCTGGATTAAGTGGTAAACAAGAGAGAGAAGGTGTCTAAACTACTTCAGAACACTTGGACAACTTCCCCAACGGATCTATTTGGAAAGCAACGGTCATTTATTGATCTCTGAGTATAAATAGAAGAGCATTCAAGTCTTTCCAACAAGAACAACAACTGAAAGCAAAATTCATTGAAGTTTACATTTATTTCTTTTAGTTTTTCATCTGTGTAGTCTATTTTGATACAAGAGCTTCAGTGTTCATTTATATCTGCTCTTTAAGAGAGTTACACTTCTGAATATTCATTTATTGTAAAGAATCACAAGTTAGGGGGACTTGGTGATTTGGGATCATTGATTACAACTTGTAAGGGGGAGTGAGTTCTAGTGAAGAGAATCACTTCTTGAGTGCAGAGTGTGTAATCTTTGATATAGTGAAAATCTCAGTGAGGCTGAGGACTGGACGTAGGTCAAGTGGTTAAGACCGAACTAGTATAAATCTTCTTGTGTCTTGCTATTCTTCTCTTACTCTGTTTTACCCTGTTTTCACTGTTAGAAAACAGAGTTATTTGCAAGAATTTTTAAAATACCCAATTCACCCCCCCTCTTGGGTATTTGGCTCCACTTTCATTTGGTATCAGAGCCTGGTCTTCTCAAAAGAGCTTAACATCTCGAGAAGGATCAAGATGGAAGGTATTTTACCTGATGGAGCTTCTATCAACCGACCATCTGATTTCAATCGACAACATTATTCTTTCTGGAAAGCCAAATTCAAAGTCTTCGTTATGGCTTCTGAATATGGGCTATGGAGAGTGTTCGAGGTTGGGGATTATGCACCAACTGTGGAGGAAAATGGTCGCAGAATTCCAAAGCCAGAAGAGACCTATGATGAGAATGACCGAAGAAATGTTACTCTTAACAGCAAGGCCATTCTTATGTTGCAAAGTGCTCTTAGTCAACAAGAGTATTTTAGAATCTGCACTTTGCCATCAGCAAAGGCTATGTGGGATGCTCTAGAAATAGCTCATGAAGGAACCACTGAAGTCAAGGAGAATAGGGTCAATACACTCATGACAGAATACGATCTTCTTCGCATGAAATCTGGTGAATCCATTATTGATTTCCAATGAAGATTTACTCATCTGATCAACCAGCTTGCTGCCTTAGGAA
This sequence comes from Acacia crassicarpa, assembly GCA_034222035.1. Classification (NCBI taxonomy): domain Eukaryota; kingdom Viridiplantae; phylum Streptophyta; class Magnoliopsida; order Fabales; family Fabaceae; genus Acacia; species Acacia crassicarpa. The sequence goes on along the minus strand of JAWXYG010000010.1, from coordinate 25,056,404 downwards.
AAATTTATGATCAACCTGTTCAAGTAAGAAAAATCCTCAATATTCTCAGCAAGGAATGGGAAGCGAAAGTAACAGCTATTGAGGAAGCTCGAGAAGAATCGATGAGCTCAGTAGCTGCTTTGTTTGGAAGCCTGTCAGAATATGAAGGTAAACTAAAGTTCAGAAAAGAGCTTGAGGAAGTAAGTGGCAAAAACAAAGGAGTAGCCTTTAAGGCAGTGAAGGAAGTCAAAGAGTCAGATGCTGAGGAAGAAGAACATGAAGATGAAGAACTGGGCATGATGGTTCGAAGATTCAAAAAGTTCTACAAGAAAGACCAAGGCTTCAGAAAGTTCCACAAATGGAGTTCCAGCTTTGAATCAAAGAAGCCTATCATATGTTATGAATGCGAAAAGCCTAGTCATATCAAATCAGAATGTCCTCAGTTGAAGAATCAAGAGAAGGAAAAGAAGAAATTCAATAAGTTCAAAAAGAAGGCATATGTTTCAGCCATATCGGGAGATAGCTCATCCGATGAAGATGAAGCTGAAGAAAAAGAAAAAGCAAACATATGCCTGGTAGCTCAAGAACAACAAGATGATAGTGAGGTATATGAATCTCAACCTTCCTATGATGAACTATTTACTGAATATAATCTTGTGCAAATGGAATTTGAGAAGCTTGCTGAAAAATATATTGCCTTGAAAAAGAAAAACATTACTCTTGAACTGCAAGTTGAAAAACTTTCTTCTCCTGAAATCTTGGTCTGTCAAGAGTGCCTTGATTTAAAGCAAAAGAATTCTCATCTTACTAAAGCACTTGAAAAATTCACTAAGGGAAGTGAAATGCTTGATGTGATTTTGAAACAACAAAGATTTATAAATGACAGATCAGGCATAGGTTACAAACCAGATTTCAATAAGAAGAAAGGTAAAAAGAAGGATGGTGAAAAATCATACATGAATTATTTTACAAAATCAGTTCATTCTTCCAATCCCTTTGCACATTGTAACTATTGCAATAGGAAAGGTCATACAACTTCATCTTGTTTTCATAAGAAAGAAAGAAAAGTTAAACCTGCTGGAAATTATCAATGGGTACCAAAAGGAACTTATGTTCCCAAGGTCCGATCTAACCCCAAAGGACCCAAGAAAAGATGGGTACCTAAGATTTGATCCTCTGTGATTTGCAGGTATGTCTTAAAGCATCAAAGCCCAACAAATGGTACATTGACAGTGGATGCTCTAGAGATATGACGGGAGACAAATCCAAATTTCTCTCAATCAAGCCTAAGGAAGGTGGCAAGGTGACCTTTGGTGGAGATCAATCTGGAAAGATTGCTGGGATTGGTGAAGTTGGTAACAATGAGGGATCACTCATCAAGGATGTCTACCTTGTGGAAGGACTTTGCCACAACCTTCTCAGTGTGAGTCAAAGCACCGACAAGGGTAACCTTGTTATTTTTGATTCTAATGAGTGTCTGATTGTGAAAAAGGAATTGCTCCCTTTAGAAAATTTGAAATCAAAAGCTTTATTTAGAGTACCTAGAGATGGCAATTGTTACACTCTTAACCTCTCTAGCAATGCTTCATTTTCTGAAAAATGTTTTGTAAGCAATTTGAGTGAGAGCTGGCTGTGGCACAAGCGTTTAGGTCATGTTCACATGTCTCAGCTTGACAAGTTGCTCAAAAAGGAGTTGGTAATTGGCATTCCCAAACTTAGTTTTAAAAATGACTTGATTTGTGATGCATGCCAAAAAGGGAAACAAACTAAATCATCTTTCAAAACCAAAAATGAAATATCTACCAATAGACCACTACAATTACTGCATATGGATCTTGTTGCTCCAGCAATGGGAGGAGCCTTGGTGGTAACCTGTACACATTGGTTATTGTAGATGATTTCTCTAGATTTTGTTGGACCATATTTTTGTCATCTAAAGATGAAACATTTGATCAGTTTGTTGTGTTTGCCAAGAATGTCCAGAACGAGAAAGGTGTATCTATTTCAGGAATTAGAACTGACCATGGAGGAGAATTTGAAAACAATGCATTTGCTGAGTTTTGTGACAACATGGGGATAGACCACAACTTCTCAGCTCCAAGGACTCCACAACAAAACGGTGTTGTAGAGAGAAAGAATAGAGTCCTCACCGAGATGGCAAGGGCAATGCTGAATGAAAACAACACTTCCTAAGTGTTCTGGGCTGATGCTATGAGCACCGCTTGCTACATCTCCAATCGAGCATACCTGAGAAAGAAGCTAAACAAGACCTCATATGAGCTATACAAAGGAAGGAAGCCCAACTTGAGTCATCTACACATTTTCGGGTGTAAGTGCTATGTGCACAACAATGGTAAAGAAAATCTGGGTAAATTTGATTCTAAGGCAGATGTAGGAATATTTATTGGTTATTCAAATAGGAGCAAAGCATATAGAGTTTTCAATACTAGAACTAAAGTTGTTGAAGAATCTATTCATGTTGTGTTCAGTGAAGAAAATACTGATAGATCCTTGAATGATGAGGAAGAAAACGTTTTCAAAACTCAATTCTTTTCAAAAACTACTCCTTCCCCCACTGAAAACTCTGAAAATGTTTTTGAGGATGATCCTGAAAACAATTTTGAAAACCCAGATCAGTCTCAGCCTAGAGCTTGGAAATTTATAAGAAATCATCCTTTAGACCAAGTAATAGGTAATGTGAATCAAGGAGTAAGAACTAGAAATAGTACTTTAAATGAAGTAACTTTTTCTGCATTCATTTCACACATAAAACCCTCTAAGATAGATGAAGCCCTTTCAGACAATGATTGGGTGATAGCTATGCAAGAGGAGTTACATCAATTCGACAGGAATCAGGTTTGGGACTTAGTACCTAAACCCAAGGATCATCCGGTTATTGGGACTAAATGGGTATTTAAGAACAAATGTGATGAATCTGCAATCATTGTCCGAAATAAGGCAAGATTGGTTGCAAAAGGGTACAATCAAGAAGAAGGGATAGACTATGAAGAAATTTATGCTCCAGTAGCTAGATTGGAAGCTATAAGGGTTCTTCTAGCCTTCGCATGTGTTAAAAGATTTAAGCTTTTTCAAATGGATGTTAAAAGTGCATTTTTGAATGGTTTTATTCAAGAGGAGGTTTATGTGGAACAACCTCCAGGTTTTGAAAATGAACAGTACCCTGATCATGTTTTCAAACTCAAAAAGGCATTATATGGATTCAAGCAAGCTCCTAGAGCTTGGTATGAGCGATTGAGTCAATTTCTCCTTGATCAAGGATTTATTAGAGGAAAAGCTGACACAACATTGTTCATCAAAAAGAATAAATTAAATGAAATTTTGATTGTTCAAATTTATGTTGATGACATAATCTTTGGTGCTACTAATGATGCTTTGTGTGAAGAATTTTCAAAGATTATGCAGGGAGAGTTTGAGATGTCAATGATGGGAGAGCTCAACTATTTCCTTGGGCTGCAAATCAAACAAAGAAAAGATGGAATCTTCATCTCCTAAACCAAATATCTCAATGATCTGCTAAAGAAGTTTGGGATGGAACATTGCAATGGAGCCGATACACCAATGAGCACCACTACTTCATTGGATGCTGACGAAGAGGGCAAAGACTTCAACATCACTAAGTATAAAGGAATGATTGGATCATTGCTCTACCTAACTGCAAGTTGCCTGGACATCCAATTCAGTATTGGGATGTGTGCAAGGTTCCAGTTTGCTCCGAAGGAGTCCCATGCTGAAAAAGTGAAGAGAATATTCAGATATCTTGCAGACACAAAGTCACTTGGATTGTGGTTTCCCAAAGGCCAACCTAAACACTTGGTGGCATACTCAAATTCAGATCATGCCGACTACAAGACTGATAGGAAGAGAACAAGTGGCCAATGTGAGTTCTTTGGCAATTCACTTGTGTCATGGTTCAGCAAAAAGCAAACAAGTGTAGCCGTCTCATCAACTGAAGCTGAATATATGGCCGCATCAAGTTGTTGTGCACAAGTTTTATGGCTCAAACAACAACTTGCTGACTTGGGAGTCCATCTGAAAGAAATTCCAATATTGTGTGACAACACAAGCACAATAAGCTTGGCCAAGAATCCAGTTCAACATACAAGAACCAAGCATATTGATGTGAGACATCATTTCATAAGAGATCATGTTCAGAAGAAGGATGTCAAGGTCATGTTCATCCCAACTCATCTTCAATTAGCTGACATCTTCACAAAGCCATTGGCCAAAGAGCAATTCAACTTCATTAGAAGAGAATTGGGAATGGTAAATCCCAATGAGTTGTAAGTTTATTCTTATCCAATGTTAGTTTAGGTTTTGATGATTAATTTAAAACTAACTTAAGCATCGGAGTGTCTAGATATGTTTTATGCAGGATGCACAAGTCTGAAGTTTGCTGAAAAAGGGTACAAACTCGAGCCCATGAGTGGTGAACTTGAGCTCGAGAAAGGCAGAGAAGAAATGAGGATCTGGCACTAGAGAACTCGAGTCCATAAGTAATGAACCTCAGGTTCATTCCAGGAAGAGAGCAAGTCTGGATTCAGACAATTGAGAGAACTCGAGCTTACAACCGGCACACTCTAGCTCGAAAGACACAGAGAACAACCAAGGTTAAGAAACAAACCGAACTCGAGTTTGTAAGTATAAACCTCAGGTTCACGAAGAAGTTCAAGAGTTCTCAGTTACACTCTTGAAGTCCAGGTCAGTAAAATTCACGACGAACTCGAGCCTACAAGTATGAACTCGAGTTCATCGCGCTGATTATATATATTGAAACTCAAACTTTTCTCCTCATTTCACTCAAACCTCCGGTTTACCCTAGAAACTCTTCTTCTTCCTCTCACCCATTTATGCGAAAATGTCTTCAAGGCAAACCTCGTCCAAAGAAACAAACCCTAAACCTTCACAATCCCCTTCTCAAGCTCATCCTGAACGTCCTGTCCGAACAAAAATGCGTTCAACTCGTCTGCGGGATAGAGTAGACAAATCAATACGTGGGGTACAAGGTGAAAGCGTTGATCCTCTGCCTCCTAGACCTAAAGGAATCGTGATCAACGAAGGGCGAACCAAGAAGAGGCATGAACCAGAGCCTACGCCTCAGGGAAAAGGCAAAGCCTCTCAGCCAGCTGTGCTGTTAAGGGAAAAACAACCCTTTTGAAAGAAAGAAGACTGCTGGTGTGCATTCAATTCCCTCTACCGGGCAAGCAAGTTCTCAGGGTCAGCCCGCGCCTCAACAACAGGAGCAAGGTGCTCCTCAGGTATCACAAACTTTGCCTGCTTTATACGAAATTTACAATCACAAGAGGTGCCCTAGTGGATTCTGTGAAGAAGCCTGTAGAATGTCTGCTGATGAAGGGGCTGCGTTTAGAAAAAAGTTTGATGAGAAAAGAGTTTCTGCCCCATAGTGTCTGTGGACCTAGCCAAGATTAAGGAAGAGTGTAGTATTGACTTGAGTCCCTGGCTAAAACAATTTGAGACACTGATTTCTATAAAAGCTCCCTATAGCCCAAAACTTGTGAAAATCTTCTATTTTCATATGAAATATGATAATGTTTTGGATAAAGAAGGGAATGTAGTGGAAGAGAGGATAATCACAAAGGTTCGGGGTCAGAATATCACTATTACACCTGCCTATCTAAATTCAATTTTGCAAATCACCAATTCCCCAATGCCTGAAACTTACCACTATGGCCAGCAGACTATTTTTGAGTTGCTTAGACCTAATGAACCTGTTCCTAAGGGTTTAGAAATTTTGAACTTTACACCTGCTGCAATGCCTCCAAGGAATAGAGCAATTTGGTACATCTACACGAGGGATCTTCTGCAGAAAGGAGGAAATTTCACTCATTTTGCTAAGAAGGATTTCCCAATCTTTGCCTCTATCATTGACAAGCAACCTCACAATGTAGGACATTGGCTTTTTCATGAGATGTCCAAGTTTGTTTTCCAATCCAGACAGTCATCTCAGATCCCTTTCCCTAGTCTGGTTTCAGTGATTCTCTTCCATGAGAAAATTTGGTATTTAGCTGCTAATGATCCCCCAGTCTATCCTGCTGAATTTGGAAGACACATTATGAATCTCATGGGGATTGATCGTGTGGAGAGATTAGACCAATCCAGAGCTCCTACTAGGTCTAGGACTGTCAGATCCAAAGGTACTCACTCTCGAGTAGAGGAAGCTCAAAGTGCTCCTCCTCCTACAGACTTTGACACCAGGGTCTAGGAAATAGTTGACAAGGCTATTTCTGACCTCACTGATAGTGTGGAACTGGCAGTCAGGAAGCTTGTTTCTGAAGTGAATCAAGGTCACAATAGTTTGGTTAATGTTCAAGAAGGCTTCAGAGTGGAACAGGAAGCTTTGAAGAATCAGATCAATGACCAAGCTGCCACCATTTCCACCTTGTTGGTCACCATGATGAGCTTAAGTGACAAGATGGATCAGATTTTGAAGAATCAATCCATGACAGTTCCTGCTTCTGAGACTGTCCCAGCACCCCCTGCTTCTAAACCTCAGCCTACACCTCTCACAGAACCCGAGCCTACCCAGCCTTCCTCTTCTTCCCCACCTTTTGCTGATGACAAAGGGGGAGAGAGTGTTGAGTGATTGTTTTTTTTTTTTCCTTTTGTAGCTTTTCTTTTGCTTTTGTATATTTGCTTTCGAAACTCTAGTTGAATGTGTTTAACTCTGGTTGTACGGATGTTCAAGTTTCTATTATTATACAGTTTTCACTCTGCTGCTAGCTCTGATTCAAAATTCTTAACTTGACCACACTTCTGTCACAAAACTGAGTTTCAAAACTTGTTTTCAAAAGATAATTGTTTACAAGTGTTGTCATCATCAAAAAGGGGGGAGAAAATGTTAGTTCTCTATGTGTTTTGATGATTACTAACAAATGTAAACAATAAGGAGATGTTTCTGTTAAAGTTTAGAATGATTTAAACTTATCAACTTCAAGCAAAAACATTCTGTCTGAAACAAACTTGAGCCTGTTATGTTCAAGCTCGAGCCTAGTTGTAATACCCCGGATTTTAATAATAATAATAATAATAATAATAAGATAGTAAATAAATATTTAGAATTTAATAATGTGTGTATTATTTCACAATTTATTAATTGGAAATAATTATAGTAATAATAGAAAGTTAGATATTTAATTGTATTGTTTTATAATTGGAAATAATAAAATAAAGCCCAGCCCATAGTTAAACCCTAAATTTTAATTATAAACTTAGGTTTAGCCGTCTAAACCTAGCAACGCTCGATAGTTTTCTTCTCCGCTGCCTTCTCTTCTCAAATCCTCCTTCCGAACTCTCATCAATTTATTTTTCTAGGAGGCTAGCAAACAGAGACCAGGTAATTCTAATCCCCATGAGGTTTAGGTTAGATTTATGTAAATTTTGATAGGAAATCCTAATCCCTAGAACAATAGGAATCCGTTGCTACAGAGCATGATTCTTTTAAATCCACAAAATTGTCGTCTCATTCTTTCTCATGATTTTCATTCAGTACATAAATCTTGTGTTTGTCTTCCTCTATGAGAAAGATGTTTTCATCTTAGGATATAATTCTGGTTGATCTTCACCAGCCATAAGTATTGATTATGTGCGTTTTAGCCTTGAGTGTTTTAGGCTTTGGCAATTGATAATACATATATTGCTTTTTCTCGCTTTGCGTGATAACTTGTTTTTGCAAAAGTCACATACCCTTTAACATAAGATCCCCATACGTTTTAGATTTTGGTATTTGGGACTTTGGTAATCGAATGATATATATTTCTTTTGGAGTAACTCTTTGCAAAGTCACTTTGTGCGTCTAACTACATCTTTCAATTGTACGTGTAGCTTGCGGCACCAATTCCTCTTTTAGTTTTTTTTTAAAAAAAATGTTTATTGTGTGCTGATTTTTTTTATATATTATTAAAAGCATGTGGTTAACTATTTTTGGGAGTAGTGGAGTCATTTCAATTTACCTTATCGAGTCTGTTGGGTAGTGATATTAGTAATCCTAGATATTAGCTATGATCCTAGATTTTAGCTAGAATAAATAGAAATATAAAATGTAATTAAAATGTTAAATATATTGTACCGTAATAAACTATAATAGGAATATATTGATTTTATTATTATTAATTAGATTATATAATATAATCGATTTCTATTAATATCTCATATTATATATCTTTTTTTTAATTATATTATTTATATTAGAAAATCTTATTATATATTCTATTTATTATATAGAATATATTGATTTTATTATTATTAATTAGATTATATAATATAATTGATTTCTATTTATAGTAATTATATTAATATCTCATATTATATATCTTTTCTTTTATTATATTATTTATATTAGAAAATCTTATTATATATTCTATTTATTATATAGAATATATATCGAATATATTGATTTTATTATTATTAATTAGATTATATAATATAATTTATTTCTATTTATAGTAATTATATTAATATTTCATATTATATATCTTTTTTTTTATTATATTATTTATATTAGAAAATCTTATTATATATATTCTATTTAGAATATATATTAAATATATTGATTTTATTATTATTAATTAGATTATATAATATAATTGATTTCTATTTATAGTAATTATATTAATATTTCATATTATATATCTTTTTTATTATATTAGTTATATTAGAAAAATCTTATTATATATTCTATTTATTATATAGAATATATATCTATTTATTTTATATTTTACATATTTTGATCACATACCATGTGAGGCGATTCATTATTTATCAATAAAGGAAGCACAATAATTTTAATGTTTATGCTAGTTGTGTCTGATGCTATATTAATTAATATTCTTTCATTCTTTAGATAATATCCGCTGCATAATGAAATAGGACATGCTTAGATTTGATATCAAGATATCCTCGTATCCTACATTTAATTAAATGATAGAAAAGTATATTAAAAAAAAGATAATTAAATAATAGAAATAATTTAGGAATTTTATTATGTGTGTGTTTTAAATAATTAGACTTTAATCAGATAGGTATTTGAGTTATAATATGTGTTGGCTCTTGTATCGAATACTTGAATTATTATACTCTTGAATAATTTGGAAAGTCATGATGCCCTTGAGTAATTGATATATTCAATGAAGAAATTGATAATTGTGACAAGATTGAATTTCCTGATTGTGTGTGATTGTAATGAATTAATAGTGGGAGGATAGCTTGGGACGGTACCTCCCAAGTGATGAACACAACTTTTGGGCTTTATGCCACTGATGTGAAAATGATTGTATCCGTTCTTCCCAAAGTGGTGTCTGGCAGGGTTTCCCGGGATACTAGTAGCAACTTTGGGAAGAGGTGTGTACACTAGGAAGAGATGTTTTGATGATGGGCAATTTGATGATTTGTGACTGGCAGGGTTTCTCGGGTCACAGGGTAAACTGGTAGGGTTTCCCAGGTTTACCATGGTTCTCTTCCCACTAAATAGACTGGCAGGGTTTCCCGGGTCTATATGAAATTAATGAAGATAATGAACAATATTTGATCCGGTGTGAATATATGTACGTGTATGTATACATGATGATTATTGGAATTAATAGTTGATTCAATCGCCATGTGATTGTATATTTGATTTGACTAATATATTTGAGCTATATAGATTGCGTTTTATTAGAATTACCAGCAATTGCTGATGTGTGTGTTCATGGGCTGTGATGATCCTTCGGGGGAGCAGAATTTCAGTGAAACAGGTGCCGAGGGTTGGGGCTAGCCGTGAGAAGTGAGGAAGATCATCAATATTCTAGCTAGTTTATTTTATTTTAATTTTGAATAAAGCACATTTTGTTTAAGTTGTTTTTTTTAATTTAATTGTAATAAGTAGCCTTGCACTTGTCCCAGTACAAGTGCGGCGGTAACAGTCCCCAAATGTTAGTTATTTTGAATTTCAGTATTTATTTATAAAATTTATTGAAATTTTATGTTATTATAATTAGAAATTTGGGGGTGTTACACTAGTTTTGACAGAAAGCACAAATCTCAAGCGTTGCCTGGCAACCCCTCCAGTACTCACAAAGCCGGAGCAAGGAGAGACCTTATTTCTCTACCTATGAATCGGAGACGAAGCCGTAAGTGCTGCCTTGGTAAGAGAAATCGAGGCTGGACAGACGCCCATTTACTTCATTAGCCAAGCCTTGCAGAGTTTTGAACTCCGATACCAGAAGCTGGAGAAAGTGGCCTTTGCCCTACTCACCGTGGCGAGACGACTTCGGCCATATTTTCAAGGACACCGGGTAGTGGTACGCACCAGCCAGCCGATACGGCAGATCCTTCACAAGCCAGACTTAGCAGGAAGAATGACCAAATGGGCCATTGAGCTATCAGAGTTCGACATCACGTTTGAGGCCAGGCAGGCGATCAAGTCACAGGCTCTGGCGGACTTTATCCGGGTGCTGACCCCGGCAATAACAAGCGACGGAACCTGGAAAGTATAAGTGGACGGATCCTCTAATGCTAAGGGCAGCGGTGCAGGAGTCATCGTTGAAAGCCCGCAGGGGGTCGCCACCAAGCACTCCCTCCAACTAAAATTTCCGACCTCCAACAACCAAGCCGAGTACGAAGCACTCTTGGCCAGACTGCTCCAAGCAAGAGATAATGGAGCACAGAGAGTAAAGGTTTTAACCGACTCGCAGCTCGTTGCCGCACAAATCAACGGCGGCTACCAAGCAAAGGGACCCCTTATGGCGAAATACCTAAACCGTGCCAAAGAACTCATGGCTGAGTTCGATGAAGTGATCGTCACCCATATCCCAAGAGAAAAGAATACCAGAGCCGACATCCTCTCCAAGCTGGCAAGCACCAAGGGACCAGACAGTCACAGGACTGTGATCCAGCAAAATCTGGCCGAACCAAGCTGCATCATGACCATCTCGACAGACACTGACTGGAGGAAGCCAATTGAAGACTACTTGGAGAGAGGGATCATCCCCACGGATGGCGCCAATGTTCTGTTCAGAGAATAAGAGTAATTGGACTTGACTAGGTGTCAAGCCTAGAGCCTACGTACCCTTTGAAGGGATCAAAGTCCACGTAGTTCGCAGTAAACTTGGAGGCTATTAGCCAGGGGGTGGTGTGTGTGCTTTGTGTGACAGAAAGTAAATAGAGCATAAGTTAGAATGTGTGCACCTGGTTGGCTTCCTTCTATATTTATAAAGGTGTCCGAGGCGAGTATCTTGGTCTGGCGCGATACTCGGGGTGACAAGATCCGGGTCCGAGATATTAAGGGCGAGTATCTCGGGGTGTCGGTAGGATCTTGTCAACATATCAGCTATGCTCATATTGGCTATGCTTCCTAGATATGTTGGGCCGTAGCATGGACCTGGGCCATTGGGCCGGTCCGTAACAAATAGTTACAATGGTTTCAATGTTTCACTAACTTTCCAGTCCCGTCATAATGTTTCCACTTTAAGCATTCCAAATATTTTTTAAAAAAATTTGTATATTTTAATTTTATGAAATTATAAATTATAATTTTTAATTATGTAGATTTTTAGAAGAATTATTAATGGTTAGTAAATTGGTTGTGGTAGATTGATTTTTGGCATATGTTTGAGCTATTGGATTAGGAGCAGTGTGATAATAGTTAGCTACGGCGAGAGGTAACCACTTTCCACTTGTTATGTGTATTAATATGTTGTTTGTGAGTATTTTGTGAAATGATTATGAATATCTTAATAGAAATTGCCTTGTGGAATCTTATGATTTGAATTTTGAATGTCTACATTTATTTATTTATTTATGTATAAGAATTGAGAAGTTTTGATCTTATGATATTTATTATGATAATTATGGGATGGGTTGAATTGGGAGGAAATGAAATATTATATTCCACCACGTGGTGAGGCCTCCGTTGATGCATGATGGTTGGCTTTATATTGTCCCACCTGTTCAATGAGGGACTGGCTCACTAGTTCAATGAGGGCGTACGACACCCCAATGGTTCAATGAGGGGGAAGGACCATGGTTTGGGACATGTGCTCTGAGGATTTTGGCCGGTCCTCATCATACAACCAGTGAGCTTTCGAGTAACCAGTAATATGGATGTAACTTAGCCCATGGGTCTAGTCGGAGGAAATAAGGTGGTTTGGTTGGATTGGTGGGGGGTATCTTGGGAATTGTGTTAATGAAAACTATGATACATAATTTCTGATATGAAATTTTGTGATATGGATATTGGCAAATTATATATATTATTTTATTCAGAATACTTTGTTATATAAGTTGTTCCACATGGCACCTCACTAGCACATATTAGTATTAGTAATGAGTTGGATTGATGGTTACCACATTTTTCTAGGTGATAGTTTCCGTTCGGGTCCATCGGGGAAAACTTTGGAAGCTTAGGCTACTCCTTCTGACAGTAGTGCTTCCATCTTCTAGTATACGTTGGATGATTGTATATTGCCACGTTAGGGCTCATTTTGCATACTTTGATTTATTTTGTATATTTTGGTAATTGATGAAGTATTAATCAGTGGTTGATCAACCCTTAATTAGTCATTATGTTAAGTAAAATGTAGGATGTTACACCTTACCTTGGATCTTTGAGCAAATGATATCGGATAACTCGGATACGAAAGATCACAACCTCGAAGTCAGGCAAACCGCCTCGACATTACCCCGGATCTTTGAGACATTACCTCGGATCTTTGGGATAGATGACTTCAATAGCCTGGATCAACATTCGAATTCAAATGCAGGCGAATCATGTCAGCACTACTTAGGATCTTTGAGACAAGACCTCGGATCTTCGAAGTGAGTCGCCTTGATAGCTAGGATCAACGTAATTCAGCTCGACACTTCGATAGTCAGGATCAACGTAATTCAGCTCGGCAATGTAAGGCCCACGACAACAAAGCTCGACTAGTGAAACTGACTGGGGGCAAAATACATCCCAGCAGCTCAGAAGCCTGAACTACCGCATCTATTACGGATCTGAGCAGGGCCCATACTCAATGTAAAGCCCAGCAAGAAGTATATTACATATTAGGATCTGCCTATAATAAAGGAGGATCTAATCTTATCTACGATCCAGGTATATCTAAATCTATATCAGGTAGCTACGATATCAAGGCCTTGAATCACAAGGCACAAGCAACTCAATCTAAGGTAAACTCTATAAATATAGAGGTCAAGCCTTAAGGTACACAGATGACAGGTTCTACGTTCTAACCCTAGACTATTTACATACAGTCACACAGAGCACACACCCCACTCCTTAGCTGCACGCCTGTGTGTGTCTCGAACTACGTGGACTTTGATCCCTTTACAGGATACATAGGCCCTAGGCTTGGCCCCTAGTCAAGTCCAATTAGTCTTGTTCCCAGAACAAAACATTTGTAATTCCATTAATTATGTTATTAGTGATAGTTAGTTCCATTAATTCTGTTATTAGTGATAGTTAGTTGAGGTGGTTAGTTAATTAGAAGGGGTGTAGGCCGTTTTGTTTGTTTATATAAACCCCTAAATCAGTAGTTCAGATGTGTGTTGTGATTTCAATCCTAATAAGAAGTGTATTATTTAGAAAAATCTCCACTGTTCTTCTTTTTCTCTCACCTTTTTTGTTTCTAGTACCCCCGTTCTCAGATGCATTCCCCCTCCCTCTCTTCTCAACTGAAGTCAGACCTTTCATATCCTCATCACTGCCCCTCCTCTCTTCTCAATCTCACGACTTTTTTTTTTTTTTTGATTTTTTTCTTGTTTTTTTAATCTGGACGCTCATTTGCTCTTGGAAATGTTGTATAGTTTGCCACTGTTTGAGGAGATCTAATTCTACCTTCGTTCTTAATATAAGATATCGTTGGTACATTAAGACCTAGTTATATTACAATGGAAGCTCTTTGGTGCTGGAAACTAGCTTTAGTTTTTTAAATGTCAATCCCGGTCATGTAACTAACCACGGGTCCGTGACTTGCATATTAATACTTTATTTATTAAAAAGAAAAGAAAAGAAAATGTCCATGTTCTAATGTTTTTTTTATATTAAAATTTTAGGAAAGGGGTTGGATTCACCCACGATCCAAGGGCAGAGCGAAATCTCCCTTCCTCTTGGGTCATAACGATGTTGGGCAGGAAGAGCCGACTATTATCCTCAAACGTTTACCTAGGCACCTAGGAGCTAGGATGTCTCCCCCAGTGCCTTGACCAACTCCAGGATCGAAGTCCTTTCTTTTGGTGAGATTGTCCGACCCCTTAACCAGTGTTTTTTACAAGTTGAGCTTAAGGACGAGGGGTATGTTCTAAATTCTAATGCTTCCCCAGACAATAGTCAACAATGGGCCGCGCTTCAGGTCTATACTCACAACCCAAGGCCTACAACAACCATTGCCAGACTTTTAGCCCATCGATTCAGCAAGCACATAGATGTAGGCCCAATACCTTTTGTTCAAAGATCTCTAGAACTACAGCAACATGCTATTATACTTTCCTATAATGGTTGATGATTAATTGATTTATTAATGATTGATGATTCAAATTCCAACAAGAGTTTCCCCTAATTAGGGAAAATTTCTTTTAGCAAGATTCTTTTTTCATGTTCACAAAAGTTAAAAATGCAAAATCTACATGTTGTTGATTCCATTATCAATATACCTGTCTAAAAGATTTTCTAGAATAAATATGCCTAAATCCAGTGTCATGGCTATTTTTCTTAGCTCTTTATATGAATGCAGTAAAAGAAATAAATCTTTCGGTCAGGAAAAATTTAAAAAAAAGAAAAAGAAATGAATCTTAAATAGAATGTATTTCTTCTATAATTGAATTATCACCTATTTGTATCAAATAGTACATATTTGAGCAATAAATTGGTGGGCGACTGAGTGTTTCCCTCACTAGTACAATTGCTAATTGTCCTGAAATAGTTCAATACTGGTGGAGCAATTGACGTCAAAGATGTGTTCACAACCATTATTATACGCATCTGGACCCTTTCGAAAAATAAAATAAGAGGATGCATTGAAAAAAAAAGTGATGTTTGAGAGAACATGATTGTGCCAATAACCTTGTAGTCTATTGATATAAGAATTTTTCTTTAAGTAACTAGTGAGTTTAATCCTACTTATAACCTTAGCTTATTAGTTCTTGCCCCTCTACTTCCAAAAAAAAAAAAAAAACCCATAGAGAATATGATTGTGCATAAAACCAACGTCTCATATTAAGTATATATAAAGCACACTACATTTTTTTTCTCCTTTTCTTCATCTCTTCCCAAATGCATCCTTTACATTCGCCTTGTAAATGCCTTGTAGATCAACCTGCCTGCCAGCCAAAACTAGGCTCTTTCCTGGCTAATTTGAAGGTACACATCCATAACATGATGTATAAATTCTTCTAAATGCTGACCAGCAAGATAAGAACATATCTTCAGCCACTTTGGAGTTTGCTACTTTAAAATATAAATATACGAATCATAAGTTTGCCATACATCAGTCGCAGACGCAGAGCACAAAAAAACTTTTGGAAAGGAAATTTGACTAAAGAGCACCCTCCTCAGCAGAAAATGCGGCTACAACTGAAATGTAATTTACATTTAGCCTCTTCATGCTGAGCATGTGAAATGTCTCCCAGGATCATCTTAGCCTTCGCGATCCATTAACTTATGAAGAATAGCCTGAAAAAAGAATGTAATGTAGCAATTATCCTCTCATCGCCAACACCATAGGTATTACTCCCTTTAATTGTTAATATAAAACATATTTGTGGGGTTGATCTTGGTGTTAAATATATAAGACAATTTTCATATTTGTTAATATTTTTTCAATTTACCCTTATTGATTTTATCATAACAATAATCAAGGAAGAGAGAGAATAAGAGAATTAAAGAAAATAATTAGGATGTTTTAGAATGTATACTAACTAATTCAACTACCTTATTCTAATTAAATTAAGTAAATATATCTTACATCATATTAAGGACCTGAAGAATACTTGTAATGATTCGTAATCTAATGGTATTTATAATAAGAAAGATCCTTGATTACATTTCTTGAAGTTGGTTATCATGTTCAAACCCTCTCCACTGGTTTTGTAAGATAATCGTTGAATCATAGGTCTTCATAATTTGAAAGCATTTTCCCCCATTAAAAGCCATCCTTGTATGAAGAAAAGCTGAAGAAAATACACTAGAAAGCTACCAAGTACTACCTCTAGTCCTTGATATAAAATCTCGACCGTAGTTAAATTATACTATCATCGAGATCTTATATTAAGGACCAGAGGTTGTAGTTTAGAAGATAACGCAAAGGCTATTTTGTTAGCAACTTACAGGGCATGAATGATATGCTTTTAGTCCTTGGTGTAGTTCAGAAGAAGATATTAAAAGCTTTGCAGGGCGGAATTCAACAGATGAACTATGTCCTCTGTTGTCTGTGAAACATATCAGTTCACGGTTTATAAGATGTTCAAATGCCTGCATTACAAAGCAAAATACCACCCAGTAAGCTTAAGAGACGAAATTCAAGAAAACATCACCATGAACTTCATTTGTCCATATATATACATATTCCCAAATAAATTATCAAAAATACACACCTTTAAGCAGACATTTCGTGCATAATAATCAGAAGTCCGGAAGGAATCATGTACATTTTTATACTCTGCATAGTATGACACACAAATTCAGCGAATAATGTAATAACAGTTGACTAATGACACAAATTATCAAAGTTTGACCTTTCATTATAGAATTGAAGTTGCACAGGGTCTGTTCTTTAACTTCCAACCTCTTCATGCAAACCAGGATGTAAAGTTCTAATATGGAGCAATCTGTTTGACCAAGATGTAAAGTGACGAAAAAGCAATCAATCACTCCAAAAAAGAACAAAAGGATAGAATTAGAAAGCTTGATTATTTACTTTGCATGTGTGCTTGCGCACATTAGCATTAATAATTACCATACTTTTTAAACATTCCAGTTTGGGTTGCCTCATAATACTTGAGAATGCAGTTTCAAAGTTCTCGCATGTCAAAAAGCCAGTCTGCAAATCCATACAAGAGACAGCACAAAATCTAGAAAAGCATCAAACTTCAGTAAGTAAGTGAGGCAGTCTATCTCATGCACAGGAACCTTTAAGATAATCATTGTTTAGATAAGTGTAAAAAAATACTTACAGAAACCTCAGCAAATGTTTGACTGAGGAGTCAAAATTCAAATATTTGTTGAAGGTTTCTTTGAACCTTCTATCTGCTAAAATATCCTAAATAATGTCAAGGATTTCATAAGAGATGGGGAAGAGTATTATTATTATTTTTATTTTTCCTGAAATAAAGCTATTTTTCGTGCACATAATCAACATTAACTACTAGAAGTGAATTAGTTGTTTTCAATCAAATCAATAACTCAAAATAGAAAGGATGAAACCACACTGACAAAAATAAGAAACATGAGCATCTGGAAACACATGCAAAACCAATTACCAAGTCTTCACAAGCACAATAGAAAAGGCACACAAAAATCAAGTTGATTTGTGGCATAAACAGTTTATTCTGGGTGGCACTATTATCATTATTTGGAAGGCTTATTTTCCATAGAATCACTAATATAAATGAAGGGCTATAAGCAGCAATAACAACAATGACAATTAGTCTATTCCAATCAACAACTAGTATGTGTGAAGAAAGGAAAACCTGGATCCAGGTTGCTTGAAGAGCAATAATTAATTCCACACCCCATCCAAACTATGAATGATCCAGAAGTTAAAACAAGATTCTGGCAAAAAAAGATGTTAAAACAAATCTCAACTTTTGGACTTTTGGGTTTAACTTGAAAATTTTTCAAGAAAATCATGTATTTTGGGATGATGTCATCAAACACATGCAATCTCCTAGGCAAGGATGTTAAGAAGTTTTCCAAACTAAAATTAACTATCAAGCTGAAAGAGTCAGCATGAAAAGGATACTTGAACCTTTCTATTAAATTCAACAGCATAATCATGTGGAAGGCTTGAATCCACCGGTAAAGACATTACATGCTCCAAAATACTACATACAAAAAGGTCAAAAAATAAACAATTTAAGCTCATGGTCTTTATACAAGCCAAAATGGCCAGCCTAAAATAAAGCACAAGAAATTTACCTCTTTGAGTCTTCCATAGAAGGTGGAAGGAATAACAATTTTCTATGTGAAAAGCGAGATCGTACTCTTTTCTCCAATAGCTGATCTGCATCCTGCAAGGTATATCAGATTGATATGCATCAGGCAGATTAAACTAGAAAATTATCAGTCCAATAATAATTTAAAAATCACAATGAAAGCTATCAAACTAGAGAGTTTTCCACATTGATCAACCAGGTAAGGATATACAATATACTAAAATGAAATTCAGAGCAACTTGAAATTTAGAAAGGAAGTAAAAGCAATGAACGCACCATCCGACAACTAATGCCAATTACTACAGCCTGTGATGTTATTGATTGCATAGCATCTAGCAAGCTATAAAGCAACCTCTGCTTACCCTGTGGAATATTGGAACGGTAATAACAGCATCGTATAATTAGAAAAATAAAATAAAATAAAACATGGAATCATAATAACATTTCACATTTACCCTGGAAGGATTTCAGTAATGGTTGGAGGCAAAAAGGTGGAGTCTTACCTGGGCAAACAGGTCAAACTCGTCCAAAATAAATACAATCGTTTTATGAGCCAGTCCACACTCCCTGGAAAACAAAGATAACAGTTGTTTCAGTACAATCACAATTTACGCTTTTTCAATCAAGAAAGTTTCTACTCACTTTAGCATGGCTACCATGAATTGAGAGTTGTCATCAAATGATGCCTATAGAAGTGCATATCAAAATGAACAAATCATTAGACCATAGTTTATAATGCATAATATAAACCTTGCATAGGCTAGCCATTACCGCTTTTGAGAATTGCAATTGATGCTCCAAGCACAACTGCCTAGCTACTTCCTGATTAATCATCAATGAAAACAACAAATGGGACATAATATAGTAAAAAAAGGGCAGCAGTAATAATAAAATCATTAAGTCAAAACAAATTCAACTTAGGTTAAAAGAAATTGTGGGAAAACTATAGTAATATGTAACATACAAACATCATTATATTGAATTGTTCATATTCATATATGAACTGTTTATATTCATGGGTGCATGACAAAGTAAATGGTTTTCAAGTGTGTGTGTGTGTTCCGCCACGTGTGGGCACAAATTAGGTCTTCATAGGATCACATAGAAAGGATTTCTAGTTTCTACACTCAAACATTAAAATTTGTCAATTCCATCATATGTCAAATCAGATATCTCTCCTCATACAAACCCATAAATAATCCAAATCTTATCTTGGTCCATCATCATTCAATATCTTGGGGCATTTGGAAGTTCTAAATCAGTAAAACGTCAATCCCAAATCTTGTAAAACACTCATATTATCATATAGATAAAAGAACTCACTAGACCTCGTCCCAATCAAATTTTCCTTTCATTTGATTTAGCTAAAAGCGGAAAGTAAGCATAATTGGAGGTTTTGGGTATTAGGTAGCAAAGAAAAGTACACAACACGAATGGTATTAACATTCTCATCATGCGGAGTCCAGATTCTCTGTCTCTCTGAGAGAAGCAGAGAGCAGACTCCATCAGAGTGGCCATAGGATTTAGTGTTTTTTATTTTTAAATTTTTTCCTAAAGAATGGAACTCAGAGGAGCAACACGGAGCGATAGCAATTAGAACAACAGAGAATCTATTTTCCATGACAAGTAAACCAATAAAAAGAAAACAGAAACTAAAAAATTAATACAAATGTTATCTGTGAGTGAGAGTGCGTGTGTGTGTGTGAGAGAGAGAGGGATTTCTTTTTCAATCAGTACTGCATCAAATCCAAAGCCAGGTTCTAAGCTCTAACCTTTAATGCACAGTTGTCATCGCTATGTAAAAGCCCACTCAACTTGATCTGTCAAACAAAATAAAAAAAAAGTGACTCAAATGAGATAAAACAAACTTCACATCCATTAATTCGCTTTTTATTCAACACATGGCTGTTAACATTATCACTTGATGTATGCCCCATAATAAAGAATAGAAGATAAAGTTGTCCTAGTTTTTACTTTGTCAAATATGCCATGACCATGCATTTGAGCGGGTGATTTGAAGTGTAGGATTATACATGATCACTGTGCTATTGAAAAATGATACCTATCAAATATTAATTATCAAACAAATTCATTATACCAATACACCCTATATTACAATGATATTAATGGTGTTATTCCATCCTTGGCATAAAATTGTACATAACTCAAGTATATGGGAACTTTATTCATTTGTTATTTTTGGCCAGCATACAGGAACTTTGATTAGATGGAAGAAAATGAAAGATTAGTTTCCAATATGGACATCAAATTATGAATGTAACTCCATTCTATCTTGAACAATATGAAGAACAATACATTTGGTTTAATTCCAAATGATATCTCAAGATACCATACCACTGAAATCATGTCCGGATACTCCACCAATAAATCTCCAACAACAAGCTCCAGAACCTGGTGATTATTTAAGATGTTACTTTTAAGTGCAAACCAATATGAATAATTCCCTGATTAGAACTTGGTCTGAGACTTATAAACAAACCGCAGATTTCCCAGAGCCACGGGGACCAAGAAGCAAGATAGAGTTATTGCATGCCTCAGTAATTGAACTTGACATCATGAATTTCAGTTTACTGCAAATCAACAACACCTAGATTAGAGCATCCTAATTTAGCCATTTGTCAATTAAACAATGCAATAAAATGTATGACAAAAACCAAAACGGATAAAAGGGAGAAAGACCTGTAATTGCTGTCCGGAGAATCGTGGAGAGGCTTGAATATAAATTTGGGGTCACAGATTCTACTTCTCAGAAGGCTTAAAGCTTTCATTTTGTGACTTTCTCGCCCCATCAGTTTTGATGTTCGAAATGCGAGTGAACTACTGGAAATTAAGTTTGGACTGGTTAGCTCAGTAGCTAACCACTACCCTAGTTCAGTGGCTAATCACTACCCAAAAAGTAAATAAAAAGCTATTCAAAAGGATGGAATGAAGCAAACAAAAGTGAAGGCAGGATTGTGAGGTCTTTGAATCCCCATATCTAAACATCAGAGAGCCAGACTCTTCTTCTTGTACAGTTGCGGGTTAGGCTCAGAGCCTCAGAAGTATCAAGTAACAACCAAAAGTTTCGGCGATCAAAGATTCAGTGACCAACAAAGGTAAAAATAAAATCATGAATCAGTTATGCGGTGCATATAAATGAAACTTATCTGAAACTTTTACTCAGATTTGTTACAATTGATCTTTCCCATGATATTTATTTACTCAATATGCACATGAACCTTGTGACTACATTCTAAAAAATTCTCAAGGGGTCTTAATTCTCTTACAGTCGCTGAAATTATCTGTAATGAATCAATTCGAGTCCCAAGTTTAGAGTCAAACGAGACACATTCCTAGCATACAAAAGCAGTTAAAAAGAAATAAATTTGGCTTCTTCTTTTTTTCCTTTTTATGACGGGTGGAAACTAAGAACAGAGTAATACAGCACTTACACCAAGAAGCAAGTGAAGATGAAGAATGATGATGAAAATAACACAAATAGAGAATACACAGGCCAAAAGGGATACAAAATACAACCTTAGACTTATAGGCAATATGATATGCATTATCTACAATTCATATGGCCCTTTGCTTAGACTCATAGGCAATATGATATGCATTATCTACAATTCATATGGCCCTTTGCTTTCTGGTTTTTTTCCTCTCCAGATCAAACCCTCCCAGACCAATTACCTGCGTGTTGGAGGCGGAGCAGAAAGAAGCTTTGCCTTCAACAATACGTCTCCGGTGAGCTTGGAGGAGTTATACGCCGGTGACTGAAGAAGTGAAGATTGAAGGAGAGCTCAGGGCAAAGATCACGAGCAGAGAAAATTGATAAAGAGGAGATTGAAGGTCGCCGTGGCCGCTCTACGTCGCACACTCGCTGTCACACAAGATGATTTTGGCTGGAGAGGAAGCAGCGATTTCGTTTCAGAATTGAGGAGTAAGGGGTCGGTGGATTAGGGCGCGAACGGGACCTCATTTTCATTTTTCAATTTCCCATTGGGCTTGGGCTTGGGCTTGGTTGGGATAAAAATTACATGGGTAAAAGTCAGATTGTTTGTGTAGAATGGATAAGTCAGATTGTGATTAAATTTGTTTGGAATGACTTATGATAAGTGACTTTTGAAATAATTATAAGAGAAAGATTAAAATTAAAATTATCAAAAATATAAAAAATGATAAATTACAAAATTTGACAATACTAAAATACATAATTTGATTAAATAAAAGTAAGACAGTAAGCATCTCCCTGACCAACACATTAGCAAAATAGCAAGCTCAAAACACTAAAATAAAAAAAAAATAAAAAACGGGGCAGATATGAAAGATGCACAATATTTTAGGAATTAATAATGGTTGACACTAAATTTTTTTCAAAAAGACTGATTATAAAATATGGATAATGAGAAAGATAGTTACACACTATTTTATAAATTAATCATGAGGGAGGTAAGTACAAAATATTCAGTGAATATTTAATTTAATATTTTAATTATTTCCTTAAAAATTTAGTTAATTTTTTACAACACATTAATAAATACATGGCTTATCACCTGCGCATTGCATGGGCCAATGCTAGTACTAAAAAAGATTTAATTGCCAAAATTTAATTTGATTATATGAAAATAAGCAAATAGTATATAAAATATTAAATTTCAACCGTTCATAGTTCTATCTAATTTTATGGATGATCTGAGGAGAAGAAAGGGAAAATTTGGATTGAACAGAGGATCCCAATCTGGTTAGAAGATAACAGAGGTATCTGAGGCCTAAGTCTTTCTTTCAGGTAACTAGGAATCAACTTTCATGTTTCATTAGGAATTTGTGATGCAGGCTTAGGGCCCATTTGGATGGCCTTTTTTGAGGGAAAAAAAAACTTTTTTCATGCAAAAAAAAAAATCTTTTTTAATTAACATATGTATTTAGATGATATTTTTTTGAAAAAGTAAAAGTCACAAAAAAAAAAGAAGCCAAAATGCTGCTTTTTTAAAAAGCTCCAATTTAGAGCTTAAAAAATAAGCACTTAAAAAAAATCATTTTTTAAAAAGCCCATCTAAATGGGCTCTAATTCTTTTATCGACCTCCTAACTAATTTTCTAATAACTTTTTAAATTTGGTAGAGTTTAAGTTTCTGATGTTTTTTTTTTTTTTTTTGCAGTTGCTCTATAACAAAGGCTGCTTAAGCATTTAACAAAAGCTAGTCAACTCACTATTGAAAAAAAAAAAATTTAAACCATTCTATGTAGATACTTTTTTGACACGACACTTTAAAAAATGTAACCGGTGGCATTCTTATTTAGGAAAATTTTAAGGTTTTCTAGATTTTGAATTTTTCAGGTTTTTAGTTGATTATTTTATTTTTGATGGAGTTAGGGGGGGTTTGAATAAGAGTTGTATGGTTTTTTTTTTTTTTTTAATGATTGATTTAAGGATTGTTGAGTTAGAGTTTGATTGATAAATTAAGATTTATGACTATGTGGCATTTAGATTCGAATTTCAAGAGTTATTTTAACTTATTAAGGTTTATATTGATGATTGAAAGGATTGATTTTGAGTTTTTTATGATGAGATATGAATATTGGTACTTTTGGGTGAAACTTTAAGTGTTGGAAATTTGGTGTTTTTGAAAAAATGGAGGAGAAGATCGTTATAGTTTAATGATTCCAATAGGTAAGAAAGAAACAATGGAAGAAATGAAATTGGAATAATAATTTTGAGAAATAGTTATTTAGGTGATCTTTCTAAAAGATTTAAAGTGAGTAAAGTTTTTGGGATTTAAGGATGAATTGAGGAAATTATTATGGTCAATAATTTTAATAGTAAAATAGAGTTATTGGATGATAAAAATATGATTGAAATTGAGAATAAAGAAATTGAGTTATGATGGTGAATTTAGAATTTTGAGAATTTGTGAATAATTTGAAAGTTATATAAAGATTTGAAATAGAAGTTTGATTTGTGAGTTGGTGTTGATAATGTGATCAATAAAAGTAAGGTTTGATAATTGAGTTGATTGGGAATGATCAACACTACTACCAGAAATATATTTTATTTCCCTAAGAAATGTTTGTTTTTTAAAAAGTGAAGTAAAAAATAAATGTGGTGGTATTTTTGTAATTATATGCATGAATTTTGATATATTGAGTGTCCTTTTAACAAAAAAGGCACCAAAAGTAATTTTTGGCTTCCCTTTTCAAAATTGAGACACCAAAAGCCCTACTTTTAGCGTCCCATTTGAATGGGGATGCCAAAAGCAAGGCTTTTGGCTCCGTGAGCACCATTTTTGGCGTCTCAATTTTAAGTTGGGACACCGGAAGGGTAAAAAAAAAACCGTAGATCCACACTACTCTCCATTATTGGACAAGAATCATACATCCATGCTTCCTTCGCCCCACACACTCTCTTCTTCACTCCCTCTATTATCTATGGCATTGTCTTCTATACACACAAGTCCAGAGCGTCTGATTCTTTACTATACCATGTCGCCATCATGTTCTTTGTCTCGTTTTCTTCAAGCGAAAGCTTAAACAGGTAAAACAAGTTGCTAAGTGTTTGCCGATATGAGGTTTTCTTGGTTTGTCGAACAATGTTCTCTTGATTTGAAGGACTTTGCCAGTCTTGCTTGGTCTTGTTGGTCACGTACAGCTCCTTTCATCTACAGTTATTGCCGATATGAGGATTCGAAGGATCGTTGCTGAAAGTTGTTGCTGATTCGTTCACTCAAAGCCTTGTCGTTATACCAGTTTTGTCAATTTGAACAAGTTTTTCTCTCGACGTCCGTAGCTACATTTTCTCTTTCTCAAGGTCTGTTACTAAGCTCGTAGCCGTTAAGCCTCGCTGGACTCTATTTCTCAGGTCTGTCATCACTTCCAATTTAAGTCACCATCGACGGACCGTTACAGTGGCTTTCTTGCCTATTAACTTGCGAGACTTCTTCCCCTTCTTCAGATCTGGAAACTAGTGACGGTTCTAAGATTTCTATGAAGGTTTATATATCTTCTTCACCCATTTCGTCTACTTCTACTTCATTCTCCATGATCTCCGATGAGACCTAGTCACTGCTAAGACTATAGTGGTTCTGATGAAGTATGTTGTTCTGGTTTTTTTTTTGGTTGACTGCAGATTTAGGAACAAGTTCCGAGAAGATGGCTCGGCAACAAGTGTTGATCGAACGCTCGGTAAAGTGCAATGCATGGGGAAACATACATGCATAGGGAAGAGTGCAATTTTTTTAAATTTAAAAAAAAACTTACTGCATCCCTTTTTTAATGGATGTTGTTCCCATACTTTACTATGTCACTCACATAGGCGTCCCCCTGAAAAAGGATGTAGAAAGAGCTTAAAAAATGGATGTTAAAAAGTGTTTTTCTGTAATAGTGCAAATATGATAGTTTATACTTCTAGAGATTTTAAGTGTTTAAATGATTTTTCTTAATCACTCAATTAGTTTGAATACTAAATTGTAGTTTTAATTGATTGTTATAGATTGATTTGTGAATTGTGATTAACAAGGTTTTATTTGGATATTTTCATAAATTCCCACTATCTTTGATTTCTATCTTCCTTAAGTCAGCGGCCTTTAAAAAAAAAAAATCTTTCTTTAGCTTCAAAGCCTACTAAAGTTCGGCCCAAATTCTTGCAATTATCTTTGGTATTTTCTCAAGAAAAGATCAGTGCATAACATAATACGATAATTCATATATTCATCCATACGATACTGTAGCATCGACACATCATAGATATGTCAGCTCAGAAATATATTAGATTTAAGTCCTTATTCTATCTATAGGTGAGATAACTTTTAAAATACAACAATTCAACTCATCCAACCCTGATTCCTACATATGCATGAAATCTATGATATTCAATCAAATCAAATGCATTTTAAGCACATAATTTCCTTTCAAATCAGTCATAACACAGTGGAAATATGCATTAGAATTAGGACATATTAGCGTCTTTGTACTCCAAAAGAATAGACAATTTCTTCATCTTCAGTGCTTTGTCAATGGGAAGTTTTCGTTTTTACTATCGGCGATCTACATTGTACCACTTTGGAGTCTCAAGCAAAAGCTTTGGCAAGAATTAAGGAACCTTGTCAGTTCTATTTTGAATATGTGGGTATTGTCGTTGGGGATTTTAATGATATCCTATCTTCAAATGAGAGGACCAACGGCTCTGGAATTAATTTCTCCATGATTAAGATGTTCGATGAGTTTGAAATGAGCCACCAATTGACATCAAAGATATGATTATGGATTCCCTCCTATTTTCTCTAAAAGTAATTGGAGCATGGTAGGCCTTTCTCTTTGTGCATTTGTCAAAAAAGTGTTCGAAGTTTCTATGCCTCTGGATAATTCAAATATGACACTTACCTCTTTGATGTCAATTGGTGGCTCATTTCAAACTCATTTCTTTATGTACTATTCATTACAAATATGTCACCAACTTAATTATGCAAAGGTTAAATAGGGGTGATGAATGAACTAATTGTCTCCCTTTCAAGCAAGCTTTATCAGATGGAGACATATACAAGACAATATCATTGTTAGCCAGGAGCTTCTTCACATCATGAGCAAGAGGGGGCTTATTGTTAGACCCCTTGGTATATACCGACAATTATCAGAGTATTATCGCCGAGCATAGTGGGCGAACATAAATAGCATAATATATTGATAAACTATACTTGATTACATTATAGGAATGCCAACAGGGTTATACACAATGTTTACAAATTTTTTTTTAAAAAAAAAGAAAGAAAAAGAAATTCTACTATACAATCACACATAACCCACAATGGGTTTTGAACTAGACCGGAACCTCTAGTTGCCGATATTCTCCACCTTCCCCCGGAAGCCATGTCCAGTACATTGTTCATTTCACAAGTATTAACAAGAGCTGGAATCCTGAAGAATCCCAGAGTAATAGTTAGCCTCACATACAATGTATAAACATTGTATGGCAGTTAACTACACCAAAAAATACTCCATAACAACATATACAACATCTAGGGATCAAATATCACATATCACAAATCATAACAGGTCTGTCATTTGTGTTTGTTGACATCCACCGTCCTAGCCAGTAAGCTGCGTCCAATACACTGTCTAACAGGGGTTCGAGTTTTCAAGAATCCCAAAGTAATAGTTACTCTCACGTATATGTATAAACGGTACATGATAGACGACCACAAACAAAATAGCCCACAACAACATATTTAGCATTCAGAGATCACATAACACATATCACATGCAATTCTAACTACAAACAATAATCACATGATCTACTACCACAACACTAGACATTCAACTGGGCATCAACCCATATCATCTAAATACATTAGGTTCGCCGCCCATAGACTATTGGTTCAATAAGCCCCACCCCATGCCACTGGGAAGGTACTTCATGGTCAGCCATTTTGCTCAACTGAGCCACGAGTAATTTTGACTTCACACGGGATGAGACTTTCACATACATGATTCAAACAAGCATATACAATCATACAACATATATGAGATTTAGAGTCACTACTTGGATGCTTTACTAATTCTAGAATAGCATCCCATTCCATCGGTCGTTTCAGACAATTATCGGCTCCTATAAACATACATTCATGGATGGCAGGTTAACACTTGTTCAAACTCTTTAGTATCTTAGAATACTAAAGTTGGTTATCTTTACTATAATTTAACTAATCTCAATGTGTAGCTAATGGGACTACATTAACTCCAAGTTTTAATCTTAACCCTTGGAAGTTAACTTATTTACCATTTGCCCTTACATTTCTCATTTTCATGTAAACAACCCACACTACCAGATCTTCACCCATCTTTGAAAAATCATAACTAAATATACGCAGACCCAATTAAGGTGGTTTTAGTGACTAAACAACCCTTATTAAGTCCAGATTCAGGGAAAAAATAATAGCCCTAGCCAATTGGACGCACAACATTCTAGAATTCCTCAAACAACCAAACTGTTCTAGAATCGTTTCACTTTCAGTGCCCAAACTTTAACAATTCCTATATACTAATATATAGATCCATTCTACCTATATTATATATCAAATTAAATCTTAGGATTTCTAATACAATCGTGAAAATTTTTAGGGCCATTGGACAACATTTGGTGAGTCAAATATATGACATAAACACACTGCCACACAGAAACCAATCTAGCAGCAATTAGGGTTTTGGTTCAATTCAATCCTAACTCTTCCAAAATCACTTCCTCATTATTACCCTACACAATTTTGCCCAAAGAATCCATTGTAGACCTCAAAAACAGCAAAATAATTCTCCTTCCTCACGCCCTATTTCTGGTCGAAACTTAGGGCTAGGAGACAACAAAATTGTTCTTCCAAGTTTCATTGCAATAACACCATAATTTAACCCTAAATCACATTCTAACTTATTGTTTAGGAGTTTAATCCATTTTTATACATTTGGGAAGCACCTTACCTTAGGGTTTAAAGCTTCCAAATTTACAAAAAAGAAAGAAAAATGCACCATAAACCACCAACAAGTCCAAGATCACAACAAGAAGACTAGAAAACCATTTACCTTGTCTCTCTTATATCTTCTTGCCAACTCCTTCCTTTTCCTTTGCTCTAGGGTTTCAGCCTTCATCCATAGAGCACCATAGAAGAGACCTTTAAGAGGCTAAGAATGGTTACAGGAAGGATCTTAGAAGAGCTAGGAACCACACCGTGATTCTTTGAGCTTTTCTTATTTCTTGGGTGTGTGTAAGATGTTGGACGACTTTTTGGATGTATGAAGAAGAGTTTTAATGAACATGATGAGTATATATTTTATGATTAAATAGGTGTATATTTTATGAGAATTAATTAGAATTATTAATATTATATACCTATTTAATTATCTTTTATTGATTTTTCCATCATTGAATCAAACTTGGGATCAAAGAATAAATTGACATAAAATCTACTCATATCCTATTTTTATTGTGCAGGAAATATTAGCTGATTCGGAATGAAGTAGAAAAAACAATTAAAAGGATATGCAATCAGTCAAACTCAATGGCCCCCCGCAAGAAAATAGAAACAAAATCAATTGTGTGATCTGATGGAGTAGATTACAAAGAATAAGATAATTTTTTAATAAGAAAAGGAGAATCAGTGACCCAAAACCTAAATTATAAATAGGGAGGCAAAAACAAGCAAAAGGAGGCAGATCTGAGAGACACAGAACAAGAAGGAACAAAGAAGCTGAGGAGTAGAGGCTGAGCGTTTCAATTCTCTTCATCATCCTCATGGAAAGATGGAAGGACTGTGGAGGCGACGGAGAAATTTTCTTTCCCCTCTCTCCTTCTTCTTTGAACCTGAATTCTTATCTTTTTTTGTTATGGATTTGAAAAAAGTCATGTGTGGCTAGTTGGTTTTGGCAACCTAGAGAACCTATGAACTTGTTTGGGTTTTAGAGATTACTCTCACGGATTGATTTTGTTTATTTTATTTCAATTTATTTAATCTTGGGTTCATTGTTATTGCTTATTGATTGATCACCATTGAGCATGTTTTGGGGATTTAGGGTTGAACTTGAAAGAGGGAATCCTAAATTGACCTTGGGATTAAATAATGTGGAATTAGGTTTAAATTTAACGTGAAGTTAGGTTTTAATCTAATTTGTGTCTAGGATAGGAATATACCTAGAAGCTTCGCATAATCAAATTAGAGTGAGTCCGATTTAAAAAGCATCTTATTTAGTTGTGTGAGGCATCACATAATTGATTAAGATAGGTAGATAAATGGACCGGAAGGCATTTATAGACATTAATACTCTAGATTAGCTGATTAGGTTATGTCAAAATTAATTTAGTGGGGGATAAAATCTAGGAATCAAATAAGGGATTAGTGACTCTAGGTTGCTCGTTTGATTAGTAGTAGGTTTTTTATTTTAATTTTAGTTTTAATTTTTTTTCTCTAAATTAAATTAAATTTGATTTGCTCAACTTAAACGAAATTGTGAAATTAATGCTCAACTGAATTTGTGATACTAAGTTCTCGTGGGAACTATGCTTTTCTCATCACTTTATTACTTGATACGGCCCATGCAATTGCGGAGTTTATAGGCTATAAAGTTTTGCCCTATCAAGTTTTTGGGAACCATTACACCAAAACTCACCTTGATTCTTTGAGCTTTTCTTCTTTCTTGGGTGTGTGCAAGATGTTGGACGACTTTTTGGATGCATGAAGAAGAGTTTTAATGAATACTAAGGGTTCAAGTTGGTTGGAGGATGGAGGACATCATTGGACATTAATTTTTACTTATTTACAAGTATGCCATCTAGTTACATTCTAACTACATCTTTAGTTCCTTTGACTTCACCTTCTTTTATCCCTTGGGCCCTTGGCCAAAAATTAAGGCCCAGTTTGGAGGTTTAACGATCTCATATTTTGAGCAATTTTCATATTTTTATATAATATTTAATTATGACATCATGCTAGCTTATTATGACATGTGGCACATAATCTCATTTTCACACATGAGTCATGCTAGTAGAATTTTCAACCAACTTTGAAAATTCACATCTCATGGTACAAATATCCAATTGTAGT
The DNA here is from genome assembly GCA_034222035.1 of Acacia crassicarpa. Classification (NCBI taxonomy): domain Eukaryota; kingdom Viridiplantae; phylum Streptophyta; class Magnoliopsida; order Fabales; family Fabaceae; genus Acacia; species Acacia crassicarpa. The sequence goes on along the minus strand of JAWXYG010000010.1, from coordinate 25,025,683 downwards.
GATTCCAAAGGCTATGTGACCATTATTAAGTCTATTTTTTGGGAAAAAAAATACCTCCCATGGTTCAACACACGTGATTTGTCCCAGATTCTTAATCATTACACAATGGTCCAGAAAAAGTTCCAGATTCCAAGGCTAACTTCAAAAATTTATGACTCATAATGGGTAGATCCAATTGACCTGTATGACCTATCAAAGTAAGTATTATCATGTCTACTTTAAATCTGGAAAGTTTCATAGCTATTGGATATCATTTGCTTAGTCAAAAGCACATCACAAGTTGACTATCGTCCAAAAACCCTAATCTGCTAGCATTGTAGGAAATTTCTCTTTATAACATTTGTCGCACTTCTTGAATTGGGTTTAGCCATTGCCTGATACAGACTTATCCTCAAGTCTCTTGGCCCAAAATTCAGGATATTACACTTATGGGAATTAAAATTGATCTCAAAAAGGCGTACGGTAGGGTCCGTTGGGATTTCTTAAAACAAGTTCTTATTGATGTTGATTTTGAGTTGGCTTTTATAAATCTCTTTATTGCTTGTGTGTCTTCGGTTTCATATAATGTCATATGGAATGGAACCCAAACTGAATTTTTCTTCCCTCGGAGGGGTCTCTGTCAAGGGGATCCAATTTCATCATTGATGTTTGTTCCATGTATGGATAAACTTTCAAATTTAATTTATGATGCTGAGAAGGATGGAAGTTGGAAGTCTATTTATAGTACTAGAACTGCCTAGAGGTTTCTCATTTGATGTTTGTTGATTACTTACTTTTGTTCAGAGTTGTTTCTGAAACATAGGATGGGTGTATGATGAAGTTTTGGATGATTTTACAAAGGCATCAGGGGGAAGGTAAATTGGGCAAAGTCATTAATCTTTTTCCACTAAGGTTTCAGTGCAAACAAGGAAAAATATCAAAGACTTGACCCAAATTCAGATTTCTTGTGAGATTGGCATTGGATTTCTCCTTACTAGAAACAAGAAGAGAAAAGATACATCTAACTATGTTATTGAGTGTGTTCACTCAAAATTGATGGCCTAGAAGGCCAATTACCTATCTACTGTTGGGCGAATTACTTTAGCCAAATATTTATTGAGCATTATCCCTTTGTATTTGATGTAAGTAGCAAGACTCCCAAGGAGTATTTGTCAAGAGGTAGAGAGATTAGAGAAGAACATCATTTGAGGTCATGATGAATCTCAAAATCGATTCCATCCAATTGGATGAGACCACATCACAAGGCTAAAAAAGTATTGTAGACTTGGTTTTAGGAGACTTTCTTCTTTTAACCAAGCTTATGGTACTAAACTGACTTGCAAAGTGATTGTAGGTGCCAAAGGTCTATAGGTTGACATTCTCTAGAAGCGTTTTGTGCTGCAAGAAGAGGAATATCTTATGACATATTGTCTAGGTGACTCAAGGCTATGGCGATTCATTAGTACCCAAAAAGATATCATTGATTTGGAAACAAAATGGCAAGTAAGGAATGGACAATGGTGGGTTTCTTCAATGACCACTGGTTGATTGATAGGAAAAAGATAAAAAATTTATGTAGAAGACCTCTATTTTTGGAGGAGGCTCAATCCTTTGTTGCAGAGTGGGTTTGCAAAGGCTCATGGGACTTTACTAGGCTTGTTGATTTTGTTGAGCCAGTTGTAATTTAAAGACTTTCCTCATTCTTGCCACCAACACTTGATGTAGGCCATGAGTTATGGTTTGGGGAGCGTCTAGTCATGGTAACTTCTCAATTAGAAGTGCTTATTTTTTAATTGAAACTAATTTTCAAAACCTAAGATACAATTTATATAAGGACATTTGGAAATGGAAAGGAGCAGAACGAATTAAAGTCTTCATGTGGATGTTAGTTCTTAACAAGCTAAAAACTAATTTGTGGAGAAGCACTTGGTCTCAATCTTTAACACGTGTGGGTTTTGCAATGCTGGTTTGGAAGATATGCTACAAATCTTGTAGGATTATCCCTACGCAAAATAGTTGTGGATAAAGTTGATTTCTCTAGAGTACATCTTTTAGGTTCTTTTTAGCGAGACTTAGAGACTGGATGGCCATGAACCTAAAAGGTAAACTAGGCCTGGGTGTGAGATCTTACTGGAAACTTATTTTCAATGTAGCCATATGGAAATTATGGGAGTGGAGGAACTCATCTATCTTTGAAACTAACTTTGTGAAACCCATGAATCCCGCCAATATTGTTCTTCAAATCTAGAGAAGACTTGCTATGTTTTAGGATTTTGTTTTGTGCAACCCTAGAAACTTCTAAGTTCCTTTAAGGAATCGGTCATGGTAGAATCCTCTCAAGAGTTGGGTAAATTAAATGTTGACGGGGTGATGACTTTAAGAACATTTAAGGCTGGTTCTAAGGGAGTTTTGAGAGAAGTATAGGAGAGTGGATAGCTGGCCTTACAAAGGAAATTGGCATATGTAATGCTAACACAGTAGAAGAGTGGGCAATATTTAAGGGGGCTAAAATTATCCCGAGATCTGGGTTTCAAGAAGATAGTTCTAGATTTTGAAGTAAATGATCTTATCAATAAATTATGTGATGTGAATTTTCACTCTGGAAGTTTGTTGGTAGTACAGATTAAAGAAATGAGGGGAAGGGATTGGCTGATTACTCTTTGTCATATTCCGCGAGATCTCAATAGAATTACTGATGCTCTAGCAAAGTTGGGTTTGACTAGGTTTGTTATTTTGGGTGATTGCCCAATGTATTTGAGGGCTTGGGTGGATCAAGAGTGCTTGAGTTTGTTTATTGTATTTTGGCTTTTAACCATCTTCTATATCCCAAAAAAAAAAAAAAAAGTACAACCACACACATAAAATATTGGATCCTGTATTTATGCACACCTATGGACAATGTGGTTTTCATTCCATGCTTTTCTCTTAGGTGCTCATCTGCCTAATTTTGGGGTGTGTGCATTTTTTTTTAATTTAGATTAAATTTTATGTTGCATCCTGACATATTTTTTGCACTTATTATCTCAAATTAATTAATTTCCAGAATACTGGTGTTACAAGAAAAATATTTTTGAATACAGAACTGGAAATTAATTAATTTGATATGATAAGTGAAAAAAATATTTCAGGATGTAGCATATGATTTAATCTAAATAAATAAAAAATATAAAAAATTGCCCATACTTAAAAATTAAGGGGCTTCACACCTAAGAGAAAAACATGGAATAAGAACTCACGGACAATAAGAGTTGTCAACATACTACCACTAATTACAAACAAATAATTAAAATTACAGCAACACCCTTATAACAAAATCATATATGTCCTAGTTATTTATTTTACATATTTCATAAATTTCCACAAGGACGATATAAGGAGAAGAAAAGGGAAATTTGGATGAAGAGAGGATCCAAATCTTGATAAATCAAAGGGGAACAATTTCTTTAACTTGCACTTGACGAGTTTTTCTCTTACAACTTTAAAGACAAGGGTATTGAATGACTCAGGTATCTTTGGCCCGAGTCTTCTTCTTCTTCTTCTTCTTCTTTTTTTTAGGTAAAGAAAGTTATGTGTTGGTATCAACTTTCATACTTTATTTATTAGGAATGTGTGATGCAGCCTGCTAGCAAAAAAAAAAGTGTGAAACAACCTAATTCTTAATCGACCTTTTAACTACTACTACTATTATTATTTTGATCATCATCATCATCATCATTTTGATTTGGTAGATTTGAAATTCCTAATTATTTTAGCTTTTAGTGGTAATTTTGTGTCACAAAGGCTTAGCATTTAACACAAGTCAACCAAGAGTGTTTTTAAAAAGGGTCAAGGTGCAAATTTGTCCTGAAAATTTTCACTGAGGGGCAATGTTGTCCTGAAAGTTTTTGTAAGTTTAATATCACCCCATAAGTTTTAAAACGTAGCAATGATGCCGATACCATTAAAAAACCAATGTTGACCATTAAGAAATTGATGTTTGATCGTTAACTTTTTAATGGAAAAGGGTAAAATTACTACGTTTTAAAACTTCCAGGGTGACATTGAACCTAAAAAAACTTTCAGGGTAACATTGCTCTTAGGCGTATACTTTTGGGTTGAATTTATTACGTAACCCTTTTAAAAAACAATGCTGTCTAAGAATAAAAACAACAACGAAAATTCTCGGGAATAAAAAGAAATTTGGGCTATTGTTGGTCGATTTCCTTGTGGCAAGTGAATTAGTCGAACAAGTAATAAAGAGTAAGTAAAGTTATCGTCCCATAGAGATGATCAATACCCAATATGAAGTTGTTTTCTCGTGAAAGTTGTGTGTGAAGAAAATAGAGTTTGTTTGTATGTTTTAGCTATTACTAATGACAAATAAAGTAAATGAGTGATCAGAAGTCAATTGAAAGATATTAGTCTAAAAATAAGCTAAGTTCATATTTCAATCTAAGTCGCATTATTTCCTTAGTTTGCATGTGACGTATTGCTATAACATTTTGCTGCATAACTTCCGCAATGCTACAATAAAATGCCTTTCATAATGTTATTCACTAGCCCACCACTAATGAAGACAGAATATCACCTAGAGGGGGGGTGAATAGGTAATCCTTAGAAATTTAAACTTTTCTTCGGATCGTAAGCGAAATAGAGACCAATAAAAGAAATGAACACAAGAGAGTTTATCCTGGTTCGGTCTAATACTTGACCTACGTCTAGTCCCCAGAACGCCTGGGATTTCACTATCTTTCAATATCAATTACAGACTCTGTAAACGAAGGATGGTCCTATCACTCTCAGACTCCACTCCCCCTTACAAGTTGTAATCTATACACCCACTCTTAAGGTTCCACAACCTTAAGATACAAATTTAACAATGAAATAAGTGTTTAAATACTCCTCACGAGTTGATAGAGATATGAACACTGAACTGCAAATAGTAACTTAGATGAAACAGTAAATGAAATTAATCTCTAATTGATTGCACAGAGTTTCGGTAGGTGGCAGAATTGAATGTTGTGAGCTTTTATAGGCTTTGCCATTAATGCTGTTGGAGAGTTTGCAATGTATCCGTTGAGACCTTTTAATTTTCCGTTAGACACAGTACAACTCCGTTGGTTAATAGTCGACCGTTGCCTCATTAAATGCTTCGCTATCAATGTATTTGTGCAGAGAGAAGATCAGAGTGTTAGTTGGAATTAGTTTGCCTCGAATGAATGTCTTCATCTGCTACACGCTTTAATTCCATTTGTGTGCTCTGCTTTTTCAGAATAGCATTTAATACGCGTTCCACGTCGGATTGCCTTTTGTTTAAATACTCGGATTAGCAGAATTAATCACCTGAAAAACTTAATCAAAAGAATGCTCAAATGTGATAATTACATGTTTGAATATGATTAGCAATAATTAGAATAACAACCCAGAGAGTTTTAAATGATAACAAACACACTTGTGATATGTTGCAAAATCAGAGTGATATTCTCGAGAATTGTATTAAAATGCTCGAGAGTCACATTGCTTGATTGAGCAATGTAAGAACATGTATTCTCGAGAATCGTTAACGTATTCTCAAGAATAGTATGGCTGAGAAGTTAGAATTATCCATTGAACCCAACAAGAGGAATTCTCGAGAGTCACTCCCTTGTTCTCGAGAATTACAGAGCAGAACCATTGAGCTGATGAATAAGAATTCTCGAGAATTAGATCCTTATACTCCGGAATTGGGTGAGTTCAGAGATAAAGATAATGTAATATTGTTTAGCCAAATCTTCATACTCGAGAGTTAGAGTTTAATACTCGAGAATCAGTCCTGCACAAAATTCACATAGCTTGTAAAAATGAAATGATCATTCTCGAGTACCTTAGGTGCACTCTCGAGAATCTTTCTCAAGAATTCATATTGTGTTTTCGAGAGTTGCTTTTCAAGGGGAGAATCTCTTAGTTCATTCATTTAAATATCTTTAAAAACTTTTTAGATCATTGTCATCATCAAAACATGAGAACCAACATAACCTATACAAAAGTGTCTGTATCTTGTAAGTACACTTCTCACTCTACTTCTCCCATATTCTTATGGCGATTTTCCAATTTAGAGTGTCAATTTAATCTAGGTGTATTGGCTATGAGTGGTAGACCCATTCCTGTAGCCTAAAATATGAGTCGAGCCCTACACAAGCTCGCCCAACAAACACTATTAACAGAGGTCTAACCTCAACTCCCTTCCAGTAAGCCAAAGCCACTGATTTAGCCCCTTAGCGTCCAACTAATGGACAAGACATTAAATCATTGTTAAACAAACTAAATATATTGAATTAAAAGCTTAGCAAACTAGGTTCATTCTACAACTTAGAAATCCATCCTCAGTTAGCCAATGGAAATTTAGTTCATGACTGATGAGGGAAAAACAAAATAAAGTATGGTAGAACAACCCATGGAAAAGTTAAACTAAGAAATAAAAGAAAACAGAAAAGCCCGTTGGTGTCGTAGAGAACATCCTGTCACGTGATGTCTCTACATCTTCTACAGTCAGTTTGGCTTTGAGGAAGAATTGATTCTCTTTTGTAGCTCTCTCTTTCAATGATTCTCTCATTCTCTCGATGTGAGTCCAGTCAAATTGGAATTGTACTGCCTCTTTGACTCTCACGACTTCAACAACTGTTTTAGGTTTAGCCATGCTTTCCCCTTATAGTCAAGTCCTTTCGCGCTGTACATTCAGTGAGCTAGGCCTTCCAAATCTGTTAGGTCCAAATCCCTAGATTCGGTTGATTAATCCTCTTTTGATTCTGCAGGATTCTTCAAATCTTCTCTTCAATTCTCCGCATCTTGTATTTCAGCCTTCATCAATTCAACCGTCGTCTAAATGTCTGTCTTGATGATTTGTATTAAATTCCTAAAAAAAACCCTCGAGGAAAGGTCAACGTGATAGGGAAAAACTTTATAGTCTATAAACTTCACAAGTGCACGGGCCGTATCAAGTAATAAAGTGATAAGAAAAGTATTGTTCCCATGAGGACTTAGTATCACAAACTTTAGTTGAGTATTAATTTTACAATTTCGTTTAAGTTGAGCAAATCAGATTGAATTTAATTAAGAGAAAAGAAAAGAAAGTCTAAAATTAAAACAAACAAACTACACACTAATGAATAAGCAACCTAGAGTCACTAATCCTTTATTTGATTCTTAGATTTTATCCCCACTAAATTAATTTTAACTTAACCTAATCAGCTAATCTAGAGTATTAATGTCTATAAATGTCTTCCGGTCTACTTATATACCTACCTTAATTAATTATGTAATGCCTCACACAACTAAATAAGATGCATTTTAAATTGGACCCACTCTAATTTGATTATGCGGAGCTTCTAGGTATATTCCTATCTTAGATGCAGATTAGATTAAAACCTAATTTCACATTAAATTTAAACCCAATTCCACATTATTTAATCCCAATGTCAATTTAGGATTCCTTCTTCCAAGTTCAACCCTAAATCTCCAAAACATGCTCAATGGTGATCAATCAATAAGCAATAACAATGAACACATGATTAAATAAACTAAAATAAAATTAAGCAAAACTAACAAGTGGGAATAATCTCTAAAACCCAAACAAGTTCATAGGTTCTTTAGGTTGCAAAACCAACTAGCCACGCATGGCTTTAATCAAATCCATAAAAAAGATGAAAATTCAAGTTCAAAGAATAAAGAGAGAGAGAGAGAGGAAAGAAAGATTCTCTGTCGCCTCCACAGTCCTTCCGTCCTTCCGTGGAGATGATGAAGAGAACCAAAACGCTCAATTGCTACTCCTCTGCTTCTTTATTCCTTCTTGTTTTGCGTCTCCCCCTTCTGCTTCCTCTTGCTTCTTCCTTTCTTCATATATATAACCTAACTATAACTTAAGCTGTAAGTCACTGATTCTCCTTTTCTTATTAAAAAGATATCTTATATCTTGTAATTTACGCCACCAGATCACGCAATTGATTTTGTTTCTATTTTTCTTGCGTGGGACCACCGAGTTTGGCTGATTGCATATCCTCTTAATTGTTTTTTTCTACTTCTTTCCAAATCAGCTAATATTTCCTGCAAAATATAATAGGAAATAAGTAGATTTTATATCAAAATATCTTTTTATCCTATAATGATAGTAAAGTATATAAAAGATAATTAAATAGGTATATAATATCAATAAATCCAACTAATTCTTATAAAATATACATCTATTTAATCATAAAATATATACTTATCACAACATAACGTAGCGCATAACTCTGCATCACTTACGATGCTACAATATGGTCGTCACATCGAATTGCTAGCACAAAAGTAAGGATACCATATGTTGTAGCATTGTATCAACTTTGTTATGCACTTTCACAATAAACTATAAAGTAACTCGTTTCTTATGCACATGTGTAGGATAATAAGGTGAATGCACAATTTATAGAATCTATAATGTATTTTTCTATGTGAATGAATTCTAACATAGTTTATCAAATAAAACACAATTAACCTCAGATTCACCATTCAAAACAGTCAAAACATACAAGAAAACATGACATAAATATGACTTAGCAGCTATTAATAAACTGTTGGTTGAAGGGGTAAGAGTAAGGTTGTCAAACACATGAGTTTAAGTAAACTCATGAAAGGGATATAAACTCGTAAGAGTTTACCTTTATTTACAAATAGCTACTAAAACAACATAAGTAAATACTTAAAATATAAAAAATAATAGTAATTTGATTTAAATATATTTCAAATCCAAATATTGAAATTAAATCCAACCTTCATAGTTCATATGTTTATGAAGTCACTAAACATAAATAGATTTAAAAGATAATCATAAATTCAACAAAGATCATAAAAGGTTTGATCATCATCATGATCTTCAATGTCTTTAGATCCTTCACCTTCACTACGAAAATCTCTATTTGCCTCATCCCCACCATCATTGTTACTATAATTTTTCCTAATGTTATCAACATTCAAATCAACATCAAATATTGGATTAGCAATTTCCTTAATAATTTTATGAGGTTGAAGAACATTGAAACTGCAAACTCGAGTTTACAAATTTTGTAAACTCTTGTGATTTTCAAGACAATCAAAGACTCTACTCGTAGAGAAGTAGTCTAGAGTTTATGAAATGTTTTCAATTTAAAATTTCTTCCAACCAGTGGCAAACTCGAGTTTGTCTCCACAAACTCGAGTTTATAGATTTTGTAAACTCTTTGAAGATTTTCTCTAGAGGTACAAACTTGAGGTTTATAAGTAGAGGTCTCAAGTTAAAAATGTTTTTAAATCAGAATGCTCTCAGACTCTCGCTAACTCGAGTTTCCAATGTGTAAACTCGAGTTTATTCAAAGTATGCTAAAACTTTGGAAAATTCTCAAGTTCATATATAAGGTCCAGTCTCGAGTTTAAAATGCAAATTGGCGAGTTTTGCCCTCTGTCAGTAGCAAACTTGAGTTTGCCAATTCTAGGCTTGAGTTTGGTGCTGACAGAATGTTTTTGGTTGAAGTCAATAAGTTTTATCAATCAAATAGCTTATCCGAAAACATCCATACTTATTTACAATTGTCAGTTATCATCAAAACACATAGAGAACTGACATCTTATTGACACCTCAAATCCTCTCTGAACTCTCAATCGCACCATATGTACTCTCCCATGTGTAAAGGTCCATGTAGACTTAACCTTCTCCGAGACAGCCCATTTGCACAGCATCTTCTAAATAGAGTCTCTGTCTCGATGTATAGCTGCAAAAAGAAAACAGTATGCAGACTTTATAAGAAAAAACCATCAAATAAAGGTTTTCAATAGTATTTATCCTCCCTTCTCTCTTCTCGGGAGGGTATGCACACATGATTTGATCAACAACTTACAGCTAGAACCACTTGATCAACTTGTTTCGATCTCACTCTCTACAATGGTCAACATAATCAGCAACTTTCTCATTCCTATCTACAAAAGCATCATAACTGGGAATAAGATCAATAAGGGGTCTATTGATTTCAAACCAATTATTGAACCCAAAGGATGCGATTCACCATTTCCAACTTTAACCTTAACACCCCTTTGAAAATTATTGCAAACAACACATATCCCTCTCCATGTAAAGGACACTCTTTCCTTCTTCTGGATTTTAGGTCTGAATCCTTCTTCACCCATATACTTTTCATGGAGCACCTTAACCCAAAGTGCTTCCCTATTACACAAAAGATTCCAACAGAATTTTATCAAAATGATTCGTTCTATTTGGTCATATCCTTTATTCTAAGGCCACCATCCTTGTTTTCTTTAGTTACCTGCTCCCATGATACTGGGTGGAGCTTCTTTACTTTGCCGTAATCACCTCACAAGAAACTCTTATTCTTCTTTTCTAGTTCCTTTATCAACCCTTTTGCAAGAAGCATTGTTTGCATATAATAAGATGGTAAAGCAATGAGCACTTCTCTAATAAGGGAGTTCAGCTTACTTTTGATTCACCGTCACCTACAACTAAATCAAAATTGAAAATTCAAATTGGAGCTTTATCAATAAATAAATAAAGACAAAGCCAACAAAATATCTCAGCTTGACAACCACCATACCGTCATAAGTATACTCTATTCTATACCTAATACCCTAGCTTTTTCTTCTTTATTTGAATACCCTTGATATTCTTGCCAAGGAAGCTTTGGGCAGTGCCAACAAAGCTACTTTTTATTATTATTATTATTATTATTTTTTAAAACTTTTGAGTGATCTAAAAGAAAATCTAAGTGCTTAGTTCTATGAGCTCCTTTTCTCTATCGAAAAAATAAAAATCACCTTATACTGTCATAATAATTTTTTTATTAAAAGAAAAGTTACATGAGTAAATTCTATCCTCTTTGAAGACCAAAGCTCATGTTTTTTATGTTTAACCAAGCCTTCTTTACTCTCTCTCTCTCTATTCTTCTTCTTTGCCCCTTCATCTCAAATCTCCAGTTCAAGGAGAAATAGAGAATACATCAAATATAGTCATAGCTAGAGGTGCAAAGAAGCAGAAAAACTAATGGTGTGAACTTGGAATAAAATTGAAGATGGTGGTAATGACACTAAGTCCTCAAGATATAAATATAACACCTAAATAAGTAAAATTTAGCTTCCTTTTAACTTTATATGGTTTTTTTTTGGGGGGGGGGGGGAATTTTAGCCTTTCTCGATCCATATCTACAACTTGCTTAACTCGGTTTCGAATCGATGAGTTTAACGAGTTTGACTCTAAAATGATTTTATATCCGAGTTAACGTATTTTCCTTAGGTAAGCATGCAAACTCATTAGACTCTTGCAAGTTATATATATATATATATATATATATATATATATATATATATATATATATATATATATATATATATATATATATATATTGAGGTTAAAAACGCAAAGAGCTTTCACCTCTTCCGATAAGTGACCCAGATTCAAACTTGTGTGTGTGTGTGTGTGTTTTTTTTTTTAAATATATATATACACACTTATAAAAAGATAATGAGAGAGAATTTAATTAATGCAATGTATGAAATTAATTGAGGTTGAAATGAGTAAAAATAAAGTTATTATTTAAACAAACTCAAATGATATTTTATAAAAATTGGCAAGTTCATTAAAAAAAAAAGGCTAAAATCTAAAAATCTCTTTTAACTTTGGTCATTGGATATAACCTCTTGATATTTTGAAGTTTGAATTTAACTTTTGTTAGACTTGGCTATCACCCAAGAGGGGGGGTGAATTGGGTGTTCGATAAAATTTTCGAAACTTTGAAAATCTTTTCGAAACTTATTGAAAGCAGTTTATATGACAATAATAATTTATAAAGCGATAGTTAGTCATTCAAACATATATGCTGGAACTATAAGAGATGAGGGGAGAGAATATGCAAACTGTGATTTATACTGGTTCGGCCCAATCCACGATGACCTACGTCCAGTCCCCAGGTTCCTCCTGAGATTTCAATCCACTATCTCCCTCAAGCTTTAATCGGGTACTTGAGAACCACTACAATCCCGCAAGTTTCCCTTACACACTGTAAGGATACAATTACACACTCTGTAAACGAAGGATGGTCCTGTCACTCTCAGACTCCACTCCCCCTTACAAGTTGTAATTGATACACCCTCTCTTAAGGTTCCTCAACCTTAAGATTCAACTGATAATGAAGTAAATGTTTATGAACTCCTCACGAGTAGATACAATATTAAACACTGAAGTACATAATCAATCATCTCACTCTCTACTGAAAACTATATAACCATTGTGAAAGCAGAGAGTATATGAGTTGAGCGTTGGATTCATAATGTTGGCATTTGACAGTGTAAGCTCTTGTCACCTTCCATTTTGAATCCTTCTCCTTATATAAGCATGTACGTTGGAAACCGTTGGAGAAATATTATTTGACCGTTGTGAATAGTAACCTTGGTTTGAATATTTCATCCGTTGAAGCTTGCGACCATTTGTGCATACGTCCGTTGGAGAGAGTTGACCGTTTGAGTATATTTCCGTTATGATTTACAGTCCGTTGGAGCATTAATAGTGTATTCGTATATGACCGTTGGAAAATATTACCGTTGGAATATTACCGTTGGGATATTCAAGTCATAGCATTTGAAGCTGATGAACAAATTGATCATTTTAATTCATTGAGGAACATTATAGTTGAGTATTCAACTTTGTTTCTTCAAGTCCTTGTTGAATTTGATCTTCTCTGCCATTTCGGAATATATGCAGCAAACTTCATCTTTATGCCTCTGACAGATTTTGGCTTTCATCAAGTTTGATGTTAATTCTCCATATAATCATCTAAAACTCATTAGCAAATAGGTTAAAAGCATTTCAGAATAGTAATGAGTTAAGATATGAGATAATGAAATCACACCGAATGATTTTGAATTTACGGAGACGGTGATTTTGAAAATAGAGAGTGTTAACTTCAAGTTAAAATAAATTTAACTTGAGTCAATGACTTGAGATGAGAAACAGTCGACTTGAGTTGATGCCTTGAGGTGATCACTTGGTATGGAAGAGTCGATGACTTTCTCTTTTGAAATACACAAGTTTAATGTTTTAACTTGAAGTTTGAAAGTCATGTTTTGAGTTAATGACTTGAGTCATTAACTTGATATTCAAGAGTTAAAGATGAAGGCTTTGAAAAGATGCAAGTTGAACTCTTAACTTGAGGTGTAAAAGTAGTTGCCTTGAGTTGATGACTTGAGTCATCAACTTGATATGCAAGAGTCAAAAGTCGATGCTTTCAAAAATTGAAGAATTGAGAGCTTAACTTGATATGAAAAAGTGAGTGACTTGAGTTAATGACTTGAGTCATTAACTTGATATTTATCAAGTTAAACCCGATGACTTTCAAAACACATGGCCAAAAGAAACCTTAATTTGAAGTTAAAAAGTGGCTTGACTTGAGTTAGTGACTTGAGTCACTAACTTGATATTTATCAAGTTAAACCCGATGACTTTCAAAACACATGGCCAAAAAGAAACCTTAACTTGAAGTTAAAAAGTGGCTTGACTTGAGTTAGTGACTTGAGTCACTAACTTGATATTTATCAAGTTAAACCCGATAACTTGGGCAAATCAACACTTGACTTGAGTCAATAAGTGAATAACTTGAGTCACCAACTTGAGTCAATGACTTGATATTTCAAAAGTTAAACTCGATTGCCTGTGAAAAACGCAAGTTAACTTGATAAAAGGTTAATGACTTGAGTCATTAACTTGATCAAGAATTAAAAACAAATTGGTCTAGACAACAAATAAATCACTCAAGGCATAAAGCATTTGACAAAGTATGTTTAAAACATTTCCATCGTTTAACTTGAAACATCCATGGATTCAACTTGAGGCATGTAAAAATTTCATCTTATTAACTCTTCAACTTGAGGCATATGAGATTAAAAACATTTTTCTTTTTAAATAATAACTCTACATGACTCAAGGTATCCAAAGATTAACTCGAAGCATATCAATTTTAACTTGAGGCAAATATATCTCAAACTTATTAACTGTAAGTCAAACACATTTTAATCGAGGCACATGAGATCAAAACAATTTTCATTTAGATAATAACATCTCATGACTCCAGGCATGCAACTTTAACTCGAGGCATCCAAGGGCAATCTTTCAAACCATTGTAGATTCAAGTTAACTATATAAAACATGATTTAACCTTGAATCTATTAATTTAATTACATTATAATTGTTATCATCAAAACATCAAAAATATAGAATCAACATTTTGACATTTTAATTTTTGACATTAAACACTCTACTTTAGTTTTACCGTTAAGTCATTACCAGAAACTATCACATAAGATCTATTAGTTTTACCGTCAAGACATTAACGGAATTTGTCACATCAGATTAAAGAGGATGATGTGACATCCTACATATCTATATGAGTTAATAATTTTTTGATAATCATATATCTTTTATATAAAGGTTAAAATGTCATTTTATCTTTTAAAAACAAACCTTGATCCGCTTTCAATTCATTTCCATAAACGAAATATGAATGTCCATCGAACTTAAATCTTGAAAATTTTTTTGGGTGTTAACCGGCTAACACGACACATCATGGAATTTGTTGATGGGATGACACAGAATTTTGATGCCATCGGATTTGCAATAGTCAACAGTCTATAGAAGCAATGTACGTACCCTCTTGGTTAAACGTATGTATGCGGCTTGTTATATTTATTGGGCTTGTTTGGATCAAGTAGTAGGTGATCAGTGGGGAGCGGTGGCGGTTGAAAAGTCCGGCAGGCTCAAAAATGTGGTGGCAATGTTGTTTGGGTCTACGTTTTGGGATTGAGCTTTTCCAACAAAAGCTCAGTACCGTGGAAGTAAGCCTGGGAGCTTTGGCAGCATCACGTTGAGGAGAGAGACAAGCCATACCGAGTTGTGAAATAAAGAAGAAGAACTGTTGGAAGAAAGAAGAAGAACTGTTGGCCCTCGGAAATGAAGTGCAACACGTGACTCTTAGGGCTTCAATCAATTCACCTCAGCGGGAAAAAAAAGGGTCCCTTTTCATCTAATTGCTCCAGCAAAAATCTCGGAGAGAGAAAAAAAAAGGGGAAAATGTGGCAAAATAAAAAATAATAAAAATAAAAATTTAATTAGTCAAATTAATTATTTGGGGGGAAAATAAAAATATTAATACTTTAAAATAATTTGAATTAGTTTTTTAATCTCTCTTAAAAAGTCAAATTTGTCTTATATTTAGAACTAGAAGGAGTAATAATTTAACCTTTTTATCAAATTTAAATTTTTATCTTTAATTGTCATAATATATACAATTAATATATATGTAGTATTCAACAAAATTCATACCCTTTTTAGTCATTTTTCATCTCAACTCACTTTTCAAAAAATAAGTCAAATACTCTTCAGTTTGAAAAAAAAGTCATTTTTGCAAAAACCAAACGAGCAATTCAAACACAAATCACATTTATAACATAACTTTTTTCCTACCTAACTTTTGCAAAAGTCATTTAACATTTAAGCCACTGCTAACCCAAATAGGGCCATTATATATACACTTTGTGTCCTTTTCTCTTTTCACATTACACAAGGAGTAGAGATCCCCAGGAGTGGGCTTTTTGAGCACAACAAGGCTAAAGGATTTGATGGTTTTCATGACAAACTCGGAATTATCTTTGAGGACAGCTCTTCATCCAACAACAGTGAAGTCTAGTGAGCATTGTGCAGTGAGAGCAAAGACATTGGGCCTGTTTAGGTTGATGGTGGGAGCAGTGACTTATTTTCTATCTGACTTTTATAAAAGCTCGATAGGAAAAAAAATCAGGTTGTAAATGTGATTTGTGTTTGAATTGATATTAGCAGAAGTGGCTTTTTTTTCCCCAAACAAAAATGTGTTTGGATTAGCGGTTAAAAAGCCAGTTAAGATGGAAAATGACTAAAAAAAACATGAATCTTATTGAAGATATATGTTGAATATATTGTGACAATTGAAGATAAAAATTTAAATTTAAATTTATGTAAAAAATTAAAGTAAAAGATAAAAAGGGACATGCATCATTTGTGGGATTTTAACTTAAAATATAAGTTTTTAATTAAGTTTAGGAAATAAAATAATAATAAATAAATAATCAATTATTATTATTATTAAGTTTAATTATCATTTCCTTTATCCGGTTGAACACACCTCTTCATGAAAAAACACTCAATGTTTATACAAAATAAATCCTTCCTCAACATTGGAAGGGCCTACAAATAAAGAAAAAAGAAAGGAAAAATGGGCCCCACACGATTTTATCGACGTTTGTGCTATATCCAGTAGCAAAAAAGCTTGGTTTGATAGCTTTCTATTTAATGAGTGTTATTTAAAGAAGCCCAATATCTAAAACGCTATCCCAAACACTTCTTCATGGGGGTTTTTTTTTTTTTTTTCAATGCCAACACCACTGGGCTTTTTAGATCCAAAAGCTCAATCCAAACAGGCTTATTAAGATTTGTTCAATAAAAGGACACTTTAACCTTTATATTAAAAAACATGTGATTGACCAGTACTACTAATAGTATAGTGGTATTGAGATTAGTTTCCTCACTTCCGATCTTGGGTTCGATCCCCCCTTCTCTTATCGCCTTGTATAAAAAAAAAAAAACATGTGATTGTCATAAAATTATTAACTCATGCAGATGTCACATAGGATGTCATGTCATCCTTATTAACATGGTGACAGTTTTCGTCATTGATTTAATAGCAAAACTAACGGAAGGGTGTTTGATGTCAAAAATTTAAATATTAAAGAGGTTGAATTTAAACTTCAAAATATTAAGGAGTTATATGAAATTAATTCAAAGTTTAAAGTAGTTTTTTAAGTTTTAGACTTTAAAAAATGGAACCTAATACATAGTAAGGAGGGAGTAGTGAAGAAAGGCCTTATCTTTTCTTTCTTTCTTTCTTTCTTTCTTCTTTTTTTTTTTTAAAAATAATAATAGTGTATAAAATGAAAACAAAAACAAGTTCATTTAAGGCCTAACTTGTCAAGGTTCATAAATGTTGGTCCATTTTAAAACGATGATTTCAACGTAGCCCCAACCCGCTTTATTAAAACATAAAACCCAACAAAAGGGGAGGCAGCTTAGGTTTGTTTTTAAGAGGGCAGGGGGAACATCCTATTCTTTTTTTGGACAATGGGGAAACATCCTTTTCAATTGGGTTGGAGTACAAAAATACATTTGAACCTTTTCTAAATATGTAGATGACACCATAAATTTTTATTTGGTGAATGCACATGAACTTTTTTTTTTTGGGTAATAAATGCACATGAACATTTCAATGAGAGCAAAAATATCATCTCCTTTAACTCATATGGACATCTGTTACCTTTAAATTTGTGGGTCTCATTAAGTACCACATTCCACTTTTAAAAATGCATTGAGCCACATGTTCTTACATCTTCTCTCCTTTACCTTGACAACTATAGTGGGAGGATTTATTTTTTACAAAAACTTCATAATGATAATAATATATATATATATATATATATATATATGGGTAAAGGATTTCTCCAGTCACTAGAGATAAAGTTATCTCAAATAACCCCAAAACTACGTTGTTTTGGATTAATGAAGGGTGTTTCTGTAATTTTGTTTATTTTTTAATCATATACATTTTACCAAAATACCCTTCATTAATTCACCTGAAATTACTAATAAACCTTTCATTAATTCAAAACGACGTAGTTTTGAGGTTACTGGAGATAACTCTATCTCAGTGATTAGAGAATTACTTTCCCCAGGAACCGGTTTCGGTGCCTATCCTTAGGATAGGCACCAAGAGCTTGGCCCATCTGGGCCGTCCAGATTTTATTTTTTTAAACTGTTACTTATTGAACCAAAAAATCATTTTTTGAAAAAATGTTAGTTAAGAGATTATTTTTATTTTAGATTCTGTACCCATTAAAATAATTTTTTTTCAAAAAAATAAAAAGTAAAAAAAATAAGATCTGAACCGTTCAGATTAGATCTGGACAGTCCAGGGAGACAAGCTCTCTCTACCTATCGAAAGGATAGGTAGAGAATCCAGTTCCACTTTCCCCAATATATATATATATTTATTTAATGTAATTTATAATAATATTATTACTAAATATTAAATCATGACCATTAGATCTAAATCTAATAGTAATAAAGGGATAGAAGATAAAAAGAATAAAGGACTGAAGCCACTTCTCTCATCTCCCTCAACTCTCTCCCTTTAGATGCCATTCATATAGGATTCATGGACTGTGGTTCGTCTCACCCCCTAAGAGATGAAGTTAATTAGATTAGATCCCTTATTTCTTTCACTTGGCATCTTGAGATGATTCACAATTACTGGGAGGCCTTGAAATGTGCAAACTATTTTGCCAAGACTGTTCATGGAACCAATATAATATGGCCACATGTTATTTGCATGATCTTCCCGCCTCTTGCGTCATCAGGTACACACACAACCTTAATGCTTGCTTTGAAAATGAGAATAATACCTTAATCATCATCATTCTATTTTACTTTAATAATTACGCATTATTTAGGGTGAAAATATGCATTTCAATTTAAACAATTCACACCATTAAAGGATATTTTAAAAAGATTCTTGAAGTATATTTTCTTAATTAAAAATCATATTAGAATAAATCTTGTTTACTAATTTACCCCATTATTATACCAAATCACTAATTTACCTTTTAATATTAATATTTATTAATGGTCTATTCCATATTTTTACTAAATTTAGAAAAAAAGATTAAGTAATTTTTTTTAACGAAAAGTATTAACAACTTGATTAAAAAAGTTGAATAATTTCTTAACAAAAATATGTTTGATGAAATATATTTACAAATTATGAACTATAATATAGTAATATAATGATATCAAAATTATATAATTTCATAATTTAAATGAATATATATATATATATGATTGCAAAAAACTTTATCCCCAACATATGTATTTAAAAGGGGTTTACTTTTCTCATGTTGTATGAGAGAAACAAGATTCCTACACACACACATAAAATGGTGGGACCCACATATATATATAGTGCTAATTAAATATATATGTGGGTCCCACTATTTTATGTGTATGGCATGAGAAAACATTTCTCCTTCAACATGAGAAATGTTTTTCCCATTTAAAAAATGGGTAAAGGATTTCTCCTGTCACTGGAGATAGAGTTATCTCCAGTAACCCTAAAACTACGTCGTTTTGAATTAATGAATGGTGTATTTGTAATTTCAGGTGAATTAATGAAAGGTGTATTTGTAATTTCAGGTGAATTAATGAAGAGTGCAAATATAAAAACACTCTTCATTAATTCACCTGAAATTACAAACACACCATTCATTAATTCAAAACGACGTAGTTTTAGGATCACTGGAGATAACTCTATCTTTAGTGACATGAGAAATATTTTTCCCTTAAAAAATACATATAAGCAAATTTTATTAAATAAACGAGATTAACCATTTAAATTTATTAAAAAATAAAAAAATTATGGTTATAAGATTAATTAACTGAGGTGATTTTGTCATATAAGGTATTTTGCCATGCATTGCGTCAAATATTAGAACGCTTGAGGGGAAAAAACCGATTAATATGGGATTAAAATTTAAAATGTAACCAAAGTATTCACTTTGATTTTATTTCTTCAACTTTTTATGTATAAATCACTTTTAACATTTTTTAATGATCAAATGTATGAAAACTCTTAAAATTCATCAACTATTGAATAAATTTCCTACTTTATTGATATTAAATAAATTCTTGAAAAACTTTTCGTACCTTCTTACATTGACCTTGAACAAAGATTAAAAAATATAATTAATAATATTTAGTACCTTATAAAAATAAATATAAAATCTTTGCAGATCAGCCAAAGAGGACCCACCCGTGGGCATCCAAAAGGACCAGAACAGTTTCAGTTTCACGTAGACCTTGGGTCATATCAGGATATTCTCAAAGTCATTTCTTCTTTAATTCTCATTCTCAATAAAAAGATAAAAACATGAATGATTCAAAGATTAATATTTTATAAGCCTTTCTTTTTCCTTAATTTATTTTTTATAAAACAAATATTAAAATATCATATTTCTTTTTTGTACGGGACAATATCAAATTCTTACTGTTTAAATTTATTTGTATATTTTTAATATATAATAGTTGATAATATATTAAATATCAGTTATCTATTCTTTTTTTAATAAAAGAAAATTTTACGTGAACTATCTATTCTATTTATCTTAGCGATTATAAAATATTAAACCCGAGATGGAGGAAGAAGCCGTTAAGGTTTCTATTTCATTCCCATGAACAAAGTTCGCTGCAAATGTCCGAAAGCTTTTGTCTTCTTCCTTGGGTTGGAAACAGGTGCCAATTAGTTTGCGTCTGTGGCTTTGAGCGAGAATAATGGAAAAGGAAGATCTGTTAGGGAAAAATGGTGGGGAGGTGAAGATAGAGGATCGTGATTTATTAGGCCTAACATGGAATGAATTTGGTCGAGAATTGAAAGATGTGAGCTGCTTATCAGGACCTATGGTGGCTGTGAATTGGTCAGTCTTCTTTCTGCAAATTATTTCATTGATGATGGTGGGTCACTTCGGTAAGGTTGCTCTCTCAAGTACTGCCATTTCCATCTCTCTTTGTGCTCTCTCTGGCTTCAGTATTATTGTAAGTTTCTCATTTCTATTTAAAATAATTGATCGTCCATTTGCTTTTTGAAATAAGAGTAACGGGGCATGCAAAAGAATTCCTTCTTCAAATGGGTAAAAGTATAAAGTAAAGAATTCCTTCTTCAAATGGGTAAAAGTATAAAGTAAACTAAGTAAATTGTATGTAAAGTCCCACATCGGTTGAGGTTGAGGAGGGAAATAAAAGACCTCTTGTAAGAATCTGAATGCCTCCCTTTATATTAAAACCATAAGGGCAATAGTCCCAAAACAGATAACAGCGAGAGTGAAGTGCTGAGGGGGAAAAAAAAAAAAGAGTGAAGTGCTGAGTTGTTACTATTAGTATTAGAATCACTCTAAGATTGATGTAAGTCAATGTGTCATTTAGAACATTAGGCCTATAAGGGTGGGTCAATATCCCAGCGAGAAAATTAGGTCAGTCAATGTCTTAGTGAGAACCTGAGACTATAGGGATGAGATGTGAAGTCCTACTTCGATTGGGGAGGAGAACAGAATGTGTTGGGCTTATCTCATTTTCCTCTTCCTCTTTCTCATTTTCTTTTTTTAATTTATAAAATATTATAATAATAATTTTATAAAATATTAATTTGAACTAACCATTTTATAATTTAAGGGTGGAAATAAGATTATAAGAAGAAAATGAGAAACTGGAAATTGAGGGTATCCTTCCCTAAAACCTCCAGTAAGATTTTGGATACTTCCGCTTTCAACGTGTTTTAAACCACAAATTGGGATAAGAGTTAGGTTCTATTTGATGTGGGTGAATGTGCTAGACCGTAACAACTGAGGGTTTAATTTATTTATATAGAAAGCTGAACTAATTGAACAAGTGAAAACTCTATATGAGAACAAATTAGATTTTTTTGGCCACATGGAATATTTGGAGATAACAATATACAACTATGTCAAAAAATATGAAACACTAAAGTTGCATAGAGCCTAGCTAATAGAATATTTGGAGACAGATTAAGAAAAATAAAAAGAACAACAAATAAGCTACATGAGGACTATGATTAGTCGCATTGTTTATGAGTTATATTTATGTTTTTTTTTTCTTGTGAATTTTATAATTTTCTTATGATACTGATATATTTGTTGCGTTTGTATTATGTACCCTTTGAACAGTATGGACTGTCCTGTGCACTGGAAACTCTATGTGGCCAAGCCTATGGAGCTCAGCAATATCGAAAATTTGGTGTTCAAATTCACACAGCTATCTTCTGTCTTAATTTATCTTGTATTCCTCTCTGTCTTTTGTGGATGTGCTTGGGCAAGCTTCTCGTTTTCCTTGGTCAAAACCCTCTGATTTCACATGAAGTAGGCAAATTTGCAGTGTGCCTCATTCCTGCTCTTTTTGGTTATGCAACACTACAGGCTTTGATTCGATTCTTTATGATTCAAAGTTTGACCAGTCCGCTTTTCGTGACTTCTTCGATTACACTTTGTTTCCACATAGCTTTCTGCTGGCTGCTAGTTTTTAAATCTGGATTTGGTTGCCTAGGAGCAGCTTTTGCTATTGGCTCTTCATATTGGCTGAATGTAATATTACTTGGATTATACATGAAATTCTCTAGTTCATGTGCAAAAACCTGGGTTCCAATTTCCATGGAGCTTTTCCATGGCATTAGAGAGTTCTTTGGCCTTGCTGTTCCTTCTGCTGCAATGATTTGGTAACTTTCTTCCCCATACATAACCAATCTTTTTTATTTTTTTGTGAGTTTGTATATTCACTAAAGATTCATGGAAAAAAAATTTCAGCCTTGAATGGTGGTCATTTGAGCTGCTTACCTTGATTTCTGGTCTTCTGCCAAATCCAGAGCTCGAAACTTCAATCTTTTCCGTATGGTATATATCTTTATTTCTTTGTTTTCCTGCTTCTAAAATCTAAGTAGAACTAGTCAAATAATGATAAACAACGTTTTATTTTTATGATCAGTGTATCAACCACCACAACAATCTATACAATTGCAGAGGCAATTGGCTCAGCAGCAAGGTTTGTTTCATATAAAATTTCATCAGTGTATGAACACACATTCATTTATTGAAGTCTCCAACAGTGTATTTTTGGAATCTCTTGAGATTGGCATTTTCAGTGCTAGAGTTTCAAATGCATTAGGAGCTGGAAATCCACGATCGGCACGTGTAACTGTTTTCGCTTCGATGTTTCTAACTTGTTTTGAGGCTCTTTTGATGAGCTCAATCATGTTTGCTAGCAAAAATGTTTTAGGCTGTGTTTTTAGCAGTGATGGGGATGTTGTGGTCTATTTCACAGATATGATTCCTCTTTTATGTCTATCTGTTATAGTGGACTCACTACATGGCACCATTTCAGGTTAGCTCCCTCCATCGCTTTTTTAATCCTTCAAGTCCTAATCCTAATTGTG
The DNA here is from genome assembly GCA_034222035.1 of Acacia crassicarpa. Taxonomy (NCBI): domain Eukaryota; kingdom Viridiplantae; phylum Streptophyta; class Magnoliopsida; order Fabales; family Fabaceae; genus Acacia; species Acacia crassicarpa. The sequence goes on along the minus strand of JAWXYG010000010.1, from coordinate 25,002,611 downwards.
TTGAATAACTCATTAGCTAAGATTAAGAAAATTAGTAAATTAGTTATATATATATATAATTATTGATTTCCCTAAAGTACCCTTTTAATCTTTTGCATTCCTAGCTATTTATAAGTCATTTTTAATTAAATCACACATAGGTAGTTTATTGACTTTATTCAATGATTATGGGGTAAATTTTTAACTTTGCCCTCATTTATAAATGAATATTTTTAAACTCTTTCTTCTCTCTCTATTTTTATTGGTACAATTAATATGGACAAAATTGTCACAATCTCATTTACTACTCTAAAACTGGACTTATAAATAGGATCAGAGTGGTACTCCTTCTATGAAAAACACCTTTAATATATGCAAGCAATTGGGAGCATTTTTAGAAAATAGAATTATAAATTTGAAAAGCAAAATGAATTGAGTTCTTACACTTAAGACTAAAGCAGACTAATCTGTACCAAGTCTCATATTTAGGACTTGAGGAATATTATTCAATGGACATTGTTTTCGTGTTATATACTCTGAGATAAAGCTATACAACATGTAATTTAGTTCTTGTTTCAAAACAGGAATTGCTACTGGAATTGGTTTGCAGCAATTAGGGGCATATGTGAACCTTAAATCTTATTATGTTCTTGGCATTCCAATAGCTGTAACGTTGGGTTTCTGGGTTGGCTTGGGAGCAAAAGGCCTTTGGATTGGAATAATGATTGGATCCATAAGCAAACTGGTTTTGCTGTCTTTTAGATTAAGTTGTACAGATTGGAAAATGGAGGTTTGCTCTTCACCTTCAAGAATACTATTTGATTAAATCTTAAAATCTAATACCCAAGTTTTTAAACTTTTGAGCAATTTGAAGTCCATTTATAATACTCACTATGGCCCTATCTTCAATTGTGCCAAGTGATTTTGCAATCTATAATTACAGATTGGGGCCAAAATAAAATTAGGTTTAACCTCTTAACTTTTGAGAATACCATTTCAGTACATCTTGAAATTTGATGCCCCCCCCCCCCTTTTACTTTTTCAGAAATTTTTTAAAATTTAGTTGATAGTTCATGTACCAATCTTCCCAAGATTATTCTGCATCAGCTCTGAACATTTACTGTTTTGATATAAGTCCTTATTGTTGGATACTCTGAATTTGCAGGCAAGAAATGCAAGGGAGAGGATTTTTCATGGAAGATTGTTAACTGAAGATCAGATGAGCAAAGTTGAGCAATTAGGGAAAAATTGATATTAAAAGGCTAGTTATGTATAGTGATTGGTGCAGCTACTCCTTTGTCAAAAGATTAGAGAGGATATTTCTAGTAGCTTAATTGTATCATAAGTATGTAGTGTAACTTTTGTATCCTTGACTTTGATAAAGAAATGTAGAAATATTTGAATTAATGAAATCCAATATTTATTTAAGAAAAAAAAAGCTTCTATCTTTAATTTATTAAAAAAAAAATTTCAAGGCAGCGAAACGCGAGCAAAACTTATCCATAAAATCAATCTTATATATACACACTCATCTCAGATTCCATGCAATACAAGGTTCCACTGCTCATTTGTAAAAATAACGTGATTATAATTAAATGATGGAGGAAATATTGTTTTATTCTGGGAACAGGACTGATTGGACTTGGCTAGGTGTTAAGCCTAGAGCCTACGTACCCTTTGAAGGGATCAAAGTCGACGTAGTTTGAGGTAAACTTGGAGGCTTGAGGCCAGGGGGTGGTGTGTGTGCTCTATGTGACAGAATATAGAGTGAGCATAAGTTAGAATGTGTGCACCTGGTTAGTCGACCTCTGCATTTATAGAGATGCCCAAGGTGGAGATCTCGGCCTGGCGTGGTATCCGGGGCGCGCCATATCCAGACTAAGCAATATCTGGACTGGCGATCCAGGGGGCGATTATCTCGGCCATGCTGATATGGATAGATCATATCTTGTTGAGATATCGGATCTTCCCCCATGATGGGCGGATAATGTATCATGGTTCTGTTGGGCCATACCGTGGATTTGGGCCTTTGGGCCGGTTCGTAACAGTTGCCCCCTAGCTTGGTCGTTCGGGCCTCTGGACGGCCAAGGTGTTTACTGCCCCCGGCCTTTGTTAAAGTCCGGGGCCTCTACTTCTGCCGGACCGGCTTGCAGCTGTCTCGGCCCATTAGGTAGCTTTGAGTCCGAGGCCTGGCTTCTTATTGAAGGATTCAACTCTCGTCACTGTGCCGAAAACGCCGTGCTATACTTCGGCTTTAACTAGCCTCGGCTTTACCTAGCCGGGGTGATTTCTTGATCCGTACCGGCCGTGATGCCTACCAGTGACCTCGGATCTGCATTTTTTACCCCTGGTATTCGGCCTGTCTCTCGGGATTCCTTTCGTATGCACTATCATTGCAATCTTACACCTGTCATGTCCTAATTGGGGGAAGTCTGCAACCGTCGCGCCTTTTCGCATCCCGATTTTCATGCGCATTTAATGCTCCACGTCGTGCTGCGCATATCCTGTCACGTCTAGGTTCAAAGACCTTTCTGCTCCTGACGTTCCATTACTCTGCCTTAACTGTTTAAGTAAATTTTCTCATTCTTCGTCCTCACTTTTTTCCGCTACTCAGTTTCTATCTGGTTTTTCTTTGAGTTTGTAGGATCGTCTCCTCTGTCAACACTTTTGTTGTTCTTCACTTCCAGAACTCAAGCTCCCCCTATCTTACTTACATAGGTATTCCATCTGCTTCCCTTACCTCTTTACGGTATTACTTTGCATTTTGCCGTTCATACATCCCTTGGTCTGTCATTTGCGTTCCTGTTCTTTCTCTTTTCTGGGTTACCTGGTGAACCTTCTGGGTTTTCCGTGTTTTGACTTATCCTGAATTCATAATTGTATTTGCCTTTCCTTCACCATAAGACCTTTAGTTTCTAGGTTTAGTTCCTCTCGTATGGATAGAAACTTTCCTAGACCCAGAGCAACACTGTCACCTGAAGAAGAGGTGTTTCTTCGCACCCGCTTCCCACAAGCTTCCTATTGGGTTCTTGGGACTGAACTTCCAGAAGCAGAGAGGTTAGCCCCTTCATACCGAGGCGAGGTCGGTCATCCGAGACGAGTCGGGCCTTGTTCAGCAGCCGTTAAAGCTCTGATTCCTTCTCCTGTTCGTCCCCCGACAAGCGCTATTCCTTTCGCGCTACCAGTCACGGCAGGGGTCAGTTCCGCCTCCGGTTCCAGGTCTCCGGCCTTATTGGCTCAACCACTTAACTTTTATGAGGGTCCTCCTTCTACACGCTTGGATCCTTTCCCCGAAGGGTATCTCGGCCCCTGCTGGGATTGCCTTGCTGAAAGCTCCTCTCTTATAGTGCTCGGTGGAGATGCCAGGGCTTCCTCCATACTTGGTTCCTACCGGCATCGGCCTTCTCCGGACCTTCCCTCTAGTGCCCCCATTTGTCCGAGTCCGCTGTCATTTTCACCTGCAAATGTTGTTGTGCCAGGTATTCCCTCACTTTACTAATATTGATCTTATTTACTTTGCCTATAGGTTAATGGCTCCCAAACCTCATTCTTCCAAATGATGGTCTGAGGCCGAGGGTTCAGACTCATCTAGTCTGCCCGAAGCTTTGTGTCGGCAATACGACTGGGTGTCTCACAAGGTGTTGAAGACTCGGTCCTTGATGTCAGACACCGATATTGCCCGGATGCAGATTCCAGCCATGCACGGGTGTGTCATCAGCCATCTAGAGGCCGATGAGCCCATTTGCTCAACACGAGAAGTAGGCCGTCCCAACTTCTTTTTCTTCTACCGGGATTGCCTGTCTCGGGTCGGGGTTAAATTTCCTTTCACCGCTTTCCAAATGTAGGCTCTAGTACACCTGAGACTTGCCGCTTCCCAGCTTCATCCTAACGGGTGGGCTTACTTTATTGCCTTCGAGCAATTATGCAGTTCTTTTCCTGTCCCGGTTCCATGTACTACCAACCTTTTCTTTTACTATTTCGGCCCCTTCACTCCCAGCTCTCCAAAGGAGGGTGATAAGCTGAAGGGATTGGTATCCCTCCACTGTAACCCGGACCAGAAACTGATGAAGCCGTTCTCTGACTCCTTCAAGAGATTCAAGGGCGCCTTCTTTAAGGTTGCAGCCGTGCCTGGAGAACACCCCTGGTTCTTGAAAGGCCCCAAGGCCTCGAACGTGGAATGACACTTTCCTTTGTACTGGATGGAGAACCATTACAAGGCTGCTCCTTTGTCATTCCAAATCTCCCAAAGTGACCTTTGGGAAGAGTCGGTCCCTTCAGTGCCTTGGCTGGATGCTTACGTTGAGAAGTATGGTGTCCAGGGCGCCGCTTTCTTCATATCCGGGGAGGGTTCAAGGCCAGCTCCCCCGACTTGTAGGGGTCTTCGAAAATATATGTTGATTTCCTTATGTTTTGGCCTTGATGATTGGTTTTCATCACTGACTTGCTTTTTTGTTTTCCCTTTTAGCTCGAAATATGTAGGACCTTCCGCATTATTTGGTGAAGGTGAATCCTGCCACTTCTTCCTCGAGTCGGCAAACTCGGAAACGGAGCACCCCTGCCGATGCCGCCGCGCCAAAAGCCTCTGCCGTCTCGTCTGCGGCAAAGAAAGCTAAGGCCTCGGATGGCCAAGGGTCTGTCCCCTCCGCCTCGACCGAGCCTTCTCAGGGAGCCGTGTCCCAAGCCTCCAAAGGGAAGCAAGCCGCCATATCCCTAGAGGAAATTGTGCCTACGGACATCCCAAGCGCTCCATCGGATTCAGTGCTCCCACCGCCTCCGCCTTCGCCTCCTCCACCTCCCCCGCTGTCTGGGCCCTCTTCAGTACTTCCTCGTGGCTTCATCTGGGAGAAGGGGGTGGCCCCTCAGGTAGATGTTGCATTCCTTCCACCCCAGCATTTCATGGAGAGCCGGCTCCTGTCTCCACCTGGCATGGATGAGGTGCATGCGGCCCAACGGCACTTATGCCGGTCCGTTGGGTTCCTTCAAGCCTTTGTACTGGTGAAAGAGGAGTATGCCTTAATTGATGCGGATAATAGAAGACTGAGGGCATCGGAGGAGGAAATGAAGAAGGCTCTTGCCGTGGTGGAGGCTAAGGCCGAGACCTCGATGGAGGAGAGGGATGCGGCCAGGGCCGAGCGGGATGCTGCCAAGGCCGCGGCCTCGAAGACGGAGCAGGAGCTTCAGCTCTCCCGGGAAAGTGCAGAGAAGTCGGCCGTCGAGTGTATCCAGGCTCAGAAGGCGTTGGGCAAAAGTCTTGAAGCAGTGAAGATCTTTCAGAAGCAAAGGGCTTCTCTGACATCTGATCTCGAGTCCGCCAAGGCGGCGACGTCTGAGCTCGAGTCAGCAAAGGTGGATCTCACTGCGGAAAAAGAGGCACACCAGGTGACAACCAAGGCGTTAATGCAAACCGCCAATGACTACTTTGAAGAGACTCTGGCTCAGCTCCGCTTTTTGAACCTCGACGTGAAGCTTAACGTAGACGGGTATGATTTTCGTGCCTTTGTTGAGGACGGAACCCTTATTCCATATCAATCCCCTCCAGCCGAGGAGTCCCATTCTGAAGATGAGGCAGTGGTGGAGGAGGATGAAGTCGAGAAAGGGGGTCTTGAGGCCGGGCCGTCTAGTTAGTCCCTAGCTTTTGCACTTTGTTTGTTCGGGCGTCTGTGCCCTTTTATTTTAAGCATTTCCGGCGTTTATGCCATTGTGTAAATATTGACAATGTTTGATTCATCCTTTTGCCAAGTTCTATAAATTCCAAACTTAGTTTAGAAATTTATCGACTGTAGTAGATACAAGTCTTTTTACTCGACCAACACTTTCGTGTGGGAGGATGGGGCAGGGTTTTATGTTTTAACCACTGGGGGTGTTAACCTTAACCACACTACCTCGTTCCGGCTTGACTAGTTGGAAAAGTTAATGGTAACCGAAATAAGGGCAAGGTTGTCACTTGCTCAACCGAGGTTTCACTTACCTCAAATCAATCATTTTGACCTGATCAGGGTTAGAATGACAGTCCACTTACTTAGATCGGGCAAGCGTTGACGCGTCAATTTCGTGAAGGCCACGTATGGCGTTTTCGCCGAGCTCTAACCAATGCACGTCGGAGTACAACGACCAGTTTCATACATCTAGATGTTTTTTGTTAAGGACCGGGTATAACGACCTCAGAGTCAGTTTTAGGACCGGGCTTTGCGGCCTCAGTTTCGAGTATTTGACCGGGCTTAATAGCCTTGGTTTCATGCTTAAGCAGGTATTTGTACACATTGATGAATCTCCTTGGTGGGATCCTTCATTAATAAAAACAGCTCCAAAGAGCTTTACAAATGGTCATAAGTTATTCAAAGGAAAAATAAAGGACAACTTAAACTTAAACAAAACTTAAAGGAGTAACCAAAGGATAACGTTGTTGTCTGCTTGGCCAAGCCAAGATCTAGCTGTAATAGATCTTTAGTTTGTTGGCGTTCCATGTTCTCTTAACCGGCTTCCTTGCTAGGGTTTCGAGAACATATGCTCCTCCGTCGAGTCTTTCTTTGATCCGATAGGGACCTTCCCAATTTGCTGCTAGCTTTTCGTCCCGGGCATTCTTATTGCCAATGTCGGCCTGTCGGAGTACTAGGTTCCCCCGGTTAAAGGACCGTGGCCGAACCTTCCGATTATACTTTGCTGCAAGGAGTTGCTTGGCGGCTAGTTCTCGACAATGCGCAGTGACTTGGATCTCGTCAATGAGATCCAGATCCGTCTTCAAGGCGTCATCATTTGACGCCTGTCCCTCCTGTCTGGCTCTTATCTTTCTCCATGATGGTTGTCCAATTTCGACCGAGATCATTGCTTCACAGCCGTAGGTCAACCGAAATGGGGTTTCCTGAGTTGATATTTGCACACTCGTCCTGTAGCCCCATAGAACGCTGTGAATTTGTTCGGTCCAGTTGGTGTCGGCCTTCAACATGCGTTTCTTTAGTCTGTCCAAGATGATTTTGTTGGCTGACTCGGCCTGACCGTTGGACTGCGGATGTTCAACTAAGGAGAAGTGTTGCTTAATGTCTAAGTTGGACATTAAGGCTTGGAATCTATGGTCCATGAACTGGGTCCTGATGAAGACCTTTTGTCATTAGCCTTGGGGTCCACAATCAACAATTAACCAAGGATTGCGTATAGGCAAACCTAGGATCGTTCTCTCTTTTCGAGGAGCCTTTTATTGAATCCTAAGTAATCTAAATGTCATGCAAATGCAATGAAAACAAGGAGGGATTGGGTTTTGGATTTTTAAATTAATAAACTAAAATAGAAATGCAATTTAAATGAAGCAAAGATAAAATAGAATATAAGAAAACGAGAAGAAACAGATTAAAATCGATCAACCCAACATTCAGATTCCAGAGACTTCCATCATTGAACGAAATATAAATAACCCACGTTTGGCTCTGGACGAACCGAGATCTCTGCATTTGCCCAGAAAATCCCTCGACTAGACGATCGCCTAGAATATGTCCGAACAACGGCGTCCCACTGTGCGATCGTACAGCAAAACTTAAAACCTAGTTCGAACTCAGTCCTTGGGATAAACCAAACCGAATATTAAATCTAATATTCGAACTATTTTCAGAAATCGGATCCGATAAGATGAAAATAGAAACGAGTTAAATTACCGATAAAGCACAAGTTCTTTAGACGAATCATGGAATCCTCAACATTGGGTCAATCAAAGAAGTTTAGCCAAGCATGGCTAGGAAAAACGCATAAGAAAAGATGAAGAAGAACATGAAGAACAACTCAAAGAAAATAAAAAGCTTCTAATTTAATCTGAAAAAACCCATAAAGGGTAATTGAGAATATGTTTGTAGCCACCATCTAATATTCCTTATATAGGAAAGATGACTAAAAATAGGAAACCTCTAATAAATAGAAAATCTCTAAAAAATAGGAAACCTCTAATAAATAGGAAACCCCTAATCAATAGGAAATCCCTATAAAAAAGGAAACCTCTAAAAATTGGTCTTTTATTAAAAAATTCGAGCAAAACAAAAATCCAGAAAAATAGGCTGTCTTTAGCTCCAATTTCGTCCATTTTCTTGTCTGAATCAGCCTTTCGAGTCTTCATAACAATTGTAGCTCTCTGAATCATCTAAAAAAGGAAATAAGAATCAGGCTAATCAGATATCTAGATCAAAAGTTATGACGAAAATACTAAATCACTGTAAATCTGGAATTTAATCATAAAAATGAATTAAATCCCATTAAAAGCTCAAAGCTCGATTAAGTAATAAAATCCATTATTTATTAACTAAACAATCCTAAATTTGTTCACCAAGAGATACAAATAAGTGTAATAATATTCAATTATCAGTCCCATTATCCGTAACGACTTCGACAGGTATCCCGAATCGAGAAACAATGTTATGGCGAAAGAACCTCATTACTCTGGCCAAGGTTATCATAGTCAAAGGCTCCACTTTGATCCATTTGGTGAAATAATCAACGACGACAATGAGCCATTTAAACTGTCCTTGTGTCGGCCTGAACGGACCAAGGATGTCCATGCCCCACTTGTAGAAGGGCCAGGGGGCCGGCATGCCTTTCAACTCGGTTGGAGGTGGCCATATTATCTTGGCGTGTTTCTGGCAACTATCGCACCTCTTGGCCGCTTCCATGGCGTCCTGCTTAATGGTCGGCCAGTAATAACCGACGCGTAACGCCTTGTTGGCAAGAGCCTTGCCCCCATGAGATGGCCGTTGCTTCCTTCGTGCAGCTCGGCCAACATGTACTTCGCCTCGTCTTTGCTTAGACATCGCATCATTGGGCAATGCAATCCTTTCCTGTAAAGCTGATTATCGACCATGGTGTAGATGGAGGCCTCCCTGATCAACTTTTTGGCTTCAGTGGAATCGGTTGGTATGATACCCCTCTCTAGGTAATCTTCAATCGGTTTCCTTCAGTCGCTGGCTGCCGAGATGGTCATCACGCAGCTAGGTTCGGCCAAATTCTGCTGAATTACCGTCCTGTGACTGTCCGGACCTTTGGTGCTTGCTAGTTTAGAGAGGATGTCGGCCCTTGTGTTTTCTTCTCTCGGGATATGGGTAACTATCACTTCTTCGAATTTGGCCATGACTTCTTTCGCTTTATTCAGATACTTGGCTAATAGAGGTCCCTTTGCTTGGTAGCTGCCATCAATTTGTGCGGCAACAAGCTGTGAGTCGATGAAAACCTTGACTCGCTGTACCCCATTATCCTTAGCTTGGAGCAGCCCGGTCAAGAGGGCCTCGTACTCCGCTTGGTTGTTGGAGGTCGGAACTTCAATTGGAGGGAATGTTTGGTGGCGACCCCCTGCGGGCTTTCGACAATGACTCCTGCACCGCTGCCCTTTGCATTTAAAGATCCGTCAACATACACCTCCCAAATTTCGTCGTTTGTTATTGCCGGGGTCAACTCTCTGATGAAATCCGCCAAAGCCTATGACTTGATCGCATGTAGGGCTTCAAACGTAATGTCAAACTCAGACAATTCAATGGCCTAGTTTGTCATTCTTCCTGCCAAGTCAAGTTTGTGCAGAATCTGTCGTATTGGCTGGCTGGTCCGGACTACAATCCGGTGTCCTTGAAAGTACGGCCGGAGCTGTCTTGCCGTCGTTAGTAGGACGTAAGCCACTTTCTCCAGTTTCTGGTATCGGAGTTCAGAACTTTGTAAGGCCTTACTCACGAAGTAGATGGGTGCCTGCCCGGCCTCGGTTTCTCTTACCAAGGCGGCACTTACGGCCTCGTCTCCAACTGATAAATACAAGAACAAGGTCTCCCCTTGCTCTGGCTTTGTGAGCACCGGAGGGGTTGCCAAGCACCGCTTAATCTCTTCAAACGCTGTTTTGCAGTCCGAATTCCAACCTCCATGTGTCTCCTTCTTCAGTAACTTAAAGAACAACAGTGCCTTCTCTGCCGATCTGGGTAAGAATCTTGTCAGGCTTGCTAAGCGGCTCGTTAATTGCTGAACCTCCTTCTTGGACCTTGGGGCTTGCATATCTAAGACGGCCTTACACTTGTCCGAGTTTGCCTCAATTCCTCAATTCGTTAACATGAAACCAAGGAATTTCCTGGTAGAAACTCCAAAGGCACATTTAGCCGGGTTTAACCTGATTCGATGTCTTCTTAGTTTTTCAAACGTCTGTTCCAGGTCCCGGATATGATCCTCTGGTTGCTTTGACTTCACAATCATGTCGTCAATGTATACCTCCATGTTTCGCTCGATCTGGTCCTCAAAGACCCGGTTCATCATGCGCTGATAGGTGGCCCTGGCATTTTTCAACCCAAACGGCATAACATTGTAGCAATAATTCGCTTTGTCGGTCATGAAGGCGGTCTTCTCTTGGTTGTCGGGGTGCATGGCAATCTGATTGTACCCGAAGTAAGCGTCCATGAAAGAAAACAGCTGGTACCCGGTCGAGTTGTCAATGAGCTGATCAATGTTTGGCATTGGGTAAGAGTCCTTCGGGCATGCTTTATTCAAATTAGTGTAATCCGCGCACACCCTCCATTTGCCGCTTGGTTTTAGAACCATGACCACATTTGAGAGCCAGATCGTATATTGCACCTCTCTGATGAATTCGGCCGCTAGGAGCTCTTCTATATGGCTCTCAAGGGCTTTCTGTCTATTGGGTGCAATATTCCTCTTTTTCTGTGCCACTGGCTTCGACCCCGGCCATATGCCCAGTTTATGACAACAGAAGTGTGGGTCGATCCCAGGAATTTCAGCCGACGTCCAAGAGAAGACATCCTGATTTTGTCTTAAAAACTTGACCAGTTGTGCTTTCAAGTCCACATTCATATCTCCGCCGATTTTAGTTGTCTTGGAGGGATCCGTCCCCAAGGTCAATTCCTCAAGCTCTCCTTCTGCCTCTGGGCGTGGATTTTCTGGCTCTCGGAGATCTAGTTCCACCATATTAACCGGATGACCGAGCTGCCTATCATTTTCGACCTCGGCCATAACTTCATTGCGTCCGAGCCGAGACGGGGATGAGGGTCCTCCTTCCTCGACTCAGAGGGCTTCAAAATAACATTGTCGCGACTCATTCTGGTCTCTGGACACTTCGACCAATTGATTTTTATCGTTGATCATCTTCAACTTTTGATGCTTGGTGGACACCAGCATGTCCCAACTGTGTATGGTCGGTCGGCCCAAAATAATATTGTAGGGAGAGCGGAAGTCGGCCACTATGAACCTTACGCGTTCTGTTTGAATGCTTCCTTTGTTCCCAGGGTCAATCTGAGATCGATATAGCCCTTTGGGAATGAACGCTCTCCATTGAACCTGACTAGGGTGGTCTTGTACGGCTTCAAATCTTCCACGTCGAGGTGCATCCTTTTATAGGCATCCCAACTTATGATGTCGGCCGAACTCCCTGCATCCACAAAGATCCGTTTAACTCGACAATTTACCAGGGTTCCAGTAATAACCAGTCTGTCTTAGTGGCCAGGAATAACATCCTTTAACTCCTTATTGGTGAAGACCAATGGGGGTGGTTTCGGCTTGGCTGGATCGTCCTTGAACTTTGGGAGGTCCCTGACCGTCAAGACTTCTCATAAGTACTTCTTTCGTTGGCTTACCGTGTCTCCACCTCCACCAAAACCTCTACTGACGATGTTGCACTGAAATTCTACCTCAGGAAATTCGTCGTCAGAGCCAGACTTGCGTTTCTTCTCTGGTTTTCGTGTGTCCGTGGCCGGACTCCTGTTGCGGCCGCCATAATTCCACTTACCGTTTGTTTTCCCCTGGGTTTTGATCACGTATTGCTGGAGTTTCCCGTCTCTTACAAATTTTTCAATAGCGTCCCGGAGGTCATAACATTCATCGGTAGTGTGTCCGTGGCAGTCGTGAAATGTACAGAACTTTGATCGATCCGTATTGGATTGGCCTCTAAGCGGCCTAGGTTTTCCAACTTTCTTCATCTCGGTCTGAGCTACCTCTTTCCACAACTGCGACCGCAAGATATTTAATGGGGTGTAGCTATCGTACTTTGCCTTGTTATCTGATCTCTCCGGTTAGGATCGACTGTCTTTGTTGCGCCTTCATGGCTCGGCCTTCTGTTTGTTTGTCCGATCCCCTGAGTCGGGTGAGGTATTCCTCATCTTCTCGGATTCGTCTGCGTTGGCGGCCTCCATTTGTTCCACATCCAAGTACTGCTTTGCCTGGGTGTAGAATTTGGTCAGAGTATAGACCTAATTCTTGCATAAGTTCCTGGCCAAGCGTGATGATGGGTCTAATCCATTAACGAGGCAGTGTACATGGAGTTCCTCGGATAGAGACCGTACTTGCATTGCCATGTCTCTGAACTGATCCAAGTATTTTTGCAACGTCTCACCCTTTTTCTGTTTTACTTTACTCAGTGTGAATTAATACTTCGGCTGCTTCTTGCTTGTGGCAAAGTGTAACTCGAATTTGCGTCCGAGGTCTTCGAAACTCTGAATGGAATTGTCAGGCAGCGAGCTCAGCCATTTATGTGTCGGTCCGGTTAAAGTTGCCGAGAAGAGGCGCAAAATGACCGGGCTGTCAATCGACCGGACCCACATCAACTTCTCAAAAATTTCTAGGTGATTGCGTGGATCTTGAGTTCCGTCATACTTTGGAAGGTCAGCCAGATCGAAATTTTTTGGATAGGGAGCCGTCGCTGTTGCCCTCGAGAATGGGGTTCTGCCAGATCTCGTCAGGTATTTCATCCTATATTCTCGGGCTGAACCATGTGTCTGGGGGGCTCTATTTATCGTTCTCCTGAATCTCACTCCTCCCTGCTGTCATAGCCGTTGCGATCTTCGTCGTCACCTCGGCCCTCACTACCATCTCGGTGTTCTAAAGGCGGTGGGTGTTCTCACCCCCCACTCGTTCTATTCCTTCTGCCGGTGCTTCCGCGTTTTGACCTCGGTTCTGGACTACTAGACAAGCTGCTACTGTCCGTGGCAACCTTTTCTTTTCCTTTATGGGACTCTTTCCAGTTTCCGCGTCGGAAATAGCGCTCGAGCTTTTCCTCAATCATTTGATCGAAAACTTGGAATTCTACCTGTCGTTGCAAGTGATCCCGTTTTTCCTTGCTTTCAAATCTTTGAAGCAGTGATTCTTGCGTTCTCCGAAGAATGCGGACGTCGGCTTCTATCGCTAGAGCGTTTGGGGCCGGAGTCTCCTTCTCTGCTTCGAATAGTGGTTGATCGTCAACGGGAGGGGAAGTTGTCGTGTCAGTAACATGACCCTCCTGGGTATTTTCTCGTCGTGGTTGACATTGAACCTGCGACTGATTTGGCCCGTCCTGAGGTTGATTTGGCAGGGGGCCTTCGTCAGCCTGCGGCGGTGGATTTCTGCTGTGGCTTCTGGTGTTCACCATTAGTGGGCACAGAGATAGAAATTTATAGTTCCCCACGGTCGGCGCCAATGTTTTGTTCTGGGAATAGGACTGATTGGACTTGACTAGGTGTCAAGCCTAGAGCCTACATACCCTTTGAAAGGATCAAAGTCCACGTACTTCAAGGTAAACTTGGAGGCTTGAGGCCAGGGGGTGGTGTGTGTGCTCTGTGTGACAGAATATAGAGTGAGCATAAGTTAGAACATGTGCACCTGGTTAGTCGACCTCTGCATTTATAGAGATGCCCCAGGCGGAGATCTCGGCCTGGCGTGATATCCGGGGCGCGCCATATTCGGACTGAGCAATATCCAGACTGGCGATCCAGGGGGCGATTATCTCAGCCATGCTGATATGGATAGATCATATCTTGTTGAGATACCAGATATTCCCCCATGATGTGCAGATCATGTATCCTGGTTCTGTTGGGCCATACCGTGGATTTGGGCCTTTGGGCCGGTCCGTAACAAATATATTTTTGATTTTGAAGTTATAAAAAATTTCTTACCTTAAAATATAAATAGCATATAATTGTATAAACTTGTACAATTGATCTCTGTGAACCAAATAGTGTGCAAGCATGGATCATATTTGCTTACATTATTATACTACTATCTCGCTTTATACAGTACTTCAAATAGAGCCTAATTATAATGAAAAAAAAAAAGGCGGCGGTTCAATTTTGTTTGTTTTTTATTTTTTTTTTAAAATATACTAGTCATAGCTATTTTTAAAAACTAAAAAATCAAAATAGTGTTTAGGTGTTTTCTTCATCGTCTTCTTTTTTTTTTCTCTCTATTTTTTATTTTTTGAGGTCGCCATTTGTCCGCTATAGATGTCACACCACTAGTGTCGACAATCACCATGACATCATCAGCGATAGCTGCCACTACATCACCAACAGCAATGGCCACCGCTGCCCTGTTGCTTCAAAAACTCTATTTGTTTTTGTTTTCTATTTTTTCTAAAACAGTTTTATAAAATTATTTTTTTAAAAAAAGTTGTGAAATAAAAAAACAAAATATGATTGAATATGAGTTTTAAAAAATGTTTTTTTGAGGTGACATGGCGGTGGTGACCGTTGCTTGCAATGACGTGGTGGGGGCATTGCCAAAGATGATGTACTACCTCTGGTCCTAATTATAAGAACTAGTTGACTTTCTTTGGAGAGATTAAGGAAGCTAAATAAGTTACGTAATCATTTCATATGTTGTATATCCTTGGATTATATATTAGTTTATTAGTTAAATTAATTAATTTGAAGAATAAGAAAAAAATAAAAATACTCTAAAGTAATTTAGTTAGCTTCTTTAATCTCTCCAAAAAAGTCAACTAGCTCTTATAATTAGGACCGAAGGGAGTAGTAGCTAGTGATTGACATTGGTGTGATTTCGATAGTGGATATACGGTCGCCTTAAAAATTAGAAATAAAAAAACAAAAATAGGAAAACACGAAAAAACTGTTTTTGTCTTTCAATTTTTCAAAACAAATTTCTGTTTTTTATTCTTAAAAAATACTTATTAAACATAGTTTTCCAAACAAGTTTCATATATATATTTTTTTAAAAAGAAACAAACTGTTTTCTTTTTTTAAAAAAAAATCAAACTAGCCCTAGATTTTTTAAAAACAACTATTCAAACAGTTTTTTTTTTATTAAAAAAATTGCTTTCAAAATTAAATTTATTAAACTGTTTTCAAATTAAGAAAATAGAAACAAACACGCCCTTCCTTTTTTTTTTCCAAAAAAATTTTATAAAATTGTTTTTAAAAACAAGTTTTGAAAAAAACAAATAAAAAAAATATTTGGATTGTTGTTGTTAAACATTTGTTGCGACGATAGCCATTGCATGTAGTTGGGACCAGTGGTGTGGCGAAGATAGAAAATAGGGATGTGCAATGGCTGTATGGGCTAGCCGATGGTCAGCTCGCAGCCATCTATTTCTTATTGGGCATGGGCCAGCTCATGCTTGTCAAATACTCACTAAAGACTATATCAAATGGGCTGAGTTAAACTCGTATGGGTTTGAAAAGGCCGAAGAGCACGATAGTGCATTTTTTCAACCGAAAAAAAAAAATAATACAGAGTTACATTTCTACCACATTGTTGCCACTAATTTCTTAATTAAGATTACCAAAAATAAATATTGGATTTTATTGATTCAAATATTCATCGTTTGCTTCATCAAACTTCATCTCCTACCTCAGAGGAGGCAGTTGATGAGTGAGAAAAAGGTTACACTACATACTTATGAGACAATTTAACAAATTGATCAGATAAGCTAATATCGTCTCTAATCGTGTGACAAAGGATGATGGGCAACCTTGTAGGTTAAATATGCTCATTGAACACTTCCATGCAAAGTTTTATGAGGTTGAAAACAAAATTTTTGTTTGATTATTGCGGAAATCCGTGACTCCTTACAGTTCTTATGAATTATTAACCTTAACCCATTATACTAATTAATTATTATTCATTAATCCGTAACTTTTTATGGTACTCATGAGAATTCGCAATAATTTATGATATTCATGAGTTTCAAGATTACTTGTTAAAAAAACTATTAGGGATTAGGATAACTTGATAAAATGACTAATATAGATTAGGATTAACTTAGATCACTCGAAGACTTCCATGTTGTTGATATCCTCTAACGTTGATTCACACAGCTATCCCCCGATTGTGCTAAGAACTCTTTCTCTTAAAGCCTCTCACTCCTTAGATGCTTGCTAGACGAATACAAGATTAAAGTTTGGTTCCCTTGGGTTTTTCTCTTTTCAAGGTGGTAGTTTTTTGGAATTAGGTTAAAGATAGATAAACAAGATTGGAACCTTACCTTGATAGATAAACAAGATTGACACCTTACCTTTTCTTGAATTGGCATCACACACTAATCAAATTGGCGCTTTATTTTTCTCTCTTGAAAAACGTACAAGAAAAGGGGCACCCAAAAATCAATACTTTATTAAAGTTTAACCTTAATTTAAATACTAATAAGAACGGCTCAATCCAAGCTTGAATTTGAAAATTCAAATCATTAAGATAATGAGTTAAATTTATATCTTGATTGATTGATTGAATATAAGATGATGAATCACATTCATATCTTAATTGATTGATTGAATTTAAGATGATGAATCATATTCATATCTTGATTGATTAACTGAATCAATCATTTAAGATCATGGATTGCATCCATATCTTGTGTTTCACCTCCACCAGCCTCGCCCTTTCGGGTGGCGGGTTCGAGGGATTCTTTTTTAAGATTATCTTTCCCTTATTATTAGTCCATTTAATGATAAATCAAAGTACGCGTAGCAGAGCACATGATCGGTTTAGATAAACTACGTACTGGTAAAACGTAAAAGTCAACAAAAGTAAAGTCCCCGGAGGGTTAGGTTACAGTCATCTGGTAGTAAAGGCCAAAATATATGTACAGTCATCCCAAAAAGTAAAATATAAAATATGATAGGGCATCCCCTATCCTTCATTTGCTTCGCCATCCTACCTTTGGAAAAAGGCCTTTATCGCTTAGGCACTCCCCTTGTATCACCAAAAACTCTTGGAGTCCGATTTTGGCCCCCAGAGTAACCATCAATACTCATGCACTAAATGTGTGATGTGTATGTATGCAACCATATCAGTATGAATAAACAAATAAATATGCCAAATACCACAATATGCAAACAAGAACAGACATAGTAACATGTCTTTTGTCCTGTTGGGCCGCCTTACCAAGACAGGCCCCGGAAGGACAAACACGTCTCCGTTGAGTCACCCCACAGGCAGACCCCGGTAGACACTGCCTGTTTCCGTTGAGTCGCCAAATAAGTAGACCCCGGAAGGCACCCTCAGTGCTAGAGACACATCATAAACATGTTCTGTATGCATATTTGGCAAAACAAATAAAAAAGCAACACATATGGCAAGCAATACATACATCAAACACATAAAAGTGCCGGAGTAAAGTGGTTACTACTTGGTGTGTGGACACTGCCTTTAATATTATTTTTATGCCCGGAGATTTTCCAAAAATACTTTTGACCTAAATACATCAAAATATACCATTTTCAGTAATTACAAAAATACCCTTGCATTTATTTTGCTAAAACTGAGCTTAATACAAGAAAGATGGGTTAAGGAGCAAATCTACCAACGAACTATTAAGCCAAGAGCATCTGGCACAAAAAACTTTTAAAGGTACCAAAACTACCAAACAACAATTAAGAAATGAAAAACATCACAACTCCGTTAGTGTGGGATGTAACTTACATTTAAAAGAAAGTGGGAAAAGAGTTTGACTAAAATATTGCTGATGTGGCTCAAAGGAAAGGAATGTGGTGCATACACGTCAGTAAAAGGCACAAAGGACTATGAATCTGAGTTGATTGCTGTTTACTCCCACAATCAGAGCTTTTTTTTTTTTGCTTGAACCACTATCAAAGCTCACCTGATCAAAATGGCCGAAGGGGATGACCAGATAGCCACGAGTTTCCCTTCTTTTGTGTATACAGGGACGACGGTCTCATTGTTCACGGACCCCTCACCGAGAAAATCCCACCTTCCGACGACCCTATTACCAGCGTCTGATCCAAGAACGCCATCGTCTCTGTCAAACCTCCCGTCTCTGTTGAATCTTCCTTCCTAAAATAACCAACCCGAGCAGGAACCCAATGGATCGCATCCCCCTTGGGTAGATCTGGACCTGAATCGTGCCTGAACATCCACGCAGAATTTTAGCGAGTGTTCGTCAACCCCTTTATTGTCTCCCACTGTCAGTCTCCCTTGTTTCCTCTTTCTACGATTGGGGTAAAGCATAAGCATTTGGGTAAGGGTAAATTGATGATTGTTTGACTCTGCATCGAGGTTTGGGCTTGTGGTAGCCGTTGATGTTGTCGATCACATCCCTTGGCTACCCATGGTGGAAGAAGATGCAGGAACATGATGATTTAATTTGAAATTTTTGCTTTGTTCCTGGTACCAAATCCATTCCCCTTAAGCAAGGGTTTGAATTTGTACAAGTATGGAAGTCTGTTCCATCCATGGCTTGTTTGTCCAAGTTGTATCGAGCTAGTGCTAACAGTGGTGATAATAACTGGTCTATCTTCACTAGTCTCACAAATGATTTTTTTTTTTTGGCTCAAATCAAATCGTGCCGATAAGCTTTACGTGTGTAGCTTATAAAAGGCGTATTATATCTTCATGAGTACGGTTCTAGAAACATATGCTATGCTTTTACCGTTGAAATAAGGCTCATCTGTTCACCATTTCTATGTGCTTCGTGGCAGATCAGAGATAAAGGGGATTCTTCAAGTGATTGAGAAAGAGAAAAGGAGGTTGAAGAACGATTGGATTTGCCAAATAGCTTATAATACACCTTTTATAAGCTATCACGAATGATAAGGGAAAGGAAGAACAACTGGAAGAATGGTTTGAAAGAGGAGAAATTTATGTAGAAGGAATACCCTCCTTCCACCTGGACATCTTCATTCAACGTCTGTTACATCACACTAATGGCGTTGTGATGTTTTTCATTTTTTAATTGTTGTTTGGCAGTTTTGATACCCTTAAAAGTTTTTTGTGCTAGATGCTCTTGGCCTAATAGTTCGTTGGTAGATTTGCTCCTTAACCCATACAAGATTTCCAGAAATCCAGTGATTTTGGCCCAACTTACAAGATTTTTAATAAATTCCACAAAAATCATTTTTGCATGCAACCAGTGTCATTTGAACCATTAATAAGTCTATTTTTCAAGACAAATATACCCAAGCCCTGAAAGTACTTGTATTTTGGCGTGTTGCTCATTTTCTACCCCTTGGTCAGATTTCGGCCAGATGCACACAGAGCCAACTTTGAAAATTTTTATCTACTAGTAGAAAAATCCAAAAATTACAAAATTATACATCTTGGTGAACCTTAGGAAGTCTAATTTCTTCCTGAAAAATTTCAGCTTCATTCAAGGCCATTTGATTTTTTTAAAACCGAGTTGAAGCACCACTGCCAGAAATTTCTAGATTTGCTAAAAGACTTAGTTTCAAGACTTTTTTTTTGGTGATTTCAAGTTCAGAAAGTAAAACCGTGAATAAACCCTACACAAAATCATGTTCCAAAGCCATTGGTGACCTTAAAAATTTAAAAATCCAACCCTAACACTAAGCACTAGCCTTTTGCACGAAATTATTTAAGCAAGAATTTAAGACGATGAAGTTGTCGGTGTTACCTAGAATTAGAAGATCGGTGGATGAACTTGGATCCTTGAGCTTGGAGGTTGGTGATGGTGGCTGGCTGGAGCTTCTTCTTTTCTCTGGAAATTTCGTGCTCAAGGGTGAAAAGATGAAGAGATTTACCTTTCTAATAAAGGTAAATTTGATCCAGTGAAATTAGAATTAACTAGCGTAAATTTCTAGCTTTTATGTAATTAATAGGATCTAATTTTTAGCTTAATTCCCAAGTAATTCCAGAAAAATCCAGAGGGGTCTAGGCTTCAGACATGTGGCGAAATTCCCCTGAAAATATCTAGATATTTCCCTGCTTTTGGGGCAAATTACCTGTTTTTTGCCTGAAACTTTCAGAAATTACAATTGTGGCCCAGAACTTTTCAATAATTACCCACTTTTCCCCATCATTTCACCTGCCCAAAAAGGCCTTTATGGCGCCATTTGGGGCCCACTTTTCTGCCCTAATCAATTTTGTCTATTTATTCCCATTTTGCCCTTTTCCTTTGAACGTGGGACCCGCGGTTTGGCTTTTGCACTAACTTTTCTTCCTTTTTCTCCAAGTAAATATTTTTAATAATTAAAGAGGGTGTGTGACGCCTAAGGGGCCCCACACATCTGGTCTCTGATATTTATTTCTCTTTTTCTCCACTTTATCAGTCTAGTTCCTGATCTACCAGTTCGTGTAGGTCCCGCCGGCCAACAAGGTGTTTACCTTTGCACTTTTCTTTATCTTTTTTAGATTTTTCCTCTTGACTGGACACCCTATGTAATACGCTCCAAACTTCATGAAGTGGCCCCACACTTGACCTACTCAGTCCAAAGGAACCCCTAATCGGTTCCTATCGGTCTCGTTTTTGTTGGTTAATAGTCTGTGGGACCCGTATGACATGTTTTGGCCGAAGTATGACTTAAATCACCTGGTTTTCTCTTCCTTTTCATGGTAACCAAAATTTAAAATTATTAGGTCAAAGAATTTGACCATTTCACCCTTGCTTTTACTCTTTTAGATTATTACACTAATTAATTGATCAAAATAAAATAAAAATAATACTAATAACGCCAATAATTGAAAATAAAACCTCTCATTAATTTCACATTGTTTACAAGTACAATAATTACAACTGCAGGGGTGTTACATCTTGATTGATTGATTGAATAAAAATTTAAGATGATGGATTATATCCATATTTTAAACTAAAATTTAAAATCATTTTTTTAATTCAATCTTTATTTATTATTTCCCTACTTTCATCTAATCTTTATTGGATCTTTGCACAAAAGATGTGTGTCTTAGATAATTCAGAATTATTTTTTAGAATCTAATCTCTTGAATTTAAAATCCAAATTTAAATTTCAAACTCAAATTCAAAATTCGAATTCTAAATTCAACTTGGCCTAAGACCCTGTTGGGTCTTCTAATACATTTGGGCATTTTTGTGGAGAAACTAATTGCCCACTATGGACCCCAAATGTGACGCCATTTTTCACTATTGGGCTTAGAGTCCCACTCCAACTCAATTACATATTTACACATTTACTCTTGATAAAGGTCAATAAAAATTATTGGTCCAAGCTTGCTAATTTTTAAGCAATCTGGAGTGTAACCCATTAGATCCAATTAGTCATTAATATAAGTAAACTTTCACCAATTAAAACTCTTTTAATGGGCCCAATTTATTTAATGACCTCATAAGGCAATAGCAATGCTCTACGACCCCAAAACTAATTGAGTTGATCAAGTGATCTACTTTTCATATTTGGATACCGTGCAGACATCATCCCTCACAACGTCATTCACATTTAGTCAATAGCAAAGATAAAGTATCATCTCTCTTAATTAACTAAATGTAGCTAATTCAAAGAACTAGGAATTTTCTTATATTAACTCTATAACAGATCATGACTCTTTATGAATACTTGCTATACGCATAGAGTCGTGAGTTAAATAGAAGCTATCCAAACTCTACTGGTCTTGTGAATGACTAATCCTTTGTAGGGGTTGTGAGTCCTCTTGACATGTCCATTTATACTTATGTATTCAAGTTACACATAAGAGTACACTATTATCTCCATTTTCAGCTGGATAGAGTTGTATAATTAAAGTATAAGTTATGACATAATGTTCGATGACATCCTTAAGTCCATTCGATGACATCCTTAAGTCTAGGACAATCTACACTACCAAACGTTGAGAAACTTTACATATCCAACAATACTATCTACAATGAATCTTTGTAGAGTCTCTTAGGGGGTTTGTTCGGTGTTATCTGTTCTCCAACAGATCTACCCATGACATCAGTTAAGGTATCACAATGCCTGTATTCCACGAAGTCCCTACCTTGTATCTTTATATAAGTAGATGATGTCATACTAGTCTTATTGAAATCATCAATGCCTTTTCTTGGTGATTCAACACTATAAACAAGTTTTTAGGCAATAGATATCCAGTGTTCTTGAGTCCTTATGATCATGATCTCTATTATTGATGCTCAAAATTAACACATGTTCTATTCTTAGGGCTTTTATTTTCAAACACATTTATCTTAAAATAAATGCGAGACATGAATATGATAAAGATAAAATGTGTTTATTTATTAATAATGAAATATTACAATCTAGAAATGGTGCTCATCTGTCCTTATAGATTGTTTCTAGGACACCTAAATACCAACAAACTCACTATGCTTAACAAACTTAATATCAAATTAGCCCTAATTGCTCAAATTTGCTCATCATTTTCAGCTAACAATCTTCCCTGAAAAATTCTCTCCCTCGCATTTCTAGCCTGCAAATTTAGAGCATCCAACAATAAGGACATATCAAAACAGTAAAATTTTCATAGCTGATGCACAATAATCTTGGCAAGATTAGTACATGAACTATCAGTTAAATTTTAAAAAATTGCTCAAAAGTAAAACAAAATTATGCATCAAAAAGTATAAAAACTTGGGCATCAAATTTCAAGATGTAATGATCGAATAGTATTCTTGAAGGTGAAGAGCTCAAACCTCTTTTTTCCAGTCTGTACAACTTAATATGATAGACAGCAAAACCAACTGGCTTATTGAACCAATCATTATCCCAATCCAAAGGCCTTTTGCTCCCATGCTTGCCCAGAAACTCAACGTTGCAGCTATGGAAAGGCCAAGAACATAGTAAGATCCAAGATTCACATATGCCCCTAACTGCTGCAAACCAATTCCAGTAACAATACCTGTTTTGAAACAAGAACCAAATTACATGTTGTATAGCTTTATCTCAGAGTATATAACAAGAAAACAATGTCCATTGAATAATGCTCCCTCGTCCCTAAATATAAGATTTAGTAGTTAGGTTTGTTTTGGTTTTGAATGTAAAAACTCAGTCCATTTTGTCTCTCGAATTTATAATTCTTATTTTAAATTGCCTTCCTATTGATCGCACACATTAAGGAGGTAGGTTTTCTAGGGAGGGATTAATTTCCAATGCACATGATTAAAATGGTACTTGAGGGAAATCAACACATATTTTTTACAAGTGACTAATTTAATTAACTTTCTTAATCCATGCAAATTAGTTATCAACTCTTACGTTTAGAACTAGAAGGATTAAAAAAGGAATGAAGAGAGCTAACCTAAAGCGGTGCCATGTAAGGAGTCCACTATAACAGAGATAGACATAACAGAGGAATCATATCTGTGAAATAGGCCACAACATCCCCATCACTGCTAAAAACATAACCTATAATATTTTTGCCGGCAAACATGATCATGCTCATCAAAAGAGCCTCAAAACAAGTTAGAAACAAAGAAGCAAAAACAGTTACACATGCCGATCGTGGATTTCCAGCTCCTAATGCATTTGAAACTCTAGTGCTGAAAATTGCAATGACAAGAGATTCCAAAAGTAAAATTACATTAATATACTGTTAGAGACTTCATCAAATGAATGCGTGTTCATACACTGAGGAATTTTGATATGAAACAAACCTTGCTGCGGAGCCAATTGCCTCTGGTATTGTATAGAGTGTTGTGGCGGTTGATACACTATCATAAAAAATAAACATTGTCTACCATTATTTGACTAGTTCTACTTAGATTTTACAAGCAGGAACACAGAGGAATAAAGATATATGCCATATAGACATGATTTAAGTTTGGAGCTCTGGATTTGGCAGAAGACCGGAAATCAAGGTAAGCAGCTCAAATGACCACCATTCAAGGCTGAAATTTTTGTCCCATCAATATTTAGTAGACGTACAAAGTCGCACAAAAACATAAGATTGGCTCTGTGGGGAAGAAAATTACCACATCATGACAGCAGAAGGAACAGCAAGACCAAAGAACTCTCTAATCCCATGGAAAAGCTCCATGGAAATTGGAACCCGGGTCTTTGCACATGAACTGGAGAATTTCATATATAATCCAAGTAATATTACATTCAACCAATATGAAGAACCAATAGCAAAAGTTGCTCCTAGGCAACCGATTCCAGATTTAAGAACTAGTAGCCAACAGAAAGCTATGTAGAAACAAAGAGTAATCGAAGAAGTTACAAGAAGTGGATTGGTCAAACTCTGCACACTATAGAATCGAATCAATGCCTGAAGTGTGGCATAACCAAAAAGAGCAGGAATGAGGCACACTGTGATTTTGCCTGCTTCATGTGAAATCAGAGGGTCTTGACCAAGGAAAACGAGCAGCTTGCCCAAGAACATCCACAAAACGCACATAGGAAGACAAGATAAATTAAGACAGAAGATAGCTGTGTGAATTTGAACAGCAAATTTTCGATATTGCTGAACTCCATAGGATTGCCCACATAGAGTTTCCAGTGCACATGACAGTCCATACTGTTTGATGTGTACAGAATACAAATACAACCAATATCAGTATGATTAAAAATTTATAAAAATTCCCCAAAAAATCATAATTATAAGTCATAAAAATGTAACTCTTCATAGCCTTCATGAGCCAGTTTATTTTTCTTGATCTGTGTCTCCAAATATTTTAAGAGGCCCTATGAAACTTTGTATTTTTCCTTTAGTATTTCTTACCCATTTCAATAGAGTTTAAATACTAGAAATATGGGTACATATTTTGACATAAGTGTACATTATTATCTCCATACATTCCATGAGGCAAAAATGATCTAATTTGTTCTCAAATACAGTTTTCATTTGTTCATTTTCTCCCCTAGCGAGATGAAAAGATTATAGTGAGAACTGATCAAAATAGCAGGTGATTCTAAACTATAGTATACAGACCCAGCTGCTAGTTCTCTCCTATCTCCAGTCACCTTCAAAAAGTAGTTCTGCTTTCTATATAAATAAACCTTAAAGAATCTATCCGGTAGTAGACCGACGCCACTTATACCCCTTTTACTCTCTCGTTTCAAATGGAGATTTAGAATCTCACGCCTATAATAGATTTATACATGACATATTGAATCAGATGTAAGATCAACTGGAGAAAAAATTATTGCTTCCTTTATACTTTTGCACACGCCTCAATGAGGAATTCTTTCTAATAGGTTGCATTTAACAGTGACTCTTAATTTCAAAAAGCAAATGGATGACCAGTTAGTTCAAGAGAAGAATGAAAAATAGGAATTAGAAACTTACCATAACACTGAAGCCAGAGACAACACAGAGAGAGATGGCAATTGCAGTACTTGAGAGAGCAAGCTTACCCAAGTGACCCACCATCATCAACGAAATAATTTGCAGAAAGAAGAGTGACCAATTGACAGCCACCATAGGTCCTGATAAATAGCTCACAGCTTTCAATTCTTGAACAAACACGTCCCATGTTAGGCCTAATAAACCAGGATCCAATCTCTTTACCTCCCCACCATTTTCCCCTAAAAGATCCTCTCTTTCCATAATTCTCTAGCTTGACAACTCGTCCGCTCACAGTTACAAATGCAAATTAATTAGCAGAAAGAAGATTGACCAATTGACAGCCACCATAAGTCCTGATAAATAGCTCACACCTTTCAGTTCTTGACCAAACACGTTCCATGTTAGGCCTAATAAACCACGATCCAATCTCTTTACCTCCCCACCATTTTCCCCTAAAAGATCCTCTCTTTCCATTATTCTCTAGCTCTACGACTCGTCCGCTCACAGTTAAAAATGCAAATTAATTAGCACCTGTTTCCAACCTATGAAAGAAGACAAGCGTTTGTGATTTGCTGCGCCGTTTCATGTGGGAGTAAAATAGGATGGTTCATTGGTTTGTCCTCCCGAAACCGCGACAAAATAAACTTGGAAACGTAACGGTGTCTTCTTCTTTTATGGATAAATATTATTTATAATCCCTTTAAGATAAAAGCAGATAGTTTGTTGGCACAAAAAAGAGAAAGAAAAGATGGATAGTTTAAATTTAAGATAAAAAGATAGTGTTATGTTCTGGGAACTGGTTGGACTTGACTAGGTGTCAAGCCTAAAGCCTACGTACCATTTGAAGGGATCAAAGTCCACGTAATTCGAGTTAAACTTGTAGGCGTGAGGCCAAGCGGGTGGTGTGTGTGCTCTGTGTGACTGAATGTAAAGTGAGCATGAGTTAGAACGTGTACACCTGGTTAGTCGACCTCTATATTTATGGAGGTGTTCGAGGTGGATATCCCGGTCTAACGAGATTCCTGGTGTGAGCAATATCCGGGGCCGAGATATCTAGGATCGAGATATTAGGAGCGAATATCGAGGAATGCCGGTTTGGATAGATCCTGTGCTGTTAAGATGCCGAATCTTCCTCCCTGATATGTCTATTATGCTCCCTAGTTCAGTTGGGCCGCGACGTAGGTTTGGACCGTTGGACCGGTCCGCAATAGTTACCCCCCAGCTTGGTCGTTCAGGCCTCTGGACGGCTGAGATGTTCGTTGCCCCCGGCCTTTGTCGGGGTCCGGGGCCTCTATCTCAGCCGGGCCGGCTTGCGGCTATCACAGCCTATAAGGTGGCTTTGAATCTGGTGCCTGGTTTCTCAGGTCTTTGGAAGGCTTAACTCTCATGCCGGGAACGCCATGCTTCAAGTGACCGGGGTGGCTGCTCAAAACGTTCCAGCCCGTGACGCCTGTCGGTGACCCTGGATCCATTTCTTTTGCCCCTTGGCATTCGATCTGTCGCTCGGGATTTCTTCCGCATGCGCCATCATTGCAGTTTTACATTTGGCATGCCCTGATTGGGGAAGCCTACAACCGCCACGTCTGTTCGCGTCCCGATGTTCGTGCGCATTTAATGCTCTTACGTCGTGCTGTTTCAATCCCGTCGTGTCTATGTTGAAAGACCTTTTTGCCCTTGACGCTTGAATGTTCTGGGTTAACCCTTTAAGTAAGTTTCTCTCTTAACTTTTCCCGCTATTCTCATTTCATCGACTTTCCTCTGGTTTCTCTGAGTTCATAGGATCACCTTCTCCATTCGAACCTTTGTCGTTCTCCATTTCCAGCATTCAAGCTTCCCTTGTTTTACTCATACAGGTACTCCGTTCACTTTCTTTTATATTTCTTCGGTATTACTCTGTACTTTTATCGTTTACATTTCCCTCAGACTGTCACCTGCGTTACTGTTCTTCCTCTTTTCTGGGTTGCTTGGTGAACCTTCTGGGTTTTCCTTGTTCTGTCTTATCCTAAATTCGTCCACATTTTCTTTCGACAAACGACCTTTAGTTTCTAGGTCCTTAGTTTCTTCCCATATGGCTAGAGATAGAAACTTTCCTAGGCCCAGAGTAATACTGTCACTTGAAGAAGAGGCGTTTCTTCACACTCGCTTTCCACGGGCCTCCTATTGGGTTCTCAGAAATGAACTTCCCGAAACAGAGAGGATAGCCCCTTTGCGTCGAGGCGGTGTCGGTCGTCTGAGAGGATAGCCCCTTTTCGTCTAAGTTGCTAACAAAACGTTCTTCAGAATTTATTTTTGGTAAATCTAGGGTATAGCAATTTCCTTCACGAAGAGCTTTGAACAATACCTTCAGTTTACCTTTATCGATTGGGAGATCATCTTTGTTGACAATGAGACATTCTTCTGAGTCAAAGATGATCCAGTTGTTCTTATCAGCACTTTGGCTCACACTTAGAAGATTATGACAGAGGCCTTCCACAAGATAAACATCCTTAATCTAAGTCCCATCTTTTGCGCCAACTTCACCAATATCAGTGATTTTCCCTGATTGATTTCCTCCAAAAGTGACTTTGCCGCCGTCTTTTGTTCTCATTGCAACAAACTTGTCTACATCTCCCGTCATGTGTCTGGAGCATCCACTGTCGATATACCACTTGTTGATTCTTGATGCTCTCAAACACACCTGCAAGACCAAAAGAAATCAAGCTTTAGGTACCCATCTTTTTTTGGGTCCTTTGGGGTTAGTCCGGGCTTTAGGAACATGAGTTCCCTTAGGCAGCCACTGATAATTGCCAACTGGCCTATCCCTTCTATCCTTTTTATGAAAACATGATGAAGTACTATGGCCCTTTCGATTATAATAATTGCAATGTGCATACGGGTTTGAAGAATGAATTGTTTTTCGAAAATAGTTTAGATAAGATCTTCCACCAGTTTTCTTCTTACTTTTCTGTTTATCAAACATAGGGTTATATCTTATACCTGAATGATTGTTGGTAAATCTTTGAGCTTTCAAAATTACATTGAGCATTTCACTGCCCTTAGTAAATTTCTCAAGAGATTTTGTAAAATATGAATTTCTTTTCTCCAAATCCACACAATCATCACAGATAAGTTTTGTAGAAGTAAGATTTTCAACTCGTAATTTAAGAGTCATGTTTTCCTTTTTTAGTGATATACACTCCTCCATGAGTTTTTCAAATTCAGATTGTATCTCATTATATTCATCAAATAGTTCATCATAGGTAGGTTGTGGATCATATACCTCACTGTCGTGTTCAACTTGCTCTTCTTCTGCAACGAGACACACATTGGTAGTTTCTTTTTCTTCCTCACTTTCTTCATCTGAAGAACCATCTCCCCATATTGCCGATACGTAGGCTTTCTTTTTAAATTGATATGATTTCTTCTTCTTCTCTTTATCTCCATCTCTTAGTTGAGGACATTCAGATTTGTAATGGCTCGACTTCTCACATTCATAACAGATGATCTGATCTTTATCCTTTAGTTCTCGTCTGTTACTCGAGCTTCCCTTTTGAAATTTGTTTCTGAAACCTTGATCTTTCTTATAAAACTTCTTGAATCTTCGTACAAACATTGTCATCTTATCATCGTCCTCTTCATCCTCATCTTTCTCTTCTTTGTCTTTTACAGCATTAAGAGCAACTCCTTTGTTGCGGTTGTTGCCGCTGTTGACATCGTCTAAGTCCTTCTTGAATTTTAATTTGCTTTCATACTCAGAAAAACTACCAAACAAGGCAGCAACAGAAGCCATCGATTCTCCACGAGCCTCCTCGATTGCAGTAACTTTCGCTTCCCAATCTTTTGTCAGAACATTGAGAATTTTCCTCACCTGAGCCCCTTGATCATATATCTTTCCCAAGGCAGCCGGTTGATTTGTTAGATGAGTGTATCTAAGCTGGAATTCGGCAATGCTTTCTCCTTGCTTCATTCGTAGCAAATCATACTCGGTGGTTAACATATTAATAAGATTTTCTTTGATTCCAGAAGTGCCTTCATACGCTATCTCTAGAGCCTTCCACATTTCCTTTGCAGTTGATGGGTTACAAATTCGAAAGTACTCCTTTTGACTAAGAGCACTTTGAAGCATCAGAATAGCCTTACTGTTGAGAGTGATATTTTTCTTATCATCCTCATCAAACTCAGCTTCCGTCTTTGGAATGGTAATTCCTCCTTTAGTCTTTACAAATACATAGTGATGAGTATATATTTTATGATTAAACAGGTGTATATTTTATGATATTTAATTGGAATCATTGATATTATATACCTATTTAATTATCTTTTATGAAATTTTCCATAATCGAATGAAACTTGGGATCAAAGAATAAATCGATATCAAATCTACTCATATCCTATTTTTATTGTACATGAAATATTAGCTGATTTGGAATGAAGTAGAAAAGGCAATAAGAGGATATGTGATAGGGCAAAACTTTAAGCCTAAAAACTCTGCAAGTGCACGGGCCGTATCAAGTAATAAAGTGATAAGAAAAGTATCGTTCCCACAAGGACTTAGTATCACAAACTTCAGTTGAGTATTAATTTTACAATTTCGTTTAAGTTGAACAAATCAGATTGAATTTAATTAAGAGAAAAGAAATTAAATCTAAAATTAAAATAAACAACTACCACTAATCAAACGAGCAACCTAGAGTCACTAATCCCTTATTTGATTCCTAGATTTTATCCTCACTAAATTAACTTTGACTTAACTTGATAAGCTAATCTAGAGTATTAATGTCTATAAGTGCCTGTCCGTCCACTTATACACCTATCTCAAATAATTATGCAATGCCTCACATAATTAATTAAGATGCAATTCAAATCGGGCTCACTCTAATTTGATTATGCGGAGCTTCTAGGTATATGTCTATCCTAGACACAAATTAGATTAAAATCTAACTTCACATTAAATTTAAACCTAATTCTACATTATTTAATCCCAATGTCAATTTAGGATTCCCTCTTCCAAGTTCAACCCTAAATTCCCAAAACATGCTCAATGGTGGCCACTCACTAAGCAATATCAATAAATACAGGATTAAATAAATTGAATTAAAATTAAGCAAAACTAATTAGAGGGAATAATCTCTAAAATCCAAACAAGTTCATAGGTTCTCTAGATTGAAAAGAAAAATTAGCCACACATGTCTTTATTCAAATCCATAACAAAAAGATAAGATTTCAGGTTCAAAGAAGAAGGAGAGAGAGGAAAGAAAATTTCTCCGTCGCCTCCACAGTCCTTCCGTCCTTCCGTGGGGATGATGAAGAGAACTGAAACGCTCAGCCTCTACTCCTCTGCTTCTTTGTTCCTTCTCGTTCTGTGTCTCCTTGATCTGCCTTCGTCTCTCTCTTTCTTGTCTCTGCCTCCTTATTTATAATTTAGGTCTTGGGTCACTAATTCTCTTTTTCTTATTACAAAGATATCTTATATCTTGTAATTTACTCCATCAGATCACACAATTGATTTTGTTTCTATTTTTCTTGCGGGGGACCATCAAGTTTGGCTGATTGCATATTGATGAGTATATATTTTATGATTAAATAGGTGTATATTTTATGAGATTTAATTGGAATCATTGATATTATATACTACCTCCGGTCCTAATTATAAGAGCTAGTTGACTTTTTTGAAGAGATTAAGGAAGCTAAATAAGTTACTTAATCATTTCATATGTTGTGTATCCTTAGATTATATATTAGTTTATTAGTCAAACTAAATAGTTTGAAGAAAAAAATAAAAATAAGAATATTTTAACGTAATTTAATTAGCTTCCTTAATCTCTTTAAAAAAGTCAACTAGCTCTTATAATTAGGACCGGAGGGAGTACCTATTTAATTATCTTTTATGAACTTTTCCATAATCGAATGAAACTTGGGATCAAAGAATAAATCGATATCAAATCTACTCATATCCTATTTTTATTGTACAGGAAATATTAGCTGATTTGGAATGAAGTAGAAAAGGCAATAAGAGGATATGCAATCAGCCAAACTTGATGGTCCCCCGCAAGAAAAATAGAAACAAAATCAGTTGTGTGATTTGATGGAGTAAATTACAAGATATGAGATATCTTTGTAATAAGAAAAAAGAGAATCAATGACCCAAGACCTAAATTATAAATAGGGAGGCAGAGACAAGAAAGAGAGAGACGAAGGCAGATGAAGGAGACATAGAACAAGAAGGAACAAAGAAGCAGAGGAGTAGAGGCTGAGCGTTTCAGTTCTCTTCATCATCCCCACGGAAGGACGGAAGTACTGTGGAGGCGATAGAGAAATTTTCTTTCCTCTCTCTCCTTCTTCTTTGAACCTGAAATCTTATCTTTTTGTTATGGATTTGAATAAAGCCATGTGTGGCTAATTTTTCTTTTCAACCTAGAGAACCTATGAACTTGTTTGGAATTTAGAGATTATTGCCTCTAATTAGTTTTGCTTAATTTTAATTCAGTTTATTTAATCATGTGTTTATTGACTTAGTGAGTGGCCACCATTGAGCATGTTTTGGGATTTATGGTTGAACTTGGAAGAGAGAATCCTAAATTGACATTGGGAATAAATAATGTAGAATTAGGTTTAAATTTAACGTGAAGTTAGGTTTTAATCTAATTTGCGTCTAGGATAGGAATATACCTAGAAGCTCTGCATAATTAAATTAGAGTGAGCCCGATTTAAAACGCGTCTTATTTAATTGTGTGAGGCATTACATAATTAATTCAGATAGGTATATAAATGGACCGGAAGGCATTTATAGGCATTAATACTCTAGATTAGCTGATTAGATTAAGTCAAAGTTAATTTAGTGGGGATAAAATCTAAGAATCAAATAAGGGATTAGTGGCTCTAGGTTGCTCATTTGATTATTGTGGTAGTTTTCTTATTTTTATTTTAGTTTTAATTTCTTTTATCTTAATTAAATTTAATTTGTTTTTCTTAACTTAAATGAAATTGTGAAATCAATGCTTAACTGAAGTTTGTGATACCAAGTCCTCGTGGGAACGATACTTTTCTTATCACTTCATTACTTGATACGGCCCGTGCACTTGCGGAGTTTTTAGGCTTAAAGTTTGGCCCTATCACATAGTCTCCAGTCTCAAATACTCTCCAAAGACCATATTAAGTAGCCATCACGAACACTCGGAATTTTGCTTTCCAAAAGGAATAGTGTTCAGCGTTGAAGCCAGGAGGTCGATTGACTGAAGCACCGTCAGGTAATATTCCTTCCATGATCTTTCTCGGGATGTTAATCCCAACTGAGAAACCAGTGCTCTGATACCAAATGAAGATGGAATATCACCTAGAGGGGGGCTAAATAGGTGATCTTTATAAATTTAAAACTTTTCTACGGGTCGTAAGCGAAATAGAGACCTATAAGAGAAATGAACACAAGAGAGTTTATCCTGGTTCGGTTTAACACTTTGACCTACGTCCAATCCCTAGAACACCTGGGATTTCACTATCTTTCAAAACAATTACAGACTCTGTAAACGAAAGATGATCCTAACGCTCTCGGATTCCACTCCCCCTTACAAGTTGTAATTAATACACCCACTCTTAAGGTTCCTCAACCTTAAGATACAAACTCAAAGATGAGATACTCCTCACGAGTTGATAGAAATATGAACACTGAAGTACAGACTCAATGGAACAGTTGAAACCACAAATGCTATTAAACTCGAATTGATTGCGCAGAGTTTCGGTAGTTAGAGATTTGAATGCTTTTGATATTTATAGTTGATCGCATTTATGACTGTTGTAGAAGCTTGAAGTTATCTGTTGAGACTCTTCAATTAGCCGTTGAGTGTAATAAATATTTCCGTTAAAGAACGTTTACTCTAACTGCTTCGTATTCTCTGAAAATTCACCGTTGACATTCCTTATTCTATTTGTCTGTTGAGACTCAGTAAGAATGTACAAAGGGAATGGTCGAGTGGCTTTAATGTTGCTCAAAAGGTTTCTTGCCAAAACGGTGAATGTCTCTGTTTTGCATTAAATGTGTTTGACACATGTTGCTTTAATTTGAATTTACCGTTAAACCATATAATAACCTTCTGAAACTCATTAAAAATGATTAGGAACAATAATGGATGAAGATATAATATAAGTAAATCATACCGAAAGATTTAATAGAATTCAGATTATGGTTTTTCAAATTGATGCACATTTGGCTAGAGTCAAGATTTCTGGTTAGAGTCAAGTTTCTCTATAGTTGCACCATTGGCTCGAGTCACAATATTTAGGCTCAAGTCTAAGCCAAAACTGGAGGTAAACTATGTAGGCTGGAGTTAGTTTGTTCAATGAAAAAACACTCTAGGCTGGAGTCAAAATATTCAGGCTCAAGTCTGGATGAAAACTGGAGGCACAATGCATAAGCTAGAGTCAAATTGTCTAATGAAATCACTTTAGGCTTGAGTCACAATATTTTATGCTCAAGTCTAGACCAAAACTGGAGGTATACTATGTAGACTGGAGTTAGCCTGAGTATTTGAAAATAACGGCTAGAGGTTGGCTAGAGTCAATGTTATTAGGCTCGAGTTTAGGGCCTGGCTAGAGTCAACAGAACTTGGCTAGAGTCAGATTTTGCATTCTGACACATTCAGATGGGATATTAACTTGAGTCAGATGAAGTTGGCTGGAGTGTAGGGCTTGGCTCGAGTCAACAAAACTTGGCTAGAGCCAAAGCTTGCATTTTGACAAATTTAAACAGTACATTGGCTTGAGTTAGCTGAAGTTGGCTAGAGCCAATCTGACAGATAAAAAATCAGATCGAATGTTCACAAGGTAAATGAACTTTGTTAATCAAGATTCTTTTACAAAGGTTAGTTATCATCAAAACAAACATTGGGAGCTAACAAATCGAAGAGTTGATTTTGATCATAAATATAAGATACATTTAACATATTTGTCAATCTTTTCTTAATCTACCACTATTGATACTTCCTCAATAATAATCAAGGAGGAGAGGAAATGAGAGAAGTAAAGAAGATGATTAGAGTGTTTAAAAAATGTATCTTATATTAACTAACTAAATTAACTTCTACAATCGAGTTAAATTATATAAATATATCTTATATTAATGACATAAAAAAATACATAGATAAACTTAAAACTTAAACGGTAAAAATTTGGTCTAGTAATGTAGAAGAATAAAAATAATTTAATTTATAAAAGATTTTAATATTAATTTTATAAAATATTAAATATGAGTAATCTATTTCTTAATTAAAATAGAGACCGAGAATAAAAAAGGATAGAAAAACTTTTGAGAATACCTGATCCAATGACATGATCCACATAAAAATTAAATTGTTCTGGTCCTTCTGGAAACCCACGTGCCTATTATGGCCGATCTTCAGAGATCTTCCTATTCATTACACCAAAACTAACCATTGGATTGTGGTTATGAATTCTAACCCTTCTCCCCACCGCCAAAGCTTCCAGAAAACCTTCTCCAGATTGCTTGGTCCCTTGAGAATGACTTTAAAGATATCACTTTTGAAGCCTGGCGGGAGAAAAGTTGGCTTGACGATCTTCAAAACTTTAAAGATTCTGCTTTGGAGTGGAATGAAAACCGTGTGGGGAACTTCACCAAGAAGGAAAAAGAGTTGATGAGGCAGTTGGAGGGCATTGATAGATGCAGAAAAATGAACCTTCAAACTGGTCTCTTTCGTCTCGAAAGGAAGCTTTAGGAAGAATATCATAAAGTGGAAACTCAGGAAGACATTGTCTAGTTCCAAAAATCTAGAAGTAAATGGTTTTAAGGGGGTGACAGAAATACAAGGTTTTCTCACGCCTCAACTATGGTTAAAAGGAAGAAGCAAAGAATTAGTGGCATTAACAATGACGAGGGGGAATGGATTGAAGACCATGAAACCTTGAAATTGATGGCCCATGATTTCTTTAAAATTCTTTACACGAGGGATGTTATTGTGAGGGACCTTGAGGGGTGGTGCTCCAACTTCCCTTTAATGGATGATATTACGCTTCGTTCTCTGTCTAGAAATGTGTGCAAGATTGAGATAAAAAGTACGGCCTTTGCTATGGGAGCCTTTAAAGCCTTGGTTCCGGATGTCCTCCAGGCTCATTTTTTCCAGTGTCAGTGGGCAGTTGTGGGTGATAAAATTTGTGATTTCATTGAAAACTGCTTCATCAACCCCTCCAACTTGTCTGGCATTAACCAATCCAAAGTGGTTCTTATTCCCAAAGTTGACAATACTGTTTCATTGAAGGAATTCCGCCCCATCTCTCTATGCAATATGAGTTTCAAGATTATTACTAAACTTCTTGCTAATAGGTTTAAGGGGATCATGCCCCACCTTATTAGTCAAGAGCAATGTAGCTTTATTGCTAACAGATCTAGCTGTGATAATATCCTCATTGGCCAAGAAATCATCCACTCCATGAGAATTTCCAGGAGAAAGAAAGTTTTTGTGGCTATTAAAATTGATATGGAGAAAACGTTTGACAAGTTAGACTGGGGGTTCATTCAAAATTCTCTCGAGTGTCTTAAATTGGAGAATTACCTCATTGAGCTCATTATGGCTTGCATCTCCACTACTTCTATGTCTATTCTTTGGAATGGTGACAAAAGCCCGAGCTTCATCCCATCTAGAGGAGTTAGACAATGAGATCCCCTGAGCCCTTATATCTTTGTCCTATGTATGGAGCACCTGGGCCATTCAATTAAGGCTGAATGTGAGGCCTATTGTTAGAAGCCTTTTCTCTTCAAGTGTGGCAGCCCCCAGATTTCTCTTCTATTCTTTGCCGATGAACTCGTCCTTTTCACCGAAGCTTCTAATAGCCAAATGCTTCAAGTTCGAAAAGTAATGCAAAGCTTTTGTGAAGTCTCAGGGCATAGAATCAACCTGGATAAATCCCATATGTTCTGCTCTAAGAAAGTCCATTTCAACGGGACTCTTGAGCTGAGCCAGCTTCTTGGGATAGGAATCACTGCAGACCTTGGTAAATGCTTGGGGGTTTTGATTATCCATAAAAGAGTTTCCCAGGTCACCTATTATCCTATTGTGCAAAAAGCTAGGAAAAAGCTGTCCACATGGAAGAGTAAATTCTTACTATTGCAGGACGCTTGGTGCTCATCAAGTCTGTTCTCTCCTTCCTGCCCAGTCATTGCATGCAATCCACTCTTCTTCCTATATGTACTATTAGAAAAATCGAGAAAATTTCTCAGAATTTCCTTTAGTCTTAGGAAGAAGATGTGAAAATAATGCATCTTATTGCTTGGGAAAAAAACTACTCAAGCTAAGAAGCAAGGGGGTCTAGGTTTCAAAAACCTCCGTCACCAGAATAAAGCTTTCATCATGAAACTCTACTGGAGCCTTCTAACCAGGAAAGATACCCTTTATACATTTGCGGTAACCTTCACATGCTTAATGTCTCTAGGAAGAGAAACTCCTCCCCTCCTTGGCAAGCAATTGTTGAAGTTGGGAGAAGTTCCTTGGCGGTGTTGGCAAAAAGGTCAATAATGGGGAAGATACAAAGTTCTGGACTGACCTCTAGCTCCCCCTCGATCAGCTTATTATATCTCATGTCCAGCATCCCTCTTCTTTTAACAAAGACGAGACAGTTAAATATCATCTTTTGTTTAACGATCAGTGGGACTACCATAGATGGATTGGAATTCTCCCCAAGGGTCTTATTAATACCATTTCTAAGATGAACACCCCCTCTAATAACTCCCTTGATTACTTTACTTGGAGACCTGCTAAGGATGGGGTTTTCTCTGTCAAATCGATCTACCATTACCTTTCCAACAGAGAAGGAGTGACCACTAATAACTTCTAGTCCTAACTATGGAAATGGAAAATCACCGAAAAAATCAAATACTTTATGTGGCAAATTGGTCACAGCAGGCTTGTCACCAATTCTCTTCGGGCTAAAAGGGGCCTTACCAATGATCATAGTTGCCCTTTCCATTCTAACAGTGAGGAAAGTGTGATCCACATTATTCATGATTGTTAGCAAGCTAAAAGCTTTTGTAAACAAATTTTAAAATCTGACTATTTCTCTTAGTTTTTCTCTGGCAGCTTGCAGGTTTGGCCTAATTGGAACACTAATCATAAACTCGGAAAAGGAAGATTTCAAAATTTCTCTTGGCCAAGAATCTGCAGGCTGGGGTGCTGGTTTCTTTGGACATCCAGATGTAAATTTATTTTTCAGGGCGAGAGTACAGATGCTAGGGAGATGCTGTATCGGTGCAACTATCTCCTCACAGAGAATGGAGCGAACCAAAAGCTAAAGCGTCAAATTTTCCAACTGGACCAGTTACACGAGGATTTGTGGACCCCCTCCTACTAATACTGTCCACATTGATGCGGATGGATCGGTGCATCAACTGTTGGGATCTATACACGCAGCAGAATCATAAAATTTTTATGAATCCCATCGAAGGATCTATCAACGGTGTTTAAATCAAGATTCTTTAGAAAAGTCGTACCTATATGAAGGGATGAGAGTTTCGTTCAATACGGTCTGGTGCGCATCTCCCTCTTCATGTGTCTCGGCCGTCGTACATCTTGAACGTGGTGCCATCTCGTTCAATCAAACAGGAGCAGAACTTTCGAATCTCCTCCCTCTACCGATATCCACATGAACAGCACTAAAACATGGGCGGCAGTGTGCTAGCGCCTTCAAACCTTGCATCTCTTTTTTCTCTCTCTAGGGTTTCTTGCGGCTTCTCTTATTCATCCGTGTGTTTAATACGACTAAATCAATATCTATTTATAGAGTTTCTAAAACCCTAATAAGCCATATTAAAATATTCAAAATTAATCTAATTAATCTTTAATTCGAATCAGAATTAAATCAATACATTAATTAAAATCTGTCAAACAGATCTAAGCAAATATATTTATTTAATTCGAATTATGAGTCTACAGATTTAATTGATCTTTATGAATTAAAGATCAATTAAATCTGAGATATGATATCTTTCTATTTAATTAAGTTTGAGATACCATATCTCAATTTAATTAAATTTGAGATACTATATCTTTATTCGAAAATTAAATCTGAGATACAATATCTCAATTTATTATAGTTATTTAATTTATCAAATAAATTAAATGCTATACATAATAATATTGTTATCTATAAATAATATCATTATTATTTTCGAATTTATATTATACTATACTATACTATAATATGATATATATATATATATATATATATATATATATATATATATATATATATATATATATATATATATATCTCAACCCTAGATTAATAGTATTCATTAAATCTTAGACATTTCTAAGATTCAATGAATCTAGACACTGT
Source organism: Acacia crassicarpa (assembly GCA_034222035.1). NCBI lineage: Eukaryota > Viridiplantae > Streptophyta > Magnoliopsida > Fabales > Fabaceae > Acacia > Acacia crassicarpa. Next base: position 24,964,130 of record JAWXYG010000010.1, on the reverse strand, counting down.
TGCTCGTGTTGGGTTATTCTTATATGCGACCCTGCAGGCCCATATGAGATTGGTAGCAGGCCAATATTGTACCAGCCCACAAGTCGCAAGTGGCCTCTAACAAGACATTGCGACTACCCAATTCATATGGGGATCGACGATATGATGCTACCTATGATACAACCATGTCACGTCCCTTTTGTCACGCGATAATTTGGTCAAGGATGAGGCATGAATAATGTCAACTTCCTGTTCTTGACTATTATTTTCTCGATTCTCGAGTAGTCTAATAATGGAAACTCCTTTCCTTCGTAGTATGGCCATACATTTCTCAGACTCACTCATCGAGGGGTCCAGTATTATTTCTCTACAAATGTGAGGGACAAATTCCATCTTGACCATTCACATTCCTCTACATGAAAACCACTGATTCCAATCCAAGTCTTTATCATCACTCGGTCAAATGTGACTTTTGATTAGGTCAAAGATTAGCGACTCATCATGTAGGAATCCATGATGATCTTAGGTCAAAAGGCATTGTAACGCGGTTATATATGAGATAAGCTTATGACTAATTAAATCCATGCGGCTTTCTCATAGTGGGTCGGTCCAGCACCTTGTAGTCTTACAAGTGCCTATGACTTTGATTCGTATCTCCATACCTCATCAAAGTCATACTAGTCTTATTTCATCTTCGCTCCCACGTAGATGACTGACTAGGGACATTTAGGATAATCTATAAGATATATCCAGGGATACAGTTATCACTATAAACATGCAAATAAAATGATAACTAAAGGAGAATACTTTAAATAACATAAACGTTTAAGGTACAATGACTTGCCCTTAAGGCATAATTTCCAACATCAACAACATCAAGTAGATTGTGGGGGAGTGATAAGAAATTCCCGAGGAGAATGGTTGATGGGTTTTCACAAAGACCTTGGCCTTCGTTTAAGGTACAATGACTTGCCCTTAAGGCATAATTTCCAACATCAACAACATCAAGTAGATTGTGGGGGAGTGATAAGAAATTCCCGAGGAGAATGGTTGATGGGTTTTCACAAAGACCTTGGCCTTCATTCTGTCATTGAAGCTGAAATTTATGCTATCCTATTAAGGTTACAAATTGGTCTCCAGATGAATTTTCAGAGAATTGCCGTTGACTCTGATTCTCTTGATATTGTCAATATCCTAATGAGAGATTCTCCTACTAATCATCCCCTATAAGACATTATCGAGGAGGCTAGGGATCTTCTTTTCCGGCATTGGGATGTGGAACTTCACCATATTTCGAGAGACAATATCTCCTATGCTGATTTTATGGCAAAACAGGGTCACAATGATGCTGTTGGTGCTGATGTAGTTATGAGCCCTTCTATCCCCGAATGATGCCTTGATATGGTTTTGAAGGATAAGTGTTTCTGTTGGTTTTCTTTTATTATTTTGCTTTCTTTGTTGTATTAAGGGCTAGTGATTTATAAACTAGTTCCTTTCCTTTGTCAAGCTTCGGCTTGCCTGTATTATCCAAAAAAAAAAAAAAATTTACACCAAAACTAAATGAATTAAGAAAGACCAACGTGTTGTGTATAATGGAAAGGGCGAATATTCTTTCATAATGTAGTGAATTAAGGTTCAAATTCTTATTAGAAAAGATGACTATATTTAGTATTCGACAACGCCTCAAATAAAATCATTCCTATGCTTAATAGATAAAAATAATTATAAATAGTATTAATCCATGTGATTGAAAAATTAAAGATGAGAATTTTTTGTAGTTTTTTATTCCGATTCATCAATTTGTTTTTAATTGACACTGATTTCTATTTTCTTGGGAAAAATTATAATAAAGGACCTATGATAAATAATATTTATTAAGAAAAACCATAAAAGGAGTAATTATTTCGAAGGACCATAAATTAAAATATTAAAAGAGAAAGACTAAATTACCCTTATCCAAATTTCCTATCTTTTCTCTAACCGAATTTGGAGCGATTTTTTATTATTTTATTATTTTTATTTTTTTAACTAAGGATTTGGAGTGATTGATGATTAATAACAAATATGTATCAATTCAAATTACCTCATTCTTCCAAAACAAGGCAACTTCACCTTCAATAGACTAGTGGTCATTTTGCCTGAATTTGCATAACCTCAGAAACACAGCGTTGTTCAGCGGTCTTGAGTTTTATCGGAGCAGATCGATGAAACTTACCAGATCTGCTCTTCACCCGTGTGAATGGACCAAATCCAGAGGAAAGAGAAGTCGATCTTTCAGCCGTCTCGTGTTCGAGTTTCATCGGAGCAGATCGAGCTTCATCGGTGCTTCAGCGACACTCCATTGTTGTTTCGCCGTCACGTTTTCATCGGAGCAGATCGGAGGAGAGAAGATGATGAAGAAGGAGGATCCGGTGAAGAGCAAGGAGGATCCAATGGAGAGGATGAAGAAGACGAGGGAGACGATGAATAAGAGAGGGAGATGATGAATGAATGAGAGAGGGAGACGATAAATGAGAGAGGGAGACGGCATTAGGTTTATCTTTAACGGCATTGTGCCCAATTATCATTTTAAAAAGTTGGTTGGTATTTTAGGTTCACATAAGAGTTTATTGTGTTGGGTGCTCATGAGCCAATAGTTTATTGGTAAATTTGCTCTTAAACCGTTTTGATTTTGAAGTTATAAAAAATTTCTTACTTTAAAATTTAAATAGCATATAATCGTATAAACTTGTGCATTTGATCTCTGCAAACCAAATAGTGTGTAAGCAACTAAGCATGGATGATATTTGCTTAGATTATTATATCTCGCTTTATACAGTACTTCAAGTAGAGCCTAATAACAAATTTTTTTTTTTTAAAAAAAAAGCGCCGTTTTTTTTTTTAAAAGTCTTTTTAAAAAAATAAATAAATAAACAAAACTTGTTTAAAAATCTGTTTTCTTTTTTGTTCAAAAAAAAAAACCACACATAGATTTTTTAAAAATTAAAAAATCAAAATAGTTTTTAGGTGTTTTCTTTTTGTTTTTCTATTTCTTAATTTTTGAGTCTGCCACTTGTCTGCTATCGAGACCACACCATTGGTGTCAACCATTGCCACGACATCATCAGCAATGACTACCGCTAAGTCACCAACGGCAACGGCCACCACTGCCCCCCGTTGTTTCAAAAACTCTATTTGTTTTTGTTTTTTATTTTTTTTCTAAAATAGTTTTATAAAATTTGTTTTTGTTTTCTATTTTTTTTTCCTAAAACAGTTTTATAAAATTATTTTTAAAAACAAGTTTCGAAATAAAAAATAAACAAAATATGTTTGAATAGTTGTTTTAAAAAAATATTTTTTTTGGTGGTGACCGTTACTTGCGATGATGTGGTGGCTCACATTGCAGAAGGTGACGTGGTGGTGGTGGTCAATATCGGAGGTGTGATGTTGACAGTAGATAGATCATAGGGAAAAAGACGAATAAATACCATTTGAATTTGTAAAACCCCCAGAAGCCCGCCGAATTTGTTAAAAGACTAAGAGGTGACAAAGACTTTTGAGGGTTATGCAAATTTAGGTAGAATGACCATAATGCCCTTCCTTTCCTCTGCTTTCCTCTCTCCTCTCTCTCTGAACTAGGCCGTTCCTCTCTAACCCAACCTAGTCTCGTCGTGACTGCTGACGAGGCACATTCGCCACCGTCTACCTCCGCACTCAACGCCAACGCCGCACTGCCACCTCCTGGACGCCGCACCGCCACCTCCTGGACGCCGCACCGGCGATGAAAAAAGAAAACTGAAACATTGAAAAAAAAAAATTGATTGGTCCATCGGAAGAAAAAGAAATTGGAAGAAAGAAAGGAAAGAGAGGCGTGAAGGAAGGAAGAGGAAGGAAAGAAGAAGGAAAAAGAGGAGGCAAAAAAAAAAAAAAAAGTCACAGTGAGTGACTAGCTCGAGTGCACTGGAAGTGCGCACTTCCAGTGCACTACTGTGATTTTTTTTTTTGGCCTCCTTCTCTTCATCCATCTTCTTCCTTCCTTCACACCTCTCCTTTCTTCCTTTCGGCTAGTTTCTTCTTCCAATTTCTTTTTCTTTCGATCGACTGATCAATTTTTTTTTCTTTTCAGTTTTTTTTTTCTTTTTCATTGCCGGTGCGGCGTCCAGGAGGTGGCAGTGTGGCGTTGGTGTTGACGGCGGAGGTAGACGGTGGCGAATGTGCCTCATCGGCAGTCACGGCAAGACTGGGTTGGGTTAGAGTGGAACAACTTGGTTCAGAGAGAGAGGAGAGAGTAAGGCAAAGGAAAGGAAAGGAAAGGAAGGGCATTATGGTCATTTTGCTTGAATTTGCATAACCCTCAAAAGTCTTTATCACCTCTTAATCTTTTTACAAATTTAGCAGGCTTCTGGGGGTATTGCAAATTCGAATGATATTTATTCGTCTTTTTCCCTAGATCATGGCCTTAAAAGTTAGAAATAAGAAGGGGGAAAAAAGAAGAAAACACTTAAAAATTATTTTTGTCTTTCAGTTTTTAAAGACAATTTTCTGTTCTTACCATTTAAAAATAAATTATTGAGCATAATTTTCCAAATAAGTTTCATAATTTTTTACAAGTAAAAATAAAAATAAAACTAACCCAGATTTTTTTAAAACAACTATACAAACAGTTTTTTTTTTAAAAAAAACTTGTTTTCAAAATTTTTTTTATAAAACTGTTTTCAAAATAAACAAATAAAAAATAGAAACAAACAAGCCCTTTCTGTTTTTTTCCAAAAAAGTTTTATAAAATTGTTTTTAAAAACAAGTTGTGAAAAAGAAAAAAATATGTTTAGATTGTCATATGGCCACTGCCTATAGTTGGCACTGGTGGTTTGGCGTCGATACAAAGTAGGGTTGTGCAATTACCACATGGGCTACCTGATGGTCAGCTCGTAGCTCGCCCATCTACTTCTTAAGCCTATAACTGTCAAATGCCCACTAAAGACCACATCAAATGGGTTGGGCTACACCGGTATGGGTTTGAATGGGCCAAGCAACTCGATAGTGCATTTAAAAAATATATATATATAGGGTAAAGGTGCAGATTTGCCAACCAACTATTACCCGAGGAGCATCTGGGCCAACTAACTATTGAGGGGACCAAAATTACCAATCAACATTTAAAAAGTGATTAAAAAAAAACAATTTGGAGCAGATTTGCCAACGAACTATTACCCCATCACTGTCTTGGAGTCTCCGTCTTCCATCGACTGTTATAGTGTCAGTGACGTCGGCATTTCCAAAGCTTCTATTGTTGCTGGGTGTTCCACTCACCCTCTTGAACTCATTCAGTAGCCCACAGCGTTCGACTGGCACGCACCTTGCACCCTGATTACATCCCTCCGATGCCACAAGCAGCAACCGCTGCTGTCGCAATGCCTACTCCCATGGGTTCCATCTCTATTGGTGTTTTCCTTTTCCAACAAGAAGGCTTAACCGCTTTTTTTTTTTTCCAGCGTTTCCTCCACCGTCCTACGCCAGTGCCTCACATTTTAACTTAATTTTGATAGTTGTTTTCTTTTTTAATAGTTATTTGATTTTTTTTTCATTTTTTAATTGTTGATTGGCAATTTTGGTCCCTTCAATAGTTATTTGGCCCAGACGCTCATCGAGTAATAGTCGATTGGCAAATCTGCACCTTCACCCAAAAATATATATGGAGCTACATTTTTACTACATTGTTGCCACTAATTTCTTAATAAAAATTTAAAAAATTAAATATTGGATTTTATTAATTCAAATATTCCTAGATTCCTTCATCAAACTCCACCTCCTACCTAAGAGGAGGCAGTTGATCAATGATAAAAAGGTTACTACATACTGATGAGACAATTTAGCTAATTGATCAGCTAACCTAATATCCTCTCTAATCGTGTGACAAAGAATGACTGGCAAACCCCTATGCATAACAAACTTAATATCAAATTTGACTTATTGCTCAATTTTGCTCATCATTTTCAGCTAACAATCTTCCCTGAAAAATTCTCTCCCTTGCATTTCTAGCCTGCAAATTCAGAGCATCCAGCAATAAGGACATATCAAAACAGTAAAATGTTAAAAGCTGATACAGAATAATCTTGGCAAGATTAGTACATGAACTATCAGCTAAATTTTAAAAAATTGCTCAAGAGTACAAAAAAGTACGCATAAAAAGTATAAAAACTTGGGCATCAAATTTCAAGATGTAATGATCAAATAGTAGTCTTGAAGGTGAAGAGCTCAAACCTCTTTTTTCCAATCTGTACAACTTATTATGATAGACAGCAAAACCAATTGGCTTATTGAACCAATCATTATCCCAATCCAAAGGCCTTTTGCTTGCATGCGTACCCAGAAACCCAACGTTGCAGCTATGGGAAGGCCAAGAGCATAGTAAGATCCAAGATTCACATATGCCCCTACCTGCTGCAAACCAATTCCAGTAGCAATACCTGTTTTGAAACAGGAACCAAATTATATGTTGTATAGCTTTATCTCAGAGTATATTACAAGAAAACAATGTCCATTGAATAAAACTCCCTCGTTCCTAAATATAAGATTTAGTAGTTAGGTTTGTTTTAGTTCGGAATGTAAAAATTCAGTCCTTTGTCTCCCGAGCTTATAATTTGTTATTCTAAATTGCCTCCCTATTGATCACACACATTAAGGAGGTAGGTTTCTATGGAGGGATAATTTCCAATGCGAATGGGGAAATCAACACACATTTTTTACAAGTGATTAATTTAACTAATTTTCTTAATCTTTGAAAATGAGTTATTCAGCTCTTACATTTAGAACTAGAAGGATTAAAAAAGGGATGGAGAGAGCTAACCTGAAACAGTGCCATGTAAGGAGTCCACTATAACATATAGACATAATAGAGGAATCATATCTGTGAAATAGGCCACAACATCCCCATCACTGCTAAAAACATAACCTAAAACATTTTTTCCGGCAAACATGATCAAGCTCATCAAAAGAGCCTCAAAACAAGTTAGAAACATAGAAGTAAAAACAGCTACACGTGCCGATCGTGGATTTCCAGCTCCTAATGCATTTGAAACTCTAGTGCTGAAAATTGTAATGACAAGAGAATCCAGAAGTAAAATTACATTAATATACTGTTAGAGACTTCATCAAATGGATGTGTGTTCATACACCAAGGAATTTTATATGAAACAAACCTTGCTGCTGAGCCAATTGCCTCTGGAATGGTATAGAGTGTTGTGGTGGTTGATACACTGATCATAAAAGGAACACGTTTTTATCATTATTTGACTAGTTCTACTTAGATTTCAGAAGCAGGAAAACAGAGAAATAAAGATATATACCATACGGATAAGATTGAAGTTTCAAGCTCTGGATTTGGCAGAAGACCGGAAATCAAGGTAAGCAGCTCAAATGACCACCATTCAAGGCTGAAATTTTTTTTCCCCATCAATCTTTAGTAGACATACAAAGTCACACAAAAATATAAGATTGGCTCTGTGGGGAAGAAAGTTACCAAATCATTCCAGCAGAAGGAACAGCAAGACCAAAGAACTCCCTAATCCCAAGGAAAAGCTCCATGGAAATTGGAACCCGGGTCTTTGCACATGAACTAGAGAATTTCATATATAATCCAAGTAATATTACATTCAACCAATATGAAGAACCAATAGCAAAAGCTGCTCCTAGGCTACCAATTCCAGATTTAAGAACTAGTAGCCAACAGAAAGCTATGTGGAAACAAAGAGTAATCGAAGAAGTTACAAGAAGTGGATTGGTCAAACTCTGCATAATATAGAATCGAATCAATGCCTGAAGTGTCGCATAACCAAAAAGAGCAGGAATGAGGTACACTGCGATTTTGCCTGCTTCATGTGAAATCAGAGGGTTTTGACCAAGGAAAACGAGTAGCTTGCCCAAGAACATCCACAAAACGCACAGAGGAAGACATGATAAATTAAGACAGAAGATAGCTGTGTGAATTTGAACACCAAATTTTTGATATTGCTGAGCTCCATAGGATTGCCCACATAGAGTTTCCAGTGCACATGACTGTCCATACTGTGTTTGATGTGTACAGAATAAAAATGCAACCAATATCAGTATGATAAAAAAATTATAAAAATTTCCAAAAAAAATCATAATTATAAGTCAAACAATGGGACTCCTCATAGCCTTCATGTAGCCAGTTTGTTTTTCTTTTTATTTTTCTTAATCTGTCTCCAAATATTTTAGGAGGCCCTATGCAACTTTGTATTTTTCCTTTAATATTTCTTACCCATTTCAATAGAGTTTAAAAACTAGAAATATGGGTACATTTTTTGACATCAGTGTACATTATTATCTCCATACGTTCCATGAGGCAAAAATGATCTAATTTGTTCTCAAATAGCGTTTTCATTTGTTCATTTTCTCCCCTAGTGAGATGAAAAGATTATATTGAGATCTGATGAAAATAGCAGGTGATTCTAACCTATAGTATACAGACCAGCTGCTAGTTCTCTCCTATCCCGGTCAACTTCAAAAAGTAGTTCTGCTTTCTATATGAATAAACCTTAAAGAATCTATCAGGTAGTCGAACCAAACCACCCCACTTATACCCCTTTTCTCTCTCTTTTCAAATGGAGATTTAGAATCTCACGCCTATAATACATCTATTATACCTTTTATTCGGATGTAAGATCAACTGAAGACAAAATTATCGCTTCCTATATACTTTTGCACACGCCTCAATGAGATATTCTTTCAAATAGGTTGCATTTAACAGTGACTCTTAATTTCAAAAAGCAAATGGATGACCAGTTAGTTCAAGAGAAGAATGAAAAATAGAAATTAGAAACTCACAATAACACTGAATCCAGAGACAGCACAGAGAGAGATGGCAATTGCAGTACTTGAGAGAGCAAGCTTACCCAAGTGACCCACCATCATCAACGAAATAATTTGCAGAAAGAAGAGTGACCAATTCACAGCCACCATAGGTCCTGATAAATAGCTCACAGCTTTCAATTCTTGACCAAACACGTCCCATGCTAGGCCTAATAAACCACGCTCCTCTCTCTTTACCTCCCCACCATTTCCCTCCAAAAGATCCTCTGTTTCCATTATTCTCTAGCTCTACGACTCGTCCCTCACAGTTACAGATGCAAATTAATTAGCACCTGTTTCCAACCCTATGATAGAAGACAAGCTTTCTGTGATTTGCTGCGCCCTTTTCATGGGGGAATAAAATAGGATGGTTCATTGGTTTGTCCTCCCGAAACCGCGACCAAATAAATGAACCCTAAGGGTTTCTTCTTCTTTTATGGATAAATATTACAGTTAACTCTCATTTTTTCGCAGAAGTTTTGTCATAGGACCATTGGCACCCGGAAATTATTCATTGATCATTTTTATCACGGAATTTTAGAAAATGGAGCAACTTCATGGCGGTTGATGACTATTAAGTCCGTTAAATCCACGTGACACCCATTGTTAGAATTTATGAGAAAATGCCAGCGCCTTAATAGCGCAGTGGCATGGGAACAGTATTAATTGGTCTCTCTCCCCTATGTCTAAGGTTCGATCCCTGCCCCTTTCTTACTATGATGTATCAAAAAAAGAATTTAGGAGAAAACCCCATAGGTTATGAATAAAAAGAAGGATGAAAAAGAAGAGGAAAAAGTAAGAAGGAATGTGTGTGTGGATAAGAGTCCCACATTACTTGGTTGGAGAAAAGTTGGAGGCCTATATAAGCTCCAACTTGGCTCCTACTAATTGGGCTCTTGGGCCAACCCATTTTTGTGGAGGGGTGAGGACTTAGGTGACCCTTGGTCCACCATACACATGCGTTGCCACCGTCACACTTGGTTCTTAGTTTGGTCCGCGCGTGTGTGAAATAAAAATTAATTTTTTATTACAAGTTCGCAGCAACAGACAAGTCCATCTGATTGGGGTTTTTCAAAGTTTATAAATAGGGCGCTCTAGTCACAGAAAGTCTATAAATAGGGCACCCTAGTCACAGAATAATATCCCAATTTTCTACATACACTCTCTCTGCATACTGCATATACATTATGTGCGTTCTGAAAGCAGACTCGTTGGATTCGCTTGGGCTTCAGACAGACAAAGCCATCTTTCTGGAGACGAATAATCCGCTCTATCCTGGGAGGCAATTGCTTAGAAACCTTCGGCATCCGTATTGAGGGAGCAAAATTGTCTCAAGGACACAACGAAAGTTGGGCCCGGATTTCTGCATAGTTCATTACCTTTTTTCGGCAATCTTGTAAGTTCGTTTATAGTTTTTTATATTATACAGACTTGTTGTATGTTCTCTGCATGTTCTATTTAATTAATACAAATTCTTGTTATACTATTATGTTTACTGTATAGTCAATTTCTACCTACTCAATACATTAGACACAACAATCTTAAGACAATTTTTGTGATTGAAATCATTTTATAGTAATTTATATCATTGTTGATTTCACGTTGGTAGCATATTGATTTGAATCTGTGTTTACTTCTTGTGAATATTATTATTATATTGTTTGTGGATTAATCTATGTGATTAATCAAAGTTTTTGTTTTAACAACAAAGATGGCAAGTACAAGTACCAATCTGATTAACCCAAGTGGTCTTGTTCCAATACATTGTGAAAAACCAAAAAAAATCAATGGGAATGATTTTAAAAGATGAAAACAGAAAATGTTTTTCTATTTAACCACATTGAACTTGACATGGTTTCTCATTGAAGATGCTCCAAAATTGGAAGAAGGACAACCGGCTGACAAGGAAAAGATTGTTGCGATAGATGCTTAGAAGCATTCTGATTTCCTTTGTAGAAACTACATTCTCAATGGTGTAGACAATACATTGTATACTGTATATAGTGCTTTGGATACAACTAAAGCATTATGGGAGAGTCTGGACAAGAAGTACAAAACTGAAGATGCTGGATTGAAGAAATTCATAGTTGGCAAATTTCTGGACCTCAAGATGTTTAACTCTAAATCTGTGGTAATTCAAGTTGAAGAACTTCAATTGATCGTGCATGAGATTCATGCTGAAGAGATTTCTCTTAGCGTGTCTTTCCAAGTTGCTGCATTTATTGAAAAATTGCCACCATCTTGGAAGGACTTTAAGAATTACCTCAAGCACAAGCGTAAGGAGATGTCACTTGAAGATTTAATTGTTAGATTGAGAATTGAAGAAGACAACAAGATTTCTGAAAAGAAACTTGACAGCAATCCTATAGTTTCAAAGGCCAACATTGTGGAAGATGGTCTGAAGCCCAAGAAACGAAAATGCTCTAATGAGGGATCATTCAAACAAGGTCATAGCAAAGGCTCTAGCAAAGGCTAGAAATTCAAAGGCAAGTGTTATAATTGCGGGAAGCTTGGCCACCGTGCTAAGGAGTGCAAGAAGCCAAAAAATCTCAAGAAGAAGAACACCGAAGCCAATATGGTTGACAATGCCATTGATACGATGGATAATATGAGTCTTTCAGCAGTTGTAATGCAATGTACCTTGGTTGGAAATACCAAGGAGTGGTGGGTGGACACTGGTGCCACTAGGCATGGATGTGCAAATAAGTGGATGTTCTCTTCTTATACCCCTGTGAAGCAAGATGAACAACTGTATATGGGAAATTCTTCTTCTTCAAAGGTTGAAGGTTTTGGGAAAGTGGTTTTGAAGATGACGTCTGGAAAAGTCGTGACACTTAATGATGTGCTTCATGTGCTTGATATTCGCAAGAATCTGATTTCTGGATCCCTCTTAAGCAAGAATGGTTTTAAGCTTGTATTTGTTTCTGATAAGTTTATACTTTCTAGGAATGATATGTATGTTGGAAAAGGTTACCTTAGTGAGGACTTTTTCAAAGTTAATGTAATGGTTGTCACCAATAACGATGCTATTAATAATAATATTGCTTCTATCTACATACTTGAGTCGTCTAATTTATGGCATCAAAGATTAGGACATGTTAATTATAAATCAATTAAAAATTTAATACATTTAGATCTATTGCCTAAAGTTGATTGTTCAAATAAAAATAAATGTCAAGTATGCATTGAATCAAAATTTTTTAAGTTATCGTTTCCTCCTGCTGAAAGATCAACTGAGTTGTTAGATTTAATACATACTGATATATGTGACATGAAATCTGTACCATCTACGGGTAATAAGAAATATTTTATTACATTTATTGATGATTGCAGTAGATATTGTTATGTGTATTTGCTTAGTAGTAAACATGAGACTATAATTGCTTTTAAACAATATAAAATTAAAGTTGAAAATCAACTTAACAAGAAGATTAAAATAGCAAGGAGCGATCGTGGGGGAGAATATGATGGCCCCTTCGAGGGATTTTGTATAGAATCTGATATTATACATCAGACTACTGCTCCTTATACTCCACAGTCAAATGGGATTGCAGAGAGGAAAAATCGAACATTAAAAGAAATGATGAATACATTATTAATTGAGTCTGATTTACCACAAAATTTGTGGGGGGAAGCCATTCTAACGGCTAACTTTCTAATCAATAGAGTGCATCATAAAACGATAAAAAACATACCATACAAAATATGGAAAGGAAAAAAACCTTCCTTAAAATACTTGAAAGTGTGGGGGTTTTTGGCAAAGGTTGAGATTCCCAAATCTAAATGGTTAAGAATCGGACCTAAGACAGTAGACTGTGTGTTTATTGGCTATGCTCATAATAGTACTGCATATCGTTTCCTGGTTTATAAGTTCGATGTATCATATATCCATGTGAACACGGTTATTGAGTCAAGGAACGCTAGGTTTTTTGAAACATATTTCCGTACAATAAAAACAATGATAATAACAACACAGTGATATCTCAGGATACTGTGACTAATGATAATCTTGGAGAGGAGGAACCTAGACGGAGTACTAGATGAAGGATTTCAACATCTTTTGGGCCTGATTTTTTGACTTATCTATTGGAAAATGAGCCTTGAACTTATGGAGAGGCTATGGGTTCTCTTGAAGCGCCATTCTGAGAAAAGGCTATCAATAGTGAAGTTGAATTCATTATGTCAAACCACACTTGGGAATTGGTTGACCTTCCTTCTGGCAATAAACCTCTAGGAACTAAGTGGGTCTTCAAAAAGAAGATGAAAGCAAATGGCACTATTGATAAGTACAAAGCTAGGCTGGTAGTAACAGGCTATAGACAACGTGAAGGCCTAGACTACTTTGATACCTATTCACTTGTTACAAGAATTACATCCATTCGGATATTAATCATGTTAGCAGCATTGAATGGTGAATTAGAGGAAGAAATTTATCTTGAACAACCTGAGGGATTTGTTGTCTCAGGACAAGAACGGAAAGTTTGCCGCTTAATAAAGTCCCTTTATGGACTTAAACAAGCTCCAAAACAATGACATGCGAAATTTGATGAAGTTATGTTATCAAATGGCTTTAATATTAATGAATGTGACAAGTGTGTATACATTTGAAATACTGAAAACGGGTTTGCCATAGTTTGTCTTTATGTAAATGACATGTTGATAACGGGTAGTAATAATCAAATGATTAAAGCTACTAAAAGATTGCTTACCAGTAAGTTCGACATGAAAGATATGGGTCTAGCAGATGTTATTTTAGGAATTAAAATCCATAGAACATCTGGAGGGTTAGCTTTATTGCAAACACACTATATTTCTAAAATTCTTGAGAAATTCAAGAGTTTAAACATAGCTCCTGTGTCGAACCATATAGATTCTAGTCTTTGACTGTTAAAAAAATATTGAGGAAGCTGTTAAACAAAAGGAATATGCTCAAGTGCTAGGTAGTCTTATGTATGTTATAAACTGCACTAGACCTGATATTGCTTATGCAGTAAGCATGTTGAGTCGCTTTACAAGTAATCCAAATGAGTTTCATTAGAGAGCTTTGATAAGAGTTTTGGGTTACTTAAAGCGAACTCAAAACTTTGCTTTACATTATGAGAAGTACCTTGCAGTACTAGAAGGGTATTATGATGCGAATTGGATAACCAGCTCTAATGACATAAGATTCACAAGTGGATATGTATTCACCCTTGTTAGGGGTGCCGTGTCTTGGAAGTCATCTAAGCAGACTTGCATTGCAAGATCGACTATGGAAGCAGAATTCATTGCTTTAGATAAAGCTGGTGAGGAAGCCGAGTGGCTTTGTAATTTTCTTGAAGATATTCCTAGTTGGCCAAAGCCAGTACCAGCAGTGTGTATACACTATGATAGTCAAGCAGCTATTGGTAAGCCCAAGAATGTCATGTACAATGACAAATCTAGACATATACGTCATAGACATGATACCGTTAGACAACTACTCTCAAATGGAATCATCTCAATTGATTATGTGAAATCAAAAGAGAATATAGCGGATCCATTGACTAAAGGGATTCCTAGAAAGTTAATTAAAAAATTGTCCAAAGGAATGGGTTTAAGGCCGATACATTGTTGATTATCATGGTAACTCTACCTAGAAGAGTGGAGATCCCATGATCTAGGTTCAAAGAGACAACTAAGTCTTAATCGACTGTTAACACTGTAGAGTTTTTTAACTCATATTCATTCCTAGATAAGACAGTGCATATATATAAGGGTATGCTTTTAAGCTTTTAATGGTTTCTTAATTTGATGTGTTCAGATGATGTATGTTGACTTACATCACAAGGAATCACCTATGTGCGTGTGAAGTGTGAGCTGCTTCTATGAGAATTTAAAACGACTGATTCTCTAAAACACTCGCAAAACCAGGTGGTGTCTGTAATACCCTAAAAATCCTATTTAGCATAACCACTAAATGATACCTATTAAAGTAGGTGAATATGTGGTCTCAAAGATATTATAGTTCATCTAGTTTAAAATTAGAGAATTTTCTCCTAGAGTTAAATAAACCAAAACAAACTCAAATACTCTAAGTTCATTTAGGGATCATAAAATACCCTATAATTTTCATATTGAAACATAGTTCATATTTAAAATTTTAAAGGGGCATAAAATGTTATTGAAATATCAAACAAATTAGAGGAAAGTGTCAATAATTGATTGGACAAATAATTGTACATTAATTAAAGTAATTGCATTGATTTTTGCAATTAATTATTGAGTCCTTTTAGGAACCATAAAATATCATAAAATGTAAATAATTACCAAATTAAATTATGGTTCACATGGAATTAAAAGGACCAATAAGGAACTATGGAGAATACTTAAACAAGATAGGAGAAAATAATAAATAGTTAGGTATTCATTAAATTAAATAATTGTGCCAAATCTTTATTAATAATCAAGGAATTGATTAAGCATCATTAACTTATTAAGAGGTGAAATTTACTAAAATACCCTTAATTAACACACTAATGCATAAAATCATAATTGACTCATAGAAAGCCCTAAAGAGTTATCATCACACTGAGCCCAATTAAGGGGTGAATAATAACACTTAATGAGCAATTGAAATTACAACAATGAAGACACTAAATTTAACTAAATTAAATTAGGCATAAATAAAGATGTATAATTCCAATTAAAAGTCAATGACTAATTAAGAGTTGTTTAAATGAATTTCTAAGGACTATAATTAAATTGGGGTTCCTAAAATAATATAAGATATCATGAAAATAGGAAAGTATGTTGTCTCCAAAATAGTAGTGTATTTATTCTACTTCTTGAATAAGTTGTCGGTAGGACTTAATAGGGCAAAATCCAATTCTCTAAATTTTAATTAGGAGTCATAAAATATTATAAAATGCCATAAAAACACCTCAATTAATTAACTAAGATTTCCAAAAATTCAAGAACAATTAAATTCACACTTAAGAATATATTGTCATATAATTCACATATTGACAAAATTAAGCTGTAAAGGAGTAGGAAGAGGTTTAAAATAATTAGTAAACACTAAAAATTAATCATTGACCATCAAAATTAATCTTAATTGAATTAACATGCATAATTAATTCAATGTTAAATATTTACAAGCAAATCGCAATATTTTGGCTAAATTCAATAATAAAGCCTAACAAGGGATCAATAATTGTAACAATTGGACTTAGTAGGATCATAATTGAATTGGTAATCAATAAAATCATTACAAACTAAACCTAATTAAGCTAAATTAAATAGTAAACAAGAAGAAATTAAATTAGGGCTTTTGACACAACAAAAACATCATTGGATCATTTTTGGTAGTCCAAGCTCTTGCCCTAATTATCAATAAAGCCCAAAACAAACACAAAACCCAAAAATTCAGAGGAGGCCACGGTTTTGGGAGTCTTCAAGGGGAAGGAGATG
Source organism: Acacia crassicarpa (assembly GCA_034222035.1). Taxonomy (NCBI): domain Eukaryota; kingdom Viridiplantae; phylum Streptophyta; class Magnoliopsida; order Fabales; family Fabaceae; genus Acacia; species Acacia crassicarpa. The sequence continues at coordinate 24,947,870 of JAWXYG010000010.1, read as the reverse complement.
AATTTCAACATATGTGTTAAAGTTGGTCAAAAGCTTGTAGCATACAAAACACTATTCATGGCTTAAAGTGCAAGTTATTTAGCTTCTTGAGGAAGGAAGAAGAAAGAGAATAAAGGAGAGAGAGAGAGAGAGGGCGGATGAGTGTGTGTATGATGAGGATGTAGTGTTTTGAGGGAACCCTAGATCCAATGGTGGAAAGTTGTCAAGAGTGAAGTTGCAATTAATTACACAATTGCCCAACCTTTTCACTATAAATAGAGGCATAGGTCACTCACTTTTCTTCACACCAAGCAAAGCATCATCTGCTTATTTGAGAGAGAGTTGAGAGAGTTGGAGGAAGAGCTTGAAGGAGTCCAAGCTTTAGGTAAGCAAAGTTCTTGGTTTTGAGTTTTAAATTCATAGGTAGAAGTAGTTTTAATCTTTAAAATTCTAGAATAATTTTAGTTTCATGTTTCTATAGTTAAAAATAGCCTTGTTTCAAAAATTTAGTGAAGAAATTGGTTCTGCAAAAATTCCGGGTTAAGAACACAGTAGTAACGAAGTTCTGACGAAAATTTGTCGGTTAGGCGATTTCTAAACAAGTCACAGAAAAACGCATATTTTATGTTGAAAATGCTATTGAAAAATTCTGAGAAAATTCATGATGAAATTAGACATATAGATATTTCCAAATCTGTAAATAACATGTTGAAATGAGCTCTGTACAGTGAGAAAGAAATTCACAAAGTTTATGCTGTGAAAATGCTGGAAATTCTGGGCAGAGGATGAATGCGTGAAATCTGGGAATGATTTTTGAATTCTGGGAAAAGTTTGATATTTTTTCTGGAAAATAGACATCTTGAGGAGTCTGGAAATTTTTACGGATCGTCGTTTTGATTTTTCTAGAATTAGTTATGATTTTCCAAAGATAGGTGAAATTCTGCCCCTAAATTCCAGCGTTTTTCCAAACAAATTTTAAAGAAATAAAATAATGGGGTAATGTACCAAGGGTAGAATAGTCAATTGTGGCCAAAATATATTTTAGAATATTATTTGCAAATTAATCATACGATATTACTCTTATAGGAAGTCTACAATCATATACCGACCGTCATAATACCGGAATTAACAATCCAGGTACGGACGCGTACTGTAACACTAACTCTGATGCTTATTGTATGCTTATATGTGATAGATAGTCTGAAACTCTATTTTGAAAATTGATCATACACATACAGCTTGATACGGGTTATAGTCGTGATAACGCCGTTATGTTTTCCTAGCGCTGAGGACACGATAGGCCATCGTGGCACTGGAAGATAGTGCAGACTATAATAACATGCATATTGCAGTGGCTGTGTTATGTTATTATTTGAATATGAGAATATTGTATGTGATTATTGCTGTTTTGACATGGATATCTGTCTTGCATATTTGATACATAAGCATGAGGTTAACCGTTACCTGAGGTTCAATAGTAATTGAACCTCAACTCTTAACATAGCGTCAGGGTCCGGAGGAACCAGGGCCAAGGACAAGGATAAGGAGCCAGCGCGAGAACGAAGATGGAGAAATTTTTATTTCAACGTTATTTTGTTGAACTATTTTCAAACTACTGTACCGCTGTGTAAGCAGCCAGATACTACATCAGTAAATGTTTATCAGATACTCACACTTTTGAAATTATTCCGATGCTCTACTCTGATCAATTATTTCAAAAACGCTTTTGAAAATTGGGATGTTACAGTGTCCAGGGCCAAAATGGACAAAGCATGAGAACCAACAATGCTAGAGGAGGAACTGTGTAACTCCTATTGTCTTGATATACACTAAAAGGTCGATGGTTCAAGACAGCGCGACCACTGATTGACCAGTATATCCAATAGGTTTTTACTAGAGAAGGTTCAAAGGTAACCCCTTCCTTTCTCAATGTAGTTGTTTCTTGTAGAGGAACCGCACTTTGCATACATGATCATTTGCATTTGGTAATGATGGACTTACTTCTTATCCATGTGGGGGATTGTTAGAATTTAGGAGAAAATCCCATGGGTTATGAATAAGAAGAAGGATGGAAAAGAAGAGGAAAAAGTAAGAAGGAATGTGTGTGTGGATAAGAGTCCCACATTGCTTAGTTGGAGAAAAGTTGGAGGGTATATAAGCCCCAACTTGGCTCCTACTAATTGGGCCCTTGGGCCAATCTACTTTTGTGGAGGGGTGAGGACTTAGGTAACCTTTGGTCCACCACACACGTGTGCGCGCTGCCGTTGCTGTCTGGCTTAGTCGCGCGTGCCGCCCGCTCAGTCCGGTCCGCGTGTGTGTGAAATAAAAATTAATTTCTTATTAAATTATTTTTTGAATTTCCGAACGTTTAAATAATTTCGTTGTTCCTCCCCGAGATATTCAAACTAGCGGTTGCATATTGCGATCCCTTCGGATCGTTCGCTCCATTTTGGTGCGTCTGTTCATGAGACGTACCAGTTCACCATGAACAGACGTGGGTCGCCTCTATTCGTTCCGTTCTGGTGCGTCTGTTTGCACAACGCACCAATTCTAGCAATAGACGAGTCCATTTGATCGAGTTTTTTCAAAGTCTATAAATAGGGTGCCCTAGTCACAGAATAATATCTCGATTTTCTACATACACTCTCTCTGCATACTGCATATACATTATGTGCGTTCCGAAAGCAAACTCGTTGGATTCACTTGGACTTCAGACAGACAAAGCCATCTTTCTGGAGATGAATAATCCGCTCTATCCTAGGAGGCAATTGCTTAGAAACCTTCAGCATCTGTATTGAGGGAGCAAAATTGTTTTAAGGACACAACGAAAGTTGGGCCTGGATTTCTGCATAGTTCATTACCTTTTTTCGGCAGTCTTGTGAGTTCGCTTATGGTTTTTCATATTATACAGACTTGTTGTATGTTCTCTGCATGTTCTATTTAATTAATACAGATTCTTGTTATACTATTATGTTTACTGTATAGTCAATTTCTACCTACTCAATACATTAGACACAACATGTGACACACCATCTCATCATCCAACTCAAAGCACAATGTGGGTTAAGTATCATTTTTGTCCTAAAAGTTTTGTTTCATGAGCACTGGGCACCTGTAAGTTTGTTTTGGAATCATTTTTGTCTTGGAAATTTAGAAAATGGAGTAATTTCGCCCTGACTTGATAGACCCAAAAGGTTAACAGTTAGTTGACCTAATTATGCTAACATGACTTTATCATATAGGGTTAAATGCCGCACAATCATCCAGCCACTATGCCACATCAACATCTCATATCTCTCTCTCTTTCTCCCCTCCCTCTCGCTTTCCCTCCTCCCCACCCATTATTCATAATGATCGCCCATTATTCATTCATAATAATTGTTTGATGGACACCATAAGGGTGTTTGCTTCGGTGATGATGGTGTTGAGATGTTTGTGGTAAAATAGATTAAACGACGAGAATGTGTAGAACGTACTGCTGTGGATGTAAATTAGCAAGGGGAGTTTGCTGGTCGAAGGACAAGCTGGTTTCTGGGTTGATGGTGATATCTTTGAATTGAACGCCGGTGACAAGGTTGATACCAATGTGTAAAATGTGCCATCGTGGATGTAAATTAGAAAGGTGAGTTTGTCGACCAAAGGGCTAGGTCGTTTTGTGGGTTGAAGGTTATGTATTTGGATTGAACGCTGATGACACGGTCGATGCCGATGAGGAGGAGATAAAGCAAGAGGGAGGGGGAGAGGGGGAGAGAGAGATGAGGTGTTGACAACATAATGAGTGGATTATTATGTGACATTTAATCCTATATAGTAGAGCTATGTTAGCATAATTAGGTTAACTAACTATTGATCGTTTGGGTTTGTTAAGTCAGAAAGAAATTGCTTTAGGGATAAGGGTCTTAAATGTCATGGAAGTTTTCGTTCAGGAGCACTGGTAAGACGGAAGTTTTTTTTGGACCAAAAATGCCATGGAAGTTTTCGCTGAGGAGCAATTTTGCCCTAGAAGTTTTCGCTGAGGAGCAATTTTGCCCCGGAAGTTTTCGCTGAGGAGCAATTTTGCCCTTCTGTCCCCAAATATTAAATTTGACTATTAAATCAGTCAAAGACGACACATGTTATGCCTTGAAAAGGTCAAACTTGGAGTCAGAGAAGGAGATCCTTGAGATGTTGAGCTCAAGGCGGCCAGAATTTGTGAAGCCGAACTGGTCAAAGGGACTGAAAGGTCGACTGTCACAAAACCCAAAGGAAGCATAACTTATGATTTAAGCAAATGATCAGTTTATACAAATGTAAATATCATCATTATTGATTTGTTTTACTGAACCAATTTTTGGAACAATTCATTTCTCATTTTGCGTTTCATTTGCATTTTGTGACAGACCTTTCAGTCCCTTTGACCAATTCGGCTTCACAAATTCTGGCCACCTTGAGATCAACATCTGAAGGATCTCCTTCTCTGGCTCCAAGTTCGACCTTTTCAAGGCATGACATGTGTGGTCTTTGACTGATTTAGTAATCAAATTTAATATTTGGGGACAGAAGGGCAAAATTGCTAGGAAAATTGCTACGTTTTGTAAACTTCCAGGGCAAAATTGCTCCTTAGTGAAAACTTCCGGGGCAAAATTGCTTCTCAGCGAAAACTTCCGTGGCAAAAATGATACTTCCGGGGCAAAATTGATACTTCCTGTGAACTTCTGTGGCATTTTTGGTCCAAAAAAAACTTCCGTCTTATCAGTGCTCCTGAGCAAAAACTTCCATGGCATTTAAGACCCTTATCCCATTGCTTTATTTTCTAAATTTCCAAGGCAAAAATGATCCCAAAAAAGAAAAAAAAAATTTGCAGGTGCCTAGTGCTCTTGAAGCAAAACTTCCAAGGCAAAAATGATACTTAACCACATGGTGCTTTGAGTTGGACGATGAAGTAGTATGTCATATGGATACCAGGTGGATTTAATGGTCAAACTTAACAATTATCAACGGTCAGGGCCAAATTGCTCCATTTTCTAAACTTTCAAGGCAAAAAATAATCTAAAAAAACTTTTGGGTGCCCAGTGCTTTCGAGGCAAAACTTCTAGAGTAACAATGATATTTAACGCTTAAATTTTATTTGTGGTCCCTTTAAGATAAAAAGATATAGATAGTTTGTTAGCACAAAAAAGAGAGAGAAAAGATGGATAGTTTAAATTTTAAGATAAAAAGATAGACTTTTTTTTTTGGGGGGGAGGGGGGGGGGTAAAGATGGATAGCTAAATTTAATGTTTTATATCACTATGTTTTTATTTATAAGTTTAATTTGAGAAAAATGTTTGGTTCTTATTATAAGCCAACTTTAAAAATAATAAATGAGAGTTTTATAATCTTGCAATAGAGCCTAGAAAACAAACCAAACCCATAGGGCAGGCTTGTTTAAGCCGAAGGTCATCTCCTGAGTTATCTGTGTTAAAATGCAAACATACTTATTTTCTGATAACTCAACTCTGATATTTTTTTTAAAAAAATCTCAATTTAAAAAGCTATCCATCTTTCAAATTCTTTAAAAAGAATGTTTATAAGTGTTGTCATCATCAAAAAGGGGGAGAATGTTAGTTCTCTGATGGTTTTGATGATTGTCAACAATTATAAACAATGAATGAGGTTTTGCTCTTAAGATTTGAAAACTCTGTTTAAGAGCAAACCTCGAGGTTGGAACTGAAACCTCGAGGTTTGGCCTTATAGAAGGCTTTCAAAGTTAAGTGTCTCATGGTTCAAAACTTGGTTTCACAAAAACAATGTCAAACCTCGAGGTTGGTAAATTAACCTCGAGGTTCCGGATCTTTCAGAAAAACACAAGTTTTGCACTAACACAGGAAACCTCAAGGTTTGGTTGAAAACCTCCAGGTTTGTGTTTTGGCGCCTAACTGAATATTTTGAAAAACTAAGTGAAACCTCGAGTATTAGAATGAAACCTCGAGTTTTTAATCATCCAGAGAGGTTTTGGTTTTCATCAAGTATGAAAACCTCGAGGTTCAATTTTGAAACCTCGAGGTTTGACATTTTGTCTTAAACTTGAAATTTCATGGAAAACACTTAAACCTCGAGTATTGTTTTTCAGCCTCGAGTATTTTGGCATACCGAGAGCAAACAGGTTTTCAAAGGAATGAAAACCTCGAGGTTCAGTTTGAAACCTCGAGTATTGTTTCAAAACCTCGAGGTTATCGGGCTCCAAAAGAAAAATGAATTTCTAACCAAGTTTCAAACCTTAAGGTTTCTTTTGAAACCTCCAGGTTTGTGGCTTACAAAGATTTCTCAAAAGTTTTTTTTTTTTCAAATGAAACCTCGAGGTTCACCATGAAACCTCGAGGATGTGTGTTTCTAGAACTGAGTTTGCTTGAGTTATTCAAGCAAACCTCAAGGTTTGAAAAGCAAACCTCAAGGTTTCTAGCCGTTACTGCAGATTCGAATTTGAGAAATCTGTAATACCTTCTTGTTTGATCTCAATGCTTTACATGATTATTCTATATTGATTCTAGATATGTTTAACCATCTTTCTAGTGAGTTTCAGACAGATTAACAAAGGTTTATTGAAGGATTAGAGCAAAAGCAAAAAGTGTATCAGAACATTTAATGCTCAGTCCAGAAACTTGCTTCCTTTGGTTAATCCACTGGTACACGACTACAAAAGATTAAAAGGAAGATTACTACAACAAGAAACATCCTCTCCAATGGATTTATTGCCAGAAAGCCAACTCAGACTCAATGACTAGTTGGATTATGCAGAAACAAGAGAGAGAAAATGCCTAAGCTTGAACCAACTCTTAGCAGATGATCTCCAACGGTCCAATTCAGTTTGCAACGGTCATTTAATGTTCTCTACCTATAAATAGAGTTCATTAACTCCTTCACAAGCTGATACACATTCTGAGAGCGAAAATTTATTAAGTGTCATTTATTGTGTTCAGCTTTCACTTGTAATAGTATCACTTTGATACTTTGTGCTTCAGTGTTCATTTTATCTACTCTGTGAGAGAGTTTCATCTATAAATCATTTACTGATTGTGATAACTACAAGTCAGGGGACTTGGTAGTTGGGGAGTATTGATTACAACTTGTAAGGGGGAGTGTGTTCTAGTGAGAGAACAACTCTTAATACAGAGCGTGTAATCAATATTGTTGAGTTAGTGGATTGAAAATCCCAAGTGAGGCTTGGGGACTGGATGTAGGTTAGAGAAAGGACCGAACCAGTATAAATCATTTGTGCAAAGCTTCTTCTTCCCTACTCCTCTATCTTACCCTGTTTTAAAGTGTCAAAAACAGAGTTTTATCTTTAAATTTTAAAGATACCCAATTCACCCCCCTCTTGGGTATCAAGCTCCAATCTACAAGTTGGATTGGTCATATTAGCAAGGTTTGGAAAGATGTCCATCATCATAATCTTTAGAAATTTTATGGAGATGTGAAAAGGAAAGTTTTCCATAATCACCTACTAATCTGGTTCATTAACAGTAGCCACTTAAGATCAACATAAACCAGAGCAAAATAATTAAGGAATAAAACCTACATGTAGCCACTTAAATTCATAACAGAGGTTCATCTTGACTTTTTGACACAATTGAACTAAGTACGCAGATGGAATCGGTAAAAATTCCCTTACAGCTAAAGAAGTTAACAGTTCAACAAAGTCACAACATAGAAATGAATGTTCATCCGTGACCAACTTCCAAAAATTCAAGAGGCTACAATTTCAGCAAATTTGAATTAGAAATACATTACAAAACCTGATCATAACAGAAACTGAGATCTCCATTCTCGTCTTTTTCAGCCTCCGTTCTCATCGCTTGTCGCTTTCAGCCACCGTTATCGTCGCTAGGAAGAACCCAACAGATCGTGGTTCACCCATCGTATGAAGAACTGCTCACCATTTTCTTCCTCGCTCACTCACTCAATTTTCTTCCTCATTCGAATTGCTGGCCCAGACTGGATTTCAGTTTTTTAGGGTTACTACGTTTTAATCCTCATCGCAAGTGAAGCTTTCAGATATCAGATTCACGTGGCTTTTTATGGTTTCCTTGTCAGCAATTATTTATTTTCCACTTGGCTACTACATCCTCTACTTCAACGTCCACGTCATCTCTGTTAGTGAACACTTTCACTTTGACGGTCAACTAACATCTGGTGTGACTTTTGCACCCATTCCGTAACCACGTGTGTACTTTTGAACCCAAAAAATGTATATGGTACTGGGTGCTCCCGAGGATAAAGCATATGTGCATTTTTGCATCTTTACCCAGAATTAAATTGTACTGGTCCTTCTGGAAACCCATGTGCCCACTATAGCCGATCTTCAGATATCTACGTGTGAATTATTTAAAAAAAAATGAATGAGGTTGGGTGAACTAAAGTTTAAATTCTTGTTGAGAGATGTGTCCGTATTTAATACCCATCAGTGTCTTAAATAGAAGGATACCTATACTTAAACAAAAAAAAAAAGAATTATAAAAAGTATTAATCCATGTGATTACAAAAGATAAGAATTTTTTTATTTGTAGTTGTTCTATTCCGGATCATTAATTTGTTTTGTATTGACACCCGCTTTTATTTTTCATTTAAAAAAAAAGACAGGTATCTTTTATAAAAAGTTTATATAAAGACAGATATTTTGGTACGTATTTTCATAACGTATTTAACATCTGTTAAAATAATTTAACTGTCATGATATTTTTGCTCTAGTTTTACAAGCTTATGTGCATTTTTACACCTTTGAAAAGTATATGGTACTGGGTGCATTTTGAGTTAAAGCTCATGTGAATTTTTGCACCTTAACCCTAAAAAAATAAATAGTTCACGTTCTATATTTTATAAAATTATTATTTTAAATCAAAATAAATAAATTTAATCTGTTAAAATCTAATCTACACAATTCATAACTACAATATAAACAAAATTTTTTAAAAAAATTAATTTATAAATTTTATAATAATAATTTTATAAAATATTAAAATGAACTATTTATTTTTTAATCTAAAGATGGAGATGCGATTTTAAAAAGAAAAGGAGAAAAAAGAAATATAAATCCAATATTAATATGACAAAAAAAGAGTTAAAAGTGACCTTGTACATTTACAAGCGTAGAAGAATTATAGCAAACAAAATCAAAGTTACACAGGTAGGTTCAGATTCAGCAAAAAAAAAGGCAGGAGGAGAATATATAAAAGACGTGAACAGCTTCCACAACGAGCAAATCGTATGATTATTTCAGTTTGAATATGTTATCAATCATTCCACTAAGTCCACATGAGCATAAATCCAATTCATGACCGAAATCCATCATGATCTCGGACGTTAAATACCTCCACAGCCTGCAAACGATCACTTATAAAATACGTCCACGTTGTGTTTTACCCACCCCACCAACTAGATTCCTTAGTTCCTGCCAAATGCAATTTAACATAATTAATTATGCATTACATGCAATGTGCTCTCATTCTCCCCTCCACATAGAGGTGAAAATAGACCACGCAGTATTAAGTTAGGCTTTGGTCAAATAGGCCTTAATGTGTAATGAAGGCATAAATCCTGAACTTAGTCCGAACTTATATATAGGGTTTTTCTTTTTCTTTTTTGACTTGAGACTGAGTTTTTACAAGGCCTACCAAAACTTGAAGCTGTTTTAAAAACAATCTTACAATATAGATATTAGAAAAGGCATCACATTTCAGGCCTTGAAGGCGCTTTAAATTAAACCTACTAAAGTTTACATGAAATGTAGGATTTAGTAGTCTTAAAGCCCACAAATATAACAAATTGCAGACTTTAGTTACATATTAAAGCCTATATTAAATTAAGGGTTAAAAAAATAAGGAAAATTAAAATAAAGGATGTAGAGAAAATAATATTTATTATAAAGGACCAAAAAACTATACTTACTTAGAAGGACCGAACATCATAATATAAATTTAAAATTATTAAATTGTCCCTAATCAAACCTCACGTATTATATCTCTTGTACTTATAATAAAAAAATTAAAATTAAAACTAAAAATTCCCATCATTATAATATTAAAAATTTTAATATTATATTATTTCTTCTGTTGTGAGATATGTTGGGTTGTGTGGAAGAGATTTAGGGTGAAATTGTGTCCATCGGCTCTCTCATTCCTAGCCCAAAATTTGAGTTGAGTGTTTTGGGCAGATATCTCCCTGTTACGGTATATTGGTGGTGGCATGGGAAGGGGTAGTATTCTTGAAGTAACTAGCTAGCCTTGGCCAGGTATACTAGCACTGATAGGCTGTATCATGTCCAGAAGATATAAGGAGGAGAAGGATGGATGAGTGGGGATGGTTTAATTTCTGTCAATTATATATATGTGTCTATATTAACTGTTTTGGGATTTATTACACTTATGAAAAGTGGATTTGGAATTGTATATTTTTGTATTGATGAGAATGAATGTTCTGTAAGGGTTGGTGAACGGAAATTGTACCTTGGACTCCGAGTTTGTAGGCGGTATTTGTGCCTTGGACTCCGGTTTGTTGGCTGAAGCTGTGTCCTCGACTCTGATAAGGATGATCTATGCATCAATATTGTCTGAAAGATATGTGAGATCTTTCACTAAATGTTGGAAAATAAATTATGATGTTTTGGAACCCTTTTTGGGAGGGAGTTTTTGGTAACCAAATCGAGAATTATTTCGTGAAAGGTTTTATGTAAATGAATATATATATTTTAATTATTGTGGATTTTTAATTCAATCAATATTGATATTATAATTATGTTAATAAACCTGCTTCTCTGACTTGCAACCCTTTGTTGCTTATTTGATAAATTAATTTAGGTTACGGGGACTTTATGTCTCACCCCGTTATTATTAAATTTTTCAGGCGAGACCTCTAATTTTAATAGAGGACAAGGGAAGCAGCCAAAGGCATAGATGTTGCGAAACTTGTAGACCTCTTTTTGGCATTAGTGTAGTATTGGTTATTATATTGCCATCATAGGGCCTTCATATTTTTGAAATACTACATTAATTATTTTGGATGACTGTTGATTTTCCGAAGGCCTTATTTTACACCCTATCATATCATTATGGATCCACAACTATATCTTTTGTGACAATTGTCTTGTGTAGACCTTTGAGTGTGGATTGGTGTTGTAAGACTCGTGGGCTATAAAATCTCTGGTTCGATAATTGCGCCCTGAGTTATAGATTTTTTGTTGTGGGTTTGTGGGCAAAATTTGTGCCCTGGACTCGAGATGTGAAAAGGAAGGTTTTCCATAATCACCTACTAATCTGATTTTAAGAAAATATTATGGTTAATTGTTGTTTAGTAAGAAAGGGTCTTTTCAACTTGGTATCCAAAGCCCTGTCCTTATGTTTTCCTGGCCCTGTTGTGCACTGCATTTAGAGTATGACAATATATAATCTTTACACACCTGCTTCTCTATTGTTTTTTGTTTTGTTCCTTGTTCTTCTTGTTCTCCAAGGTGAGGAGAGATGGTGAATATCAGGCATACAGAATACGGTGGCAACCCGCGTACAGACATCGATAACAACGGTTGACAGGAAACTAATGGGCCCTAGGATCAGTTAACTGAGGCGGAAATGTTGCAGCATGTGTATAGATGGACCCCTGCGATAGAGGAATGGTTGAGAAGACTCGAGGAAGGTAGAGCCAGTGAAGGGCCGAATGGTGGAAGTAATGGTCATACTTAAGAGGTTTCCACAGAATCAGAGGAAGAAAATACTGTTCATTCTAGGTAGACAATTCCAAATCCACCAAGCTCTGAAACGGAGGAGTCAACAGAATGAAGGGTTGTTCCTAACATGCTTATAGTGTGGAAACATTTAGATCATTTCCATCCTGAGATCTTCTCAAGAGGATTACCAGCAGAGGCTGAGAGTTGGATTGGTCATATCAGCAAGGTTTGGAAAGATGTCCATCATCATAATCTTGAGAAATTTTATGGAGATGTGAAAAGGAAGGTTTTCCATAATCACCTATTAATCTGGTTCATTAACAGTAGCCACTTAAGATCAACATAAACCAGAGCAGAATAATTAAGGAATAAAACCTACATGTAGCCACTTAAATTCATAACAGAGGTTCATCTTGACTTTTTGACACAGCTGAACTAAGTACGCAGATGGAATCGGTAAAAATTCCCTTACAGCTAAAGAAGTTAACAGTTCAGCAAAGTCACAGCATAGAAATGAATGTTCATCTGTGACCAACTTCCAAAAATTCAAGAGGCTACAATTTCAGCAAATTTGAATTAGAAATACATTACAAAACCTGATCATAACAGAAACTGAGATCTCCATTCTCGTCTCTTTCAGCCTCTGTTGTCATCGCTTGTCGCTTTCAGCCACCGTTATCGTCACTGGGAAGAACCCAATCGATCGTGGTTCACCCATCGTATGAAGAACTGCTCACCATTTTCTTCCTCGCTCACTCACTCAATTTTCTTCCTCCCTCGAATTGCTGGCCCAGACTGGATTTCAGTTTTTTAGGGTTACTACGTTTTAATCCTCATCGCAAGTGAAGCTTTCAGATATCAGATTCACGTGGCTTTTTATGGTTTCCTTGTCAGCAATTATTTATTTTCCACTTGGCTACTACATCCTCCACTTCAATGTCCACGTCATCTCTGTTAGTGAACACTTCCACTTTGACGGTCAACTAATATCTGGTGTGACTTTTGCACCCATTCCGTAACCACGTGGGTACTTTTGAATCCAAAAAAAGTATATGTTGCTGGGTGTTCCCGAGGATAAAGCATATGTGCATTTTTGCATCTTTACCCAGAATTAAATTGTACTGGTCCTTCTGGAAACCCATGTGCCCACTATGGCCGATCTTCAGGTATCTACATGTGAATTATTAAAAAAAAAAATGAATGAGGTTGGGTGAACTAAAGTTTAAATTCTTGTTGAGAGATGTGTCCGTATTTAATACCCATCAGTATCTTAAATAGAAGGATACCTATACTTAAACCAAAAAAAAAAAGAAAGAATTATAAAAAAGTATTAATCCATGTGATTACAAAAGATAAGAATTTTTTTATTTGTAGTTGTTCTATTCCGGATCATTAATTTGTTTTGTATTGACACCCGCTTTTATTTTTCATTTAAAAAAAAAAGACAGTTATCTTGTATAAAAAGTTTGTATAAAGACAGATATTTTGGTACGTATTTTCATAATGTATTTAACATCTGTTAAAATAATTTAACTGTCATGATATTTTTTTGCTCTAGTTTTACAAGCTTATGTGTATTTTTGGACCTTTAAAAAGTATATGGTACTGGGTGCATTTTGAGTTAAAGCTCATGTGAATTTTTGCACCTTAACCTTAAAAAAATAAATAGTTCAGGTTCTATATTTTATAAAATTATTATTTTAAATCAAAATAAATAAATTTAATCTGTTAAAATCTAATCTACACAATTCATAACTACAATATAAACAAATGTTTTTAAAAAATTAATTTATAAATTTTATAATAATAATTTTATAAATATTAAAATGAACTATTTATTTTTTAATCTAAAGATGGAGATGCGATTTTAAAATGAAAAGGAGAAAAAGAAATATAAATCCAATATTAATATGACAAAAAAAGAGTTAAAAGTGACCTTGTACATTTACAAGCGTAGAAGAATTATAGCAAACAAAATCAAAGTTACACAGGTAGGTTCAGATTCAGCAAAAAAAAGGCAGGAGGAGAATATATAAAAGACGTGAACAGCTTCCACGTAGCACAACGAGCAAATCGTATGATTATTTCATGCATTAATCATGCATTACATGCAATGTGCTCGATCTCATTCTCCCCTCCACATAGAGGTTAAAATAGACCACGCAGTATTAAGTTAGGCTTTGATCAAATAGGCCTTAATGTATAATGAAGGCATAAATCCTGAACTTGGTCCGAACTTATATGTAGGGTTTTTCTTTTTTTCTTTTTCTTTTTCTTTTTTGACTTGAGACTAAGTTTTTACAAGGCCTACCAAAACTTGAAACGTTTTAAAGACAATCTTACAATATAGATATTAGAAAAGGCATCACATTTCAGGCCTTATAGGCTGTAAATGTAGGATTTAGTAGTCTTAATGCCCACATATATAACAAATTGCAGACTTTAATGACATATTAAAGCCTATATTAAATTAAGGGTTAAAAAATAGGAAAAATTAAAATAAAGGACCTAGAGAAAATAATATTTATTATAAAGGATCAAAAAACAGTAATTACTTAGAAGAACCGAATATCATAATATAAATTTAAAATTACTAAATTGTCCCTAATCAAACTTCATGTATTATCTCTTGTATTTATAATAAGAAAAATTAAAATTTAAAATAAAAATTCCCATCATGATACGATCTTCTTTTTTTATTTTATTTAATTAACAATTGTTAAACTCTTTTTTTAAAATTTTTATTTTTCACCAATTTATACCATCAAGTTTTCCGATTTATATTATCAACATTGATATCAATTAAGCTCTTTTTGTAAAAATAAAAACCAAACTTATTTCATATTTTTTAGGATATAATAGTTTAATTATATTTTTAAATTTTATTAACATTACATGAATTTCTTAACCCACATAAATTGCTTCTAAAAAGAAAATCATACAAAATTTCTTGGTTTAACATATATGATAAATTATAAAAGACCTTGATTTTTATTAAAATTTTATAATTCCACTTTGAATTGTAATTTTTGTTGATTTTGAAAAAAATCATAATTTTTACAAATTGAAGAACATGTATTTTTTTCCCATAGATATATATTTAGGTTGTGAAGAATAAAAATTGAGAAAACTATTATTTAATTTAATGAAAATTAGAATTTTATATTAATTTTAAAAATTGAATGGAGAATAAAATGTACGAGGGAATGCAGAAGATTTTGTTAAGGGCGTTTTAGTACTTTTAATTTTATATTTTTACATTTGGTCTTTCTAAATAATTACAATTTTCATGGTCTTTCTCCATAAATATTTTTTCCTCTGAGTCCTTCATTCTGATTTTCCCTAAAAAATAAAAATACTCATTTGACTATTCCCCAAAGGCATCTGATATAATAATATTTATTTAGATGTAAAAGTGTCAATTAACTTACCGTAAATGGGACAAAAATATCGCTTTCATTAAATAGGTTAACTGTCATTGTCTTTTGTGTTTGTGGGCCCCCACAGTTTGTTCTTATTATTATTTTTAAACAAACCCATCACATCACTCTTTCACCCTTCCCTTCCTTCTTCCTCTTTTGGCCTCCTTCTCTCATTCTCAACTCTCTCTCCAATTGTGATTCCTATTCCTAAGTGCGAGCACAAGGCCATGTACATGTGACTTCAAAGGATGGAGGTAAGCCCAACCTTTGGTCCAATGCACCTGATTTTAACCTTGAAACAATTTCGTTGGTTAGGAAATCATTGCATCAACTCTCCAGATATCCACCCATGCCTCTTGAGTTCAACTGGTAAAAGGGTCTGACACTCTCACCTAAAAGAAGAAAGTTTGATCTTTGAGTTGTTCAAGGCACTAGAGGAGGTATCCTACGCGATGTGAACTTTTGAAAACGCAGACTGAGGTGGAGGCATGTGTACTCTCAAGTCTGTATGCCTTGAAGAGCAAAGTCAAAACGCCTTGCCCTTGGACTGTGGGTGAGGCCAACCCCTGTCGTAAAATTTCTATAGCAAAAAAAAAAAAAAACTCTCTAGATATCCCATTTCACCATCATATGCTTGATAGAAAAACTTATTCATTGATTTCAAAGAAGAAACCAAGATCAATGGTGATGTTATTGATTTTGGGAAGGATAAGGTCGTTCTGTATTTTGCAAGCCTACGTGGATAAGAAAGACATATAAGGACTAGAGGTGTTCAAAGTATCCCAGTTTCGGTTGTCCCAGCTTGGTTCTACAATTTGATCCCATGAATTTCCTGTCTCGACCGAGATTAGGACTAAAATGGGAACCAAGATCACCCCTAAGATACCGGTCCTTTTTATTTTATTTTATATTTTTACCCCATAAATTACAATATCATTTTATTTTAATATATTTTATCCTATAAATTAATTTATCTTTAGTTGAAGTTAAATTGTATATAATGTATAAAGATACTACTGAAGATGATGACGGTGATCATAATAACAATAAGAAAATGTTATTCATTAATTCTAAATCAATTTGAGTGATTATTATTGTAAATGAAGGAAATTAGCAAGAAGGGGTGAATTGGGGATTTTTAAAATTCTTTTGAAAACACCTAAACACAGACAACAAAACAGGGTATAACAGAGGAGAGAAGAAAAACTTGACATAGTATGATTCATACTGGTTCGGTCTTAACTCTTGACCTACATCCAATCCCGAGACACTCTAGGATTTTCGCTATCACTCAAATTAGTTACACATTCTGCACTCGAAAGTTATCCTCTCACTAGGAAGGATACATTCCCCCTTACAAGTTGTAAACTAATAAACCCAACCTCAAAGTCCCACAACTTTGAGATTCTTACAATGGTTGATAATCAATGATAAACTCTCTAAAAGAGCAGATAGAATAAGCACTAAATTTCAATGTATCAAAAGATACTTTACAAGTAGGTAGAAAACACTAAATGAAAATGAAACGTGATAGCTTTTTTTTCCCCCCTTTGTGTTCTAGTAGTTGTTGAGAACTGAATGCTTTAGCTTATATATGTTGGAAGCATTAAATGACCGTTAGAATCATTAATGTAACTGTTGGAGACATTAATGTAGCTGTTAGGTTATAACTTGGTCCATTCTCTCTCTAGCTTTGAGTTAATCCAGTGCTTAGATGTTCTTGTTGACTTTCCTTCAAATTAATCCGTTGGGAGATGAGGCTTCCATAGAAGGAAAGAAGACATTTAAACCTTTGCAAAGTCTAGGGAATGATTTGCCAAAAGGATGCTAAGTTTTCTGGACCAGCAATAAATGTTGCTGACATCACCTTTTGCTTTATGTTTAATCCTCATTCTAATACACATTTAATCATCTAAAACTCACTAACAAACTGATTAAACATAGTTAAGAATAGTAATAAGTGATGAGAAGAAGTATCTATATCATTCATGAAGATTTTGCAAATTCAAAAAGGCTGATTTTCAAACAGAGCGCTTTAAACCGGAGTTTGTTCAAGCAAACTGGAGTTTGCAACTTTTCTCAAAAGCAAACCTCAAGTTTAGAAACACAAACTTGAGTTTGGTTCTTTCTCAAAATGAATATCGCGATTGAGCTTTGAGGATTATTTTGAAACAGGAGCAAACTTGAGTCATTAAATGACCAATTCGAGTTTGGGACTTTTGAAATGAAAATGAGATTAAGTCCACAAAGCTCAAACTGGAGTTTTTAAATATAAACTTGTGTTTTCTTTAGTTCAAAATAGTGAGAAGCTCTCGGCCTGCCATTAACTGGAGTTTAATAAAACAAACTCAAGTTCTCATTAAACAAGTTAAATCTTTGAAAACTCTCGGCCTAATGCAAATTGGAGTTTGATAAGACTAACTTGAGTTTGCTTAAAAGACGAAAACTTTAAAAACTCTCAGCCAAGTGCAAACTGGAGTTTACTATACTAAACTCGAGTTTGCTTAAAAGATGAAAAACCTTAAAAGCTTTCAGCCAAGCAAAAACTGGAGTTTGGTTAAGTTCAAAAAACATTGAAGGCTCCCTATCTAACATAAACTCAAGTTTTCTATAACTGACTCGAGTTTGCTTTAACTTGAAAAACTTAGAGTGCTCTCTGTATGACATAAACTCAAGTTTTCCAATACAAACTCGAGTTTGGAAAAGTTTAGAAAACTTGAGCTACTTTTTGTCAAGTCCAAACTCGAGTTTGAAAAACTCAAACTCGAGTTACCTTTGACAGTAAGTTTTTCAACTTAACAAAGACAAACTTCATTTTAAGTTTACAATTGTCAGTTATCATCAAAACACATCGAGAACTAACATTCTCCCCCCTTGTTGATGATTACACCATTTGTAAACCAACAATAAGAGATTTTAGTAGATATGAGCATTTAATCAAAATTTGAAATCAGAGATAAAAAAGCAGAAGCATATTCAATTGAACAAGACATTCATTCATTCATTTAGTTCAAAAGAGTACATCAGAATTTGGCAAATTAAGCACATGACATAAACTAAATTCTCAAATTTTAAAAAATGAAACTTTTCATTGTTCTTCTCCCCCTTTGTCATCACTAAACAAGGGTGGAGCAGAGACAGAATCTTTAGGTAAAGGGTCCACCAATGGGGTAGATGGAGGAGAGTCAAGTTTGACAGTGGAGGGGTGAGAGGGAGGAACAAGGACAGTGGCTGGGGTGGAATCAACAAGAGGAGTGGAAATGATAGGTGTGGTGAAGGCGAAGGAAGGTGATGTAGAAATGGGTTCAATTTTAAGGGAGCTGAAACTAGGGTCAGCAGGGGTGGAAGAGGGAGTACCAAAACCAGAACTAGAGGAGCTAGATGCAGACTATGACTGATTCTTCAGTAATTTGTCCATATTATCACTCAGACTCACCATAGTCACCAGTAGAGTAGAGATACTAGCGCTTGTGCTTCATGCTTCAGTAGCAGCTCTCTTGTCCCTCGTCTTTTGATGAGCACAAATAATGCCATGTATTCCCTATGTTTCATGACTGAATTGTATGGTAAATATAAGCTTAAACTGCAAACAATCCAAGCAAAAAGGCATATATTCATGGTATAGGGAACAGAAGGGCAGGAAACGATTTACATGTGCTAAGAAGAGCAATTTACATGGTTTTTTTTAAGGAAGACTATATAGCAAAGCTGATACTATGCTATAGCATTCTGACAAAAACCCGAAGTGCAATAAAAGGTATAACAAATGCTATAGCAGGGTGAAAGACGCGATGCTACGCAGCATGTTTTTTGACCTTTTTATCTAGATGATTTCAGGAATAAAAGGGGTCGAGAGTGACAGGTAGATTGCTGATATAACGAAATAGGAGATGCGGAGGATCGAAACTAAAAGATTTGAAGAATCCCGCAGGATCAGCAAAATCAATCTACTCGGATCAAGAGATATGATAGATCTCAACAAAATAGGAAAGGCCCGGCTCACTGGAACTTGCGCCGCAAGAAAAGCCATTTATAAAAGGGAACATAAACGCAAACCTGAGAGTTAGAGAGCCCAAAGCGAGATTTCACATTTGGCAGACTCAAGAGAAGAGTGAGAGATTTCATAAAGCACGAGATTTCCAGAACAACCGAGCATCCTTCCTTGCAGTAGGGCGGAGAGAAGAAGACGTGGAGTAGTGACGTGACAGGGCTTCGTCCACGCCGTCGGAACTTTGTCAAAGCTTTCTGTTTTTATTTCTTTTTATGTTTATTTCAATTATAGGTCATTTCGTTAGTTTCTATTTCATGTTTCCCTCATCAGTCATGAACTGATTTTCATATGGCTAGACGAGGATGATCCCTTAAGATGTTAAATGAACCCAGTTGCAAGTTCTTAATTTCATAAATTTGGTTTGCTTATTAGTGCATTAATTACTAGTCAATTAGTGGAAGCTAGGGGCTAGATTTGTGGCCTCGACTTACTGGCAAGGAGTCGAGGTTAGACCTCTGAGAAACAGTGTTTGCTAGGCAGCCCATGCACGGCTTGACCTATTATTGTAGGCTTCAGGAATGGGTCTACCTCTCATAATCATAACACCTTAAGCATAATGTAGGTCTAACTAGAAAGTTGCCATAGGAATATGGAAGGAGTATAGTTAGCATCATTTGTATCGGACGTGGAAGCTTCAGTAGACTATCGTGGTGGGTTAACCAAATAGCTTTGTGGTGAGTAGCTATGCTGTAGCATTGTGGAAGCTATGCAGTATAAATGCTATAGTAATGAGTAAAGCAACTGGGGGATTGATGCATTTAAGGGTGATTCTGAGTCCAACCTAACTTCCTACTGATATCTCTTCTCAAGTAATTTACGTTGTTTCCTTCTGCTAGTAGCATAGCCAATCAAACCTCTCAAACCAAGTATTTTACTTTCTTTTTGTACAACTATAGTAGCGATTGAGCGTCACTCCTTGGTATCTCAGTCTCTGTGGGACAATACTCTACTTTCATTTTATTACTTGTTCGACTGGTTCACTTCCCATAAGGGAATTCGACCAACAAGTTTTTGGCGCCGTTGCCGGGGACTGTTGATACCCCTAGTGACAACACCCTATTTGCTCAATAGTTACGAATTGTTTAATAAAAGCTCACCTCTTATTTGTTTTTGATTGTCAGGTACATTCTGTAGTGCATGCACAAGTCGTCCACCACTAACCTAGAGCCTTACGATCTAGAAATCAAACACACTTACAAGCAAAGGCGTAGGAGACAAAAGTGAAGAAGCCAATCTTTTGACTCAGCAAGCATGGCAGATATACCTGTCAACCACGAGCAGGATCAACGAGAGCGCATAGTGGTAAACAGGGACAACCAGGTCCCTCCACCTCCAAACCCAGATGCTAATAAGGCCATCATGGAATTCGGAATTCTAGATCTTAACAAGCTAAATTCGGTCATTACACCACCAACTGTCAATGTTGGACACTTTGAAATCAAGGTGTCATGATTCAGATGCTGAATGCAGCTGGGCAATTTGGAGGCCTTCCATCCGAAGATCCGTACCTTCACCTCAAGACCTTCATGGTGGTGTGTGACTCTTTTTATCATCCCAGGGATCTCGCTCGATGTCGTCTGGATTAAATTATTCCCATTTTCTCTCCAGGACAAGGCACGGACATCGCTGAATAACCTACCTGCTAATTCCATCACTACATGCAATGATCTGGGGAGTAAGTTCTTGCTCAAATTTTCCCACCTTCTAAGAACGCTCAACTCAGAGGAGACATCACCAACTTCCAACAAAAACCTGGTGAATCTACTTACGAAGCCTGGGACAGATTCAAAGACCTCCTCAGAAGATGCCCACAGCACAGACTGTGTGAATGGGTCCAGTTAGAAACATTTTACAGAGGTCTCAATGGGCAAACACGATCAATGGTTGACGCCTCTTCTGGAGGATCCATTTTAATGAAGTCTAAAGAAGCCCACAATTTATGGGAAAGCATGGCCATGAACAGTCATCAGTGACAAGTAGAGGGAGCTACATCCTCCCGAACTGTTGCTAGGATACATGAACTAGATGCTATGACTGCTCTCACAACATAGGTTTTATCTCTAACCAATATGGTGAAGGGACTGACCCTTCCATCAAGCAACACATCACTGCAACCATCCCAGGTAGCTTGTGTGTACTGTGGCGGAGAGCATTATTACTCTCAGTGCTCCGCCAACCCTGAATCTGTGAACTTCGTCAATAACAGGGGAAGTAACGCCAACAATCCATACTTGAATACATACAACCCAGGGTGGAGGCAGCATCCCAATTTCTCATGGACATCTCAAGGTTCACAAGCAACCGGACAATCCTCGGGCCCAACATACTCAAATCGCAACCCACCAGGGTTTACCAAGCTAGCACGGCAGCTAGGCGGTGAATTAGACGCACAAAATTCTATGTTGACTGTTCTGAAGGACTATATGGCAAAAAACAATGCAATCATCCAAAATCAGCAAGTGACCCTGAGGAATCTTGAAACTAAAGTGGGACAATTGGCAACCGCTCTGAACAACAGACTTTCAGGATCCCTGCCTAGTAACACTGAAGCCCCCAAGATCCAAGGAAGGGAGGAAGTCAAGATGATATAACTCCGAAGTGGAAGAAGCTTTGGAACCTATGAAAGCCACCAAGCAGCCTATGGTTGTCACTAATCCGAACTCTGAGAAGCTTAAGGAAAGCCAAGAAGGTATGGAACCACTACTAATGCAACCAGAACAGGACCTCAGCAACGCGACATTGCCTCCACATGCAGCACTAAATGATCACGTACAATAACTAGCAAGGAATGCTACCACTTCATCATTAAAGTATAGTCCTACTCTCGGGCCTTCAGTGATGCCAAAGCCATCTCTGGCTTTCCCACAAAGGCTAAAGAAGCAAGGCCATGAGAAACAATTTAAGCAACTCCTCGACATGCCACGGCAATTGCACATTAATATTCCGCTCGTGGAAGCTCTGGAAGAAATGCCCAGCTATGTAAAGTTTATGAAGGAAATTCTATCTAAAAAGAGGCGACTGGAAGAGTTTGAGACAGTAGCATTGACCCAAGATTGCAGTGCTATGTTAACCAATTGGTTACCTCTTAAATTAAAGGATCCTGGCAGTTTCATCTGTGTGCAATCGGACCCCATTACTCAGGGAAAGCTCTGTGCGACCTTGGTGCTAGCATAAATCTCATGCCCATGTCGATTTTCAAGTAATTGGCAGTAGGGGAAGCCAGGCCCACAACAGTCACACTGCAATTGGTTGATCGATCCATAGTGCTACCTGAAGGAAAGATCGAAGACGTTCTGGTAAAAGTGGATAAGTTCATCTTCCCTGTGGATTTCATTATCCTGGATTTTGAAGCAGATCACGATGTCCCAATTCTTCTGGGAAGACCTTTCATGGCAACTGGGTGAGCGTTGATTGACGTGGAAAAAGGAGAACTCACTATGCGTGTGAATAATGATCAGGTCACCCTTTCAATACTCAAGACCGCGGGATTCGAAGATCCAGCTGAGAAGTACCTAACCTCTGAAGATGACAACAAAGGAACCAAGGAAGCAGGAAGCAGTCCTGCACTACCACAACATTAATTTGCTATAGCAAAGTTTGGTTGAAAACTTTAAAGCAAGCGCTACTAGGAGGCAGCCCAATTTTCGTGGCTCGATTAGCATCACCACAGGAAGGAACGGATCCAGCAGGGTACATGCTACGACATAAAGTAAGTCAGTACGGCCCAGAACAGCAATACGACAAAAGCCCAATTTGAGTCAGGTACGCTATCCTCTCTAAAACAACCACAATGTGAATATGATTATTTAAATGGGCCACTCTTTCGGGCCCACCACGCGCCAACTAGACATATCTCAGTGTGAAGGGAGCCGTAACTTTCCATATTCAAAAATCCCACCTCTACGCTATCCATCCTCCTCCTCTCCTCCCGCATCTTTTCACAAACCCACCGATTCTCTCTCTCCTTCCCCAACCCTCACTCACAGACGCACAAATGCCTCGAGTGAAGCGTGCAGCAAGGCGTGGCGGAGTGCCCCCACCGGCCTACGCTCGTCAACCACCTTGCCGCCTTCCACCCATAATGCATCCACCACCCATCCCATCGAGGTCTCCTCTCCTTCATCCTCCTCTACAGAACCCTCTCTAGTGTTGGGCACCATCGACTCGTCCGATCATTCCTACATCCTCACTCACGCACCCCTTTTCTGGTGCCCCGCCACCGATACGAGGTCTCCGCATAAGTTTAACCGTCGCCCTTGTCGCCTACGCAAGGAACTCAAAACCCTTCGGAGCGATTCTTGGGCGAAACTTGAATCTTATCGCCGTCATCTGCCAGTGGCCGTCTCTCTCTCTCGTTCCCACTCAACCATCCCCGTGGTTAACACCCTCAGAAACTCTTCAGATGAGGACGATATGGCAAGTAGTGCCCCAACTCCTCCCGTTCCCCCTGCCCCATAGTTTTCTTTTCTTCTGTTGTTTTGTTCCAATTTGTTTATTCTGACAATCTGCTCATGCCTTGGGCGTTTTCACTAGGGCAATTTTGTGAATGATTTCAATGGTTGCTTCTCTTGCTCTTTAGTCTTTTTCCCGCCCCTTGATGGGCCCCGATTTTTATCATTATTGCTGCTCTGAGGGCATTGCATCGATCAAGTGTGGGGGGATTGTTTAGATATATAACATAATTATGATCCGATTCACCCAACATAGAGCTTTTTGCACAAAAGTGATTTTTTTCCCCAAATTACATGATAAAGCATGAACAGGATTTTGTAGCAATGGAACAAATGTCTGTATAATGACGCATAGTATGATTGCTTAAGGGAACTAAACCTTTAGGCTTGGGAAATTGACGATGCTAGCTAATCTGATGCGGGGTAAAGTGGCGATGAGGAAGTTTAAAGGGAAGAACCCCCAATGGAAGGATTGAATTGAGCCGAATTACTTTATTCTAAGTGTGCATGTCTACAAACTTGTGTTTGATCCTTGATTTGTCTTAGTTCTTTGATAAACTATCTGGTGTCTGAGTTGAAGTTCGTAGGATAAAGGAATTCATGTCATACCCTTTAATCCCACACACAACCCACTTATAAACATCTCCATATTGCTATCCCCCTTGAGCCATAATAGTATGCTATAGTAGACCTGGGTAGATATAGAAGCTAGAAGAAAATTATAGAAAATGCTAAGGCAGAGTGCTCCCGTAAAATGCGGCAAAGAGAGTTGTTGTTTGCTTTAAAAAAAAAAGAGGGAAAAAGAAAAGAAGAAATACCAAGAAAGAGTTTTAGAAAAGGAGATACAACAAGAATTCCAAAGTCAAAAGGAGCACCTGGCCGAAGTCAAAAAGGTGTGTCTACCTGATTTGCTTTAGCATTCACCATCATTTCCCATCATAAACACTAGGCCATTCTCCCATTGTACCCCAAGAAGTCCTTTAGATGAACAAATACTCAGATGCTAGGAAGCAATCTTAGAACTTCAACAAGGCTATGGATCTGCTGGGCCTGTGTGACGAGAGAAACTAAAATCCCCTGGGTGAGCAAGCGTAAACATTGAACTTGAGAGCCTCTTCAAACTTCCTCATCTAAGCAATACCACGCATTTTTGATCTGTAAGTATTTAGCAGTGGGATTTTCGAATGGGGAATGAGAACTGGAAGCAATCATGTGAGTGAAGTTAAACGGACAGGAGCACTATGGCTATGAGTCTTTGTCTACTTCATCTTATTTTGCCTAGGAGTGCAAAAAGCTAAGTGTGGGAGTATTTGATGAGCACAAATAATGTCATGTATTCCCTATGTTTCATGACTGAATTGTATGGTAAATATAAGTTTAAATTGCAAACAATCCAAACAAAAAGGCATATATTCATGGTATAGGGAACAGAAGGGCAGGAAACGATTTACATGTGGTAAGACGAGCAGTTTACATGGTTTTTTAAGGAAGACTATATAGCAAAGCTGATACTATGCTATAGCATTCTGACAGCAACCTGAAGTGCAATAAAAGGTGTAACGAATGCTATAGCAGGGTGAAAGATGTGATGCTACGCAGCATGTTTTCTGACCTTTTTATCTAGAAGATTTCAGGAATAAAAGGGGTCGAGAGTGACAAGTAGATTGCTGATATAAGGAAATGGAAGATGCGGAGGGTCAAAACTAAAAGATTTGAAGAATCTCGCAGGATCAGTAGAATCAATCTACTCGGATCAAGAGATAAGATAGATCTCGACAAAATAGGAAATGCCCGGCTCGTTGGAACTTGCGCCGCAAGAAAAGCCGTTTATAAAAGGGAACATAAACGCAACCCTGAGAGTCAGAGGGCCCAGAGCAAGATTTCACTTTCAGCAGACTTAAGAGAAGAGTGAGAGATTTCAAAAACCATGAGATTTCCAGAACAACCCAGTATCCTCCCTTGCAGTACGGCGGAGAGAAGAAGACGTGAAGTAGTGACATGATAGGGCTTCGTCCACGCCATCGGAACTTCGTCAAAGCTTTCTGTTTTTGTTTCTTTTTATGTTTATTTCAATCATGGGTCATTCTATTAGTTTATGTTTCATGTTTCCCTCGTTAGTCATGAACTGATTTTCATATGGTTGGACGCGGATTATCGCTTAAGATATTAAATGGACCCAATTGGAAGTTCTTAATTTAATAAATTTGGTTTGCTTATCAGTGCATTAATTACTAGTCGATTAGTGGAAGCTAGGGGCTAGATTTGTGGCCTCGGCTTACTGGCAAGGAGTCGAGGTTAGACCTCTGAGAAATAGTGTTTTCTAGGTAGCCCATGCACGACTTGACCTATTATTGTAGGCTTCAAGAATGGGTCTACCTCTCATAACCATAACACCTTGAGCGTAATGCAGGTCTAACTAGAAAGTTGCCATAGGAATATGGAAGGAGTATAGTTAGCATCATATGTATCGGACGTGAAAGCTTCGGTAGACTATCATGGTGGGTTAACCAAATAGCTTTGTGGTGAGTAGCTATGCTGTAGCATTGCGAAAGCTGTGCAGTATAGATGCTATAGCAATGGGTAGAGCAACTGGGGGATTGATGCATTTAAGGGTGATTCTGAGTCCAGCCTAACTTCCTACTGATATCTCTTCTCAAGTAATTTACGTTGTTTCCTTCTGCTAGTAGCATAGCTAATCAAACCTGTAAAACCAAGTATTTTACTTTCTTTTTGCGCAACTATAGTAGCGATTGAGCGTCACTCCTTGGTATCTCAGTCTCTGTGGGATGATACTCTACTTTCACTTTATTACTTGTTCGACTGATTCAATTGCCATAAGGGAATTCGACCAACATCTTCCCAATCTTCAAGCCTCTCCCTATGGTCGAGATACTACCTAAACTTACAAATTAGCACCAGTTAACCCCATTTAACAAAAGTGGCATTTTTGTCCCATTTTAAGAAGTTCATGGGCACTTTTGTACACAAGTAATGAAAATAGCCTTTTTCATAAACAAACATTTAACCATAATATCTAATTAAAAACTTGTTTAATACCAGATAAGGAAAACATAATCTTTGAATAAAACGCATTGGGGTCCACACTACAAAAAAGGTGTTGACGGTAGCAGATAATTAGAGTGGTTCCAAAAATGCTGCTAAATTCAGGATTTGTAGTGGTTTTTAAGGAAATCGCAAGAAATTTGTCACGGTATGACTCATACCAAGTGACATCATTCTTAGCCACAATTATTTATAATGGTTGCCTTGATTTGACTGTTACAAATATGGTGTTAACTTAGTGCATTTTGGTGCTATATTGGTGCTAGATTTGTAGCGGTTATATTGAAAAACACTACTACTATTCGCGCATAGTTGACACTTTATACTTAATGGTTTTAATGCAACCATGAAATATAAGAGGTAGAGTTATGGGAAAGAAATACATAAGGTTCTTTTAAACAAACGTTAAGTATATCAGTAAATATTTGATGGTTTTATACGATAACAGTGATATATTCGGGGGGTTTTTTTTTTTTTTTAAAATATGGTATCGTTTACTTAACGGTTGCATGGGAACAATCATAAAATATGGTTCACATATATTTGACAATTATTTATAAATAACTGTAAACTATCATATATTTCACGGTTGTTTAGTAATATACATTATGTATAGTCTTTTAAAAACTCATCTGCCATCCATTTTCGTGCAACATTGAAAGCTACAAGTTATAGAGAGCTTACTCGCAACACCTTTGATGACTCAATTTCAGCTTCTCCACCACTATTTCACTCTTCTTAATCGCTCCCTTGGTGGTTTTACTCAGGTTTCCTCCATCGGTTTCCCCCATAGGTCTCCTTCATCCTTAATCGTTCATGGTTTCATGGGTTTTTTAGGTTTTGGAGTTATTATGGATTCTAGGAAGTTTTTATTTGTTAGTATTTATTTGAGTAAAGAGTATATAAAGATTATTTTTTTGAGTGATTTTGTATGTGCATGGGGTTTTGCTACTAATTCTAAATGTTTGTTGTTATTAAAGTTGTTATTTATTAGTATTTATTTGAGTAAAGAGTATGTAAATATTGTTTTTTTTGAGTGATTTTGTATGTGCATAGAGTTTTGTAACTGATTAAGTGTTTGCTGTCATTAAAGTTGTTCTTTTTTATTAGTATTGATTTGAATAAAGTTTCTAGAAATATTGTTTTTTTTTAATAGTGATTTTATTAAGTTGTTATCACCAACATTTTAAATTTAATTTTAATAGGATTTAATTACACAATTATCAGTTAAGTTTACACCGTTATCACTTGAGTTTATATTTTCCATTAACAAAACTAATAGTGTTATAATTATAGGACTAAAATTATACTTTTGAAGTTAAGTGTTTAAAAGTATACCTTATATAATCTTAGAGAACTAAAAATATACTTTAACCTTTTTTTTTTAAAATTATTTGAATCATTATGGCATTTTGCAAGATAACGTACGATTGTCATAATGTATATATGCCAAAGGCTCAATGCTATAGATCGTTATTTCTTGTAATAAAAATAAAAGTTTTTTCCTTCATCCTAATAGCTTTATCTGCCAAATCCTTTAAATCCGGCTGAATAGGTTCCTTTTCTTGGTATCCCTAAACACAAATTAAAAGTAGATTATTCCCACTTGTTAGTTTTGCTTAATTTTATTTCAGTTTATTTAATCATGTGTTTATTGTTATTGCTTATTGATTGATCACCATTGAGCATGTTTTGGGGATTTAGGGTTGAACTTGGAAGAGGGAATCCTAAATTGACCTTGGGATTAAATAATGTGGAATTAGGTTTAAATTTAATGTAAAATTAGGTTTTAATCTAATTTGCGTCTAGGATAGAAATATACCTAGAAGCTCCGCATAATCAAATTAGAGTGAGCCCGATTTAAAATGCATCTTATTTAGTTGAGTGAGGCATCACATAATTAATTAAGGTAGGTATACAGGTGGACCGGAAGACATTTATAGACATTAATACTCTAAATTAGTTGATTAAGTTAAGTCAAAGTTAATTTAGTGGGGATAAAATTTTAAGAATCAAACAAGGGATTAGTGGCTTTAGGTTGCTTGTTCATTAGTGTGGTAGTTTGTTTGTTCTAATTTTAGTTTTAATTTCCTTTCTCTTGATTAAATTTAATTTGGTTTTCTCAACTTAAACGAAATTGTGAAATTAATGCTCAACTGAAGTTTGTGATACCAAGTCCTTGTGGGAACGATACTTTTCTTATTACTTTATTATTTGATACGGCCCGTGCACTTGTGGATTTTTTTTAGGCTATAAAGTTTTGCTCTATCAAGTGTTTGGTGCCGTTGCCGGGGACTTGTGTACCACAACTGTTTTGGTTGGAATTGATTGAGCATTAGTAGTTTAAGTTTGAGTTTGTAAATATTTTATTTTTTCTTTAGAAAAAAAAAATTTAAAAAATGGATTTCAATTGGCAACCAACTGGCCTTAATAATGAAAAGGAGATGAATTCTTTGTCTTCTATATAAGATGGATTGATTGCTATGTTAAATTCTTTCACTAGTGCTAAAAAGGCTTTTAAGACCGGACAAAACAGGCTCGTAAGAGCGGACGGACGGCCGGTCTTGTTCCAGCCAGTATTAAAAGTCTACATATAAGACCGGACAATGATCCGGTCTTAAAAGTCTACATATTTTAGACCGGACATTTAAAACATTCGGTCTTAAAATTTGTACTAAATGAACATGAAATAGTTTGATTTGGTCGGTCCAAAAACTCAACTTTTAAGACCGGCCTAAAATTAGTCCGCTCTTAAAAATATCGGACTTTTAAGACCGGACAAAAATAAATACGGTCTTAAAGTTAGCGACTTCTGAGACCGACTAATCATACGCGGTCTTAAAAGACTGACTTTTAAGACCGGATGATAATTACGTCCGGTCTTAAAAATTTTCCTTTAAGACCGGACGTCTAAATGTAACATAACGGTCTTAAAAAGGCCAACTTTTAAGACCAGCTTAATATGACCTTTAAGACCTGTCATATAATTACATCCGGTTTTAAAAGTCAAACGCATAAGACCGGCTTATTTATTTCCAATCTAAATTTTCCCGAATTTTTCCCTGCTGTTGTTCCTGCTACTATATATATACACAAATCCACTACCTAATCCAGCACATAAAAGTCGATACTTTAAGCTACAAGTTATGAACAATTATTTGAATAAATTGAATTGGAAAAATGATATAAATATTATTCACCATGAGTTATTTGGCCTCTTAATTAATCTACAACACCAAAGTTAATTCATACATCCAATAAGATAACTTACTTACAAATACAATAAGTTACAAATACAACATAGATGCGCCCAAAATAATATTCACCATGCCTTCATCATCTGATTTCCATGCCACCCAACGTAACATCCTCTTTTATAACATGATCGGATCCTGCTACAAAAATAAAACAAGGAACAAACTTCATAGTCAAAGACATTTTATGAACATAGCAGGAGTAATATATATAGTTAAAGCCTTAAAGTAGTCAAATAAATTTGCATATATATGAATATTACCTTATGAATTGACTCTTTTATAAAGTGATATCTTCCCATATCCCTTCTTGATGATCACTTCTTATGCCGGGTCCATTATCCGCTTAATCTTCTTCGTTTATGTCCGGTAGACCCCTTGAAAAAGGTGTACTCTCAGGAATACCATAATTTGAATTTTCCTCATCAATATCAATGACCCTCTTTCCTTGGAGAGCTACAGACCACATTTTATTTTCTTGATCGGTGATATAGAACACTTGTTGCGCCTGGTCTGCTATAATAAAAGGTTCATCTCCAAAACTTCTACCATTGACATCGACTAATGTAAATCCTAGCCGATCGATCTAAACACCATTATTGACATCAACCCACTTGCATTTGAAAATGGGAAATCTAATTTTCACATAGTCCACCTCCCATATCTCTTCAATAACCCCATAATATGGCATGACTGCCAATAAAGGGCTTTTGTCTTTCGAACTGGAGAAGTGCATAGATTCAGCTTCTAACATAACACCACTATTCTGGACTGTGCTCCTATCATCTAGGGACTTCGTGTAAAATGTATAACCATTAATCACATACGAATTCCAACTTATGACATCAACCTCAGGACCACGTGCTAACCATTTAAGGATATCCGAAACACATTCCTCCCCCTCGACCTTTCGTTTGAACCAGTGTGCAAAAGTTCTGTTATGCTCCCTAATCAACCTTTGTTCAGTCATTCGAGGATTTTCTTTCCTCACAGCCTCTTTATGTGCAGCTATGCTGGCTTGAACTTCATCAACTTTATTCAAGATGTATAAGTGGACTTGTGACAATTCATCAGGATCCACAGTCTTTACTGAAGCCCCTCGCCTACCCCCTCCAGCATGATGACGTTTTGGAAGCCCAATATGTCTTACTTTGGCCAAATAATTTTGACAAAATTTCATGGCTTCTTCAGAAACATATTTCTGAACAATCGATGCTTCTGGATGGTATGCATTCTTCACGTACCCTTTAAGGAATTTCATAGATCTTTTAATTGGGTACATCCACCGTAAATGGATAGGGCTGCACAACTTTATCTCCCTCACTAGATGAACAATTAGATGAACCATGATGTCAAAAAATGTAGGAACAAAAAGCTTCTCAAGGTGGCACAAGATAAGATGTCCCTCATTCTCCAATTCATCCAACTTTTCAATGTCGAAAACTTTAGAACAAACCGCATTGAAGAAGACACAAAGTCTAGTCAAAACAACCCGAAGGTCATATTCAGCGATGCCTCGAATAGCTATTGGGAGTAGCTGTTACATCAAGACATGACAATCATGCGATTTTTGGCCTACTAATTTCAAGTCCTTCATCGATACAAGCCTCTTAAAATTTGAAGAATACCCCGAGGGAACTTTTGTGCCATGTAAACACTCACAAAAACTATGTTTCTCATCCTTAGACAAAGTATGAGAAGCCGGGGGACAATAAGTTCTCGTCCCATACGGCCTTGGATGTAGCTCTTCACGTATTCCCATTGCTTGCAAATCCAATCTTGCCTTCACACCATCCTTGGAACTGCCTTGTATGTTGAGAAGCATGCCAACAATGCTATCACATACGTTTTTCTCCACATGCATGACATCGATACAGTGTCTCACATCAAGATTGCGCCAATAGGGAAGATCGAAGAATACAGATCTCTTTTTCCATATATTTGTATCTTTTCTACTGTTGGCTGTCTTGCCGAAAATGACATTGATATTTTTCACCTTCTCATAAACTTGCTCCCTAGTCAATGGCACCGGAGCATCTTAATATTCTTGGCCACCAAAGAAGGCTTTCTTTAATTGATGATATGGGTGGCCCCGTCTAAGAAATCTCCTATGTCCAAGGTAAACCGTCTTTCTTCCATGTTAGAGTTCATGGTAGCATGTGCCTTCTTCACAAACCGGACATGCTTTATGGCCCTTTACACTATACCCTGACAAGTTACCATATGCTGGGAAGTCGTTTATAGTACAGAATATCATGGCTCGCAATTTGAATACCTCCTTCTTGAAAGAGTCAAAAACATCCACAGCTTCTTCCCATAACTCCTTCAAGTCTTCGATCAAGGGCTGAAGGTAAACATCAATGTCATTTCCGAGTTGTTTTGGTCCCAAAATCAACATAGACAGCATGATGTACTTTCTCTTCATGCATAACATAGGAGATAAGTTGTAAATAATGAGGAGTACAGGCCATGAACTATGTACGCTGCTAAGGCTTCCATATGGATTCATGCCATCCGTGGTAAGGGCAAGCCTAAGGTTCCTAGGTTCTTCGCCGAAGTTGGGAAATAATTGATTGATTTTCTTCCATTGAGAAGAATCGGCTGGATGACAAAGCTTTCCATCAGAAATCCTCTCATCTGCATGCCACCGCAATTGTTTTGCATCATTTTCATTCGCAAACAACCTCTTGAACCTTGGTATGATTGGAAGATACCACAACACTTTTGCAGGCCCCTTATTTGACTTGTACCTTGGGGTTTCACATATCGGACAATTCTGCTTCTCTTCAAACTCTTTTCTATACAATACGCAGTCATTCGGGCATGCATAGATCTTTTTGTACTCTATCCCCAGTGGACAAAGTATTTTCTTAGCATCATAGTATCGATGCGGCAACACATTATCATCCGGAAGCATGTCCTTAAAAGCCTCAAGCATTTCAGAAAAACTCTTGTCGCTCCATCCATGACGTGCCTTCAAGCTTACCAATTTCAATACAAAGTTCAACAATTGGTATTTTTGACACCCTGGGTATAGCGGGGTCTCCGCATCATTGCACATATTACCATATGCATGTGATTGTTGAAAGGCCTCTTC
This sequence comes from Acacia crassicarpa, assembly GCA_034222035.1. Taxonomy (NCBI): domain Eukaryota; kingdom Viridiplantae; phylum Streptophyta; class Magnoliopsida; order Fabales; family Fabaceae; genus Acacia; species Acacia crassicarpa. Next base: position 24,914,879 of record JAWXYG010000010.1, on the reverse strand, counting down.
TCCTACATCACGAATAATGTCCTCTATGCGATCGTCCATATCCGTGTCATTATCATCAAAGGCCGCTTCCCCATGTTGAGACCCACTTGGTATTTTTTCACCATGCCATACCCATACTGTATAGGTCTTACAAAATCCATGACAGATTAAATGTGTCCGTATAACTTCAGGACTTAGTCGCCTCTCATTCAAACATTTTACACAAGGGCAATAAAACATCCCACTATCATCATTGGCATTTTGTTTAGCAAATTCAATAAAGTCCCTCACCCCATTCTGATATTCAACGCTCGTCCGTAAAGCATTTATCCAACTGTGATCCATAGTAGAATTCCTATGGACGGAAAGATTTAACATATGTATAATAAGGCAAAATAAATGCATAACGAAGAATCACTTTTGGTCATGAATATCACAGTGAAGCCAAACTAAAATACTCCCGAAGCAAAATAAATGCATGACGAGGAAATTTAAATGCTTCGCATGAAGGTCTTGTGGACTCACCTGTAGCATATAAATTCAAATGCCAAATAAGAGTCTTTCTTCTCCCGCCACAAACGTTGATGTTGGAGACAGCAAGAGTACCCTAAAAATATTTGTTGGTCAGTTGGGTAGGTCTCAAGTGCAAATATAATCTTCAGAATAGAATATTTATTAACAACAGAGAAGCACACAAGAGCATTTCATCGATTTCGTTCAACTCAAAAAAAACCCAGAACGATAAGTAGGCAAACCATGAAGTTATATAACCGAAACACCTCTTACAGCTTGGTCTAAGTTTAGCTGAGGAACGAGGAAGTGATTGTCCAGAGAGCAACGCGAAGCACCGACGGAGCAACACACAACCACTGGAGACAGAACCTCCTCAGTAATCACTTTCGGCGCGACAAGAGAAATTCAGAGAGGGAAATTTAATTTTCCGTGCGACAGAGACTTGGTTTTATGTTTGGATTTTTTAAGACCGATTAGTTATAAAGCATCCGGTCCTAAATATTTTATATTATATTTTTAAGTGTTACTTTTAAGACCGAATTCTTATGCTGTCCGGTTCTATATATTTAAGACTGCAGTTTTATAATACTCCGGTCCTAAGTTAATTTTCCAGAGAAAAGAGAATAGACTTTGGGCCTTTGGCGAGCGCAGAAAATTATCAATGCTATTAATTAATGCTACTATTAATTACTTGAAGAAAAAATTAAAAAGAGACAAGGTTATAGTTCTTAATTAATGCTATTCTTAATTAATGCTACTATTAATTACATTAACAAAAAATTAAAAAGAGACAAGCTTATGGTTCTTAATTAATGATATTCTTAAATAATGCTATTATTAATTACTTAAACAAAAAATTAAAAAGAGACAAGCTTATGGTTCTTAATTAATGCTATTATTAATTACTTGAATATTGCCGTACACATTGCCAAAAAAAAGAAAAAATTATCAAAGCTTGTTATCCTTCAAAGCCCAGGCAATATCGGCTTGAACAACATTAATCTCCCGCCGGATATCAGCAAGTTCCCGTCTTATTCGTATTAGGTCGTTAGAGGATGTTGATTATGATTAGTTTTGATGATGTCTAATATAGAAGCAAAAAGTTTATATAATATATCTCCTACATTGACTAACTACTATGTTTAATGTAGATTAATTCAAGTCGAATTAGAAAGAAGAATAATCAAGAAGGAGATAAGAAATTACAAGAAGAAGAAATTGAATCAAAGAATATGTGAGTCAAATGATATGGAATGATCAAAAGAAGAGAAGGAAGAAAGAGTTGGATTATGAAGATTAATCAAGATGGGAGATTAAAGAAGGAAGAACTTGTTGAATGGAATGAGAATATAAATATTCAAGTTCTTATATTGATGCTAGAAGCCTCCAAGATCATATGGAAGTTCAAATGGCTCAATTTGGAGTTAAAGTCAGCAAAAATCAGCGGCTAGAAGGCTCCAAGATCATATGCAACGTGATCAGCCCTTCAGCTCCACTCTGTTAACATTCAGCACGGGCGACGTCTGGTAATTCGATGATATCTCACAAACCAGAGATCAGATTGAGACGAAACTAAAAGCATTGGAAACTAGACATCTAACACGTATTGGTGACAAAAATTCATGGCCAAAGGAGTTCATATGAATCATTGATGAATTTTACAAGTTGACACAAAGATCAGCATCACAGTCAGGAACAGCCTTCAGTATTTTGAGTATATCTCACAAACGACAAATCTGATTGAGCTGAAATTAGTGGCATATGAAAGTAGACTCACAGAGCTTTCCATCAAGAGTTGAACGGACCAAAACGGAGCTCGGACTAGAGAGATATGGCCCTCAGAAGTTGATAGTCTGTTCAAGAAGTTGCTCAAATCCATTATAAGTCAATACCGCAGTATAGGGTGCTATACCGCAGTATTGGACTTACAGAGAGCAACCAAATTTTTCAAGTTAAGTCAATACCGCAGTATAGGGTGCTATACCGCAGTATTGGACTTCCAGAGAACAATCAAAATTTTCAAGTTAAGTCAATACCGCAGTATAGGGTGCTATACCGCAGTATTGGACTTCCAGAGAACAATCAAATTTTTCAAGTTAAGTCAATACCGCAGTATAGGGTGCTATACCGTAGTATTGGACTTCCAGAGAGCAATCAAATTTTTTAAGTCAAGTCAATACCGCAGTATAGGTATGTATACTGCAGTATAGGGCCATCCAGAGAGCAACCAAGTTTTTCAGTCAAGTCAATACCGCAGTATAGGTATGTATACTGTAGTATAGGGCCATCCAGAGAGCAACCAAGTTTTTCAAGCAAGTCAATACCGCAGTATGGATATGTATACTACAGTATAGGCTTATACAGAGAGCTCCCAAAATTTTATAACTATTGCAAACTGCAGTATAGGTTTGCATACTGCAGTATTGAGCTCTTAAACTTGTTTTCAACTTGACACATGTTCTTGCATACTCCAGTATGGAGTTCTATACTCCAGTATTGCATACTTTCACTAACATACTCCAGTATTGACGCAAGTATTGAACGTCAAACTTGAAAATCAAATCTAACGAATTTGCAATGCCTTCTTGTTTGATCTTAATACTTCCTATGATTAATCTCTAATGTTCCTAGATATGTTTAACCACTTTATTGGTGTGTTTCAGATGATTAAAACGAAGGATATTAGATTTGTATACTCCAGTATAGAGGCTTTTTGAACTTAAATTTTTCTCACAAACAGTGCTATATTCGAGTACACAACTTATATACCGCAGTATAGGTTTTGTTTTTCAAACACAAGTCACGATGGTTTGCCTCTGGAAGCTGCATACCGCAGTATGACTTTGGATACCGCAGTATGGACACTTATGCACAGTGCCATACTCCAGTATGATGAACATATCGCAGTATACAACAGTAAAAACTGATTTTTGAATTACACAAATTTGCAAATCACTGTTGTTTGATCTTATTGCTTCCATAATTCATTCAATCATATTCCTAGCTATGTTTAACAAGTTTGTTGAGTGAATTTCAGTAAGATCAGATGAAGATTATTGGAGGTCAAAGCCAAAAAGCAAAAAGTGAATAGTGCATTTAATGCACTTCTGCAAATCAACCTACTTTAAGCTAATCCATCTGAGCACGCCTTCTAAACGTTAAAGATTGCTTACTACAATAAGCAAAGTCATCTCCAACGGGCAAATTCTCAGAGAGCCACCTCATATCAAATTACCACATGGGTTAGTTGGAGTTTAGAAAGAGAAGCAGATCACACTTAATGACAATCAACTACAACGGTCTGATTCATCCTACAACGGTAAAAAACGGTCACACATCATTCTCTACCTATAAAAGACATGGATTCAAGTAGAAAAACGAGGAGATACAAGTTTACAATGCCAAAATGCTGATACTCTGCTTCTACATCATTCTCACTCTATTTTTCATATCTAAATAGCTTAGAGAGTGAAATGAATTGTATCTGAACTTCAGTGATCATTTATTCATTCCTTTGAGAGGAAAATTATTGTAAACACATTATCTTTCTGAGAGTTACTCAAGATTGGGTAATCTTGAGTGGGATAAACATTGTGTTGATTACAACTTGTAAAGGGGAGTGTATCCTAGTGAGAGGATAATCTAGTACAGAGTGTGTAATCAAGCAGTGTATTGATTACAGATTGTAAGGGGGAGTGAATCCTAGAGAGAGGATTGCTTCAGTTACAGATCGTGTAATCAAGCTTATTGAAGATAATGGATTGAAAAACTCAAGTGAGGCTTGGGGACTGGACGTAGGTCAAGGAAAAGACCGAACCAGTATAAATCTGTTTGCAAGCTCTTCTTCCTTATCTTTTGCATTTCCAGCATTTACATTTGAGTATTTACCAATTGTTTGTGATCTTACTTTTATTACTCAAAGATGAATTTCCTGAATTGCGAAAATCTTTTAAAGAATGGAAATTTTTATTCTTCACCCAATTCACCCCCCTCTTGGGTTCAGCCGTAACTTACAGAGGAAAGAGGACGAGGGTCAGCGGTCAGCGCACTGGGGCCAACTGGTTGGAGAGGTGGAGCAGGAACCTCTTCATGGTCAGAAGGCTGGAGGGGGGGTGCGGCAATGTCTTCATCATTGGAAATAACAATGGGTCCAACGACCCGAGACTCTTTTGTTTCAATCGAACGCACTCTCGATGGAGAAGGCGCACCATATAACGATTGACGGAAGGCACGAGCATCACGAGTAAGAGCACCCCTACGAGCGGTTATCTTGTATCTAACCATGGTTTGAGCAGTACGTTGGCGCAAAGAGGTATGAGGCGTTTATTAATAAAGGCAGAGCTAGAGGTAGTTTGGAGTTACGAGGTAGTGCGGAGTTAATAAGGAGTGTTAAGGACAGAGAGGTAAAGAGCAGACGAATGGTCTACACTTTATGAGCGAGTTTTATAAATATTATTTAATTTTTAAGATGAATTAATATTAAGACCGACCTTTTATAATTTCTCCGGTCCTAAAAGTATATTATTTATTTTTTTAACTAAATTAATTTTAAGACCGACCTTTTATCACTTCTCCGGTCCTATAAGTATATTATTTATATTTTTAGTCAATTAAATTACTTTTAAGACCGATCTTTTATCAGTTTTCCGGTCCTAAAATTCATTTATTCAAGATTTAAATTTCCTAAAACAAGTTCATCGTTTCAAATTCCGATAGCAAAGTCGTATCCTTACACTCTACCAAAGGATCTCTTCGGCTTCCAGATAAACTTCCCAACGTAACTAGGCGTCTTCTCGTATTCTGATGAACTATGCGTCTGCTCATTAAAGGTTCCGACGTTTCACTCCGGATGGGTTCTCTATTTAAAGCCGTTGTTACTTTACTTTCTTCACATTCTTCATCATCACTTCCACAATGGCTGCTCCACCGCCCCAAGGTCCTCCACCACCACCAGGTCCTCCTTTTCCTCCTCCTGTTGGGCATAACAATCCTTACCCTCCTCATCTGCCTCTGAACCCGACCACCAAACAGCTGCTGCGCCACCTCCTAGCCCGCATCGATCATATAGATCGACGACAGGGCCAGCTTTTTCAGGTCTACCACGCCGTCAATAATAAGATCAAAGCAATACTCGATGCCCACGACATTGAGTACAATTCGTTAGATGACGACGTCATCGACCCCTCTGACAACTCCCTCCCCTTCGACAACGATGGGGAGGAGTAAATATTTTACTATTTTTTTTAAATCATGTACTTCGCTGCCCCCCATGGGGCAACATTAAAATATATATAATAAATTTGTTACTTTCCTATTTCAATCGCCTTTATCCTTCTAATTAGTACATTCTTTCTTTTTCCAACAAGGAGGAAGAAAACAAAACATTGTCCTCGTGTGTATGATCAACATTAAAAACTCGCACATTAAAATATCCAACAATATACAGTTAAGACCAGACCAACAAAACAAAAAGAACGTTTACCTTATTCCAATAAAAACAAACAGTGACAATTCTTCTCAAGGTTGGACCATCGTTGTCCTCGGTGTTACCTTGCCAGATTAGAAACAAAGTGTCCTTTTCAATATCTCTCATCTTTTTCCGACAAAAAGAAAAGGGAAACCGATAATCTAAATCTGGAGAGGTAACATCGACTACAATGAGGGACCTAGCTTGATCAGAACGCCAGAACCTCGGTTGCCTTGAACCCTAATTAATTTTTCCGAAAAGCGAATCAACTCTATTTAAAGGAAGACTATTAGGAGCGGACAGAAAAAGGAGATACGGTGACAATTCTTCTCAAGGTTGGACCATCAATGTCGTCAATTTTACCTCGCCTGATTAGAAACAAAGTGTCCTTTTCAATATCTCTCGTCTTTTTCCGACAAAAAGAAAAGGGACAAAGAAAAGGGAAACCGATAATCTAAATCTAGAGAGGAAAAAACGAGGACATTGAGGGTCCTAGCTTGAGCAGAACACCAGAACCTCGGTTGCCTTTAATTACCCTAATTAATTTGTCAGAAAACCGAATCAACTCTATTTAAAGGAAGATTATTAAGAGCGGACGGAAAAAGGAGATACGGTCCTAAAAGTGTCGAATACTTTTAGGACCGTCATTTTAAAACATACGGTACTAAATGAACGCCATAACTTTCTAATTAATTTGTCCGAAAAGCGAATCAACTCTATTTAAAGGAAGACTATTAAGAGCGGACGGAAAATGGAGATATGGTCCTAAAAGTGTCGAATACTTTTAGGACCGTCATTTTAAAACATACGGTACTAAATGAACGCCAGAACTTTCTAATAAATTTGTCCGAAAAGCGAATCAACTCTATTTAAGGAAGACTATTAGGAGCGGATGGAAAAAGGAGATACGGTCCTAAAAGTGTCGAATACTTTTAGGACCGTCATTTTAAAACATAAGGTCCTAAATGAAGCCAGAACTTTCTAATTAATTTGTCTGAAAAGCGAATCAATTAAAGGAAGAATATTAGGAGCGGACGGAAAAAGGAGATACGGTCCTAAAAGTGTTGAATACTTTTAGGACCGTCATTTTAAAACATACGGTCCTAAATGTCTCACCAATATTTTGTCAATACTTTTAGGACCGGAAGTATAAAACATGCGGTCCTAAAAGTCATATTATTTAACCGAAAACTTTCAGGACCGGAATTTTACCCATATTCGGTCCTAAAGTCGTGAACTCGCTACATCATCCTGAACCTCAAATTTCAAGCGCACTAAATAGCTATATCCACCATCCAATTTCAAATACCCCAAAATGGAAACAAGAAAATTGTTCGAAAAATTAAACAAATTTATCTATTGAATTTTACATTGCCTGTGTATTATTTACAAATTGATCGAAAAAATAATCAAATTTTACAGAATATTTACAAATGAATAACATCATTAATTATTGTCCTGATCACTACTTAAGATCAGGTCATACAGATATTGACAAAACAACTCGAGTATGTGCTCGAGTTCAGCATCCGAGAAGGGGCAGGGCAATGAAACATCTGTAACATCAAAGACACAAAATGAATTAATAACTTGCGCCCATATTTCAGATGTAATTCATTAAGCCCCAGAAACTGAATTAACTTGCGTGCATAATATGTAACATCAAATATTTACCTTTGCAAATAATTTAGTTTCTCTTTTAGTGACAATATCATACATGTGTTTCATGATGTATTGGCCACATAGGTTGGACTCATGTGGTTGCCGACGAGTCTAAAAAGAAAAAGAAATATATAAGTAATATATATATTATGACTAAGTTCACAAGGCAGTTGACAAGTACCAATATTATATTGTACCAACCTCTAGTCTCAGCCATTTAGGCTCTTTGGCCTTTGAAGGACGCTTTTGGAGTGCATTGATTTGGAAGGTCCTCATGGCACTATCATCAAAAATGCATATTTATCAATTCACTGAAAATTCACTGCAGAGATTTCTGACAAGAGAATCAAAATGACATGCTTACTTGTTGATGGTCTGGACCAACGTGGGCACTGGCAGGCTGTGAGTGGAGCATAAGAAGATAACTTTAATTTCTTCCATGCACATGATGACCAACTGCCAGTGGCGGCTGAAAATTCACAGCAGTAAAGTATACTCAGTGATATATGTAGGCATGTAGCAGAATTAAGTGACTTGTAGCCAAGATTTGTGATATGTATGTACCTGTGGAAGAATGGCAACAAGTACACCTTTCTTCTCACATTACACAACCTCCTTGATATGTACTATTGTCTTTGCATCATGGTTGTTTGACTCATATACCGTGGGCACAAGAATCCAAAATCGTTCAACCTGCCCTCATTCTCCAATTCTTGATGCAAGAACCTACAATAATTACATCGATCAGGGAATTAGTATATATATGTATGTGTGTCTAAACGATGCATTTAAATTATATGTACCATAGAAGAACATACTTACTTTATCCAAATTTGAATAATTGCATCAATAAGCTCCTGTCGAGGAAGCAGTAGGGAGTCAATATCAACGGAGTCAACTTGGACTGGTAGGGGAATTGCGTCGCCTACTACTTCATTGACAGATCACGATTTAGTTTTAAAACATCCACTTTTCACCATATTGGTTATTTTTTCGCAGCCAGTCAACTTAGCAGTAGGGGATTGAGCCTGAGGAGAAGGGGATGGAGCTCTACGAGGGGTTGGAACTTGAGGATGAGGGGTTGAAGCTTGGGGAGGAGTACAAACATGTACAAACTTCACTGGCCAAGAGATGAAGGTTCCCTTGACATCACTCACAATATTCATCTCATCAGTTGAGAGAGGGAGGGGTGCATCAATGATCATCTTTTCAACTGACACTCTGACTTCATCATCAGACATTTGTTGGTGGTGTACAGTTGATCCCAATAAGTTGTGGACAGTCCCTTTTGCAACCAATAGTAGTCTATCATGATGATCAGGATCATCCACATAAAGGTCACAAGGTTGCTCTGACTGTCTAACAATGCAGCTCCCTCGAGTGCTCTGATGCACAATTGCAGGTGAGTGTGTGAAGGGAACACTAGTCTCTGGACGAGAGCTCAAAAGCAGCTTCACCTGATTCAGTTCCTCCCTCAACTTGCTCATATCAAATTGATGCCTTGCTTCTTTAGCCGCTGCCTCCTCTTTTAATTTGGCCACTGTCTGATCCATCTCCTCCCGGGTAACCACTTCTTTCCTATGGCGTTTGGCGGATGAACCAAAGAATACCTTCAGGCCTACTCGTCCTCCAACCCCCCTTACACGCCCACCGTGGTCCGGTTTTCCGGTGGCAGCCGTGAGAACATCACTCCTACCGGACGACACGAAAGATCCCTTTGCCTCTTTCTTCTTAAGATCTTCCTGTAAGGTACAGATAACGAGAAGCTTAGTAATGAATCATGTTAACTAAAAAATAACAACAATAACAATACTTACATTTTTTTCAGCAACTACACGAGTTTGTTCACTCGTGTAGGAGCCGCTTGGCTTTTTCCGAATGTGCAACCACAATTCCTCGCGATGTATTGGAGATGGCGGTCCATGCACCGCCTCAGGATTGGATTCTGCTTCATCTTCCAATCTCTTCCGCTTGGCCGCCATCAATTCCTTTTCAGCCCTTTCATATCCGCCGCGAGAAGCCCTATGCGGGCAATCATTCTTTCTCCCTATCTCCTGTGCTTTTGCCCTTCTTTGCTGTGAATCAGAATTGAAAACAACTATTAATTATGAATTCCAGCCATCTCACTAACAGAAATTAGAGAACTTCTACTTGATATGAACCTCAAACACTAGTCAAATTCACTTGATCAAGTTTCAACATTTTATTATTTAAGGAAGATGTAGATAGGTTAAGAAACAAAAGAGAATTATGCTTACAAAAGAGCTATGTTTTGTACTGCTAGGTAGATAGAAGAAGAAAAAACAGAGGATTATGCTTACAGAATAATACAAACTTGATCCTTTTTAAGGCATCCAGTGGGATCATCAGTACGTCCACATTAGATAGTAACAATTGGGTATATAAAGTTTCCCCCTTTTAAGACTATTCATTTCCTCCTTTGCAAGACAAACCATTACACAATTACCTCCTTAGTATTTTACCTTTTCAGGGTTTACATAGCATAGACAAAGGCAGGAAATGTATACTTCTATTCACACACCAAACAATATAATTTAACTAACAGGATTAGATGAACAAATATAAGCTTACAGGTTACATAAGCAAACAAAACTAAATATAGACTCACCAGAGCTTCAGGAGTGGTCCGCAGCCGAACAAATTGTTGCCAAATTCGTTCATCAATAAATGTGTATTGTTCCTAAGGCTATTTGGCAGGCGCAACCTCGTAAAAAATATGTGTTAGCGAGAGAGGTCTTAAACTTCCTCCACCGATCAGCACAATAGGACAATGTCTTGACTTTCAACTACTCAGAGTCAGGGACAGTGTATGTAAGCCGGATAATGTCCCAAATAGGTTGCTTTATTTTTTCAAAGTGAACACTTTTCCACTCATCTTCCAAGATGCTAACCTTGCTGCGTGCAAGATAGCCGACAAAACTATTATATTTGTTTTTATTAGGACCATAAGGCCGCAACTTTTCATCGAACTGAATCTCGAGCCTTGACCCAGAAGTCCGACTTAGAGATACATCCATCATTTGTGTGCCTCTTCTACCACGGCGTGCAGGGCGGTTAGGAGGCACATTGTCAGTGGAGGAGGGTTCGTTCTGACCCACACCATTAACTGGCGATCTCGGAACACGAATGGAATCGTCTTCACCATTTATTTTTGAAACAGTAAAAGAGGAATGCCTGAGCAACTGAGAGAGTAAGAGAGGCTACTGGTACGTGGGTGAGGAAGAGTGGTAATGCAACAGGAAGAGTGGCTTCACAACAACAAGAGGGGTTTCAGAGGTACAACGTAAGTCTTATGGGTTTCACGCGAAGATATAGGGGTTTCAAAGTTAAGAGATACAATGTAAGTCTTAAGGCAATGTTTCGCGCAAAGATATATTTGGCGGTTTATTTTTAAGACCGGATGAACAAAAACGACGGTCTTAAAGGTTACGTTTTAAGACCGTCCTCTTTTAAACTCCGGTCTTAAAAGTATTACTACCGGGTGCGATTTTTGTCCGGCTAAAAAGTATAATCTTTAAGACCTCCTGTTATATATATCCGGTCTTAAAAGTTTAATTTAATTTTTTCCTTATTATTTTGGACCGTAGAAAAAATAAGTCGGCTTGTTCGAGATTTCTCTATAAAGAATTTTTATATTTCAATTTTTTTAATAACATTTTTAAGACCGGTCGTTTTTCTAAGCGGTCTGAATAATATATCTAAGACCCATTGCTAAACGATTCAGTCCAAGAAGTTCTTTATATTTACAAAACTACCACCGCTCATAACTTTAAAGTTCTTTATATTTACAAAACTGCCACCGGTCATACCTTTAAGACCGGGCCGTCGATAGTCCGCTCTAAATGAGGCGGTCTTAAAAGCCTTTTTTGCACTAGTGTTTGAATGAATCTATGCAACATAAAAGGAGCATAAATGATGGTTGTAGTCCATATGTTGATTCTTCTCAATATGTTTGCATGTCTTGTGTTTATTGTGGAGGGAATCATTTATATGAGCATTGTCCATATATTACAACTAGTCATTTTGTGAGAGATGATTTTACTAGGAACCAAGCTTGTTACTCATTTTGTCCTAGTGAAGGTTTTGAGCAACATAATTTTTGGGATCCACATGTCTTTTGTTTTCATGAAAATACCCCTCATGTTTACTCTTATCCACCTATTGAAGAACACACCATTAAATACAGGGAAAAATCTAATTTGGAAAGATTAGTTGAGGAGTGTGGGGAAGCATTAGAAAGATCTAGTAGAGAGCAAAGGGAGATTCTCACTAGCATTGACTCAAGTGTTCAAAATATGAAGGTATGTGCGAGTCAAATTTTTTCAACCGTTAAGACTATGGTGCAATATAATTCCTTAAACATGGTTACCACTTCTTATGCTGATAATGATTCTTGTGAGGAAGTTGAACGTATGGAATTACATGAGACTATGGAGAATATAGAAAGTGATTGTGAGCTTGACATTGATTTAGATGAGCATATTGGATGTTTAGAAGAGGTTCCGACTGTGGAGCCTAAGGTTTGTGATGTTGCTGAGCAAATTGATCTAGATGTCCCAATTGTTGTTATTCATGACCCTCCTCTTGAAGTGTTGACTCTTACTGATGAGAGTCAAGTTAATTTTATTGGATGCTCTAAATTCTTAGAACTGCCTATATTTATTTTCAAAGATATGCATATTGTGCTTAATTTGAATTCAATGAATACTTGTATTGCAAGATTGTCTATGATTGAGGAGGTACAAGTAACTAACTGGAATGATTAATTTTTGTGTGTGATGCCTTGTTGTTTGAAAATAAATGAAGACAATGTAATTATGGTGTTTGATACTTATGATTAGTGGTTTGTTTTGAGAAGTATGGCTGAAGACTATAAATTTAGCGCTTCTTGGGAGGCAACCCAAGAGTTTTATTTGCATATTTTATTTTTATTTTTTCTTTCGTTCTTTCAGTTTTATTCAAGTTTGAAGAATATCACTCCTATTGTTGCTGCAAGGTCTTACTTTAGCACTCCACATCAGAGTTAGAGTCCTAAATCATGGGAGTACTAGTTCCTTTCCCTCTTTATATTTTTGCAACATTAAGGACAATGTTTGATTTAAGTGTGGGGGAGGGATATAATTTCTTTGGTTATGCTTGTCCTTATGCAATTGAAAAGGTTTTTTTGATTTGAGATTTTTGTATTTTTTAGGATTGACCTTAATTTTGAGCTTTCCCCATCTTAGAGAATATTATCAAGTCAAAAATTAAAATAATAAAAAAAATGTTTCAATCAAGTCTCTAAGCCTTGAGTTTTTTTTGCAATCTTGAGATGAACAATGAGAATAGGGATTGGTTTGTAATATGATCGACAAATTATTAGTTCATGAATATTTTGCTACATGATTTCTTTAGAAAATTAGATGATGACCTTTGCCAGCTAAGTCAAACTTTTGTGTAGGAAAATGACTCAAGGAAAACAAATTTTTTTTAAAAAAACAACTCCAATGACTTCTCAAGACATTACTTAGTAACCGGAGGCACTTCATCAGCAATGTTGGCACTCGCGTCAAACGGTAAAGTCAAAGAAGGTTATGAGTTGGGCTATAAGCCTCTTGAGGTGCCTGTTGGAGTAACTGAGTAACCGGTGCTGCATCACCCATGTGCAGGGTCGCGTCAAAAGAGGACCTACAATGGCTCAAGAAAAAAAAAAAGAAAAAAGAAGAAGAAAAAATGAGTTATTTCCTACCTGAGAATTCTTAATAAATGAAATGAAAAACTTGGTTTGGTGGGGGCAACTGAATTTTTCTGGAGAAATTGAGTATCATAATATTCTTTTACTAATCTTATGGTTGAACTTATTGCTAGCCGATTTTTTGATCATGAGATGTTAAGAGATTGTTGCACTTTATTGGCTTAGTGACCTGTTTTTATAAGATATTAACTTAAATAAGATTTGACGATATGATCCAAGTGTGGTGGTTTATTGCTCTCTGTTTAGGAATTTCATAGGCAATGTTCTTTTCAGATAATGAATTCTCTTTCTTTTGCTTGAGGACAAGCAAATGTTTAGGTGTGGGGGAGTTTGATAAGTATATATTTTATGATTAAATATGTGTATATTTTATGAGAATTAGTTGGAGTTATTAATATTATATGCCTATTTAATTATCTTTATGAACTTTTCCATCATTGAATCAAACTTAAGATCAAAGAATAAATCAATATAAAATCTACTCATTTCCTATTATATTTTGCAGGAAATATTAGTTGATTTGGAAAGAAGTAGAAAAAGCAATTAAGAGGATATACAATCAGCCAAACTCAGTGGTCTCATGCAAGAAAAATAGAAACAAAATCAATTGCGTGATTTGGTGGAGTTGATTACAAGATATAAGATATCTTTTTAATAAAAAAAAAAGGAGAATTAGTGACCCAAGATCTAAATTATAAATAGAGAGGCAGAGACAAGAAAGAGGATCACAGAGGAAAAAGAGATCGGAGAGACACATAACAAGAAGGAACAAAGAAGCATAGGAATAGAGGCTTCAGTTCTTTTCATCATCTCCACCGAAGGACGGAAGGACTGTGGAGGTGACAGAGAATCTTTCTTTCCTCTCTCTTTCTTTATTTTTTGAACTTGAAGTTTCATCTTTTTTGTTATAGATTTGATTAAAGCCATGTGTGGCTATTTGGTTTTACAACCTAGAGAACTTATGAACTTGTTTGGGTTTTAGAGATTATTTCACTTATTAGTTTTGCTTAATTTTATTTCAGTTTATTTAATCATGTGTTCATTGTTATTGCTTATTGATTAATCACCATAGAGCATGTTTTGGAGATTTATGGTTGAACTTGGAATAGGGAATCCTAAATTGACCTTGGGATTAAACAATGTGGAATTAGGTTTAAATTTATTGTGAAATTAGGTTTTAATCTGATTTGCGTCTAGGATAGGAATATGCCTAGAAGCTCCGTATAATCAAATTAGAGTGAGCCCAATTTAAAACGCATCTTATTTAGTTGTGTGAGGCATCACATAATTAATTAAGGTAGTTATACAGGTGGACCAGAAGGCATTTATAGACATTAATACTCTAGATAGCTGATTAAGTTAAGTCAAAGTTGATTTAGTGGGGATAAAATTTAAGAATCAAACAAGGGATTAGTGGCTCTAGGTTGCTCATTCATTAGTGTGGTAGTTTGTTTGTTCTAATTTTAGTTTTAATTTCCTTTCTCTTGATTAAATTTAATTTGATTTTCTCAACTTAAACGAAATTGTAAAATTAATGCTCAACTGAAGTTTATGATACCAAGTCCTTGTGAGAACAATACTTTTCTTATTACTTTATTACTTGATATGGCCCGTGCACTTGCGAAGTTTTTTTAGGTTATAAAGTTTTGCCCTATCAACCCTAACTCACATTTTTTGTCATTCATAAACCCTAGTTAGGTCGCATTCCAGTGGTGCTCTATTTTCTTTATTCAATTGAGGTGTCTTTATGAAGTCACAACGCGATAAAGCATTTAAGGCGACATTAACATACTTTTGTGAAGTTTTGTTTTTGTTTTTGTTTTTTGTTTTTGTTTTGGGGAAAGCCTATTATTGCTCTTATCAAATGTTCATTTTTTGTTACAAGAAGTTGTCAACCCATTACTTTGACTAAATATTCCTACTTTATTCATCTTTTTTGAAGTAATAACTTATAGAGATATGACCCTAAGCAAATACATCTCCTTCTCTTGGAAGTATCCATATCTCTGAAAATTACTTCAAAAGTCCAATAGGTGTGATGAATAAACTAGTTCAGGTGTACCGAGAGTCATACTCGAACAAGCTCTGTGAATAAACTAGCTCAGGTGATATATTGAATTTATTGTTGTAAATTTCTTTTGGACATCCCATTATTGCTCTAACTAGAGGTTCATGTCTTGTCTTTCTATTGAGCAAGTGGCATCAAAATAAACGCTATGAAATTCAAGATTTTATGGGCTTTGTGCTAGAATCAATTACACTCTTGATATATATATATATATATATATATATATATTTGTGTGTGTAATTGTTCACCTATACCTTGTGTCTCTTGAGAAATTAAGCCGAAAAACAAAGGAAGATAGGGTAAAAAATACAAAATACCCCTACAAAAAAGGATGAAGGCATTATGCAAACTTTTGAACTCAAGTACTTGCATATCCTTTGCTTTGCCTTTTTTGATAGGGGTATATGTTTTTTTTTTACCTAGAGTCCTTTGCTTTCTAGGGTTAATTCTTATGAATAGACACAATTATATATATAGAGCAACAATTATATTATCACTTATTTACATCATTAGTTGTCATTGATTCTCCCCACCAAAGTGTGGAATGTCTTGATCCAACCCAAATTTTATAGCAACTCGATGTGGAAGGTATTGTTGTTCTATTATATATATAGAGGATGTTGACTAGCTAAGAAATTTTCACTTGAAGAGTTTTATATCAATGCATCATGGTTATTATATAAAAACCATAATGTATTATATATATATAATACATGACCTTATGTTATGACGATTGTTTACATATGCTCGTTAATTATTATCACAGCAATGGAAAGATCATGGCCTCACCAAACCTCGATACATAACGGGTGTTATATTATAATCGTTATAATATGTTTAGAATAAATAACGGTTTAGAATCGTAATGTATCTGCACCAACGTTTCTATAGTGCTCTTTTATATGATGGTCTGTGATTTTTGTAGTAGTGACTAAAATATGTATGAAATAATTATATGTGATTATATATTTCATAAGTAAAATTGAGAAATATTGAGGGCAGCTAATAAACATAATTCATCTGATTAAAATAAATGTGATTGATGTAAAACATAACAAAGGAAAATCCACAAGCTAAAGAATGAGTTTACTCTTGGTCTTATGTGTCACATGAAATTTGAGGTAAGCTCCGTTCTTTATGTCTATTATTTTTCACATTAATTCACATAAAGAATAATATTGCAACTCCTTACTTTCAAACTTTCAATTTTGGAATACGTTTCTCTTTGGTTCTTCAATTTTCTAAAGTTTCATTTTGTTGCTCCTTCCAAAATTGTTGGGCTTTGAGTTTTCAAATTGAAGAAATCTCTAAATGGCCCTTTTTTGTTTTTAAAGTATGGTGTTACATGTACAAATTTTTTCCCCCTTTTTTTTTTGGTACAAGGCGAGGGGAGGGGGATTCGAACACAGGACCTGAAGGAAGATATAAGACATCTCAATACCACCAGCTGTGTCACTGCACTGCTGTCCTCTTAACAAATATTAAGCCCAAGACCCACAACTGGATGGAAGAGTGGAGTTGCCTTAACAAGCTAACCAGAAACCACGCCACTAATTTGATTACTTAGTTTGGGCCTCAGCTAACACACAATTACTTAAAACACTTACAATACGAAAGTATGATAATAACACACAATTACTTAGTAGTGCAATGGTTTCCATGCTAGCTCCTAAAGCTAGCCTTCCCTATGTATGCGGGTTTGATCTCGATCCCCCCCCTCCCTTTCCCCTCACATGTATTTAAAAAAAAAAAAAAAAGGACTCTTGGGCTTTAAATTAACTAGTCTCTTCATACAAAAATAACATTGTTATTTTTTTATTAGAGACAATCTTATTTAAAGCATTATTGGGCCTTAAATGTAGGCATCTATCTCAATGGGGATTTAAACTTTGGTTTGCCTATTTGTGAGAGACTTCTTTTTTATTAAAATTAAAATAAAAAAAATGTTTAAAAAAGTGGACGAACTGCAGGTTCGGTGGGACGGACTGAAAAAGCTCAATTCAAGATAGCCTACCGTATTGCCAACCCAACCCGTCACTACTCTCTACAAACTGGTTAGTGAACCTAACCTATACAACTTGTTCCACTTCAAATAGGATTGCATCTAATAAAATGATACCTGTGCAATAACAAAAAAGAAGTATGTACCAGCGGGGTTGGATCTAGCGAAAAGAGCTCACACTGTGATGAAGTAATGTTCGAGGGATGTGCTAATATTTAGTGTTTCACAGTATTTCAAATAGGATTGGCTCTAGATTGCACCTAGTAAAATGATATTGTGCAATAACAAACAAGAACTACGTACCAACGGGGTTGGATCTAGCGAAAAGAGCACACATTGTGATGAAGTAATGTTCAAATTCTTGTCAAGTGATGTGCTAATATTTAGTGTCTCACAGTATTTCAAATATGATTGGCTAAAAATTATCTTGTATTCGGGTTTGAATGTTTTAGGATGAAATACCAATTTTATTACGGAAGTATTGGTTATGGAGTATCTAGCACCTGAAAGTTTTTTTGGTATCATTATTGCTTTGAAAGTTTATAAACATAGCAATCTTGTCCATCGGTTAATCTTGACCGTTGGATTGATATCATTTTTGCCCCGAAAGTTTACAAAAATTTGCACCTAAAAAAAACTTCCGGAGCAAATTTGCTCTTCGAAAAAACTTCCGAGGCATATTTATTTCTTTTTGTAAACTTTCAGGGTAAAAATGATACAAAAAAAACTTTCAGATGTTGGATGCTCCCTAGCTAATACTTTCGTGGCAAAATTAATATTTATTCCAATGTTTTATTGCCTCGAGAAGCATGGATGAACTCTCGATTCCCATAATCCTATTTGTGATATGGTAATATTCTCCATCGCAAAATGAAAGTGCAACATGCATGGGTTGACATGAAGGGAATAAAACTTGAAATGTGACATTAGCTTTTTAGAAACCCCGGGAGGATGTGGGGGAGGGAGAATCTTAAAGAGAATAAATCTAAATATGAGGAATTGAGAATATGGAGGGAGAATCTTAAAGAGAATAAATCTAAGTATGAGGAATTGAGAATATATATATATATATAAAACCAGCGATACGTGCGAGTTTAATAACACAAGAATAAATCATTTTACAAAAAATAACTTAAAAATAAATAAACAATTGGATTGAATTACTTGATTAAAATTAGGGCACTATATGTGCACAACAAGACGATTTCCACTCATTGGTTATCTCCAATCATCATATCACTAATCTATGCATGATGACGTATTTTATATTCAACACGGCTTCTTTGTAGATCTGCATCCACAATAAACAATGTACACTTCATGACAAAGGAAATGTAAAGATTGCAAAGTTCCTAATACACACGCATTAGTGTTAAACGAGTCCAAGTTCGTTAATCACGGAAAGTGTCTAGATTCAATGAACCAATATGTCTTCATTATTATGCATGTACCTCCTCATTATTTAGTCTACCATTTCAAATAAAATATTCTAAAAAAGCTTTCGTAGTTTTAATGGAATACATTATCCTGTTTGTTAAATTAAGTCTTAGAGAGAGTTGGGGATAATCTCGAAGAATAAAGAAAAATCACTGAGATCTCAATGTACGACAACGTGCAATAAAAAATTTTGGTGCAAGAAAGGACAATATATCATGATTGTTCACTTTTTCTATAGATTTTTTTGGTGATTATGTTCTTTCATTGGGAACTCGATAATTTTCCCATTAAGAGGAAAATAAGCGTGTGTAGAATCAACAATATACTCATTCCTATCTTTTTTCACAAAAGCATGAGATTTGAATTGTTTTCGTTTTTTTTTTAAGGATTTTATTTGGGGTTGTTTGAACATTTAATGTTATCTTACCATTTTTGCCCTTATTAATTTCATTCTATCTCATCTTTTTCCCATACTACATCTCCTTTATTCTTTCTCTATTTACTACTCTATTTCTTTCTCTTATCTGCCCCTTATAAATAAATGTATGCTTGGAAAAAGTAGTTCTTTATTATATATTTATTACTCTTAACTATTTTTTAAAACTGTGTAATTTGATTATTAGGGTCTTATAAAAAAAATTTGAAGTAGTACATAATATGAATGCAAGTTTAGCAGCCATGGAACCAATGCTGATAAACAAGTACCTAGTAGTCCCGTAAAGATTGTGAAGTTCCTAATACACCCCTTAACAGTGTCAAATAGACTATTAGACTCAATTCAAGGATCTACTTGGTCTTGTCTACAATATAATATAAGTCATTTCAATTAATTCATAGGAGCTAACAACTCATAGTTAACTTATTCATTCAGGGGTAAAATTGACAAATAAATACTAATTACTTTACAAGGGACTTATATTTTGAACTAAAGAATTCTTCTAGAAATGAATTATATTGTAAATCGGAAGGAGTATTCTAATATATACCAATTAATCATTTCAAGGAACAAACTTACAAAAAATATGCTGCCTCCATCCTTTCTTACAAGAAAGAAATAACCAATTCTTAAAAATAAAAACAGTATAGCTAGAGTACGTAGTTGAACTCAATAAGTATGTTTTAAATAGAAAATTCTTTTTTTCTTTTTTGAAATGTCCTTAATTAGTAGCAATTGATTATTGGATGGATTGCGATAATTGATTTTATTAATAAATATATCTTTTTAATGAGGTTAAAAAAGGGAACTTGTAATAAATGTCAAATAATACGTTTCTCTTTCTTCTAAATAGGATTATGAGAACCCATTCAAAATTTTCTTATAAAAAGCACAAAATGGAGTATTCATGAAGGTGGCCAATATTTTCCCACAGTACTTTCGATTTAAGCAACCATGATTAGCATATGTCGAGGTTCATTGAATACAACTTAGTGTTTAGATACAATAAACCAATATGTCCTCATGTACCTGCTTCTCCTTCTAGAGAGTTTCCTATTTCAAAAGGAATTTTCTGAAAAAAAAAAATTTCTTCCATTTTTGGGAAAAGCACCAAAATACTGTTTTTTTTAAAAAAAAAAGATACCTAGTTAAAGCAGATTGGAAACATTTTATTAAAGTAATGTAGTTAGTGGCGTAAAAGAGGTTCACGCCATTGACACAAAAGTGTACTTTTTGTTAGTGGCGTGAATCTTCTTCATGCCACTGACACAAGTCTGGCGTCTAATTCATGCTTAGTGGCGTAAAGAAGGTTCACGCCACTAATGGCATGAACCTTCTTTACGCCACTGATACAAAAAATACACTTTTGTGTCAATAGCGTGAACCCCTTTTACGCCACTAATTGTATTACTTTGGTAAAATATTTCCCATCTGCTTTAATTAGGTATTTTTTTTTTTAAAAAAAAAAGTATTTTGGTACTTTTCCCTCCATTTTTAGTAGGATATATAGTCCAATTTGTGATCGGATATTATTCTCATTCTAAACATATATTATTGCACTCTAAACTTGCTCTTTAATTAAGGATAATATTCCTGCCTTGCATATCAGCCAAAAAATTGAAAACTTTTCTACATGGGTTGATACAAATCAAAAGAAACATAATTTTAAATGTGATAATCATGCATGTTGGGTATCGATCAATAATATATCAATTGCGAGTTTAACAAAAGAAAAGGGATAAGATTTGATGAATACTTAAAAGTAGGCTATTATAATGATCACGCTCTCAACCTTGATCCCCTTCATTATCATGAAGAGAAAACAATATTTGGATCGTTGTGATACGATGATTTGGAGATAACTAGCTAATTAGTGGGAATCATCTGTGCTTAGCATAATGGCCTAATTTTAAGTATTCATCCAATGTATCCCTTTTCTTTATGCTTATTCTTTAGGGATAGGATATTGTCACTACTAATTCTAAGTCATTACCAAGTCACTACCACTTTTTCACCGTTGGATCAAAATCTCAATAGGACAGAGAAATGATAAAGGTAGATGAGATTCTGATCCAACAGTAAAAAAGTACTGGTAGTGACTTAGTAGTGACATAAAATTGGTAGTGACAATATCCTATCTCTATTCTTTAATGTTCTCCCACTTTGTCCAATGGTTTCTAATAACTAGTATCACATTCAAAATTTTATTTCTTTTAATTTGTATCAACCCATGTTGACCATTTTTTTTCATTTTTTTTTTCTGACACGAGGGAAAGAATATATTCTTTAAAGAAACGAGCTTTGAGAACACTAATACATATTATATGTGTGTGTATTTATATAGATATTGAGAACGAGAATAATATCCTCTCACAAATAGGACAGTATATTCTACTTTAAAAATATGACGACTTTTAGAATATACTATTTGACATTTGAAATAGGAATCTTTCTAGAACCTATTTGCAGGTTCAATCGGGCCGGGATTGGTATTAGAATAAGTCCTTGAAATATTACACACACACACATACCTGGTATCACATTCCAAATTATATTTCCTTTAACACTACTAGAAAAAGGGCAATCTGCGACCGATTTTGCTACGGAATAAATTCCGTAGCAAAATCGATGAAATTTGCGACGGACTAATAAATCCGTCGCAAAATAGGAAAATTTGCGACGGAATTTGTTTTCCGTCACAAATTCCGTCGCAAAGAAAAGTAAAAAAAAGGTCAGAGGAATTTGATTTACGATGGAAACATATTTCCGTCGCAAATATTGCGACGGAATATGTTTCCGTCGCAACAGTTTTTTGCCTTTTTGCGATGGAAATATCTTTCCGTCGCAAAAAGGCGGCGTAATGGGTGCTTTTTGCGACGGATTAACAATCCGTCGCAAATTTGCGACGGATTGGCATTCCGTCGCAAAAAGCTGGGTTAACCCTCAGCTCACCCCGTCATTATGTCATATTTTCGCCCCCAGCTCCGTTATAGACGACACCGCCCTCAGCTCGGTGATCCCCTACCGCCGCCCTCAGCTCCATCGCCGGTCCGCCTCCCCCAGCTCGTTCCCCCCCCTCAGCTTCCCACCCCTAGCTCCGTCGTCCCCACACCCACAACTCAGCTCTGCCTCGGCACCTCCCCACGTCCACAGCTCTACCTCGGCACCTCCCCACACCCCCAGCTCCGTCCGCCCTCAACCCACAGCTCAACCCCCAGATCCGCTCGCCGTCAGCCCCCAGCTCCCCCAAGCGCTGGCAGATCTCCGGCCTCCAGCGCCCTCAGCTCAGAAAAAACGCGGTAACCTTGGTTTTTTTTAAAAAAATAAAAATTTCCACATTATTTAGATTGATTGGTTCGATTTTTTATTTTTACTTTATTGGATCGATTTGTTTGTTAAGCATCACTGATTGCACTGCTTGTTTGTTTGACCATCTTGAATAAAATTTGTTTGATCATCAGGGATTTTTTTTTAATCGAATTAAATGAGCAAGCTGGTGCTTAGGTTAATCAACTTTACATAAATGCACACTCATTTATGTTTGATCGAATTAAATGAGCAAGCTGGTGCTTTGTTTGATCAACAGGGAGAAATATGTTTTATTTTGATTATATACATACATGCACACTCATAAATAAATTTGGGGTGATTGGAGATCATAGGTAAGAGGGAACAAATTAAATATATGAATATGAAAAAACAAAATTAAGTCTTGATTATGACCCCCAAAAAAAAGAAAGATGAAATTACAAGTGAAAAATCAATTTGAAACTCCTAGCTGTGGATCAATTGATCATAATCAATCAAGACACAAATTAACGAAACATCGATCGTTACATTATTATTCAAAATTTCATGTAGTAATTAATTAACGTTAGCTTCATCACTTGGTGCCTGTTGCATCCTTTAGTGCATCAACGGCTCCTTGTGCCTTTGCCTTTACCTGTTGACCTCCCTACACACACAAACACCCCCATCATATATATATATATATATATATATATATATATATATATATATATATATATATATATATATATATATAATTAAACATATTATATTTATATACTCCAAAAATCATATTTATAATAATGATCTATATATTTGGAAATTAATTCATAAACATGTTTATGTAATTGATTAATACCGCTTGGATGGATTCTTTTGCAGATTGTGCTGCATCGCTAGCCTTATCCATCAAGTTGCAAATCACTTCATATTGATTTACTGGTATGTTCGGTTTGCTAATCTGGAGTGCGAAATTAATTAATCTCTAATCTTTCATATTCATATGATCATATATATCTGAGTGAAGCAAATAAAGATTAATTAATTAATTAATTATTGTCTAATCTTTCGTATTCATATATGTCCATATCTGAGTGAAGCAAATAAAGATTAATGTAGTTGATAGCATGCATCCATATCCACAACATCGAAGAGAAGAATGTCAATTTGCTTATATCATTAATTATAGAAATGGATCACTATAGTTTGATTAATGATGAAATATAAGTTTAATTTGGTTGTGTCGAAAATAATTAAAACTTATCTATATATCCTAAAACTATGTTCTAAGGGCCAACATGCATGTGAACTCAAATAAAATTCAACTGACCAAAGTTAAAATTAAAGGGGGAAAATAATGATTGTAGGACAAATAATAAATAGTTTACCAAAACATATTAATTAATAATTAACAACACCACTTTATTAGAGAAGAACATATTAACTAGCTATTAACAGTTTTGTGTAATACTTTCATAAGTAACTTGCAAGTTTTGTGTAACTTGCAAGTTTTGTGTTCTAAGCTGCTTGTTTTTTTCCCCCTCGTTCTATTGATTTGAATGTTGTGAATAGTTCAGGCTTAGGAATCCTTCCCCAAATCCCACAATCTCTTAATGTTTTAAAGCTGAAATTTCACAAATCAATAATAATTTTAAGAGTATTTGAAATTACTAATGGCGGCTCGATCAATGAGAGAAATTACATAATACCTTATAAGCATGATTTTGATTTTTGATATAGATTTGTTGATTGGTACACTAATAATGAATATCAATTCATTTTTATAAAGAAATATTTGTTGGTTGCTGGAACATAAATCCCGATTAAGTACTTATAATGGAATTTTTTACACACAAAAAAAAAATTGTATTTTAATATCTTATTACTTCTAAATAATTTTTTGATCTATATGTTTTTTTATCATGGACTCACTTTCAATGTCTCAATCTGAAATCAGAGTGTGGTTAGTAGAAGTAAATAATATGATCCTTTGGGAGAGTTAAAAGGGCAAAGTTCTAGTGAATCGGATCTTTGAAAATTGACATGAAACTCATTAAAATATTATCTTATAATCGACAAGAAACCACTTGATGCATGTATTCACCCATTCCTGTGAGTTTAAATGTCTAATTTTATCATTTGTCACTTATGTATTTTTATTATTGTTGTTATTCTTTATTAATCTTATTCAATGGGCTTAAAAGGCCTTAATTTCATGAGTAATGTAATTCAAAGAGAGTTTATATATATATATATATATAAACAAATTTAGCATAATACCCTATGGTTGGACTAATTGAAAAGGTAGCTTGACACCAGGAAATAGGAATATTTAACATCTTATTTCATGCTTAAATGTGGTTTCTATCTTACAAGTTGAGACAAATTAACCAATTGCACTTTATAATTTCAAATCATTGGTTTTCTTATTAAAATAATTAGTAAATTGATAAATTTTACACTAAATACTTATTCTGTTGTAGGTCACAAAAATTATTAAAGATTTTAATTTTACATGATATATATTTTATATTTAATAGAAAATGTACATGAATAACATTAGTGGCATGAATTTGTCCGGAATTTAGAAATCACAATTCTGATTTTGGTGTGATAAAATTAATTGTGGCATGTGTTTGTTTTTTCATTTCCTTGATTAATTGGCAATTGGTTTGCATAAGTGGCTAGTTGAATTGACCACTTTTATATATTTGTGACATGTTGAGATGTTAATTAAGTTAGTAACTGAACTAGCTAGGAAATATGGATGACAACCATGATAGAAGTTGGATGTACAATCGCCTAACTGAGAGAAGAGAACTAACTCTAGCATTCTTGGCGGGTTTGCAAGAGTTCATCAATTTTGCTCTGGCACATTCAACTAATTCAAGTAGGGAGATCAGATGTCCGTGTGTCAAATGTAGGTGTATAAGATTTGAAGATTTTGAGGAGGTCAAAATCCATTTGTGTAGAAGGGGATTCATGAAGGATTATGAGTGTTGGGAATATCATGGCGAAGTCCGACCGCCACCGCCACCGCCACCTAGTGGTTATTACGGGGACAGTAGTCATCGAGACAACCTTAATCAATATGAGCAGTTGGTTATGGACGCTGCGGGACCGTCGATCGGCCGATATTTCGATCCTGTTACTCATGCTGAACCGTCATACATGGGAGAGGAGACCGATACACATGCTCAACCATCATACATGGGAGAGGATCCTCATCCGGAAGCCGATAGGTTCTATAAAATGCTTCAAGAAGCACAATGTCCGTTATGGGAAGGTTGTGAACACTTTGAAAATAGTGAATATTCATCGCTATCGGCTACGCTAGCAACACTAAGCTTGAAGACTGATCACCATATGAGTGAGAGGAATTACAACGAAATGATGCAGATCATAAGCAAGGTTGTTTCCAACGACAGTACTTTGCCGAAGGATTTTTACCAAGCAGAAAAAAAGGTGAAAGAGCTTGGGCTTGGATGTGAAAAAATTCATTGCTGCCCTAGGGGATGTATGTTGTATTACAAGGATGATGCTGAGCTGACCAATTGTAGATTCTGTGGACATGACAGATATAAAGTTGTGAGGAAAGGAAGGAAAATGACCCGTCAAGTGTTAAGCAAGATGCACTACTTTCCTCTGGTGCCCAGACATCAGAGATTGTATGCATCAGAACAAACAACTGCTCACATGAGATGGCATCGGGAGCATCACAGGCACAATGCGTGTGATGCTGTGGAGTGAAGATAGATGTGTACCTCAGACCTTTGATAGACGAGTAATTATTTTAATCGATGTGTACCTCAGTTGAAGATGTGTACCTCAGGCCTTTGATAGACGAGTTGAAGATGTTGTGTAGTGAAGGGGTTCTTACGTATGATATATCATTGAGTCAGAATTTCACAATGCGTGCTGCCTTAATGTGGATGATAAATGATTTCCCTGCATATGGGATGTTGAGTGGCTAGCAAACGTCGGGAAAGTTTGCATGCCCGGTATGTCTTGAACAGAATACGGGTTATAGCTTGCAATACAGTCACAAGGTCTGTTGGTTTGACAGGCACCGGCGATTCCTACCCCCCGATCATCCGTACAGGACAAATAGAAATATGGGATAGGGTCAAGTACATTCCAAGTGTCGTAGAGGGGGCTGCTTCCAGCGAACCTGAGGGATATGGTGTTGATCATCATTGGAACAAACGCAGCATCTTCTGGGAACTACCATATTGGAAAGATCAACTGTTAAGACACAACCTCGATGTCATGCATATTGAGCGGAATGTGTTTGACAATATTCTGTACACCGTGATGGACACCAAGGGCAAGACGAAGGACACAGCCAACGCAAGACTGGACATACAAGAGATTTGCAGAAGGCCTGCTTTGCATTTGGTGCAGGATGCCAGGGGACGGATTTCCAAACCTAAAGCACCGTACACATTAAACAAACAGCAGAATTCAGAATTGTTGCAATGGGTAAAAGAATTGAAATTCCCGGACGGTTATGCGTCAAACTTGAAAAGATGTGTCAACATGCACGAGGGGAAGTTCTTCGGGATGAAGAGTCATGATTGTCATGTTTTTTTCCAGAGATTGTTGCCTTGGGCCTTCAAAGCACTACCGAAGGAAATATGGTATATTCTAACTGACTTTTCCTTGTTCTTTAAAGAAATTTGTGCTTCAGAGCTTAATGTTGAAAAGTTACGGCTCCTGGAGGCGAGTATGTCCATAACGCTATGCAAGTTAGAGACGGTGTTTCCTCCTACCTTTTTTGACTCAATGGAACATTTGCCCGTTCACTTGGCTTACGAAGTAAGGGTAGGAGGCCTGCAACAATATAGATGGATGTATCCGTTTGAGAGGTAATATATATGTCTTTCGATCTGTTATTAATTGAAAAACATGGTACTTTAGTTTATAAATACCCTATGATATTCCATTGTAGGTTTTTACGCACACTTAAGCAGAAAGATCAAAAATCCAACCCACGTTGAAGGATCTATCGCTGAAGCATATCTAGTCGAAGAGGCCGCTAAATTTTCGTCATACTATCATCCCCCTGAAATTATGTCAAGATGGAGAAGGGTACCTCGCAACGATGCCGACGATACAAGGAATCAAAAATCAATATTTAATTATCCAGGGCGAGTCGTGGGAAAACATTGGAAATCAACTCTTGACGGAAGAGATAAGCAAGTAGCGGAGTGGTACATTCTAAACAACTGTGAAGAGGTCGCCGAGTACTTAAAGTAAAATTTTTGTTTTTCCGTTTTACTATTACGATAAGTATTAAAGTATTAACTTCATATATATATATATATATATATATATATATATATATATATATATATATATATATCTCTTTTTGCAGTTACTTTTCTAATTGGGTCCGATCAGAAAATCCTTCAATGTCGGTGTCCCAGGTTGATCAATTCACGAACTCTGAGTTTCCAAAATGGTTTCGAACCTATTTCGCGAAACATCGAGAAGATCCCAATGAAGTTGCGTGGAGTTTATCTTATGGAGCTCCAATTAGTGTTACTCAATGCAGCAAATATATAATCAATGGGTATCAGTTTTCAACTGTTGACACGGATGCAGGTACACAATGTTGCAATTACGGTGTATGTTGTCGAGGTGACCAAGTTGACGGGGTGGAGACTGTCTACTACGGGAAGTTACGTGACATAATTCAATTGAAATATCCGTGGGACAATGTGGTGACCCTTTTTAAGTGTGAGTGGTTTGATAACAGTCCGCGTGGGACAAAAATGGACAAGCATGGAAATATTGAGATCCACTGGACAAGGAGATATGCGGTTGGTTATGACCCATTCATCCTTGCTCAACAGGCAGAACAAGTTTACTATACATTATATCCCACATCCCGCCAAGGGTGAAGGGGGGTTATTAAAACCAAAGCACGAAATATCATACCGAAGTTGAAAGAGTCGGATTCAAATGACGGTATGGCTGAACCGTTCCAAGCTGATGTGGAACATCTACTGCCCATAAACATCGAAGACAATGAAATACCAAGCAATCTCTTTGATTCTACTACGGATTTAGAATTGATTCCTATACAAATTGACGATGAGGAATCAGACGATGAGGCAGAATTGATTTACTCTGACAGTGAATCTGAGTTCAACGACTATGAGACTTTAGAGGAAGACGGGCAAGCAGAAGTCGATGAACAGGAATCGTCCGGTTGAGATTTGTTAGTTCTTTGTTTTTGACGATCTGTTATACTACATACTTTGTTACTTCAATACTGTAATCAACCCTAAATATCTTTGTAGTTTTTTTTTATTCTTTGACCTAATGTCTATAAGTGTTCAGAGATGGAGCATCAAGGAGGATCTTCAGGTAGTGGGCGTGGTGGTGGTCGATCCCGGCCCCGTCCTTTCAGAGGGGGTAGGCCGTCGTCATCTGCCCCTTCTGTAGGCAAAGGGCGGGGCGGTGCCCCAGAGGTGCCACCGTTTAACATGGCATCGTCACCGTCGGGCTATTTGGCATCTTCACTGTCGCTGTATACGTCGTCGTCGCCTTCTACCCCCACTGATTCGCAGCAAATGGGACAACAGGTTTACTAGCCTAATTCTGATTGATTTACATATGTTTAGTTTCATGAAATCATCTATGTACAAACATCTTTAATATTTCACATTCCTTGCTTAACACACCCCATCGCCTCAAAGCCACGTCGGGGAAGAAGGTAGTTCCTCCAATACACCGATCTGGGGCACAACAGATCCTAAGACAGGGATGCTTTGGATCTGTCCTGACAATGAGTAGTAAGTCATGCCAAGTTACCAGTAATGTTACTAATCCCTTCTCTAATTGGTTTGTATGCTAATAATATTTGCATGATGTCCTCTGTCTTTAGCTTTGTGCCTCGTGATCCGGTGATGGCTTTCATCTCGGACCAATTATTTTGTAACTACAATCAAGCTTGGACCAGCTGGACAGCGATTCCTACGGAAAATCGAGATGCTTGGTTCGATGAGTTTATGGTAAGTTATTTGTTTATGGTTATTAATTAAGTACTTTTACAAATTACCGCACTAATTGTTCGTTGTTGATTTTCAGAGGAAGCATATGTCGTTGCCTGAACATCGTGAAGCTCTAAGAAAAGGTTATAACGCCAGGGCAGCCCGGTGGTTGTCTCAAAGGCTTTATAACTTGAGAGAGGGAAGAGGCAGGAGAAATTGGCTTCCACAGGACATTGCAAACAAATTACTTGACAATTGGGCCACCAATGAAAAGTTTCAGGAGAAGCGTGCGAAAAATAAGCAAAATAAGGCCAAAATGGAAGGCCCGTCATATGTTGGCGGCTCTATTCCGATGACTGAGTGGAGACAGAAACTTGTGAGTACACGTTATTTTCTATTTAGGTATTCAATATTTTGTACTTTGAAGTAATTAACTATGATCATCATTTGCGTTTGCAGGCAGAGACTGGGGTTCCTTCAGAGTCGGTAGGTTGGGCTGCCTTTGAGCGGACCCATTCCCGGCAGTCTCAAGGAAGTGATGAGAGGGAATGGATTAACTCAAGGGCCCACACAGTAGCGGTTAGACATTTATTGCATTTATTACTTGTTTTATGCACCACAATATTTATTTCATTTTACATGTCTTATTTGTTATGTATTTTTGTCTTTGTAAGAGAATTATACGAAGTTGTCGCAGGAGAGAGACTCACAGCGTGAGACTGACCCCTCATCCTCTGTGTCCGATAATGATAGTCTGTTCTTTGAGGCTGCAGGTGGATTTGACAAGAAAGGGAGAGTCTTTGGATATGGTGCCGCGGCTAGCCGACTAAAGCCAACAAAGCGCTCCTCATCCGGCATTGAAGATGTTTCTGCAGGTAAACGTATTTGATATTGATAATTTCCATTCTCTTGTCCATTCAAATGAAGTCCAAATAATAAATGTACTTGATATTGTTTTTGCAAATGAGATTAAGAAGATGAAGGCTTTGACAGCACAGATGACTCAAGAACAGGAGCGGATGCTTGAAGAGCAAGAGAAGATGAGGCAGATGATGATTCAGGAACGAGAGATGATGGAGGAGCGGATGGCTAAGGAACGAGAGATGATGCAGGAGCAGATGAGGCGGATGCAAGAGGAGATGATGAGGCAGATGCAGCTTCAACTCAAGTCCCTAATGAACAAGGGTTCAGGGTCGGCTCCTAGTGATGATAACCATGCTGGTGATGATGATGATGATCACAATGCTGCTGTTTAGACTACTGTTTAGAATTTGCCCTTTGTAACATTGTTAGACTACTTTTTAGTATTTGGTATTTGTTAGATTACTCTTAATGTGCGCTCCTTATAATTATTATTATATCCATGAATCACTATTTTTTGTACTCAATTTTTTAAAATTAAAAAACAAAAATTTAAAAATTATTATTAGTTTTGGTAAGAAATTGTTTCTATAGCAAACGATCAAATATGAGGAAATTTGCAAAATTTCAAGTTTGCTACGGAAAAATAAAAAAAATAAATAAAAAAAGGAAAAAAATTTAAAAAAAAATTAAAAAAAAAACAGAATTTGCTACGGAAATAAATTCCGTAGCAAATTTGCTACGGAAAATATTCCGTATACGGAATATTTTCCGTAGCAAATTTGCTACGAAAATTTTTCTATAGCAAATTTGCTACAGAATTTATTTCCATAGTAATTTTGCGACGGAAGGGAAATTCTGTCGCAAATTGCGACGGATTTTCCTTATCTGTCGCAAATTGCTACGAAGGATTTTACTACGGAAAATCCATATTTTTCCGTAGCAAAATCGTTTTGCTACGGATTTTGCTACGGAATTTTTCCGTAGCAAAATCCAAAATTTTTTGCAGTGTAATTTGTATCGACCCATGTTGACCAACTTTTTCTATTTTTTTCTGACACGAGAAAAGCATATATTCTTTAAAGAACTAGCTTTGGGAACTCTAATAAACACATATGTGTGTGTATTTATATAGATGCTGAGAACGAGAATAATACCCTATCACAAATAGGACAATACGTTTTACTTTAAAAATATGACGACTTTTAGAATATACTATTTCATATTACCTCTAGTCCTAATTATAGGAACACTTTTATAGTGTAATTTACACTACAAAAGTTTTCCTATAATTAGGAGCGGAGGGAGTATTTGATATGTGACATAGGAAACTTTCTAGAACCTATTTCCAGGTTCATCTGGATTGGTATTGGAACAAGTCCTTGAAATATAAATAAATAAATAAATTATATTTTATATTTCAATAATATGTAAAAGTACTATCTTTATATTATAGAAACACACATATATAAAATTTAATATATTGTGAAATATTTTTATTGAATTTTAAAACTTGAGGTAAATATTTATAAATAATTTATATAATTTTAATCCAAACAATTAGTAAAACAATATTTATATTATGTTTTTTTTATAATTTATTTATACATAATATAGAATTAAAAAATTCACCTACATTATATTAAAATTTAAATAATAAATACGAAACAATAATTTTGATATATTTATATTTCTATTCATATTATAATTTTTTATAAATCTATTATTTTTAATATAAAAATAATGAAAAATAAAATAAGTTTTAAACCTTAAATTATTGAAATTGATTATATAATTAATGAAATCTAATTATTCTATATTCTAAATAATAATGAAATAAATAATCTTTGTCGTTGGATTTTAGTTCAATTCATATTTTAAACTCACATACTCCGAACAAATTGAAAGACATTTTAGAAAAAGTTATTCCATCATTGTATAAATAGGGGGAAAAAACCTAATGTCTAAAAAACGTGACTATTATAAAATCTAATTATTCTGCATAAAAATATAATAATTTGGAGAGCTTATAAAAAAAATAATTATTCTATATCTTGAGTTATTAATATGTTAAGTTGAATTTTATTTTATTGGTAATTCAAATTCAAAATTCTATCCAAATTAAAATTTGCCTCGCTGGTAACTATTAATAGAGCCGTGCAAATATAAGGTTTTTTTCTCCCCTGAGTTTGCATTTTGTGTTACATGAAAGTGTTATTTCTCTAGATGGGGTTAGCTCTTTTACGCCATTATTCCCTATAAACAACAAAAGGCTTAGATGAATTATTAATTAAAAGATTTTGCTCATAACTTTATTGAGTATTTTCTTTGGTCTATATTTATATCTTTTTAAAGGACTTCATACTGCTAACCCTCCTTGCTATTAGTGCATATAGTGACATTTTTTGAACATGTTTGAACCACCTCAAATAATTTTCTACCATCTTATCTATAATAGTTGTCATTCCAACTTTTTAGCGTACATGTTCATTATAAATATTTTTTTTTCTTTATATGACCACATATTTATTTCAACATTCTCATTTCAGCTGCTACCACATTAAGCTCATGTTGTCCTTTTAAATCTCAATATTCACTACCATATAACATTACTGGCCTTATAAATAAAACTTCCCCTTTTATCTTATTTGCGAAACTTCTTTATCATAAAAAAATAGTTATTGCTCTTGACTTATTTATTTAATTATTCTCAACATTTAAGAGGAATTTGTTTTAATGAAACATAAAATGGTTATTCTAAGAATTCGCGTCTTAATGCCTCAATAAGTGTCCAATAATAAGATCAATAATGATGATACCAAGTTAACACCAACCCTAGTATATCAATTTATTTTTGTAATTAAAAATAAGGTTAAGGGGCAAATATTCTAATAAATTTTCTTCAAAATGCACCATAAATTGTTTTTAGTACAAAAATAACTATGAACCTTCAAAAAAAAGGGATAAAAGTGACATTCTTGTTAAAGTTAGAAAATGTCTATTAATTTTGTTGTGGGCCTCATGCTCTTTTTTTTTTAAAAAAAACACCTAGGGTTGGAGTTTTTAAATGTCACTATTTTTAGTTGTTTTTTTTTTAAAAAAAAAATAGCATGAGGCCCACAACAAAATTAATAGCATGAGGCCTCATCTCTGATGGTGCTGAGATGAAGATAAACCTAGATTTCGAAGACTAGAATGCTACTGATTATCTTTTAGTGGGATGAATCTGTAACACCATGAGTGTTGAAGTTGAAGCTCCACTTTTGCATTGTTAAGCTGCCAAAGATATATCGGTTGAGGCACAATCTCTTGCTAGTGCTTCAACTAAAGCCTGGATTATGGTATATAAATATGATATGTATCCAATAAGGAAAGGTTGCATGAAGATGGAAGACTTTCTGAATAAGATGAAGACCATTTGTGATCAGTTAACACTTGCTGAAGCTTCTGTTACCATATGAAGAACTCATGATCCATACCTTGAACAATTTGGATGCTAAATATAATGCTATTGTTGTTAAACCCATCTTTCCTAGGTCGATGTTCAGGCTCATCTACTTTCTATTGAAAGCCAACTTGAACAACTCAATCAGTTTGCTAATATGAGTATTGAACCAACTGCGAACATAGCACAACACGGTGTTTCTTCTCAACAACATTTCTCTTCTTGGAATAATTCCTATTCTCAGCATGGAAACTAGTGAGGGAGTCAAGGATCCCGTGGCAGTTTTTGGGGATGTGGTCACTTTGTTCCCGGCCATAATCGAAGACGACTGTACTATTATTACTGTAAACGTCCTAGCTAGTCATGATATCTACAAGTTCTATTATCTCAGTGATGACACAGGTCAGTTCAACTATGCTTCTACTAGCGATGTTACTGAGCCTGCATGGTATATGGATAGTGGTGCCAATTATCATGTTAATTCTGCTGAGTATTGATGAGCACTATTTATGCCATGTTTTTCTTGTATTATATAACTGAATTGTATGGTGAATATGAGCTTAACTGCATTTAATCTAAGCAAAAAGACATCAATTCATTGTACAGGGAACGTAAGGATAAATTTCACATACATCTTAAACATGTGCTTAGAAAAGAACAAGTTTTAAGGTTTTATTAGAAAGAC
Source organism: Acacia crassicarpa (assembly GCA_034222035.1). NCBI lineage: Eukaryota > Viridiplantae > Streptophyta > Magnoliopsida > Fabales > Fabaceae > Acacia > Acacia crassicarpa. The sequence continues at coordinate 24,880,280 of JAWXYG010000010.1, read as the reverse complement.
GCATAACATAGTTGATACTATGCTATAGCATCAAGATAGCTTTATCGAAGTGTAATACAATGCATCCTTGAATCTATAGCAGAGTAAGTGACGCAATGCTATGCGGCATATGATCTGATCTTTTATTAAGGTTGTTTCAAGAAATATAGTGCAGGTTGAGAACAATGATTAGATTGCTGACATATTGGAATAGAAGATGTGGAGGATCAAAACTAAAGATTTGAACAATCTTGTAGGATCAGCAGAATCAATCTACTAAGATTGAAAAGAAAGATACGATTGGACCTCGGCAGATTAGGAAAGGCCCAGTTCATTGGACGTATGATGCAAGTAGACCAGACTATATAAGGAAACAACAGCCAACCCTAAAGGGGAGTCGAAGTCGTTGGGAGAAAAGAGACCAATCCTATACAGCTTGACTTGAAAGAAGAGTGAGAGAAGTTACAAAGCACGAGGACTCCAAGAGAACCCAACATCCTTCCTTGCAGTGAGACGGAGTGAAGAAGACATGGAGTTGTGACATGACAGGGCTTCTTCCACGCCCTTGGAACCTCCATCAAGCTTTCTGTTTCTTTTCCTTTATTTTTATTCCAGTCAATCTTTTTATCGTGGGCTATTCTGTAGTACTATGTTCAGTGATTCCCTCGTCAGTTATGAACTAAACTTCACATGGCCGAGCGAGGATGATTTCCTAAGTTTGAAATAAACCCAATTACTAGTTCTTAATTAATACATTCAGTTTGCTTATAAGTAATTTAATTTCTTGTTGATTAATGAGAGCTAAGGACGAGATCAGTGGTCTCGACTTACTGAGAGGGAGTTGGGATTAGATATTTGAGAAATAGTGATTGCTAGGCAGGCTTGTGCAGATCTTGACCTATTATTGTAGGCTTCAGGAATAGGTATACCGCACATAACCATAACTCCTTGATTTTTAATGATAATCCAACTAGAAAAATCGCTATAGGCATATGGTAGAAGTACAGATTAGCATTGTACGTATCAGACGTGAGAGCTTTGGTAGTTTAGTGTGGTGGGTTAATTGAATAACATTGTAAGGGGTGTTTATGTTGTAGCATTGTTGGTCAATTTCCTTGATGGCAAGTGAGCTAGTCGAACAAGTAAATATAATGAGTTTGAGAGGTTTTTGTAGTTATGCTAATAACAAAAGTTAACAGAGTATCGTAGTTTGAAGAAGATATCAGTAAAAGTTAGGCTGAACTCGGAATCACCCTTAAATGCATCAATCCCCCAGTTGCTCTACCCATTGCTATAGCATCTATGCTGCACAGCGTCCTCAATGCTACAACATAGCTACTAACTACAATGCTATTCGGTTAACCCACCACTATAATCTATTGAAGCTTCCGCGTCCGATACATATGATACTAACTATACTCCTTTCATATTCTTATGGCAACTTTCTAGTTATATCTACATTACACTCAGGGTATCATGGTTATGAGAGGTAGACCCATTTCTGAAGCCTACAATAATAGGTCAAGCCTTGCACCGGCTGCCTAGCAAACATTGTTTCTCAGAGGTCTAACTTCGACTCCTTGCCAGTAAGCCGAGGCCACAAATCTAGCCCTTAACTTCCGTTAATCGACTAGTAATTAATTCATTGATAAGCAAACCGAATCTATTAAATTAAGAACTTGCAACTGGGTTCATTTAACACTTAAGAATTCATCCTCGTTCAGCCATAGGAAAATTAGTTTATGACTGACGATGGAAACACAAAACAGATAGTAACAGAATGACCTATGATCAAAATACTAAAAATAAAGAAAGAAAAAACAGAAAGCTTGACGAAGTCCCAACGGTGTGGAAGAAGCCCTGTCACGTCACTACTCCAAGTCTTCTTCTCTCCGTCGTACTGCAAGGAAGTCTCGTGCCTTGTGAAATCTCTCACTCTTCTTTTGAGTCTGCCGAATGTGGAATCTCGTTCTAAGCTTTGGGCGGCTCCCCTCTAGGGTTGTCTTGTGGTTTCCTTTTATAATCAGCTTTTCTTGTGGTGTAGGTTCGTGCGAGCTGGGATTTCTAAATCTGTTGAGGTCCATCGAATCTTTTATGTTAGTTATGATTAGTTTTGATGATATCTTATATAGATGATATTATTAAAAGCAAAAAGATTGAGTAATATATTGAGTAATACATTTATCTCCTACATTGGCTAACTACTATGCATAATGTAGATTAGTCCAAGTTGAATCATACAGAATAATCAAGAAGGAGATAAGGGATTAATGGAAACAAGAACTTGTAGAGGTTATCAAGGAAGCAAGATGTTATCAATAGATTTAGGAGGATAACCAAGAAGAAGAGAAGATACTAGAGAAAAATGTTATCAAAAGAACTTGCACAATATAATAGGAATATTAACATTCAAGTTATTGTGATACTGGAAGTCTCTATGATAAGCAGAAGTTGGAATGAAGCTTCATCACTTTCTGGATATTGAAGAAGGTAGAAGCTGTAGAGAATGATGAGCTCAAGTTAAATGATGAAGAATGATCAAGTAGGGAGATGGAAGAAGTAGAACTTGATGAATGGAATGAGAATATAATTATTCAAGTTATTATATTGATGCTAGAAGTCTCCAAGGTCATATGGAAGTTGAAATGGCTCAAATCAAAGCTAAAGTCAGCAAAAATCAGCTTCAGGATGAGAAAACTTGAGTTCACAACTCAAAACTCAAGTTTCCTACTTTGCTACAGTGAATTGCTACTCTGGTATGAGAAAACTCGAGTTAAGGACTCAAAAAACTCGAGTTTTGAGTGTCTGTAGTGTTTCTGGCATCTCTGGACTAGGAAAACTCGAGTTTCCAGTCAAAACTCGAGTTTCCAACGGTCATCAGCTCCACTCTGTTTCACGTTCAGCTCAACCGACGTCTGGTAATTCGATGATATCTCCTAAACCAGAAATTGGATTGAGGTGAAATCAGTGGCATATGAAACTAGGCTCCAAATGCGTCATTTTGATATAAAATTCAAACTCAAAGGAGTTCAGATCAAGGAGTTATCAATTGTGGAAGTTGATAGTGAAATTCACGCCACACAGCAGACCAAACTTCAATGTTTTGAGTGTAACTCACAAACTACAAAAAGGATTTAGATGAAATTGGTGGCATATGAAAGTAGACTCAAAAGGCTTTCCATCAAGATTTGAACAGACTAAAATAGAGTTCAGGCTAGGGAGATATGGCCTTCGAAAGTTGACAGTCAGTTCAGGATGTTGTAAAAAACGCTGATCAAGAACAGCCTTCATTCATCAGACCATAACGGACATAATACAATGAGTTTGGAGTTGATTCTTCTCGCTTTGGATTCTTACCTCGAGCTTGGACATGCAAATTTGAGTTTAAGATTGGCCAAGAGTTTTCCAAGTTTTTCCACATTTACTAAAACTCCAGTTTTCAGATAAAACTCAAGTTTTCCCCATACAGAGAGCTCTCTATGTTTTCTAGAAAAAACAAAACTCAAGTTTTCATTGAAAACTCGAGTTTTGGTCATACAGAGAGTCTCCAAAATTTTGAACTTGTGAAAACCTCCAGTTTTGTTCAAAACTGCTAGTTTTCAGTTTTTCTGAGTTTTCATAAGATTTGTGAAAACTCGAGTTTTGATTGAAAACTCGAGTTCTGACCTAGCAGAGAGCATTTATGTTTTACCCATATTTTGAAACCGCCAGTTTTCATGAAAACCTCCAGTTTTGACTTGGCACAATTTTCTCTAAGTTTTCATACTTAAATGAAAACTCGAGTTTTGGCCAACCAGAGAGCATCGCAGTTTTTAATATTTTGAAAACCTCCAGTTTTGGATAAAAACTCAAGTTATGATGTTTTGGACTAAAAATTATGTTTCATGTAAAAAGTCCAAAACTCAAAACTTGAGTTTTCATCGCAGAGTTTGAAATTTGAATATGACAAATTTGTGAAACCTTCTTGTTTGATCTTAATACTTCCTATTATCATTCTTTGATATTCCTAGCTATGTTTAACCACTTTGTTAGTGAGTTTCAGATGATTAAAACGAAGGATTAGAAGCAAATCTCAAAATGTCACATTTGTTTCAGAATATCAAAAGCTGTGCAAAAGTTCTAATGGCTAGTTTCCATCTGAGTCTAACGGCTATAATTCTTTATCCAACAATCATTGAATCTTCTCAACGGTCATATATTGATCTCTACCTATAAAAGAAGAAAGATTCAAGACAAAAAGAGCAGAGACACAAGCTTACATCTTCAACATGCTAATACTCTGATCTTCACATCATTTACACTTTGTTTTTCATGTTTAGATAGCTTATCAAAGAGAGTGAAGTGATTTGTATTGTTCTTCAGTGTTTATTCGTTCACTTCTGAGAGAGAAGATTTATTGTAATCATCCTATCCTTCTATCAGAGAGTTACTCAAGATTGGGTGATCTTGAGTGCAAAACCTATTGTATTGATTACAACTTGTAAGGGGAGTGAATCCTAGTGAGAGGATTACTTCAAGTACAGAGTGTGCAATCAAGTAGGTGTATTGATTACAGTTTGTAAAGGGGAGTGAATCCTAGTGAGAGGATTACTTCAAGTACAGAACATGTAATCAAGTTGAAAGAAGATAGGGGATTGAAAATCTCAAGTGGAGCTTGAGGACTAGACGTAGGTCAAGGATTGGACCGAATCAGGATAAATCTTAGTTTGCATATTCTCTCCCCTTATCTCTTATGTTTCCAGCATATATGTTTGAATGACTATGTATTGCTTTATAACTCTTTACTATCATACAAACTGGTTTTACTGAGTTGCAAAAAGATTTTCAAAGTTTATAAGTTTTTATACTTCACCCAATTCACCCCCTCTTGGGTTCAGCTGGTTCTTACATTCTGTTCCTGGTAGATTGATTCTGCTGATCCTGCGGGATTCTTCAAATCTTTCAGTTTTGATCTTTCGCATCTTCTATTTTATTACGTTAGCAATCTACCTGTCGCTCTCGGCCTTCTTTATTCCTGAAATCATCTAGATGAAAAGGTCAGAAAATATGCCACATAGCATTGGTCCTTTACTTTGCTATAGCTTTTGTGATGCCTTTTATTGCACTACGAGTTGTTGTCAGAATGCTATAGCATAGTATCAGCCTTGCTATATATTCTTTCTTAAAAACCCCTATGAATTACTCCTTTCTTAGCATATGTTCAGGATATAAATGGTTTCTACCCTTCAGTCCCCTATATCATGATATATGCCTTTTTGCTTGGATTGTTTGCAGTTAAGCTTATATTACCATACAGTTCAGTCATGAAATATAGGGAAAACATGACATAATTTGTGCTCATCAAATAAACCCGCACTTAGCTTTTTGCACTCCTGAGCAAAATAAGATGAAGCGAACAAAGACTTAGAGCCACAGTACTCCTGTCTGTATAACCTTGCTGACACGATTGCTTTCAGTTCACATCCCCCATTCAGCAATCCCACTGCCCAATATTAACAGCTCAAAATGCGTGGTATTGCTTAGATGAGGAAGCCTCAAGAGGCTTTCGAGTTCAATGTTTACGCTCTCTCACCATGGTATTTGAGTTTCTCTCTTGTCATACAGTCCCAGAAGATCCATAGACTTGTTAGAGTTCTAAGATTGCTTCCTAGCATCTAAATATTCGTTCATCCAAAGGACTTCTTGGGTTTCAATGTGAGGATGGCCTGATGTTTAAGATGGGAAATGATGGTGAATGCTATAGTAGATCAGGTACCTTTCCTTCATTATTAGATTCATTTAGTGTGTATTAGAGTAAGTGCAACAGAGCATTTAACCGGTTTGGACAATCTACTATACTGGTACAAGTAAAATAAACTAAAAGTAAGGTCCCCAAAGGGTTAATGTTACAGTAATCCAAAAATAAATTCCAAATATGTACAACCATCCCAAAAATATAAGTACGAAAATTCAATAGGGCATCCCCTATTCTTCATCTGTATCGTAATACCTTACCTTTCTAAAAAGGATCTTCACGTCAGGCACGTCCCCCCTATGACTACAGAAGAGTCTGGGGTTCGATGGTGGCCCCAGAGTAACCGTTAATACTCAAATATTAAGTGTGTAAGGAGTACGTAAGTTACCATGCTAGATAAAGGTATAGGAGCATGCCAATCACATACCATATATGCATTCAGATCATACCACAGTAAAACATTCATCACAATCCATAGAACCCGTACAGCTGCCCTATCAAGGCAAGCCTCGGATTCATTGAACTCACAACCCGTAAAGTCGCCCTTACTAGGCCAGCCTCGAACTGAACTCAACCCGTACAGCCGCCAATAAGACTAGCCTCAGACTGAACGTCCTTAGCGCTAGGAATCACAAACACTGTATGCATATTTGGCAGAACATATACAAAACATACATGGCAAATACAAACATACAACAAAACACATAAAGATATTTGAGTAAAGCGGTTACTACTTGTGGGTTGTGTACCGTATTTAATACTTTATTGTGCCTGGTCACTTTTCCAAACATGCCCTTGACCTGAATAACACCAGAATACCTTATTTTTAGTATTTTCCAAAAATACCCTTGTATGTTAACTCAAAACCGAGCACTTCACCAATTTCCAGAAAAATCCAATGCATCAGACCCAAATTTAATGATTTTTAATAAATTAAAAAAAAATCATACTTTTATGAAACCAGAGCCATCTGAACCGTCAAGAAGTCTAGTTTATGGGAAAAATACTTATAGATCCCAAAAGAAAGCACATGTAATTACACAGCCCAATCTTTACTCACTGGTAAGGAAAATCCTGTAATTTTCTGGGCGATTTTTAACAATTTATTCATCTTAGTCCAAAACTCCAAATAACACAAAATTATACATCATGGTGAACCTTAGGAAGTTTAATTTATGCCTGTAAAATTTCAGACAAAACAGACTTCCTTTACTATTCTTAAGACCGTGATGAAGACTCGCTGCCCAGAATTCCAAATTTGACGGCAAGCTTGTTCTTAAGGCTTTTTCGGTGTTTTTGAGATTGGTATATTAAACCATGGGATAACCCCATACAAAATCACATTACAGACTCATTAGAACCCTCAAAAACCCAAAAATCAAACCACAACACCAAGCTCCTACAATATGGACGAAATCTCAACTTTAAACCTTAAAGAGTTGAGTTTTCGGTGTTTTACCTGAATCGGAGATTCAGTTTGGTGGCTTGGTGACTTGCTCTTGCTCTTGGCTATGGAGGTCGTGGATGAATTATCTCTCTATTTTCTGCCAAAATTTCGTGCTCCCCATGGTCTAGGAGAGAGAGAGCATGTGCATTTAATAAGGGTAACAGTACAGATCAGTCCCAAATAACTGGAGTAAAATTCTGTCAAGTAATTAATGAAATTCATCTGGCTTTTCTTGAATTTCTCCCCAAGAAAATCTAGAGAGTTCCAGAGGTAGGTGTCCAGCTGCTGCCAAGTGTCAAAAACCCTCTTCAAAATATCTAGATATTTTCTACTTTTAGGGCAAATTACCTGTTTCAGCCCGAAACTTTTGGAAATTACAATTGTGGCCCAGAACTTTTAAATAATTACCAAATTTTTCCCATCATTTCACCTGTCCAAAAGGACCCTTTATGCGCCATTTGGGGCCCACAATTCTGCCCAAACTAATTTTTGTCCATTTATTCCCATTTTGCCTTTTTGCTCTGAACGTGAGACCCGTGGTTTGACTTTTATATTGACTTTTCTCTTCCTTTTTTTTTATGCACGTTTTTTAATAATTAGAGAGTTTATGTGGCACATAATGGGGCCAAAAAATCTGATCCTCTTCATTTTTTTCCCTTTTTCCCACTTAATCAGTCTAGTTCTTGGTCTACCGGCAACATGGTGGTCCCCTTTGCACTTTTCTTTATTCTTTTCAAACTTTTCCTTCTTGAATAGGCACTCCTAGGGGACACTCTCCAAAATTCATGGAGTGGCCCCACACTTGTCCTACTCGGTCCAAAGGAACCCCTAATTGGTCCCGGCTGGTCCCGTTTTTGTCGGTTAATCGCTTGTGGGACCTGCATTTTGAGTTTGGGTCTGAACATGACTTAAATCACCTGGTTTTCTCTTGCCATTTTCCTCAAACATGTAGAGGATCTTTATCTGTCAAGGAAAAGTCATACTTCTTGAATCGGGCTTAGTAGTCTGCCTAACTTAGGGTTATTCTCAATCCTCAGGGTCTAAAATTCAGGATATTACATGGACAATCTCAAGCTCCCTCTTGATCACATGCTAGAGCTTCTCAAGCAAGAGCACAAGAGGCTTAGTCAGCACCCCTACCTTCTCAGACATCTTTACCATCTGATTTTGATGCTAGAGTGAAAGCCATAGTGGATGTTGCTATTGTAGCAATGTTTATTTGAATTGAGTTTGAAGTAGGCAAGTTGGTAGCTGAACTGACTAGAGGCAACAATGAAATGATTGACACACAGGACGAGTTGAAGGAGAAGGCTGAAACACTCTCTGGCCACACGGTAGATCAAAACGCTAAGATGTCAACTCTAATGGTAAACAATGTGATCTTGGGAGATAAAGTGGACAAGATTCTGAAGCTTCTCCAACCTGCTAGTACCAGTTCTTTTGCATTCGATTTGGGTCTCCCTCTGGCTTGAAACCTGACCCAGAACCATCATCATCCCCCTCATTCACGTTCACCACTTCTCCCATAGCTACCTCTACACCTGCAGCCTCTACCCCTGTCCTCACCTCTTCTTCTATTCTAGCTTCTACTCCTACCGCCAAGGTCCTGTACTCCTCTTCTCCCATTACACCAACCACTAAAGTTATTCATTCCTCGCATACTCCCACAACTGAAGTACTTCCCTAATCTCCTACATCCACAGTCCACTTAGACTTACCTCCTACAACTCCACTGATCAATCCTCTCCATGAACCCTTTATCTCAACTCCACCTTCTTTTAAAGATGACAAAGGGGGAGAGAAAAGCACATATTAGAGTTTGAGGTTGTAAAGTTTGTGTTTAGTTTGAGATTAGGTTCTTTCTATGTTTAGGTTGCATTTAGTTTCTTTGTGAAATTCTGATGTAGTACTACTCCTTGATTAAATGAAATGAGAACATTATGAAGTTTCAGTGTTTAAATCTCTTTAGTTCAATGTCTGATCATACGAATTTTGTGATATCTTTAAGCTTTTGTTGTTTATCTCTGATAGTTATGACAATTTGTGCCAAAATGTTGTGATTGCCTATTATTGATATGTGCAAGATAACTTTTTCAAATGAACAAGTTCTCCAAAATGCTATTTTAGTTAACACCCTTGAAGGTTAAAATAGTATCAATTGCAAAACTCCATTTCGAAATACAAATCTTGTCAAACTCTTGAAAATTTGGTTTACAAGTTTTGCCATCATCAAAAAGGGGGAGAATGTTAGTTCTCTATGTGTTTTGATGATAACTGACAATTGTAAACAAGTTGTAATTTGTCTATCGTAAGTTGAAAAACTTAATGTCAAAGGCAAACTCGAGTTTTGGACTTGACAGAGAGTAGCTCAATTTCAATGAACTAAAGAAAACTCTAGTTTGCGTAGGCAAACTCGAGTTTTGGTCTTACAAATAACAATCCAAGTTTCTCACATTTAGACAAACTTCAGTTTTCATAGAAAACTCCAATTTTTACCATACAGAAACTCTCCAATATTTTCTAAAGTAAACAAAACTCTAATTTGCCATAGTAAACTCGAGTTTTGGGCATACAGAGAGCCTCCAATGTTTTAAGCATAAGAAAACTCCAGTTTTGGTATAAAACTCCAGTTTGCACTTAACCAAGAGTTTTCTAAGTTTTCCAAAGTTTTGAGAAAACTTGAGTTTATATTTGGAAACTCAAGTTTAGGTTTGATAGAGAGCTTACATGTTTTAACTACTTTGAGAAAACTCTAGTTTGTTTAGAAAACTCCAGTTTTTACTTGGATAGAGTTTTCAAATGTTTTCATTTTTAAATGAAAACTCGAGTTTATATTTGGAAACTCGAGTTTATGTTTGCTCATTTGAATGTTTTGAAAACTCTAGTTTGCTATGGAAACTCCAGTTTTGAGCTTTTGGACTTAAACATGTTTTACACTATAAAAGTCCAAAACTCGAGTTTGTCATTAATCAACTTGAGTTTTGCTCATGTCCCAAAATGTGCTTTGAAGATAAAATCCCAATGTTTGTCTTTGGAAGAAGAAAACTCGAGTTTTAGTTGGAAACCCCAGTTTTGTCTTCTGAGCATAGTTACAAATTCCAGTTTTGATAAACAAACTCGAGTTTGTGTCACTGAGTTTGAAAATCAAATTGCTCGAATTTGTGAAATCTTCTCGTTTGATCTTAATACTTTTTATCATCACTCATTACTATTTCTAGCTATGTTTAATCAGTTTGCTAGTAAGTTTCAGATGGTTTAAAGAACTTTAAATGAAGATTTGACCAAAAGCAGAAAGTGATGTCAACACATTAAATGCAAAGTTCAGAAAACTTGCATCCTTTTGGACAATCATTCTACACACATTGCAAAGGGATTAATGTTTCCTTTCCACATCCAATAGCTGTTCTTCTAACGCATTAAAAGTCAAGAAGTCAAGCAATAACATCTATGCCACTGGATTAACCAAAGAGTAGAGAGAGAAGAAGACCAAAGCTTAACCTAATCCTTGCTTAATGAAGGCAACTGTTATATTGAAGATTACAACGGTCATTTAATGCTCTCTTGGTATAAATAGAGCTGCATTCAATTCTTCTCAACAACCAATCTGCTGAAAAACGAATTGCATTCAAGTTTACCAACTACTCTTTTAGTCTCAACTTGTAAAGTATATTTTGATACATTGATATTCAGTGTTTATTTTTATCCACTCTTAGAGTGAGTTCATTGATTGTAAATCATTTATTGTGAGTATCTCAAGTTTGGGGACTTAGAGATTGGGTTATTGATTGCAACTTGTAAAGGTGAGTAAGTTCTTGTGAGAGAATTATTCTAGAGTTACAGAGTGTGTAATCAATTGATATAGTGAAATCCCAAAGTGTTTGGGAACTGGACGTAGGTCAAAAGGTTGGACTGAACCAGTATAAATCCTCTGTGTCTTGTTTCTTCTTTCATACTCTGCTCTACTTTGTCTTAGTGTTCATAAATAGAGTAATTAGAAAAGAATTTTAAAATCCCCAATTCACCCCCCTCTTGGTGATTTGCTCCACTTTCAAGCTCTTTGTTTGTGTTGTAGAAGAATAATATGCTTGTCAATGTCTTGATTTATGTTGATGACATTCTGATAACTGGAAATAGCTGAGCATGTAATGTCTTGAATTTTGAGTATAGAGACTTGAGAATAAGCCTAAGTTAGACAGGCTACTAAGCCCGGTTCAGGAAATGTGACATTTCCTGGATAGATAAAGATCCCCTACGTTTTTTGAGGAAATAGGAAGAGAAAGAAACACTGAAAAGTCATTTGGTCAAAAAGCAAGAGTCAGAGTAATGATCACATTGGGACACATGTCACTTCAAGGGTAAAAGAGGAAAAGAAAGGGCAAAATAGTCAATTCCTTGTCTTTTTAATGTTGAATTTCGTCCCGCATGAGAAAGAAGAGAGAACCAGGTGATTTAAGTCATATTCAGACCCAAACTTGAAATGCGGGTCCCACAAGCAATTGGCCAATAGAAACGAGACTGATAGGGACCAATTAGGGGTTCCTTTGGATTGAGTAGGACAAGGTGTGGGGCCACTCTTGGAAGTTTGGAGGATGTCACATATGAGTGTCTATTCAAGAAGGGGGGGAATTTGGGAAGATAAAGAAAAGTGCAAAGGGAAACACCCTGATGACCAACGGGACCCACACGGACTGATAAACCAGGAATTGGACTGAATAAATGGAGAAAAAGGAATTAAATGAAGGGGATCAGATTTTGTGGGCCCTTATGGGCCATACAGCCCCTCTATTTATTAGAAATATTTACTTGGAGAAAAGAATGAAAAATCAGTGTAAAAGTCAAACCGCGGGTCTCACGTTTTAGACAAAAGGGCAAAATGGGAATAAAGGTGTAAAAATTAATTTGGGCAGAGGTGTGGACCCTAAAATGCGCCACATATGTCCTTTGGACAGACAAAAGCATGTGGGAAAAAGTTGGTAATAATTAAAAAGTTCTGGGCCACAATTGCAATTTCCAAAAGTTTCAGGCCAAAACAAGTAATTTGCCCTAGAAGAAGAAAATATCTAGATATTTTTCAGAAGGAGCTACTGCATGTTTAGACCCTAGAAGCTTCTAGTTTTTCTAGGAGAAAAATTCAAAAAGCTAGATGAATTCCATTAATTACAGGACAGGGTTTTACCACAGTTTTTCAGGGTAGATCGGTTACTTTTCCTATTATTAAATATGTATGTTTTCTCTCTCCTAAACCAATTGGAGCACCAGATTTCCAGAGGAAAGAGAGAGTGTTCATCCAACCTCCATAGCCAAGATCAAGCTTCAAGCACCTAGGATCATCAACCCAACTTCCGATTAAGGTAAACACTGAAAACCCACACCTTTGGAACTTAAACTTGTAGTTTTCGTTCCACTGGTTGGGGCTTGGTGTTCGGGTCTGATTTTGGAGCTTTTGATGGTCCCAAAGTGTTTAAAACGTGATTTTGTATGGGGTTCAGTTGTAGTTTAAGTTTCTGAACTCAGAAACACAGAAAAACACTAGAGACAAGCTTGTTCGGCAATTCTGGAGATTCTGGCAGCAAACCTTCAACTGAGTTTTAAAAATAGTAAATGAACTTGGTTTAATCGGAGCTTTTATAGGGAGAAATTAGACATCTTACGGTTCACCATGATGTATGATTTTGTGTTATTTGAATTCTTCTACTAAGAGATAAAAATTGTTAAAGTTGAACTAGGGAGCAGCTGTGCGAATCTGGACCAAAGAGTGAAAAATTGGCTACACACCCAAATAAGTGTACTTTTGGCTTCTGGAAATTTTTTTTCTGAAAAATATACATTTCAAAGGTTTAAATGGTGCTGGGTTCATGTAAAAATGATTTTTTTGGAATTTATTAAAAATCCTTGAAGTTGGGCCAGAAACACTGGATTTTCTGGAAAATAAGTAAAGGGCTTGGTTTTGAGAAATAATGCAAGGGTATTTTCTTCAATACTAAAAATAAGGTATTTTGGTGTTATTTAGGTTTGGGGCATATTTGGAAAAGTGATCAGGCATGATAAAATATTAAGACGATACATGTCCTACCAGGTAGTAATCACTTTACTCCAACACTTTTATGTGCTTTGTTGTATGTGTTGCTCGCCATATTTGTTTTTGGTATATGTGTTGCCAAATATGCATACAGAACATGTTTGTGATTGTGTCCCTAGCGCTGTGGGTGTCTGCCAGGGTCTGCTTATGTGGCAACTCAACAGAAACAGGCGGTGCCTACCGGGGTCTACTTGTGGGGCGACTCAACGGAAACAGGCTTGTGCTTCTAGGGCCTATTTTGGTAAGACGGCCCAACGGAGCAGAGATGTTTTTTGTGTGTGTTACTATTTTCATATTGTGGTATTTGGCATATTTATCTGTGTTTACCTACTTATATGGTTACATACATACGCATTTCACATTTAGTCTATGAGTATTGATGGTTACTCTGGGGGCTGTTTTTGTACTCCAGATGTTTTTGCAGACACAAGGGGACGTGCCTGAGATAGAAGTACCTTTTTGGAAAGTTAAGACCCAGCGGTTCAGTGAAGAATAAGGAATGCCCTATCATTTTGTATTTTACTTTTGGATGACTGTATTCATTATTTTGGTATTAATGTTGGATAACTATACCCTTAACCCTTCAGGAACTTATATTTTCTGTTTATTTTACTTTTACCAGTACTGTAGGTTGTCCAAACCGGTCAAATGCTCTATTGTGGTAGCTCAGCTATGTGTTAAATGAGCTTAATAATAAAGGAAAGGTAACAAGTAAAAGGAATCCCTTTAACCCGCCACCCGAAAGGTCGAGGCCGGTAGGGGTGTAACAGAGTATACCTAATTCATTTGTTAGTAAGTTGAATTGTTTATTTTCTCTCAAAGATCTTGGTGCTCTTCATTATTTTCTGGGCATTGAGGTTTTTTCAAGATATCTCTTTCATGAATTTAAACCAAGGCAAATACACTCTGGATTTACTTCAAAAGTTTAGAATGCTTGATGTTGCTGCAATGCCAACACCTATGGTATCTTAAAAACAATTTTCAATTAACGATGGAACATTGTTGCCTAACCCATTGTACTTTGATAAGCAATATGAGCTTTAAGATATCTTAACACTATTAGGCCTGACATAGCTTTTTTAGTTAAAACGTTGAGTCTATTTTTATCTAGGTCTACTAATGTTCATTTCAAAGTTGCCAAAAGGATACTAAGGTATCTTAAAGGAATATATCAGTATAGTCTGCATATTAAACCTTCTCTTGGTTTAAATCTAGTTAGTTTTTATGATGCTAATTGGGCTACTAATGTTGATATAGACAACCAATGTCTAGCATTTGTGTTTATTTTGGAGGGACCTTGGTTTCATGGTCTTCACGGAAACAACGTGTAGTGCCACATTCAAGTGCAGAGTCTGAGTATCGGTCATTAGCTTATTCATCTGTTGAGATTATGTGACTATGTTCATTACTCTATGAGCTTGGTTTTAAATGTAGGAAACCACCTATTGTCCGGAGCGATAACAATAGTGCAAGGGCATTAGCTTCTAATCCAGTGCAACATGCTTGATCTAAACATATTGAACTTAATATTCATTTTGTGCGCGACAAAGTTGTTAGTTTTCTATGTGTTTGGATGATAACTGACAATTGTAAACAAGTATGGATGTTTTTGGATAAGCTAAATTGATTTAGAAACTTGTTGATTTCAACCAAAAATATCCTGTCATCGTCAAACTCAAGCCTAGCTTTGGCAAACTCGAGTTTGCTACTGACAGGAAGCAAAACTCGCCAGTTTGCACTTTTAAACTCGAGACTGGATCCTATATGTGAACTTGAGATTTTCACAAAGGTTTTCTCATATCAGGAGTAAACTCGAGGCTACCTATGGTAAACTCGAGTTTACAAGAGACCGAGAGCATTTGGATTGAGAAACACTTTTAAACTCGAGACTATTGTCTCTAAACCTCAAGTTTGCAACCTCCAGAGAAAAACTTCAAAGAGTTTACAAAACATGTAAATTCGAGTTTGTAAAGACAAACTCGAGTTTGCATCTGGCGGGAAGAATTTTTAAATTAATACAATTTCATAAACCATACACTACTTCTTTAAGAGTAAAGTTTTCCTCCCATTTGAAAATTTACAAGAGTTTACAAAACATGTAAACTCGAGTTTATTGTTGTAAACTCGAGTTTACTACGCTTGGCTGAGAGCTTTCAAGATTTTAACTAAAGTAAACTCGAGACTACTTTCATAAACCTTCAGTTTACTTCAGGTTGAGAGTTATTCAAAGTTTTCTAAGTTAAACAAACTCAAGGTTAAGTTTCTAAACTCGAGTTTGCGCCTTACAGAGAGCAATGTGATTTTAACTTAAGAAAACTCTAGAGTTTGCATTGAAAACCTCCGGTTTATATTTTGAGAACCAAAACTAATGTTTGACTTCAACAGTGATAAACTCGAGCTTAACTACTAATAGACTCGAGTTTACATTTTGCTCAAAATATGTTCCAAAGCTCAAAATCGCGACCTTCCTCTCTGGATGGAGGAAACTCGAGTTTGGATATGGAAACTCGAGTTTTGACCAACCCGAGAGCATTGCAGTTTTTAATGTATTGAAAACCTTAGGTTTTGGAAGGAAACCTCCAGTTTAGATGTTTTGAACTTAAATTGCTTTTACATACTAAAGCTTCAAACTCGAGGTTTGATAAACCAAACTCGAGTTTACATCGCTTTTTCAGAAATTCAAATCTGACGAATTTGGAAAACCTTCTTGTTTGATCTTAATAATTTTCATTATCATTCTACTATATTCCTAGCTATATTTAACCACTTTGTTAGTGAGTTTCAGATCAATTAGAGAATGTTTATTGAAGGTTAAAGCAAAAGCAAAAAGTGACGTCAGCACATTAAATGCAAAACCCAGAAAAGTTGCATTCTTTTGGGTAATCCTTCTGCACACATCTAGCAAAGAATTAAAGAATGATTTCCACATCCAGCAACTACCATTCCAACGGATTAATTTTCAAGAAGTCAACTCTGAACTTCTGCACAGATGGATTAATTGAAGAATAGAGAGAGAAGAAGACTAAACCACTCCCTAATCCTTGCTGATCATTCTCAACGGTTATATTAGGGAAATCAACGGTCATTTAATGCTCTCTTAGTATAAATAGAGCAGCATTCAAGTCTTCTTAACCAACATAATTACTGAAAACAAATTGCATTCAAGTTCTTCACCTACCTTCAGTTTTCACTTGTAAAAGTATCTTTTGATACACATGCTTCAGTGTTTATCATTATTCACTCTTAGAGAGAGTTTCCATTTGTAATTCATTTATTGTAAAGAATCATAAGTCAGGGGACTTGTTGATTGGATGCATTGATTACAACTTGTAAGGGGGAGTGAATTCTAATGAGAGAATTACTCTTGAGTGCAGAGTGTGTAATCAATTGCTATAGTGGAAATCCCAAAGTGTCTAGAGACTGGACGTAAGTCAAGTGGTTGGACTGAACTAGTATAAATATCTATGTCTAGCTGCTCTTCTCCTTACTTTGTTCATCTTTGTTTTGTTGTTTGAAAACAGAGTTATTTTCGAAATTTTTAGAATACCCAATTCACCCCCCTCTTGAGTATTTAGCTCCACTTTTAAAAGTGTTAGCAGGTCAATTGGACATTAGGTATATTCTTTCTACACAACAAATTGCAGATTGTTTCACAAAAGCATACTCATCCTCAATTTTCTGATTTTCAAAACATGCTCAGATTGGTTGTCACCCCTTCTCGCTTGAGGGGAAATGTTAAATTTTTTTTGTTACTTTTGCCCTCAAACAAAGTTTATGGGGGTGTTTTGAGAAAAGTTTATGGGTAAACCCTTAACCCTTAAAAATATATTTAAATCATTATATTACTAATTATGTTATTTTATAAAATAATTAATGATTTTTTGTTGTTGAATTATAATTTAAAATAATGAAATTTGATATTAGCTATGAAAAATTTTGAGGCAAGCAATTCAGAAACAAAAATTAGAAACAAAATTGATCCATAGTTAAATTTTTGTAGCGAAATATTTTGTGGTGGTATTAGTAATGGAACAATTCCATCACTGATAAATTATCACGGTAAAATACAAAATTAGTAACAAAAACATTCCGTTTATAATTTTTGCTAAATGATTAGCAACAACATAAATTGTACTATTGATTGCATATATTAGGAGAGCTTTTTATTAGAAGATTAATTATCTAATGCAAATGATTAAAAAGTCGCTTTATTAATGAAACCAACAACATTTTTTCAACAAAATCACTAACTTAACTAATTTTTTTAATATCGATAAATCAATTTATAGCTCATATATTTATAACTAGAGATATTATATTAAATTCTTATCTATTAGACAAGCATATCTGAAATTTAAGCCCAACAGGATAAGCCTTTTTATTTGATAAATATTTGGTCGTATCAATAAAGCATCAAGGATGAAGAATACACACATCACGAGTCGGGCATGTCTAAGATTACAAAATTCGAATATACCCATCAATAACATTAAACAGGTATTGGGATTAATTACAATTGGATGACTTAACATCCAATACATTCTTGACGAGGGACCTACAAAATCTTTTTTTTAAAAAAAAATTAAGGTGACCAATATTTTCCCATGTTATGATATCTACTTTCATTTAATCATACGGAGAAGATTCACAGACCACTAAGTAAAGTGTGATAAGGTTGGAACGATTTTCCTTCCACACTAAATTTAGTATTTCAAATCAAACACCGCAATTTGGATAAAGCTTCTTGCAATAGTTGTGGCCAACCCAAAAAATGTACGGACTAAGATCGAGAAAAAGGTAGATGTCTTCATATATACTATTTTTGTATGAAACGCAATGCTTCTTGATCGTCATATTGATCAGTATGAACCTGTGTATGTGTGTTATATAATTATACTAACATAGAGTTGATCTAGTGACATAAGGTCCTACTAGATCTCTATAGGTCTTGGATTCGACTTCTAAACAAGATATTAGCGGTGAAAAGAATAGCCTTGACCGGATAACAGATGATAATATAAAAAAATTGTATAATATATATATATAAGTGACATTACTATAAAAGGTAATAAGAAGGAAACATATCAACAAATGAAATCGGAAAACAATTTCTTTGGAAAGTGATGAAAAATAATTGAGAATAATGAGAGATGGAGCGGAGTATGGCAGTATCTGTCGTTGAGATATATCATGAAAAATTAGAAAAGAAGGTCCAAGTGGGGATTGAGGTGGACCTCTTTACCTTGTCTTTTTGATTTTTTGTTTTTCCCAACGCTTTTGACCTAATCAACGGTAAATAAAGAGTTTTGGAGACAGCATTGGACCACTATTATTATAATGCAGTAATCGTCATCACATCACTATAATCTAACAATGAGTCTTTTCTTCATAACAGTGGATTCTCTGTTTTTTGCCATTTTGAATTAAAAGGGCATGCACTAACAAATTACAAACAAGATCGAATCTGTGACCTTCCACTTATAAGAGAACTCAATCTCTGCAATACAATAGGTTTTACTATGTGTATGGAAACAATTTGGATTATATAGTAAAGTTCAAAATGGTTTTCTTATTAATAGACTGGTTAGTAGTTACTTGAGTATATATATATATATATTTTTTGGTCTGGTTCAACTAAATTCTAGTAAAGAGAAAACAGTCATCTCAAAATTTCACTTGCTTTGATGATCTATTGCTCTAATTCAAGATAGGGAAAATTTCAATGAATGAACTTTAAAAATGTTAAAAGACAAAAAGGTGATTCGAATATTCATTATAACAAGGAAATGTTAGGCTCAATTTGTCCTTTTTGAAATTAAAAGGAAATGACAAAAATGCCCTTACACATTATTTTCTTTAAAAAAAAAGGGAAGCAAAACCCCCAGCACTACCAGCAGCTAGTTGTTGGCAATTGCCAGCAACCATCGTCGGTTGTTGGTCACCAGAGCTTCGGTTGCTGGCCGACCGCCAAAGCTTTGGTGGGAATAAATATTCCCAAAGTGGTGGGCTGGGATTTGAACCCCCACCACTTGTTTTGCCAAAAACATCTTCAATATGTATGTATGTATTGTGCAAACAAATATAAGTAACCTAAATCCTTAACCTGAAAATAGAATATCACCTAGAAGGGGATGGATAGGGGATTACGAAATTCTTTTTCCAGATTGAACGAAGAACAATAGACACACAGATAGAGATAGAGAGAATGAACACAAAGAGATTATATTGGTCTGGTCCAACTCTTTGGCCTATGTCCAGTCCCAAACACTCTGAGCATTTCACTAACTCATAATCATAGATACAATTACACACTCTGTACTCGAGATGATCTTTTCACACTAGGATTCACTTCCTCTTACAAGTCATAATTGTACACCCATACTCAAGGTCCATCTACCTTGAAATTTGATCAATAATCAAATAAGTGTTTAACTCCTCACTGAGTAGATAAATGATAATAATTGAAGTACAAGAATATCCAAAGATATTAAATGAAGTGAATGAAAACATAAGTTGAAATAGTGTCGAATTGAATGTGCAGAGTTTCGGTGGTTGGCAGAATTGGCTAGCAAAGTGTTAAGCTAGAACCTTGCATTATCTCGGACTAAGAACATAAACAAATTTATTTTTAGCGCATCTACTAGAAGTCCTGGGATCTTGAAGGCATCACAAACTTCCACAAACATTCTAAGATGAAGATGGGGGATCTTCAGTTGAAATCCCACTAAATTGTCTCATTGTTTATAACATTTGGAACATGATAGGTTTCAGCTCGAATTAAGGTGTAGTTAAGTTTGGCTAAGCAATCCCAGAGCTTAGTCCGTCTCGATTAGGAATTCCAAATTCCATGATTATTTCACTACAAAAAAAAAAGACTATTAGTAGTGGTTAAAATGGCATATTAGTAGCGGTTTATGGCGCTACTAATGCCATTTGTAGCGATTGCACTAACCACTACAAAATCCACCGTGGCAAGCCTATTTGTAATGGTTAAATAAAACTGCTACTGCATAAACCATGACCACTACTATATTTGTAACTGTCCACATAACCGCGACTATATGAGGCTGCGCTGACTTCTTATTTGGACATTAGTCGCGGTACAAAAAGCGCTACAAATTGAATTTGATCACAGTGGTAGCGGTTCCTTAACCGCGACTATGTATAGGAGAAATAGCAATATTTTGTAGCGATCCTACAACCGCTACTAATATTCCCACACAATTTTGGGAAAAAATTTTGCCGCCAATTCCTTAGAATATTTGTAGCGGTTGCTAACCGCTACAAATAGATCTTGCCTTTTTTTGAAAAATTTTGCCGCCATTTTTTTAGTATTTTATATTTGTAGCGGTGTTGAACCGCTAGAAAATATTTCCATGTTCGTGTTATATATTAGTCGTGCGGTTAAGTAGCCGCTACAAATGGATGAAATTGAAAAAAAAGAAAGTTTTTTAGTTATTATATAGTAATTAAGTAAATATTGTATTATTAATAATTTATATTTTTATTGAAAATAAATGATATTAAAATATGATATTTGATTATATAAGGTAATGAGAATATGTAAGTATAATAACAACTAAATATAAATTAATTCAAATAAAATTAATTTTGAAAAATATGTGTGTGAAAGTGGATTGTTGGTTGATTTCCTTGATGACAAGTGAACCAGTCGAACAAGTAATAAAGTGTAAGTAGAGTATCGTCCCACAGAGACTGAGATACCGAGAAGAGACGCTTGATTGCTATGATAGTTGCGCGAACAGAAAGTAAATATGATTCGTTTGAGAGGTTTTTGTATTTATGTTAATAACAGAAATAAACAGAATATCGTAGTTTTAAGAAGATATCGATAAAAGTTAGGCTGAACTCGGAATCACCCCTAAATGCGTCAGTCCCCCAATTGCTCTACCCATTGCTATAGCATCCATGCTGCACAATGTCCGTAATGCTACAACATAGCTACTAACTACAATGCTATTCGGTTAACCCACCATTATAATCTACCGAAGCTTCCGCGTTCGATACATATGATACTAACTATACTCCTTCCATATTCCTATGACAACTTTCTAGTTAGATCTGCATTACACACAGGGTGTCATGGTTATGAGAGGTAGACCCATTCCTGAAGCCTGTAATAATAGGTCAAGCCTTGCACCGGCTGCCTAGCAAACACTATTTCTCAGAGATCTAACCTCGACTCCTTGTCAGTAAGCCAAGGCCACTAATCCAGCCCTTAGCTTCCGCTAATCGGCTAGTAATTAATTCACTGATAAGAAAACCGAATCTATTAAATTAAGAACTTGCAACTGGGTTCATTTAACACTTAAGGATTCATCCTCATTCAGCCATAGGAAAATCAATTCATGACTGACGAGGAAAACACAAAACATATAATAACAGAATGACCCATGATCTAAATAATAAAATAAAAAGGAGAAAACAGAAAGCTTGATGAAGTTCTGACGGTGTAGAAGAAGCCCTGTCACGTCACTACTTCACGTCTTCTTCTCTCAGTCGTACTGCAAGGAAGGATGCTGGGTTGTCCTGGAAATCTCATGCCTTGTGAAATCTCTCACTCTTCTTTTGAGTCTGCCGAATATGGAATCTCATTTTGGGATCTGTGCGACTCTCCTCTTAGGGTTGTCTTGCTGCTTCCTTTTATAATCAGCCTTTTTTGTGGCGCAAGTTCCAGCGAGCTGGGCTTTCCAAATCTGTTGAGGTCCATCGCATCTTCTGCACTTAGTAGATTGATTCTGCTGATCCTGCAGGATTCTTCAAATCTTTCAGTTTTGATCCTCCGCATCTTCTACTTTATCACGTCAGCAATCTACCTGTCGCATTTGACCTTCTTGAAATTATCTAGATAAAAAGATCGGAAAATATGCCGCATAACATTGCATCCTTCACTTTGCTATAGCTTTCGTGATGCCTTGTATTGCACTTCGATTTTTGCTGTCGGTATTTCAATTTTTCATCTTTTGTACAACAATTACTCTGGATTTTTAGGAAAGTGCCGTGGAAGGGCATCTAGCTACGGCTTCTCCTATTGACCATCTTTGGTCACGCGAATCAAAATTTATCTCCTCACGGACGATGCCAATGTTCTATTGTAGAATATAAATGTCTAGCCTCAGTGGACTAGTATGTTTATATTGGATCGAACAGTTCTCTCCTAGGTATCTATGGATGAGATACATCTGAGAATAGAGGATCACTATGCACAAATATAAAGGCTTTCGCCAAAGGGGTGGTGTATGTACATAGTGACGGCTGAATAGTAAATTAGAAAGAGCATCAAATGTGTGTATTTTAAGGTTTACCCTCTATTTATAGAGTGTACCTTAGGGTTAGGGTTTGGACTTGTGGGCCTCTTGTGCCTCCAAGCCCAAAAATTGGGTCATGTTTGTGTCATGTAGATTGTCTCTTGTTAAGCCACACCTTGAACAGGACTCATATTTGAGTCCATAACAAAGTTTATAATGTAAATCATATTATAAATTTTATCCGATATTTAGAACCAAAAGGAATAATAAGTAAAAAAGGTGTATATATATATATATATACTTTCCTTCTTCTTTTGTTTTGGCCAGGAGTGTACTTTCCTCTATATATTTATAGTTTTCTCTCTCATGGGACGACGTGTCATCCACCTAACGCATAGCCAGGTCTTGGTAGAACGTGGAGCCTTGGAGAAGCACAAAAGAAATATTAAAGTGAAAAAGGTATGTATACTTTTTTTTTTTCGGCCAATAATATAGTTTCCTTCTTTTTTTTTTTTTTAAAAAAAACACCTTATGTCATAAGATATAGTAGTAAAATAATTTAATGAGGGTCATACATTTTTTTGTTACTCTTTTTCTTCGATCCTAATTATAAGACCTAATTGATTTTTTTGAAAAGATTATATAAGCTAACTAAATTATTTTAGAATATTTTTTTTATTTCTTCAAACTCATTAGTTTGACTAATAAACTAATATATAATTTAAGGATACACAACATATGAAATGATTAAGTAACTTATTTAACTTCCTTAATCTCTCATAAAAAGTCAATTAAGTCTTATAATTAGAATTGGAAATAGTACTACTCCTTTAAGTAGTCTAGAAGTGTCTTCTATCATTAGCAAAAACCAATTTTATTTGAACCATTTTCCTAAGATTTAGAATCACCTCATTTCAACATGATTTAATTTTTCCTACTAATATCTTTATATGTTATGGTCTTATGGACAAAAAAGTTTAGGTGAGTTGGATTGCAATGGCTTATCGGACCAAGAGTAGGCTTAACCATATTGTTTTATATTATTTTTAATTTAAATGTTCAATACTATTTTAGCCTTTTAAGTTATATATATATATATATATATATATATATATATATATATATTTATTTATTTATTTATTTATTTATTTATATATGTATGTGGATGCGATTGTTTTGGAACCACCCATCAGCAAAACATCAAAAGCAACCATGCAAAGATGGGCCAAGAAAAAGTAAGCTTGCAAAAGGATTGGTCTCGGGGGTCTGAGTTCCGATTCGGACATACACTAATGGCTTTTCCCCTCTTAAAAATGGAAAGGCTTTACCAAAATCGACATGTTATTTAACTTTCAACATACCACCATTGCATTGATTCATTTATAAGAGAAAATTATTTTTTTTTCCAAAAAAGGAAAATTGATGTAAATTTTCTATCTGAAAATTTTATTGGAAAGAATGATTTAATATGTCTTTATACACCAAAAGTATCGGTATTCTTTAGGATTTTATGCACAGAAAATACATGTACTTCAATTTATTTCTTTTTGACCCAAACAATTTTCAAATAAGATTCTTCATTGATTTTCCCTTGTTGAAAGTAACCATGCATAGACACACACATAAACATATCAATTTATAATTATAATATTCTGTATTTTAAAAATGGTACAATATATGGGTTTAATGTTTCTGCTTTTACAACAGAAATATTTTTTCTACCACACTCACATAAAAGTGAGTGAGTCTCATTGTAAAAAGAAGAGAGAAAAAAAAATTAGTGAGATCCACTCACTTTTATGTGAGTGTAGCAGAAAAATATTTCTGTAGTAAAAGCAGTAACATAAACCCACAATATATATACATATATGATTTTTTTTTTATGCGACAATGATTTTTTATTCAAACTAATAATTAAAATAATAAGAAACAATTTAAAACATATATTTAACATTATCAGAAATCTATATTTTATTTTATAATTTTTTTAAAAAGCTGTAAACAATATCCAAAAAAACCTCAAATGTAAGCCCCCCCCCCCCCCAAAAAAAAACAAAACAAATGATAATTTATATCAAATAATAATAATAAAAAAAGAACTTAATGCAACCACATTAAGAAAATTTTGAAAAAAAAAATCTGCTTTTTAAGGCAGCCCTTATTATGTAGTTGTTCGGCAACATTCATATCACATCTTGTTTTATAATAATTGAATAACGATAATGGTTGATTTGATTTGGAATATAGCAAGACTGAGGTCCACTTGGTCTCAACAAAAGCTTTATCCCCAAGATTATCTGTAGAGCATTATCTTAGTATATCTTTTGCAGAAGGTGCAAGATTTTTTTTAAAAAAAAAAAAAATGGGTGAAGGGGCAAAAATGCCTTTTACCTTTGGGAGCGCCCTGTTGTAAACATATGAGTAAATGTGTGGGTGTGTCAAAGAAACTAGTCCCACATTGCTTGGGAAAAGGAGAGTACAAGCCTAATAATATGATATTGGGCTTGTAAAGAGGCTTAGAGGAGTAGTGGGCTCACACACACAACAATGGGCCACCAAAAGGCAAATGCAGTGGAAATCTGGCGATTTCTCCTACCCCTTGTGTGCAAGTAATACATAATACCGACACTTTTGTGAAAATATTTTGCTCTCCAGAAATATTATTTTAGTTTACTAAAATAATAATTTATTTTTTGAAGGCTTACCAAAAAGGCTCCATATTTTGGGGTTTAAAAGTTGAGAACCCTTTATGATCCAGACGAATTTACCATTGTCAATGATAGACTCATCTTTTCTGCTAGTGTCTGTTAGGTCATGAGGGACGTGTCGTTTGAATGGTTTCACGTCCGTTGGCTCTCTGCGAGCAGTGTTTATAAAAGGGAATCGGATGAAATGCTCGGTATGATATATACAATCTTTTCGCCTTTGCCTGTTTTCTTGCTGTCGGTTACCATTACCTTTCGCTAGTTCTGCCGCCTTGTCATAGAGCAAGAAGGGTCTGTTTAATATTGGGGAATACCGTTTCCTCTTTGCTAGTGGTTGCGAAATAACTCTATAGGACAGTGTTTAAGTGCACAACTTAGATCATCCGTACTGTTCTTATTCCAGATTGCTCGTGTTTTTTTCCTAATAATATATAGAGTTAGACACGAGTATGGAGAACGATGCTACTAACAACGTTCCTGAGAATTCTGATATTCCTAATCGCAATCCCACAGTGGTGCCTTTTGCAATGCCATTTCCCAAACCTTTTCCCGATACATCTAAGATCAAGGTTTTCAATGGAAAGAATTTTAAATGGTGGCAAGAATGGGTTTATTCTGTCCTCAACATGCACGGTGTGGCTACTGCTCTTAATCAACCACAACCTGTACTAGAATATGACCAGGCAGCGAAGGATGCATGGACATATGCTAATAAGATGGGCAATGATTGAAGGCAAAGATATCAAATTGCAGATCAACGAGTATCATAAACTGTTAAAGGAACTCCGAGCTGAAAATATCAATTTGCCAGATAAATTTGTGGCAGGAGTCCTGATTGAAAAGCTACTAGAGACGTGGAATCATTATAAGCAACAACTCGAGCATAAGCAGAAACAATTGTTGCTATCAAATCTGATTACACACATCATTATAGAAGATACAAATAGAAAAGCAATACAAGTAGAAAAGGGAAAACAAATTACTGCAAAAGCCAATCTAGTGGAAGCAAAGCCGCACAATAAGAGGTACAATTCTAAGCACCAACACAAAAAGAAATCTGATTACAAACCCTGTGATTCTAACCCCAAATTCAAGAAGAATGGTAGTTGTTTTTTCTGTGGCAAGCCAGGACATTTTGTTGCTAAGTGTAGAAAAGGGCCAAAATTGGAAAACATAAAAGAGACGAAAATCCTCTAAAGCCAAATGTAAATATGGTTGTAAGAGATGAAAACAGTGATGATGAAGTTATCGTTGCAATGGTTTCTTCTCAAGCCTTACTGGTCGCTGATATGAAAAAATGATGGTAGGATCTGGAGCAACCAAGCACATATATGCAAATAAGGAGATGTTTTCCTCTTTCCAAGAAGCAGAAGACCATGTTTATTTGGTTGATTCATGACCTGCAAAAGTTCAAGGAAAAGGAAAAGTGGTGTGGAAACTCACATTAGGAAAGACATTGGCGTTGAACGATGTTTTGTACGTGCTTGAACTTAGAGCAAATCTGATTTCTGTGGTTCTATTAGGAAAATCTGGGGTTAAGGTGTCATTTGAATCAGATAAGATCATTATGACAAAGAACAATGTTCTGATAGGAAAGGGTTATTGTAATCAGGGTCTTTTTGTGTATTGAGTGTTGATGAAAATAATGATAATGCTTCTTCTTCTGCTTACTTGATTGATTCCTTTGATTTATAGCATGTTAGACTAGGACATATACACACATCTTATATAAAGAGATTAAAAAAATTTTGGGATAATTTCTGGAATTAATATTAATGATATTAATAAATGCGAAGTATGTGCAGAGACAAAACAAACTAGAAAAACACATTTTGTTACTCAAAGAGAAACTAAATTGTTGTCTCTAATACACATTGACTTAGGAGATTTAAAACAAATAGAGATAAGAGGTGGAAAGAGATACCACATTGCTTTTATTGATGATTTTTCAAGATATACTAGAGTGTATTTACTTAGAAATAAAGATGAGACCTTTGAAAAATTCCTTTTATACAAGGCAGAGGTGGAAAATCAGTTAGATAAAAAGATAAAAAGATTAAGGTCAAATAGAGGAGAAGAATACTTGTTGCTGAATGATTTTTGTGAAAAGGATGGAATAATCCAAGAAGTAACTCCCCCATACTCACGTAAATTTAATAGTGTTGCTGAAAGGAAAAATAGAACCTTAAAGGAAATGATGAATGCTTTACTTCTAAGTTTTGCTACTCCCAATAACTTGTGGGGGAAGCTTTGTTGTCTGCATGTTTTCTACAAAATAGAATACCTCATAGGAAAACTAAGAAGACACCTTATGAGTTCTGGAAAGATTTTATATCAAACTTGAAATATTTGAAAGTGTGGGGTGCCCAGCAAAAGTATTATTACCTGATCCTAAAAGGAAAAAGATAGGTTCTAAAACTGCTAATTGTATTTTTATTGGTTATGCTCAACAAAGTCCTATATATTGGTTTCTAGTTTTAAAAAGTGAAATTTTGGAACACAATAAAATAATTGAAACTAAAGATGCATAATTTTTTGAAAGTATTTTTCCTTTAAGAGTTGAGCATATTCCTAAGAGAATTGAACAAATTCCAGAACAAAAATCAAATGAAGATATGGTTGAAAACTTATGAAGAAGTAAAAGACAAAGAAAAGAAACCTCTTTTGGAGATGATTTATATACTTATTTAGTAGAAGGTGAACATATCAATTATTATGAAGTTATCTCTTCTCCAGATACGAAGTTTTGGGAAAAAGCTATTAAAACTGAAATAGATTCTCTGAATCAAAACAAAACTTGGGTTTTAGTATATTGACTTTACAAGCAAAACCTATTGGATGTAAATGGGTGTTTAGGAAAAAATATTTTCCTGATGGATTGATAGATAAATATAAAGCTAGATTAGTAGCCAAAGGCTTTACCCAAAAGGAAAATATTGATTACTTTGATACATTTTTGCCTGTAACTAGAATTTCCTCTATTAGAGTCCTAATTGCATTAGCCACTGTTCATAATCTTGTTATACATCAAATGGATGTACAACGATTCTAAATGGTGACTTAGAAGAGGAAATTTATATGATTCAACCTAAAGGATGTATCATTCCTAGGCAAGGAAACAAAGTTTGCAAGTTAGTTAAGTCATTGTATGGTTTGAAGCAAGCACCTAAACAGTGGCATGATAAATTAGATCAAGTTTTGATAAGTAGTGGTTTCTCTATTTTTGAAGTAGAAAGATGTGTTTATATAAAAGTTGTGAATAATGATTGTGTGATTATTTGCTTATATGTGGAGGATATTCCTAACTTTGGTACTAGTTTAAATATTGTGCTTGAGACAAAAAAGTTTTCTTGTTTCAAATTTTGATATGAAAGATCTTGGAGAAGCAAAGGTAATATTGGGTGTAAAAATCATAGGGAATGAACATGGTATTCAACTTTCTCAAGAACACTATGTTGAGAAGATTCTGAGAAAGTTTGAACAGTTTAATGAAGATCCTTTAAGGACTCCTTATGATAGTAGTGTACATCTCACAAAACATGAAGGAGATCTAATATCTCAATCTAAATATGCACAAATTATTGGGAGTTTGTTTGCATTTGATGAATTATACAAGACCAGACATAGCATATGCTATGTGTAGATTGAACAGGTATACTTACTGCCCAAGCAGTAAACACTGGGAGGGTCTTATACGATTATTACGATACTTGAGAGGTACCATGAATTATGGAATACAGTATAGTGGGATTCTCGCTGTATTAGAAGGGTACAACGATGCTAACTGGATTTCGGATTCAGACGAAACAAAATCCACTAGTGGCTATGTCTTTATTCTTGGTGGTGGTGTAGTCACATGGATATCTCCCAAGCAAAACTTAATAGCATTGTCCTCAAGGGACTCTAAGTTTATTACTATGGAGTTGGCTGGTACTGAGGCTGAGTAGTTGAAAAACTTCTTAGCAAATATTCCACTTGGTGACAAACCAACACCATTAGTGTCGTTGCACTGCGATAATAAAGCAGCAATAGCCACAACAAAGAACAAAACCTTCAATGGTAAAAGTAGACACATACGATTGAGACATAATATTATAAGGCAGCTGCTAAAGGATGGTGTTATCTCAGTCGATTATATAAAGTCAAATATGAACTTGGTGGATCCGTTAACAAAACCCCTTAGGAAGAAAATGATTATTGAAACGTCGAGAGGAATGGGACTAAAGCCTACACATAATTGACAGCGATGGCAACCCAACATTTGTGATTGGTGATCCCATGAAGAAGGTTCAATGGGTAAGATCAAGTCGTTTGTCAATTTTGACTAGCACGAAAAATTATTTGTCCCTTCCTATGACAATGGGAAAGTGCTATAATGCATGTTTTGAGGTTGAGCAAAGCTCTTAATGATTTCATAGTCATACAAGACGGTGTGCTCAATGTAGGCACACTTACATAAAATCACCTCTACGAATGTGGAGTGTGGCCACTCCCATGAGGTTGCGGCGAATTCTCTAGAGGACTCATTATTCATCAGGCACGCGTATGGCCGTCATAACGCACAAAATCGTTGATTAACAATGGAAATGTTGGGATATAATCTAACCATTAATGCCTCTAGTGCACACCAAGATTTGTTAGTTCCTAGAAGCATGCTTCACTGATATCTATGTGTATTAAGTGTTATTGGTCTAGGTCTCGTTCATAGTTCTAAGGGTCACCAGATACAACGGTTATAGTCCTGTGGGGAACAGATCGTGTTTCTTTGGCACATGTGGGGGATTGTTGTAAACATGTGAATAAATGTGTGGGTGTGTCAAAGAAACTAGTCCCATATTGCTTGGGAAAAGGAGAGTACAAGCCTATATATAGAATCATATGATATTGGGCTTGTAAAGAGGCTTAGAGGAGTAGTGGGCTCGCGCACACAACAAAGGGCCACCAAAAGGCAAACGCAGAAGAAATCCGGCGATTTATCCAACGCACGCGAGTAATACATGATACCAGCACTTTTGTGAATATATTTTGCTCTCCAAAATATTATTTTAGTTTACTAAAATAATAATTTATTTTTTGAAGGCTTATCGAAAGGCTCCATATTTTGGGGTTTAAAAGTTGAGAACCCTTCGTGACCAAGAGTTGTCAAGAAGCGAGCACTTATCCGGACGAATTTACCGTTGTCAACAAATAGACTCGTCTTTTTTGGCAGTGTATGTTGGGTCGTGAGGGATATGTCATCCGAATGGTTTCATGTCCGTTGGCTCTCCGCGGATAGTGTTTATAAAAGGGAATCAGACGAAGTGCTTGGTACGTGATGAGTGCTATTTATGCCATATTTTCCCTGTAATATATGACTATATTGTGTGGTGAATATGAGTTTAACTACATTTAATCTAAGCAAAAAGGTATTAATTCATTTTACAGGGAACTTAAGGATAAATTCTACGTACATCCTAAATATGTGTTGAGAAAAGCACAAGTTTTGAGCTTTTATGAGAAAGACGCATACCATAGCCGATACTATGCTATAGCATCAGGACAGCTTTATCGAAATGCAATACAATGCATCCTTGAAGCTATAGTAGAGTCAGTGACGCAATGCTATGCGACATATGTTGTGATTTGTTGTCGAGGTTGTTTGAGGAAATATAGTACAGGTCGTCAAGTGGAAGAGAACAACGGTTAGATCGATGATGTATTGGCATAGAAGATGCGGAGGATCAAAACTAAGATTTGAAGAATCCTGTAGGATCAGCAGAATCAATCTATCGAGACTGGAAAGAGAGATTACGATTAGATCTCGACAAATTTGGAAAGGCCCAGTTCGCTAGACTTATGCCACAAGTAGACTGGACTATATAAGGAAATAACAGCCAACCCTAAAAGGGGTAGAAGTTGTCGAGAGTCAAAGACCAATCCTATACACCCAGACTTGAAAGAAAAGTAAGAGAAGTTACGAGGCACGAGAACTCCAAGAGAACCCAGCATCCTTCCTTATAGTGAGACGGAGATAAGAAGACGTGGAGTGGTGACGTGATAGGGCTTCTTCCACACCTCAAAACCTCCATCAAACTTTCTGTTTTCCTTCTTTGTTTAATTTTAGTTAATCTTTTTGTCATGGGCTATTTTGTAGTGATTTGTTTAGTGATTCCCTTGTCAGTCATGAACTAAATCTCCTATAGTTGAGCGAGGATGATTTTCTAAGTTTGGAATGAACCCAATTGCTAGTTCTTAATTTAATACATTCAGTTTGCTTATTAGTGATTTAATTTATTGTCGATTAGCGGGAGCTAATGAATAGATCAGTGGTCTCGGCTTACTGAGAGGGAGTCGAGGTTAGACATCTGAGAAACAGTAATTGCTAGGCAAGCTTGTGCAAGGATTGGCCTATTATTGTAAGCTTCAGGAATGGGTCTACCGCTCATAACCATAACACCTCGATTGTAAAGATAATCTGACTAGAAAATTGCCATAGACATATGGGAGAAGTAAGTTAGGATTGTGCGTATCGGACATGAGAGCTTCGGAAGATTAGAGTGGTGGGTTAACTAAATAACTTTGTAAAGGGTGTTTATGCTGTAGCATTTGCGAGAGCTATACAACATAAATGCTATAGCAATGCGTTTAGGCAACTAAGGGATTGATATGCTTAGGAAGGATTCTGAGCTCAGCCTATCTTTTTACTGATATCTTCTTACGAGTACGATCATTTGTTTACTCTCCTATTTATTAGTATAATCATAAAATCTCTCAAGCCAATCAGACACTATTTTCTTTTTAACGCAACCAATTCTGCAATTTGGCGACATCATTCGATATCTCAGTCTCTATGGGACGATACTCTACTTACTCTTTATTATTTGTTCGACTGGTTCACTAGCCATCAAGGAAATCGACCAACAGTACGATATATACAATCTTTTCTCCTTTACATGTTTTCTTGTTGTAGGTTACCATTACCTTTCGCCAGTTCTGCCGCCTTGTCATAGAGCAAGAAGGGTTTGTTTAATCATGGGGAGTACCGTTTCCTCTTTGCCGGTGGTTATGGAATAACTCTATAGGACAACATTTACATGTGCGACTCAGATCATCTATACTGCTCTTATTCCAGATTGCTCATGTTTTTTCCCAACACCAAATACTTTTTTGGGTGCAAAAATACACATGAGCTTTCTCAAATGAAGCAAAAATACCATATCCGTTAACCACCTTAAACGTCTGTTTTTTTTTAGTTTGTGGGCCCCACCTATCATTTTTTTTCTCCCTTTTTCTCCTTTATCTCTCTCTTTCTTCTCTCTTCCGCATCGATCTATGTCAAAATCCCCCGCCGCTGGTGGCATCGAATCCAATCGTCGTTAAAGAAAAAAAAAATTTAAAGCCCACACAAGCTCTGTAAGTTCATCTCTCTCTATCTATATAAACACCCCACGCCATTGCTATGTCTCGCTAGAATCTCTACCCCCCCCCCTCTCTCTCTTTTTCTCTTTCCGATCATCATTTCTTGTTTCTTCCTTCTGTTCATCTCCCAGGCAGGAAAAAAAAACCAACTTCTACACAATCTCCATTAATTTAGTTTTTATTTTTAATTCTATCCGAAAACTAGAACCTGCAAGTTAAGCCAAGACATCACCTTTTCTTCTTCTTCTTTTGTTTGTATATTATGGAAGACATTTTATTTCCACAGAGTTTTCTTGTGCCTTCTTTATGAATCCTCAAAATCCGAACTGGGTACGACCCATGTTTGTTTCTACACACTTGTTATTGCCCAGCTCATTATAATTGTGGCCTTAATTTCATGTTGTTTGTTGTTTGTTCACTTTCTTGATAATTTAATAAGAGAGAGAGAGAGATAAAGGAGAAAAAGGGAGAAAAAGATGACATGTGGGGCCCACAAATTAAAAAGTAACGGACGTTTAACGGAGATAGTATTTTTACTTCATTTGAGAAAGTTCATATGTACTTTTACACCTAAAAAAAGCATGTTTAACGGAGATAGTATTTTTACTTCATTTGAGAAAGTTTATGTGTATTTTTGCACCTAAAAAAAGCATTTAGTATTGAGCATTTCTGAAGGTAAAGCACATGTACATTTTTACACCTTTACCCAAAAAAATTACAAAAGCAGGCACTAATGCCTAAATAAAAATAATCACATCTTTAATATAATATGAGGCTTCCTTTTTTATTTAAAGAAATTAAATGGCTAATTATAATCGTGTTTATGAACGGTGAAACAAAAATCAATTTCAGTGCAAGTAATAAGAGGGTTTGGAGGACATCATGCATAATATTATCATAAGAATATAATAAATGTTTATGGTAAAGGATTGCTGATTTGGCAAGGCAAAGAATTATAACTAGTTCAAGCTTGGCAATATGCCAATGAATAATGTCATTTTTTTTTCAAACCAAAAAAAATGAAATAAGTCTCTAACATTGCACAATATTTATTTAAGAAATATAGTAATAATTTCCATTTGCGTTAATTCACTCAATAACAATATAGCAGAGATATACTTTCAATCCATTAATATCTACTACTACATATTTGGGCATTTATAATACCTAATACATAATAATTACAACTAATAAGGAGGTCGCACAAGGATATATAATGCTTAAATGTAACGTTTAATTAGGTGCATCGTCATGTATTGTGAGACGGAATTTGTGAAAACACAAACATAACAATTGTAGCTAACAACTGTCATTTATTTTGGGACTAAAATGCAAGTTCTTAAGAAATAACCGGCATGTAACACTTACAAATGATTCGTCTTCAAAACACTTATGTCAGGGAACACAAAATATCATGGTTTTCAGAAACAACTGTCATCTTACTCTTTAATAACCCTTTGTAACATTCAGACCTTCAATATCATAGCTCAACATAACCCTTCGTAATCTTATTAGACCTTCATAAGTCATAACTCATAATCCTTCAAAAACCATGAGACATCTATTTAAACTCAACTATTTCTTGTAATTCTTACTACTTTTCTTTATCGACCTCTTTCTTCTCTCTTTCATCATGTTAAGATCTCAGAGAACTCCTCCACTGCCACCACGCCCTACTTCCCAGCTCCTCCTCAATCCTGAAGGCTTGTTGGTGGCAAAAAATGGCTCAAGTACTAAGGATCCTAGCCATGTTGGCCCTCTATCGTAGCCACACCTCAGCCTTTTTTGCCAATCAACCTATTGCTCTGAATGACAAGATGGCTTAAGAGAAAAAAGCATTGGGGAAAGGTCTTGTTGTCATGAATGAGGTCCAGAAAGCACATTAATTGAGGGGGGAACTTACTTTAGATGGAACAATAAAGATCAAATTTTGAAATCTGACAAATTTACAATTTGTCCATTCTTGTTCCACCTCACAATAATTTTCCTCCCCTCTCTCATAAATTTTTTTGGACATTCTTCATTACAATAAGACCGTTCCCCAATGCTCTTTTCTCTTATGCCATCTTGTCATTCAATGCAATAGATGGATTGGCAAAGGGGACAAAGGCGCTAGCTTGAGATACATAATGGCTATCAAGTAAAACCCATCATTTAGTAGAAGTCCAAACAAATAAATAATGGTGGTAATTAGTAACTATCATATTTTGTCCCATTAATAATGACGGTTGTTAAGCAAAAATGGTCATGAAATAGCAAATGTTGTGATGGTTCGAAACCTTTCTCATTTCCCACATTGATGATAATACTTTGACACGGCCTTCATTTCTATCCTTCAATGATAAGAATAAGGATGAGGATAAGGAAGAGGACATAAACAAGATGACTTCCATCCTCATCATCATGTTCATCATCCTCATCCTCATTCTCACATCGAAGGAGGGAGAAGTTAAAAATTAACAGTTTACGGTTATTAATTAAGAACCGTAAAATATTTTTGCCAACATACTTAATGATTCAAAGTTAATATTGTTGTTGATTATGCAATTAATAAACACAATAACTTAAAAATTTGTTAAATACGTAACTGTTATTAAGAATTAACCATCATGATTTATAAAATATAATGATCTTAAATACTAAAAGATATGACGGCTCAACAATCCATGAAACCTTCCCTATATAAACGTCCATTTCAACTTCTCAAAGCCAACTATTGTATCAACAAACCATCATGGACAAACACAAGAGAACTTTTGATTCATCATCTAGCAAAAAACTAAAAGATGAACTCCCTCTGCCAACAAGCATTGAAGATCTCATCCATGCAAACTATGAGCTCCATTATATGGTCCAGGTTTACTTGCCAAAGCAAGGAGCATGGACTATCCCTTTAAAGAACTTACCTTTCTTGTTCGCTTTTTGAACAAGAAGGTGGACAAGATACTAAAGAATGAAGAATCTAATGATGTATCATATTCTTAAAACATCTCTATACCTCTTTATTTTTAATTTGTTTATTCATTGCTCTTTTTTTTTTTGGGTAAAATAGTGGTTGCATAATCAACTACCGATATTTTTAAAAAAAAAAAATTGGTATATACATTATAGTTATTAAGTAACAATTGTCACTTATTAGCATACCATGCAAATACATAACTGTTGCACTTTTTAATTGTCATATATTGTATGACGGTTCTTACGATAAAACTGTCATGAAACGTCAGATGAACGAACAAACAATTTGCTTTCAACTTCATATAAACAAATAACATAACGGTTTCTCTTAAATAATCATCAACTAAATGGTTCAACCATGTCCTCTTCCCCATGCTCATGATGAGAATACTCTATGCTTTTTCATTTTTCTATGATAAGCACGAGAACAAAGTACCTTTTCATTACCCATCACTACGCATAACTGCTCCTCTTCAACTTCCAACATGTTCGATGATGGTCAAAAGTCGTCACTTCAATCTATATAAACTCTCAATTTTCTTATGTATATCATTCTCCTTTGTTCTTTCAATCATCAAGATAAAAAGCCATGCTAAAAATTTGCTAGAAAATCCATGACATCATCCTCCTCCTCCTCCTCTTCCTCCTTCTCCTCCTCCACAATTACCACAACTTCATTTTCTCCCTTTTCCTCCTTTACAACCTCCACCTAAATTCCTCCGACTCAAGTAGAGGCAATGATGTAGCATGTATAACGCATTACCATGTAGTGAAGAGGCCGGCTAGATATTTGTTGAGTATCAATAGGAAGGCCAATCTCATTATTGATGAGAATGAAATTGGCCACATGATCATAACATACTCCTAAATAATTCAAGCCACTCCTATGATAATGAGTAGTGTAATATGATGTGTGGTTTGCTGTGAATTTGTAGAACTTTTGATTCACTCAAATTGAATGAAACAAAAGATCCTAAATTCAAAGCAAATCTCAAATCTTCTACTAAGAAACTAGTCACCAGAGGGTGGTATCTTTTGGTTTTGTTTTTATAAAAAATAAAATATAATTAGCTGGGCACTAACTGCCCACAAATTTTTTTAAAAAATAATAACATACTTCACAACTCGCGATAGATGTATGTGTTAAAAGAATAACATGACTTATGGTTATTAACAAAGAACCGTAATAAATATAAACAAATAAATAATTGTTTTATCAATACAACTGTTATATAAAGTCTTCGGCGCAGCAACCCAAAAAACCTTACCCTTTATCTTCTATTTAAGCTCTAAAACAGAACACACTTGACACTTAGTTTATCTAAATTAAATCCTACAACATTGTAACCCTAGTACTCATGTTGTCTTTTATTGACATCGAGAATCTTTTTCAGTCAAACCCCATCATAAAAAGCCTTTACCCTACTTCTTAGTGACAATCACACTTACCAATACATTTACACTTGTCTCAACAGTTGTCGAGCGAGTTGCTTTCACTTGCCTTAACTCACGTTTTAGTCGTTCATAAACCTAAGCTAGGTTGCATTCCTTTGGTGCTATGTTCTCCTTGTTTCAATGAGGTACAAACCTTTGGGAAGTCATGATAAGTCATATTTTTGCTATACATTGCCACTATGTTATGACCGATTTGAACTATGTTTATATGCTTAAAATGTGTTTGATGTGATAGATAGATTTCATGCATATGTGGAAATACGGGCTAGATGAATTGAATTGTTGCATGTTAGTTGTTATCCCGTCAGTAGGCAGAAATAAAACTTAGAATTTGATATATTTTTTAGTTGACATAGCAATGTTGACTCGATGTTTCAACATCATATGGATATACATCTTAAATATTATATTTTGTTATGTGTTGATCTTTTGTTGAGAAAATGCATAAGATAATTGCAGGATCTTGGGTCGAACAGTTAAGTGCCCTTTGAAGATGAAAGAAGGCGGCTAACTTGAAAAAGTCGGCAATCAAAGATAGCAGAAGATCAAAAAGATATAAAAACATAATTCCATTAATCACAACGGAATCAATCAGACAAAATCTTCTAGCCACGACTAACAGAAAAGGAAAGCTCAATCAGCTCACTAACAAACAAACTGGACGTATGGCACAAAGACCTCAGCCATAAAAGGAAAGACAACCAACCCTAGAAAACAATGATGGAGAAAAAGATCACGTAAAGAGATTGCGACGATCGCAGAACGTTGAGAAGCACAATAGATTAGTTGTGACAGAAGATTGCTTATATGAAGAAGATGCAGAGACGTTACGTGACAGATACTACCTTGTGTTGTCAAAACCCTTCAAGAATTCCTCTTTGTCTTAGTTTCATTCTTTGTATTTCATTAATATCATTGTGACAGATTCAATTGTATTTTGTTCATCAGCTATGAGCTAGCTATCTTTTGGTTGAGCAACGATCCAACCTTAGTTTGTATCTTTTAACCAAATTTGCAAAGTTTGAATTGATATAATTCAGTTTGCTTAATTGTGTATGTAACATCGCTTTGTGCATTAGGTGACCATTGATAAGCAAGATTTGTGGTTTTAGGTTACTGGAAAGGAGTTAAGATTAGACCTCAATTAAACAATGTGTGCTAGTAGAGTTTGTGCAGAATTCTATCTAAATCATAAACTATAAGAATGGGTTTATCTCACACAACTAGTATACCTAATTTTACTATTTATTCCAAGCTTGAAATATGCATAGAAATATGAGAGAGGTAGAGTAAGGAGTATAATTACAGCATTACGAGAGCTTCTGTATGCAATAGTAGTGGGTTAACTTAAAAACTTTGCTATAAGCATTGTTGTAGCATAGCATTGGCATTGTCATAGCATTGCGTTAAAGCAATCTGGGAACAAGATGCAAATTAAGGGAAAATATGAGCTTTGCCTATTTTAAATCTAATATTTCTCTATCACGATCACTCTCGATCTGTTTCATTAGTTTTGTAGAATTAGTAGTTCATAAGATACAATCTCCTTTCAATATCTTTTAAATCATTCAAATATTGAGGAATTTCTTATTTCATAAGTTGGTATTTTGATCTTTGTGGGATGATACTCTAGTCATCATTTTATTACTTATTCGACTAGTTCATTTGCCATAAGGGAATTCGACTAACAAAATTTTGGCACTGTTGCCAAGTATTATTAATACTGTTTATACAAGCATGTAATTGTTTTGAAGGTTGCGTTTGATTCACTTTCTCACTCTCTCTATGTTTGATTTTCAGGTACCTCTATCAATGTATGAGCGGTTCTCGTATTGCTGATCTTGAACCCTTTGATCCTGAGATAGAAAGACCATACAAGAAAAGGAGAAAGAAGCATAAAATATAAGAGCGTCCTATTGCATCAGTAGACATAGCAAAAGATCACAACAATTGAGATTGAGTTCATCAACCCCTATATATCGCAGCCAACAAAGATGATCTGGGCAAAGCCATCACGAAATTTGGAATTCCTAATCTAAACTAACTCAGCTCTGAGATAGCTCTACCAGTCATAACTACACCTCAATTTGAGCTAAAACCTATCATGTTCCAAATGTTACAAATAGTAGGACAATTCAACGAGATGTCAACTGAAGATCCCAATCTTCATCTTAGATGTTAATGGAAGTTTGGGATGCCTTCAAAATCCCAAGAGTTCCTATAGACGCCCAAAGGATCAAGTTGTTCTCGTTCTCACTCCAAGTCACTTTGTATTAGGTAATATTTGGTATGAACGATTGGAATTTTAATAAAGAGAGATAAAACGGGAATGTCATAGGGAAAAAGATTGAAAAAGAATTTTGAAATTACAAAATCTCAAATCAGGTTTATTACCAATAATTGATAAGGAAATTACGCAACTTTATAAGCAATTTACAACGCATTTTCAGAGAAATACATGATTTAGAATTTTACAATTTGAAAATTCTTTTTCTATCTTTTTCTAATTTCTTATCTAGAAATATTCAGTACACATATTATTTAAGTTATTAAACAATGATGGATTATATAGGCCTTATTCATGCATGCAAATGAATGGTGCTGAATTCCTATCACATAATACTTTATCAATATTTTTTTCCTAAGTTATTAAACATTCTGAAAACTTTGTCTCTTCTTGATTTAGATTATTTTAATTTGTAAAAAATGGTGTTACTTTATACTTTATATATTAAAGAAGGTATTTCTTTATATTTTATATTAAATTAGTGCCTGGATTTACAAAAATTAATAAGAGTATTTTAACAAAGTGAATTCATGTCATTTTTCATTTAGAGAGGCAAACACTTAAAGTTTGAAATTATAAGTAAGATTAAACTCATGACCTTCTACATATAGGAAAGCTTTCATGTCCCAGGCATAAAACTGTCATCAAAGTCATGTCATTAACCACTTTAATTTCTTCAATTTTTTATTAAATAAAATTCGTTTAGCTCATATAACCATCATTCATTGAAGTGTCTCCATATCTGTATTTTCATTTTTTCCCTAAAGAGAATATAAGGTCCCGTCCCCAAATGTTGGTCAATTCCCAAACTTTCATGGTCCTATCATATGTTGACAAAAAAAAATGGTCCTGTCATATCATATCATCAACTTTACTCTAATAAATTAATTTGCTTTGCCAATTTCATTATCTTTAATTTGATTTTTTTTATTTTTTATCTCAAATCATTATATTTTCCTGATTAGCCTTTGTGTACATGAAATGTTAATCATCCACGTTATCATATCATCAACTTTAATAAATTAATTTGCTTTGCCAATTTCACTATATATCTTTAATTTGTCGTTTTTGATTTTCTTCCCTTCAAATCGTTATATTTTCCATGAACTGTTAATTAACCATCTCCATTCAAAGAATTTAATACTTAAAAGTAATTAATTTGACATATCAATTTCGCATTATATTTTTTTTTATCATAACGTCTTGTCCACGTATATACATTGCATATCAAGTGAAGTGATAAAAATACCCTCCACAAAATGTGCCACTTTAAGTCTCTTTTATATGGTATCTGCCACAAAATAGCATGACAACATAACTATAAAAGAACTAGTTTCTTAAAATTATTTTTTTCCCCCTAAAATGGACACTGACTCAACCTTGTCCTGTGCTGACTGCTCATGGTTCCAAAAAAAAAAAGGACTTAACAAAAGAGCTCTAAAACTTTCTTTATCAATTGCACAAACTTTTGGATTTATACAGGAATAATGAAAAAAAAAATTGTTAAGAAATCTCTCCTTACAAAATTTATCGCCCAAAATGATCTGAAATTTGTTCAAAAGCCTAGATGTAACCTATTTCCAGCTGATATAACTCTTCTTTTCACTGCATGTATCAACATAATCTTAGAAGAGAAGACATTTGTATATAGCTAAATATATATTGCACATATTATGACTGCTCAAGAACTTGAATCTTTAAGCATATTTAAGCAATAAATTTTGTGATGATTTTTCAGCAACTTTTTTGAATAATCCCAGATGCATGCCAATGAAAAAAAAAAATACAAATAAGAATGGATTTTGACAAGGTTTGATTGATGCATTGTTCAAAATGATAATTGTGTTTGGTGTCACTTAATTTTGCCTATTACATGACTTTCAAGCAAAGTTTTATGAGATTAAAAATAAAAATTTTGTTTAATCATTGCGGAAACCTGTAACTCATTACAGTCCTCATGAATTATTAACCTTAACAAATTACGCTAATTAGTTATTAATTATTAATCCATAACTCTTTACGGTACTCATAAGAATTCATAACAATTTATAATATTCATGAGTTTTAGGATTACTCGATAAAGTAACTATTGGGGATTAGGATAACTTGATAACACAACTATTGGAGATTAGGATTACCTTAGATCACTTGAAGACCTCAATGTTGTTGATGTCCTCTAATGTTGGTCCACACGACTATCCCCCGATTGCAATGAGAACTCATTCTCTTGAAACCTCCTGCTCCTTGGATGCTTGCTAGGCGAAGACAAGCTTGAAGTTTGGTTTCCTAGGGTTTTTCTCTTTTAAAAAAGATGATGGTTTCTTAGGATTAAGTCAAAGATAGGAGGAGCAAGATCATTGAAACCTTGCCCTTGTGGATTGCACCCTTTTCTCTCTAAACCTTGATGAAGACCAAAATTTAGAAAGTACATACAAAAGCCTCTTGTTTTTCTCCTAGAAAAACGTGCGAGAGGGGCACACCAAAACTTTGCACTTTATAAGAGTCTAAACCTAATTTAAGTGCTTACAAGAAAGGCTCAATCCAAGCTTGAATTAGAAAATTTAAATCATAATGAATTAAATTTATATCTTTATTGATTGACTGAATTTAAAATGATGAATCACATTCATATCTTGATTGATTGAGAATCAATCATTAAAGATGATGGATCATATTTATTTCTTGATTGATTGATTTAGTCAATCATTTAAGATGATAGATCACATTTATATCTTAATTGATTAATTGAATAATAATTCAAACTGATGGATCACATTCATCTCTTAAACTAAAATTCAAAATCATTTTTAATTGGGTGAATGAGCGATTTTGTCAACCAACTATTAGGTCAGGAGCGATTTTGCCAAATAACTTTTAATGAGACCAAAAATGCCAAAAAACAATTGAATTTGTAAAAAAAGTACAACTCCGTTAGATTCACCATAACTTCCGTCTGAATGAACGCCACATGGGATTTTGAAGAATGCCACGTGGGATTTTGAAGTCCAGCTCAGTCCCATATGTTTTTTGGTCAATGCCCAGGTGGCTTTTTGGCTTTTTTGGATCTAATTTAGAGAGTAATGCTTCCTCCGATAAGTGTTTCGAGAGCGGCTTCTTGGCCGATGACGGCGAAGAGTTTTCAATAACAACTTGCGACGAAGAATATTTCAGTGTTACTTCAAACGATTCAAGCAGTACTTTCTTTGCAGGCCCATCGAATGTAGTGTACCTGCACAAACTGAGTTTGTTCGAAACACACACAAGACGGTGAAAAATCGAGGCATGAGGTTTGGTAGCGTTATCGTAATCATCGTCGTTGAGGCCTTCCATGAGTTCCCAAGTGTTGATAACAGAGTCAGGGGACAATGACTGCTCTGCCTCTGCCTGATTTGTTCTGCTTTGAGAAGTGTCGGTGAGAGGGGTCGGAGATTCAGACCGGACATGACAGTCATCGGAGTTAAAGTTAGGGTTTTTAAGGTCAGATCGGTCGTTTAAAACAAGAGAACCTTTGTGGTGGAGGTGAGAGATACGAGGTGGTGGGTGTCGCCTTTTGTTGTCGGAGGATGATGAACAAGAGGCACTAGGAGAAAGAGAGCTCTGAGAACAGGTGGAGAAGAAGAAGTGGATGAATGTGAAGCAGAAGAAGACGAACCCATAGAAGAAGAGTGATCCTCTGGGTTTTTGGCGACAATGGTGACAGGTCTTGAGGCTAAGCAGCCCATGAATGCAAAAATTGAGACTAATCAACAACCAGGTTTCGATTACTTCTAATCTCTCTCTCTCAAGAAAGAGAGAATGTATTCAAACTTTCTGGGTTGGTTGTCTTTTTCTGTAGAACAACTTTGTGAAGCTAAGGTCCCTGCGCAAGCATTACTCTCTAAATTAGATCCAAAAAAGCCAAAAAGCCACCTGGGCATTGGCATTGACCAAAAAACATATGGGACTGAGCTGGACTACAAAATCCCACGTGGCGTTCATTTAGACGGAAGTTATGGTGAATCTGACGGAGTTGTACTTTTTTTACAAATTCAATTGTTGTTTGGCATTTTTTGTCTCATTAAAAGTTATTTGGCAAAATCGCTCTTGGCCTAATAGTTGGTTGGCAAAATCGCTCCTTCACCCTTTTTAATTCAATCCTCATTTATTATTTCTCCCACCTTCATCCAATCATTATTGGATCTTCATATATATATATATATATATATATATATATATATATATATATATGTATATATGTATATATTGGATAATTCATAATTATCTTTTATAACCTAACCTTTTGAATTTAAATTTCAAACTTAAATTCAAAATTCCAATTTCAACTTGGCCTAAGACCCCGTTGGGTCTTCCAACGCATTTGGGCCTTTTGTGGAGAAACTGATTTCCCACTCAAGACCAT
This sequence comes from Acacia crassicarpa, assembly GCA_034222035.1. Classification (NCBI taxonomy): domain Eukaryota; kingdom Viridiplantae; phylum Streptophyta; class Magnoliopsida; order Fabales; family Fabaceae; genus Acacia; species Acacia crassicarpa. The sequence continues at coordinate 24,836,570 of JAWXYG010000010.1, read as the reverse complement.
ATATGTGATGCCATTTTGTTTCTTATTGGGCTTGAAGTCTCACTCCAACCCAATTACACCTTTACTCTTGATAAAGCCCAATAACAATTATTGACCCAAGTTTGCTAATTTTAAGCAATCGGGATAACTTTTGTGTGTGACCCATTAACCCAATTAGTCATTGACATAAATAAATTTGGACCAATTAAAACTCCTTTGACGGGCTCAATTTATTTAATGACCTCATAAGACACTAGCAATGCTTTGCGGCCCCAAAACTAATTGATTTAATCAAGTGTTCTACCTTTCATATTTGGATATTGTGCAGGCATCATCCCTTACAACGTCATTTACATTTAGTCGAGAGCAAAGATAAAGTATCATCTCTCTTAATTGACTAAATGTAGCTAATTCACAGAACTAGGAATTTTCTTATTTTAACTCTATAGTGGATCATGACTCTTCATAATCACTTGTTGTGCGCAAAGACTCCTGAGTTAATTAGAAGCTATAAGCTCTACTGGCCTTGTGAATGACTAATCCCCTGTAGGGGACTGTGAGTCCTCTCAACATGTCCATCTATACTCATGTATTCAAGTTACACCCAAGAGTATACTGTTCTCCCCATTTTCAAGCGGATAGAGTTGTACAGTCAAAGTATAACCCTAAGACATAATGTTTGATGACATCCTTAAGTCCAAGATGATCCGCACTATCAAACAATGAGAGGTTTTACATATTCAATGATATTCTCTACAATGAATCTTTGTAGAGTCTCTCGGCGGGTCAGTTCGGTACTATATGTTCTCTAACAAATCTACCCAAGACATCAGCTAAGGCATCTCCATGCCTGTATTCCATGAGGTCCCTACCTTGTATCTCTATATAAGTAGATGATGTCGTACTAGTCTTATTGAGATAATCAATGTCCTTTCTTGGTGATTCAAGAGTAGGAACAAGTTTTAGGTAATAGATAAACAGTGTTCTCGAGTCCTCATGATAGTGATCTCTATCATTGATCCTCGAAATTAACACATTCTATTCTAAGGGCTTTTATCTTCAAACATATATTTGCTTTAAAATAAAGGTGTGACATAAATATGATAAAGATAAAATATGCTCATTTATTAATAATGAAATACTAAAACGTAGATAAAGGTGCTGATTTGTCCTTATAGATTGTCTCTAGAACACTGTAATACTAACACTTGGGGCCTTGAATTCAATTTTCAGAGCCCGTTTGATATGTGGAAGATTTGAGGAGGGAAAAAAAGGGTAGGGAAGATTTTGAGGGATGAGGGAAGATGACTTGAGGGAACATGAGTTGTTTGCTAGAAAGAAAATGGACTGATGGTAGTTGGGAAAGAATAAGGAAATACTTATTTTACCCTTAAAAGTAATTAATTCAAAATGAAAAGGAAAAATGTTTCTTTTTCCCCATAAATCGAAGATCTTAGTAGCTAAATCAATCGGTTCCAGCCATGAAGAAGATTATATATATATATATATATATATATATATATATATATATATATATATAGGGATAAGGGTCTTAAATGCCATGGAAGTTTTCGTTCAGGAGCATTGGTAAGATGGAAGTTTTTTTTGGACTAAAAATGCCACGGAAGTTTTCTCTAAGGAGCAATTTTGCCCCGAAAGTTTTCACTAAGGAGCAATTTTGCCCCGGAAGTTTACAAAACATAGCAATTTTACCCTTCTGTCCCCAAATACTAAATTTGACTATTAAATCAATCCAAGACCACACATGTTATGCCTTAAAAAGGTCAAACTTAGAGCCAGAGAAGGAGATCCTTGAGATGTTGAACTCAAGGTGGCTAGAATTCGTGAAGTCGAACTGGTCAAAGGGACTGAAAGGTCGACTGTCACAAAACCCAAAGGAAGCATCACTTATGAGCTAAGCAAATGATCAGTCTATACAAACGTAAATATTATCACTATTGATTCGTTTTATTGAACCAATTTTTGGAACAATTCATTTCTCGTTTTGCGTTTCATTTGCGTTTTGTGACATCTTTCAGTCTCTTCGACCAGTTCGGCTTCATAAATTCTGGCCGCCTTGAGTTCAACATCTGAAGGATCTCATTCTCTGACTCCAAGTTCGACATTTTCAAGGCATGACATGTGTGGTCTTTGACTGATTTAATAGTCAAATTTAATATTTGGGGACAGAAGGGAAAAATTGCTATGTTTTGCAAACTTTCAGGGCAAAATTGCTCCTTAGTGAAAACTTCCAGGGCAAAATTGCTCCTCAGTGAAAACTTCCGTGGCAAAAATGATACTTCCAGGGCAAAATTGATACTTCCTGTGAACTTTCATGCCATTTTTTGTTCAAAAAAAACTTCCGTCTTACCAGTGCTCCTGAGCGAAAACTTTCATGGCATTTAAGACCCTTATCCCTATATATATATATATATATATATATATATATATATATATATATATAGTTAAACATTAAAAATTTAAATTTAAATAAATAAATATAAAAATTAAAAATAGATTAAAAAACCCATGGCAGATTTAGATATTTGATAGATCACTGATAGTTATGGGATAACGGGTGATATCAAGAGTTAGAAAAATATTAGGAATACATATTTATTTAAAGTATTCAAACTTATTATTATTTTTTTTTGCTTTGTTTACTTATTTGATCCCAACTGTAAAATTATATATATATATATATATATTGAATGGGTCATATTTCACTAGAAACTAGATTCAAAGAGCTTTATAATAATATGCTATTTATTAAATTTAGATTTAAATTCACAAATTTATATTTAAATTTTAATATAATAAGGAAAAGAACAAGAAAGTTAAATTTGAATTTGATATGCATTTGTTTGCATCAAATTTGAATTTGATGACGAAGCATTTATTTCACAACAAAAAAAAAAAAATCCCCTATTTTCTAGCGGTAAAATAGGGGAAATAAGATATCCCTTTTGTTGCTGTCCATGATTTTTATTGTGCATAAAAACAACAATGACCCCTCTATTACATATTGATGAAGACGAAAGTGAATAGTGCACTATGCTTCCCTCTTCTTAAATGCTCACTAGATCACTAAAGAACAAGAAGGAATACAGAAACTTGACATTAGTTCAGTAAAGCAAAAATCAATTACATGGCAGTTGCCTTTTCTCTTGAACCTAATGAACTTGTGGCTACTCCAACTAGTCTAATTCTTCATATCCCTCCTCTCTCTATTCTCTTCAGTGATGAAATTCACTAGAGAAGAAAACACCTTCTTTTGGTTCAACTCTGATTACTCCCTTCAATTTCTTGCGCACGAACGATAATGAAGAAGAATTGTGATATTCGGCAACGTGGTGATAATGAAGGGGCAAATTTGTCCAAAACTTTCACTATTCAATAGGGGAACTTGACATCCCACCAATTTTGGTGGGATCACACACGCAGTTACAAAAACCTATTACAAATTCTAAAATTTGTTGCGATTTAGACCCAAACAGCTACACCTTTGCAACTAAATGACTCATGCCAAGTGGCACTTTGGAAAGGTAACAAATTTTGTAGGGGTATCACAAAATAACCGCTACAACATTTGGCACAAACCTGGTACCAATTTTTTAGCAATTTTTGAAATATGGCACTAGCTAGGTGCCTTATGGCATGAAAGTTGTGGTGGTTTAGAATAAAAAATCACTAAAAAATTGAACGTTTGTCACGATTATACGTACAAACCGCTATAGAATGCATAGTCTTGCACATTTGTTACTCATAGGAACCGTTATAGAATGCAAATAGTTTTGCACAGTTGTAACCATTACCCATAGCAACTGCTACAAATTGTTACACTATGTAGCGATTTCTTGTAAAATGGCTACAAAGTTCAGACCTTTATATGTTTACCAAGTAAAATTGATTCTCACGTGCCTTTTGAAAGATTTTATTACATTTAGGATGATAGCATAGATAGATTAAAATGAGGTTAGATAACATTATATTTGTTAACTTAACAAATTGAGTATGCCTTAAATAGATAAAATAAAGTTACTTGCCTTTCAACAATTGGTGCTAGATAATATGGCAACTGAGTCTCTCCGATTTTATAGCCCACATAGCACATCCTCTCTTCCAACTTGTTCTAATGGCTTGTGAAATGCCTAGGTCATAAGAATTCATAGGAAATGTCTCTATCCATTTCAACACAAATTTTATGGAAGCAGCTACCATAGAATTAAAATGAGAAATGACTTATTGAATATAGAATCCTAAAAATTAGTGCATTAATTAAAGTTAAAAATAAAAAATAAAATCACTTGATTGCAAATGTAACCCATCCAATGTCTATTTCCTCCAAAGATAGGAACTCTCTAATATTTTTGCTATCAACTACATAGGGATACAAGATCCTATTACCCATAATCCCACAAGGCATATGCAAGTCAACCTTATTAATTTGTATGTACATATTTTGGAGTTGTGCCAAAAAGGGAAACTTTGTTGCTTGTTCTTGATCCTAACAACTCATAAATTAAAGATTATAAGTACACATCAAAGAAAATTCAAGTAATTAATAGTAAGGTGTTTCCTACCATTGGAGGTGTTAATGCCATGTGAACAAGATGTTGAGGCCAAAGGATGAAAGATCCTATTGACTGACCTAGTTTGGCAACCTTGTCATCAAGGAATGGGACATCTACACCTTCCTCCCCTATCAAACACTTGTAATATTAACCCTATGTTTATCGTCCCAAATTTTCTTATGATGGTAGATGGCAGCATGCGTGTATACAATAACATCAGCAACAACACACAGCAATGGGACATCCAACAAAAGAGAGCAAGGTTCTCCGACTTCTAGTAGAGAGGTAGGGTTGCCATGTCCTAACTCTAGGGGATTGTAACTGCCTTTAGTGCTAGGAAAGGTAGGGAATTCTTGGGCAAGAGAAATGAAAGAAATAATTAGACTAACTTAAGGCAAAACTCAATGTTATCTTAATTAAAATTATTTACAAACCTGAGATCTATATTCCAATTGACCCATCCCGACTTGAATGCTAGACATCACCATCGATCTCATCTCACCACGTAGCACTTCCAAATGCTCTTCTCAAAGTGATTAGCAAATTTGCATCTCAAGCTCTCCTCAAACTTCCTCCTAAATTGATTGACAAACTTCCTCTCAAACCTTGGCCACAAGCTCTCTACTAGGTTCATTTTGTCCACAATATTGTAAAGAAGTTCGTCCAAAATATCTTGTGAAACCAACTCCCCTTGGCCCCTATCTAAAACTTAGAGTTTAGTTTTCTCCAAAACTTAGAGTTTGCTCTCTGGTCCTAGTTGACTCGAGTTTGAGGCTTACAAACTCAAGTTTGCCTATTTTGACAGCAAACTTTAGCAATATGATAAATACAACAAATATCCTGCAAGAGTTACAACTCGACACTCTGATGCTTAAGTTAGTATATCTTAATCATTAAAAACATAACTAACATTAAGTAAAGATTACTTACAACTCATTAGAATTTACCATTCTAAATTCTCTTCTAATGAATGTAAATTGTTCCTTTGCTAATGGCTTTGTGAAGATATCAACAAGTTGGAGATGAGTAGGAATGAACAACACTTTGGCATCCTTCTTCTGAACATAATCTATGATGAAGTGATGTCTAACATCAATATGCTTGGTTCTTGTATGTTAATTAGGATTCTTTGCCAAGTTGATTATGCTAGTGTTATCACACAGAATTGGTATCTCCTTGAGATGAATTCCCAAATCTTGAAGTTGTTGCTTGAGCCATAAAACTTGAGTACAACAACTTGATACAGCAATGTATTTAGCTTCGGTTGATGATAATGAGACCGTAGTTTGCTTCTTGCTAAACCAAGACACAAGTGAACCACCAAGAAACTCACATTGGCCACTTGTGCTTTTTCGATCAGTCTTATATCCAACATGGTCCAAATCTGAATATGCCACAAGAAATTTAGCTTGACCTTTGGGAAACCATAATCCAAGAGATTCTATGTCTACAAGATATCCTAATATCCTCTTGACATATTTAGCATGAGACTCCTTTAAGGCAGATTAATATCTTGCACATATCCTCACACTGAATTGGATGTCCGGCCGACTTGCAGTCAAATAGAGAAATGATCCAATCATTCCTCTATATCTTGTAATGTTGAAGTCCTTAGCATCCTCATCAGCATCCAAAGAAGTGGTTGAACTCATTAGAGTATCAACTCCATTGTATTGGTCCATCTCATACTTCTTTAAGAGATCTTTGAGATATTTGGTCTGAGATCTGAAGATGTCATTCTTCTTTTACTTGATTTGCAGACCAAGAGCATGTACTATCAATGTACCACTTGTTGGATTTTGATAATCTTAGACAAACTTGTAAGCCACAAAAGATCAAGTCTTACGTACCCATTTTTTCTTGGGTCTTTTTGGATTAGTTTGTGTCTTAGGAACCCTTGTAAGATCCCTTAGGCACCCATTTATAGTTCTTACCGATTTACTCCTTCTTTCCTTTTTATGAAAATAGGAAGAAGTAGTATTCCCTTTACGATTTCAATAATTACAATGAGTAAAAGGGTTCAAAGGATGAATTGATTTTCAAAAGTAGTTCAAATAATTCCTTTCTCCAGATTTCCTTTTGCTTTTTTTCTAATCAAAAGGTTTATAACCAATTCCTGATTTGTCATTTGTAAACCTTTGATGTTTCAAAATGACATTGAGCATTTCACTACCTTGAGTGAACTTCTGAAGTGTTTTAGTAAGATATGCATTTCTTTTCTCTAAAACACAACAATTGTCATAAACCTTTTCTAAAACTTTTTCACAATTCTTTTCTGAAACATTTTCATTAGCAGAAGTTGGAGAAGAAGTATTTTGAACTTGTTCTTCAAGAGTTTTTATTTTTCTCTTTGAAGGAAGAAGCTCTTTTGCAATCTTTCAAAATTCAGTATAGAGAGAGTTATATTCATATAACAATTCATCAAAAGGTGGTTCACGAGACAGATGTTGACTCTTTCTTCTTCATCAGCTTCATCTTCATCTTCAAAGGTAGGTCTTCATTCTTTGATTCTTCTTCTTGAGCCACAAGATAGATGTTGGCTTTTTCTTCTTCATCAGCTTCATCTTTATCGGATGAGCTTTCTCCCCATATAGTAGAGACATTAGCTTTCTTCTTAAACTTATTGAATCTCTTATTTTCTTTCTCTTTGTTCTTCGCTGGGCATAGTCAAACTTGATGTGGTCAAGCTTCTTACATTCATAGCATATAATTGGCTTCTTTGGCTCATTGCCAGTGCTACCCTCGTAAAACTTCATAAATCATTGATCCTTCTTGTAGAATCTCTTGAATCTCCGGATCATCATCCCAACCTCTTCATCATCATCATCATCTGATTCCTTGTCTTCCTTGATAGTTTTAAGGGCAATTCCCTTATTTTTGACGCCAAGGATTTATACTGGTTCGGTCTCAACTCTTGACTGCATCCAATCCCTAGACTCTCTGGGATTTTCACTAACACTTCAATCAGTTACATACTCTGTACTTGAAAGTTATCCTCTTACTAGGATACACTCCCCCTTACAAATTCTAAATTGATAACCTAATCTCAAAGTCCCACAACTTTGAGATTTTTACAAGAATAATGATTCAGTAATTAACTCTCTAAAAGAGAAGATTGATAAACACTAAAGAAAATCTATATATATCAGAAGATATTACACTTGAAAGTGGAACAATAAATGCAAGTTAGTCGTTTTTGCGTTTGTTTCTCTTCTAGTTGTTGAGAATTGAATGCTCCAGCTTATTTATGTTCGGAGCATTTAATGATCTTTGGAAATCATGATACAACCATTGGAAGCATCAAAATAGATGTTAGGTTGAACCAAGTGCATTTACTTAGTCACTTTGATTTAATCCATATACATAGACTTTCTTTGTTGACTTTCCTTGAAATAAATCTGTTGGATGATCTGGTGTCCAGATGAGAAAAGAAAACATCAAAACCTTTAGAATGTACAAAGGATGAGTTGCCAAATTTGTGTTTTGTTTTCTAAACCCAGCATTTGATGCTCTGGCTTCGTCATTTGCTTTATGCTTAATCTTCAGTTTAACATTCATTTGATCATCTGAAACTCACTAACAAATAGATTAAACATAGTTAGGAATAGTAATGATAGATGATATGCAGTATACAAATCATACAAGAAGATTTCGCAAATCTGAACACGATGATTATAAAACAGAGACTCTTTACACTCGAGTTTGTTCAAGTAAACTGGAGTGCATGACTCGAGTTTAAAATTTAAGGCTCGAGTCACATGATCGTCTTCTTTGAAAATAGATTTGAAGTTAAAGTGAAGATGTATCTGTATGATTGAAACTTGAGCCTAAAAAGTTTCACTCAAGTGCATGACTCAAGTTTATCAAAGTTCACTTAAGTCAAGCTCTTCTCTTGAAATGAATTTCGCAATAGCATTTTGAAAGCGTTTTGAGATTGCGATAACTCGAGTCATTAACTCAAGTTTAGGACTTCTTTAATATGAAAATAAGTTTAAGTCCACAAAAGATGATTGGAGTTTTCAACAACAGGCTCAAGTCACTTTAAGTTCAACATACTTATGAAACTCTAGGCCTTGCTCTAACTCGAATTTAGTTAAGACTCGCTCGAGTCATTTTAACATTAAAAACTTTGAAAGCTCTCGGCCAAGCACTAACTCGAGTTTGACCACGATGGGCTCGAGTTACTTTAAAATTAAAAGATTTGAAAAACTCTCGGCCAAGCTAAGTTCAAATGACTTGACTAACTCTCTGTCTAGTGTTAACTCGAGTTTGGCAACTCTAAACTCAAGTTTATTCTTGACAATAAGTTTATGGTTAAGTTTGAACAAGTTTCAAACATTTTTAACTTAACCATTAACTACATTTAAGTTTACAATTGTTAGTTATCATTAAAACACATAAAAATCTAATAAAGACTACACCAAGAGATGCATTCGACTATGGTGATTGAACCGGGGAAGATTTGAAGTTCTTGATAATCCAAGGCATGAAGATGGTTTGGATGGAAAATCGGAAGGCACCATGATCATCTGCATTATATTTGAATTTTTTTAATATTCATGGTTTAAATTTTTGAAATTATAACTTGTATGCATGTTATTAGAAAACATGATCACTCTATGACTAGTATGCATGATAAGACAAGCTATACAAAATTAACTATGTGATAGTTAATTGTATGTCTAATTATGTATGTAAGATAAAATCCCTTATAGCGTTAGAAAATAACTATGTGATAGTTAGGTAGGTAGTTAGTTATTTAAGATGAGACCAAAAAGGAACCCTCACGAAAAATTATCTAGCATGTTTCATTACCTCCCATTATCGATGGTGCTTAAATCCCTTCTACATGGTAGTGCTCTCTAGCTCAGCTAAGACTTATCTTTTAGTTGGGATTTATCATAAACCATGAGATAAATATTGACTTGGTAATGCAGTCCTTACCACATTCATTTAGTGGCTTTGTGGCCAATTATTATAGGAATAAGATGGAGTCAACACTCCCAGAACTATTGAGTCTACTGACCACTGTTGAGGGTGTTGTGAAGAAAAACATGACCTAAAATCTTCTAATTGGTTGACCGTATAAGGGTAAGGGTAAGGGAAAGGGCAAGTCTATGGAAACAAACAAGCTCAAGCCCAAGGGCAAGCCCAAGAAGAAGAAGGGAAAGGGCAAATGAAAGGGGAAAGAAAAAGAAAAGTCTAAGGACACTACTATTGTTGCATGCTTTTATTGTCAGAAGGAAAGACTTTGGAAGAGGAACTGCCCATTATACCTTGCAAAAGAGGAACTACCCATTTTACCTTGCAACCCTCAAAGGAAAGAAGTATGGTGATACTTCTACCTTTAGTATTAAGGAATCCTAGGAATAGCTAACTTCTTAGCGTTCAAGTTAAGAAACAGAGGTTGGATAATCAATCCTATCTTTAGCACTGTAGATTGGGACACGTTAAAGAGATGAGATTGCCTAGGCTCTATATATCATAATGGTTATCTAGATTCCATGGATTTTGTATCCTATAGGCCTTGTAATTCTTGTTTGGTAGGTAACATGACAAAAACCAAGCTTGATAAGCTTAAAGTGATGAGTTATGGCAGATCACTCGAGTGATAAGCTCAAAGCACTTAAGTAGATAAGTAACCACTCGAGTACTGGTGATCACTCGCTGAAATTTTGCAAGTCAGTCACACACTCCTGAAAGTTAAACTAAAGCTCACTCAAGTGATGGTGAACACTCATGAGTTATCAGCAAGTCACTCATGATGACTATGCAAGTAATAACCAGTTTCACTCGATTGCTTGTGATGCGACTTATTTAGTGCAAGTCGCTTGCTGATGAACCAAGAGTAAGGGACCTCTCATTTGAAGTCTACTTGAGTGATCCTCATATTCACTCAAGTGACATAAGCCAACTTGCAAAAGCACTCGAGTAACTGGTAGAGTTGAAGTCATTTTTCAAATAACACTCAAGTCAAGTTTTTATCCACTCGAGTTATCTTCTCTTTCAACACGTCACAACCAAAGACAAAGTTCATCAACACTCAAGTTGAATTGCAAAAGCACTCAAGTGATAGACATACACTCGAGTTATTCTGGAATCACACTTGTTCTTATTTCATTTCACAACGTCTTCAAGTTTTCAAATATTGTGATTAACATTTGTTTATACTTGATTACTACTCATACTACTTCTCTATGCTACTAATCTTGTTTTTGTATTAGTTTGAGACACTTAAGATCATGAATTAAGTTCAAAATCTTGAAAGCAATTTCCTATGTCAAAGCATTAAATGCACAACAGAAAACAAAGTGCACAAAAGCAATCATAGAGCAGATTTTGTATGAAGCATTTATCGCAGTGAAGATGAAAGCAACTAAACCTTAAAGCTTTTACTGCATCGAAGATGAAAGCGAAGCGACTAAACCTTGAATTCTTCCAATGAATGAACCTTGGTTCTTCCAACGACTCCAATCTGTCTGTAACAGATAGTTTGAATGCTCACAACAGTCGATAATGGCATTTGCATATAAATAGCCAAAGCATTCAATACGGAGAAACCAACCAAGCCTATAATCAATCTTTTACTCATTTAATGCTCATATACTTTCTTTGTAATATCTTCTAATATTTATTATTCTTTAGTGGTTACATATCTACTCTGTGAGAGAGTCATATACAAAAAATTTCAATCTTCATAAAATCTCAAGGTAGTGGGACATTAACTTTGATTGTTGAATTACAACATGTAAGGAGAGTGAGTCCTACGGTTGAAGATTACTTTTGTACTGTGATGCCAAGAACCCATGGAATCTTGGAACAATAATGAAAATCTCAGAGATGCTTTGGGGATTAGATGTACTTCAAAAAATTAAGCCCAAACCAGTATAATCCATTGTACACACTTCGGTGATATTTTTCTAACTTTTGCTCGTTCAATTAATTTTTTATTATCTTAAGTTTTAATTTTTTAATATTACCCAATTCACCCCCCGGGAGAAACATTGCAACTAACAGAATAAAGATCTACAAACAAGAACCATTCCCAATGAATTAAATATGAATTAGGAAGAGAAAGATTTTCAGGCACAAGTTCCCACTTCTTAAAAAACTTACACAAGGATCTTTAACAACCCAAACACAACATCTCAACCCTCAATTTTAAAGAGAAAGGAAAGCTTGAGCTCTAGTACATTTCATCAAGAGTATACTCGAAAGTTCAATCAGTCAATGAATATTGTCACATTTAGCTATAAGACTCAATATTTCAAACATGAAACAACATCTTTTACTTCATTCCTTTTTATACATGCTAAAAGATTTTATTTATTAGTTCAAACTTCACCACTAGAGACGGAGCTTATATATGACAAGGGGGGCCATGCCCCCCTCCCCCCAAAAAAAATGTTTAAAATTTTTTAGTGGAACTTTTTTTTTAGTGTAATAATACAACTTTGGCCCCCCAAAGTAGTAAAATTAAATTTTGGCCCCCCAACTTCTTCTTCTTTTTTTCCCCTCTTTTTATATCTTTGGGATTATAATTCAATCTTTGTTCCATGTGGGATCTTGTATAAATTTATGTCATTCTTTTCTATATTTCATTATAATTACTTGAAATTTTTAGCTTATCAATGAAATTTACTTTTGTGGTGTATCCCTTACTATGCTTTTACCCATTCTACACTACACTTGTAGATGAAGTTAATTAACTTAATTTCATGAATATATTTTTCTTTTCTTTTCATTTTTAATGCATTTAAAATTTTCCTTAAAAAAAATTTTCGGGGGCACCCCCGAATCCCTCACCACTATTGGCCCCCCTGAACTTTTCCTCCAAGTTCCACCACTGTTCACCACCATAATATATATATTCAAACTATATTCATACCTTCACCTTTCTAAGTTTCAACATTGAGGTGAACAATCTTAATCTAACAAAATTCCTATTCCTACACATCCAACTTAGCTAACCTTTATTAAGCTCCAAAGGATGGTATTATTGGACAAGAACACAAGACCCTCAAGGCAATCCCAAGCTTAAAGAAAATATCATCAATTATTGCTTTTGAAAATAACTTTATAGGCTGATGAACCAAAACAAGAACTCAAATTGAAGGCAGGATTTGAGTACCCATGGAAGAGTTTAGAGTCAGTACTATGAGATAAAAATGAAAAGGAATTATGATGTAGATGAAGACAATGTAAGACAAATGATAAAAGAAGGAAAATTAGTTCATCAATTGCATGGTTAAATATGAAGTGATTTGATCGGACATGAAATTTTTAGTCCAAGCTACATGGTTAAATATTGAATCACGGTAAGTGACACTGCTAGACAGAGGACACAGAAAAGGATAAGACAGAGCAAGTAAACTTAATTCTTGAAATTTCCAATAACAAATTTCCATCATCGTCACAAACACCACAATTTCCTAATTCCCAGTTAGATTTAAATTATTTCCCTTTTCCTGGGCAGCGAGTGCTAGAGGTAACAAAAAATAATACCCAAGTCATAAGTTTCCTAAGCAAGGGCAATAACAAAGCAACACAGAAACACTACCCACTAGCATTGAATAATTCAAAACAGGTGAGCAAGTGAATTAGAGAAAATAACTAGTAAACCACATCCAAGTTGTCTTCTTTCCAAATTGGAAAGAATGGAAACTGTAAAACCTAAACATTCTAAGAAAACATACCAAGGGAAAAACAAAAACAAAAACAAAACAAAACTTAACAATGGGAAGCCAAAGAAAAATTACCACTGAAAGAAGGATTTTATAATCTGGCTCAAATCAAAGCAACAAACTTCGCAAATGTCTGATGAGAGGCTGAGGGTGTGAGAGATGATGAGAGCTCTTGTAAAGACATGAGAAGAGACTAGAGTTAGAATTGGGGTCAGAGAGGGGGCCTGAAGATCAAAGGTAGTTCAAAGATTGGAGAAAGAAGGGAAGGTGCAACAGAGCTAGAGAGTATGAGGTTGAAAAATTGGACAGTGAAAAACAAAATGTCGAAGGCGCGAAGGTATGAGGTTGAAATAATTTTTGAAAAAATTCAACGTACAATGACTGCTTTGGAGAAACCATTCATTAAAAGTTCGTTGAAAGAAACTTTCATTAACTGGTTTTCAAATCCAATTGTTGAAACTCACAAATATTCCTCATTGTTGAAACTTTGGGTTAACTTTCAACTACTATTTCTTGATAAACAGTAGTTGAAAATAACTTTTAATGACTGCTTATCGAGAAAGAGTTGTTGAAAGTTAACCCGAAATTTCAAAAATACCACCACATTCTTTTTAACTTCTATTTTTTAAATACGGACCGTAATTAGTGTCGTTAAATGAACTTGTAGTAGTGAAATAAGGGAACTTTCTCATCTTCTCTTCCCTTCTTACCTCTTCCACGTATCAAATGGGCTCTTAGCCTTATAGGTATTAATGGAGACAGGGTGATGGTGTTGGTTGATAATGATGTTATAATGTTATGATGTTCAGTGCATAGCATTAATTTGATTAATTTAATATATAATATAATTTTATTTAGCATTATTATCCTTCAAAATTTTATTGGGATTAGTGTCAAGATTAATTTGGATTATTTTATTTTTCTAAGATGGAATTTATTGTAATTCAAATACAATATGGTTTCATATTTTTGGATAAACATAATATATCTTAATTAGGCTTTGAGTTAGGAGATAAGGGTCTTAAATGCAATAGAAGTTTTCTTTCAGGAGCACTGGTAAGACGGAAGTTTTTTTTGGACCAAAAATGCCACGGAAGTTTTCGCTGAGGAGCAATTTTGCCTCGGAAGTTTTCACCAAGGAGCAATTTTTCCCTTCTGTCCCTAAATATTAAATTTGACTATTAAATTAGTCAAAGATCACACATGTTATGCCTTGAAAAGGTCAAACTTAGAGCCAGAGAAGGAAATCCTTGAGATGTTGAACTCAAGGCGGCCAGAATTTGTGAAGCCAAACTAGTTAAAGGGACTGAAAGGTCGACTGTCACAAAACCCAAAGGAAGCATCACTTATGATCTAAGCAAATGATCAGTTTATACAAACGTAAATATTATCAATATTGATTTGTTTTATTGAACCAATTTTTGGAACAATTCATTTCTCGTTTTGCATTTCATTTGCGTTTTGTGACAGACCTTTCAGTCCCTTTGACCAGTTCGGCTTCACAAATTATGGCCGTCTTGAGATCAACATCTGAAGGATCTCCTTCTTTGACTCCAAGTTCGACCTTTTCAAGGTATGACATGTATGGTCTTTGACTGATTTAGTAGTCAAATTTAATATTTGGGGACAGAAGGGCAAAATTACTAGGAAAATTGCTATGTTTTGTAAACTTTCGGGCAAAATTGCTCCTCAGCGAAAACTTCCGTGGCAAAAAGGATACTTCCGGGACAAAATTGATACTTCCTGTGAACTTCCGTGGCATTTTTGGTCCAAAAAAAACTTCCGTCTTACCAGTGCTCCTGAGCAAAAACTTCCATGGCATTTAAGACCCTTATCCCTTTGAGTTAGAGTAGATTTTCTATTTGTTAGATTTTTTTGAACAAGTTAAATAAAGACATCTTTTGAATAGATTAAATAAAAAGTAAATAGTTGAGTTTCCTGCCTCCTTTGGTTCAAAACGCTATGCATATGATTCTATCTTATGGTAATTGACATTACACTTTATTACTCTCATATTTAAGGTCTTTAGTGCACATTCTTTATAACCTTCAATTCCATTATATTGCTTAATTCTCTTCTTTATATGTTTGTAAGTTTTTATGCTAGTCTTCATCAATGTTTGGAGGCTTGTAAATAGAAGCCGTGTATTAGGCATTTGCACAACAATGAAACAAATTGAATGAAATGGGTCATTCTCTTCTCTCTCATTCTTTTGTCTTGTTTTTTCTTCTCTTCTCCTACTACTCTCTCTAGTCATCTTATTTTTTCATAATTTTACAATAGAAAAAGGAATTACAAAAGATTGTGAATTAGATATTTCTTAGACCAAAAAGTTGAAACTTCTTGACTTGGCTTTAAAAAATTACTTGGATGGGAACAATCTTATTAAGACCCTTTGTTTTTAGGGAAAATTTCAATTGGAAAATTTCAATCAGCTCCATCTATAGTAAATTAATTTCAATCAACCCCCAAAACTTTCTAAAACTTCATTGCACCCCATGGTTAAAATGAAATTAATTTTTGTAGGTGAAAAGACAATTATTCCCTTCTTTTATTTATTTTTTAGCAGAAAATTTACAAGAAAAATAAAGAGATTTACAAAACAAATAAAGGGATTCAAAATAACCTAGGGAATTAAAAACATTTTCTCCATTTATAAGACAAATATGGAAATTCACGTGAGGCATTTACAAGACAAAGAAAGATATTTATAAGAAAAATAAATGGATTTAAAAGAATCTAGAGGTTAAAAACAATTTTGCCATTTACAAGAAAAATGTGAAAATTTATAAAAACAAATATGGGCACTTACAAAACAAATAAAGATATCTACAATACAAATAAGGGGATTTAAAAGAACCTAGGAATCAAAAATATTTTGGCCATTTACAAGACAAATATGGAAATTCATAAAACAAACATGGGTACTTACAAGCCAAATACAACACTTCACAAGACAATTGAAGTAAGGATATCATTGTCTTTTCACCTACAAAAACTAATTTCATTTTGACTATGGGGGTGCAGTAAAGTTTCAAAAAGTTTTGAGGGTTGATTGAAATTAATTTGCAACAAAGGAGCTGATTGAAATTTTTACAATTTCAATTAACTCCCAAAGTAGCAATTTTATTTCAGTCAATCCTAAAAAATTCTACAATTTCAATGCATCCCCTTTAACAAAATGAAATTAAGTTTTGTTGATGAAAAGATAATGATGCTCTTATTGTATTTTTTAATAACATCATTTGTAAGAAAAATAAGGGCTTTTACAAGACAAATACATGTATTAAAGAAAAATCTCGGGAGTTAACAAAAACATTTTGGTAATTCACAAGACAAATAAGGGAATTCATAAGACAAATAAAAGAATTCAAAAGAACCTGGGGGGGTTAAAAACATTTTGGGCATTTACAAGATAAGTAAGGGAATTTACAAGACATATAAGTGCATTCACAAGACAAATAAGAGGATTTAAAAAAAATAAAGCAAGAGCATAATTATCTTTTCACCCACAAAACTTAATTTCATTTTGGTCTAAAGGGGGTGTGCGAAATTTGAGAATTTTTTGGAGTTGACTAAAATGAAATTGCTTCCATAGAGGCTAAATAAAATTTCCCATTTTTTAATGGGAATACATTTATTTAGATAATACTCCCATCGGTATTTAATATAAGACCTATTTTTGTTAATTTGATTAAATTAAGAAAGTTAATTATATTAATTCATATAACATTTTTTTTCTAAAACAACATACACCTTCCTTAATTCCTTTAATCTCTCTTTAAATTGACTATTGTTGATGGAGCACCAATAGGGGTAAATTAAAAAAAGATTAACAACTATAGAAAATTAGTTTTATATTTAGCACCAAGATCAACTTCTTTAGTTGCATCCTATATTAAAGCTGGTGTGTTTGAGTTGGTGCTGGAAAAACACTTCACGTAAGCCGAAATAAAGCTCCTCTCATAAATTTACCTCATATATTATAAATCACTTTGGAAAAGCAGCTTTTACTATTAACTATTCAAACGAGTCCACATATGATGCTTATAGCTTATGTGTTTATTACATGCTCATATCTCAATTTGAGGTATAAGCATGTAATTTTTTAATTTTTATTATTTTTTTTATATATTGTATTTATTTATATTTAAATTATATGCTGTTTTCTGGATTTTTTTTTTCACTTAGTATCTCAAATTAATTAGTTTCCAATACTGCATTAAAAAAATATTTGTCTATAACATCAGTATCATGGAAACTAATTAATTTGAGATACTGGGTGCAAAAAAAATTCCAAAAAACAGCACATAATTTAAATATAAATAAATACAATATATAAAAAAATAAAAAATTACATGCTTATACCTCAAATTGAGGTATAAACATGTAATAAGCACATAAACTATAAGCACCAGAGACTCTTCAATGGTGAGGAGGCCTGTGAAGCCCAAACTTGGAGGCACCCACGCACACTTTCTATCTCACTATTAACAATAATGCTGTCAAGTACCAACAGGTGGTTAGTCCAGTAGAATGTGAGGCTGGATTTTCTTAAGAGGTTGAGGGTTTGACTTGTGATAATGCACTTGTAATCCGCATTGTATGGAGCTACCACGGTTGGAAGGATCATCCTTGTCACTGTAGAACTCGATTGAATCCAAATTAGTCAGAACCGAAGGTTTTGATGAACCAGATGAGATACCAAAAAAATAATAATAATGGTGTCAAGTTTATCTGTTTATATGCCCAAAAAATAATAATAATAATAATGTTGTAAAGCTGTGACATACATTACCAACGACAATAATGTTGTAAAACTTAGAGCGTGTGAGTGCCCTATAGAATTAATGACTTCCAGTAGGAAGATTTTTGTGCCTAACAAAAAAATAATAAAAATGTTCTAAAGACGGTAGATGATAAGTTTTCTTTAATTACAAAAAATATTTTTTATTTAAAAATTTAATATTATATTTCGTTAGTAATAAATAGTGTAAGAAAATTAAGTAATAACAAATGTATTTAAAAAGTATATATCAATACATATATGTTTGGGAAAAAAAGACAGATAAAGAACATGGAAAATCGATAAAGTACGAAATCGAGGTGCTTCCAATATCAATAATCTCTATAAGATGTGAGATTTAAAATGCGATTTTCAAAATTTATGGAAAAAGGCACAAGTGCCCTTATTTATATATTTATATTTTAAGAAAATAACATTCCCTTGCTGCGTGGCCAGGAACCACTAAACGGCCTGCTACCAGTGACATAGCTTGCCAACGTCAGAGTTCCAACCGGAATAATTTATTTTGTAAAGTGGTTGGAGTGGGATTTGATCCCCCACGACTTGTTTGCTAAAAACATTGGTAGCTAAATTTCAATATATATAATGCAAAAATATAAATAATTTTACTCTTTATTTTTTACTCAAGCTCATTTCCAAGTTTTATTAAAGCCATTCCTCTCATTTGATAGGCATTACCCATAATTTTGTTTATCAAGCATCAAATCCACACTTTTAAATCATTTAGAAATTTTGTTACCTTCATTTTATTAGGTATAACCAACTTTCATTTACCAAATAATAAATCCACAAGTTTGTACACACCTAATGAAATATTGATAATGCATGTATAAAACTTATCAATGGTATAAAACTATGGATTTGTTATTTGGTAAAGAGAAAAAAAATTGTTAATACCAAATGAAATATGGGAAAAGACTAGACAAAACTTGAAAATGGCCTACAAGTTTAGAAGATGAGGTGACTAGTCTAGTTTTCAATAATCATAAATAGGTGATGCACAATAACAAGACTTTCATTAAAAACAACTTATCTAATTCTAAATGTAAGAACTAGTGAAGGACTTTGATTATATTCTAAATGCAACACTTCAATTTGTTTTATCTCTCAAACTTATAAATTGTTCTCTATATTATTCTTATTAATTGCACTTATTATATTAAAGAGTTTTTATCGCTAAGTAGTTTTCAATGCAAATAGTTAAAGAAATATTTTAGTAAATCAATATAATTTTTTACAAATAATTAATTTAACTAATTGCCTTTGCCTCTACACATTAATTATTTACACTATATATTTTCAAAATAAGAAGTAATTACTCATTTCTTTCTCCACCACACAGAGAGGCAATAGAAATAATTAAATTAAACCACTTATGATTACTACCTTTTTTTTGGCTCAAACTTATGATTACTACTTGATGGCGAAAGACAGAAGAGGTACGGTTAGATGTGAAAGTTTCAGACCCTCCCAATATATTAAAAAAATTATATTTTAAAAAATAAAACGAAATGATCAAATTGAAAAAAGAAAAATCCATTATTTGTTAAGGAATCTTCCATCACGAGGCTGTGGCCACGTTTGCCATTACATAAAAAAAATCCAACTCCACTTCCACTTAACTTCTTTCGCCTTGCCACGTTTATATACAGCAGATACTCCCCACATATATACTAACTCCGGTCCTAATTATAAGAGCTAGTTGATTTTCTTTGGAGAGATTAAGAAAGCTAAATAAATTACTTAATCATTTCATATGTTAAATACTTTTAAATTATATATTAGTTTATTAGTCAAACTAATAAGTTTAAAGAAAAAATAAAAATAAAAATATTTTAAAATAATTTAATTAGCTTCCTTAACCTCTTCAGAAAAGTCAACTAGCTCTTATAATTAGGACCGGAAGGATATATATATATATATATATATAACGAAATGATCAAATTGAAAAAGAAAAATACAGAATTTTTAAGGAATCTCATCAGAAGGCAGTGGCCACGTTTCCATTACATAAAATATCCAACTCCGCTTCCCTTATCTTTTTTCCCTTTCCACGTTTATATTTCTAGCTTTTATTATAAAACACCAACTATTAAATATATTTTGTTTTTTTTAAAGATATTTGTTTTTTTTTTCCTAAGGAACATTAATTATATTTTTTCATGTATATTCTTAATTAATAAGGGTAGAAAGTAAGAGTAATAATTAATATAATATTAGAGTTTAGTGTAATTAGTAGGATAATATTAAAAATTATTTAAATTCTAGAATAACTTTATTGACTTTAATTGTTTTTATTGATTTATAAAAATTATTAATTAGTACCTTATAATAAAGATCAGAAAGTATACTGCACGTCCTTCCCCTATCTATATATAGACACACATATATAAATATATAAAATACAGAATTCTTCAGGAATCTCATCATGGTGTTGCCACGTTTTCCAATACGTAAATCCAACTCCGCTTCCCTTAACTTTTTTCGCCTTTCCACGTTTATATACAGCAGGTCATTTCCCCTGTTAATGTGTGTGTGTATATATATATAGACACACAAAGCCGAATATATAGAGAGAGGTAGGTATGTAGATATTTATGTATAAATGACCATATCCAGAGAAAATGTGTTACTGTGTAAGCAATATTACCTCAAATCCATAATATAAGATAGATCTTATTTATAATATAATTTATAAGATGGGATCTTATATTAAGAATTGGAGATATTATATTTTTTAAAAGAAAATATACCCTTATTTATAGAGAGAATAGGTTAGAGAGAGAATAAGCAGAGAAATAAATGAGAGAAATTGAGTAGGGGCAAAAAAAATGAAAGACATATAATTAATTGGAACTAAATATAAAAAAATAAATGAAATTTTCATATTAGTATGAAGTATAACTTATTAAAAGGATAAACCACGTTCCAGAATTTGTAACTTACACTCCGGGAGGTGGCCGGGACTTGGGAGCATCTTTTTATTGATATAAGCAAAATTTAAAAATTATTGGGTCTATTTGGAGAGAGTTTTAGGTAGCTTAGAGCCAGAAAAAAGTAGCAATAAAAAAAGCCAGAAATGAAGTGTTTGAGTTCAATTTTAAGTTCACTGAACTTTCTTTAAAAAAAAAAAAAAACAAACTCTTAAAAGTTAGTTAAAAAAAAAAAGCTCTATAGGATAACTTTTTCCAAAAAAAACTTTCAAATTTTTGATTTGGGCCCCTCAACTTCTACAACTATCAATCCAAAAACAAATTATATTTACGACCTGATTTTATCCCCCTACATGGGTTCTAAAAAAGTCAGATAAAAAATAAGATATTACTCCTACCACTAACCCAAACAGATCCATTGTTTTTATTAGTATTATTTATTCTAAAGACAAAATAATGATAGATGATTAGCCTTACACGTTAGTTCTTTTTTCCAATTACTATTAGGAAAAATATCAATCATTATAAAAATTTTGCTTTTATTTATTTTTTAAAAACTTAAAAATATTTATTTTTAATTTTTATAAAATTTGACGATCTATCATACATTAATATAATTATATCTAATTTACTATCTAATCATCATTATAAAATTATATAAACAAAAGAAACTATCATATAATCAACAAGTCCTTGATTGAGATAGTAAGTGGCTTCACCCTTATAAGAAAGAGAACAAAAATTAGTATCCCAATAAGTGCACATATTAGGAAAGATGAAAACCCTTTACGTTATAAATCTTGAAAGAAAAAACGCTTAACCAATTTTTTCTTTTCTTTTATTTATTTTTTTAAAAAATAGTATGCGTGTATATATAATGAAACCCTCAATAATATATGTATATCAATTTGGTGTTACCCCATCCATATGCAGCACATCCTAACTAAATACTCCCTTTGATTCTAATTATAAAACAACATTTGGAAGTTGGTTTTGGTCCTAATTATAGGACAACATTCAAAATTTTGTTAATTTCTTTCTAAAATACCCTTGTTTTATTCTCTCAAATATGTTTGATTTTTTGTGAATGTAATTATATGTATATGGATGTGTAGACTCTTCCAATCATTAAAACTTTTAAATTTTTAGATTTTAATCTGTTTATCGATCAATTGTCATGAATTTACTAATATATATATATATACACACACATATACATATTCATACACATAGAGATATATATGTGTGCGCGTGTATTTTTATATGTGTGTCTACATACAAATATACATACATATATATATAGACACACATATAAACCCACACACACACATATATATATATCAGTGAGTGTGTGTGTTGTCAATATATATGTGTATGTGTGCATATATAAACACACATACACTTGTGTGTATTCATATTTATATATATGAGTGTGTGTGTAGATATGTGTGGGTATGTGTGTTTTTATATGTGTGTCCACACACACACATCTGTGAGTGTATGTGTGTTGTCAATATATATATATATAAACACACACACATATATGTATATATATGTTTAGATGTGTGTGTACCTATACATATATACATACATATATGTGTATATAACAATACCATTATTTCAATTAAAAAGCATATAGAAAAGAAAATTTTAGATCAAAGAGGTATGTGGTATGAATTGTTATTTACTTTTACTTTTGTCATTTTAAATTTATATAAGGGCATTTTAGGAAAATGAATAAAATTAACTAGTTTAACTTCTCTCCTTAATCTCCCCAAAGTTAGTTAAATATATCCTATAATTAAGACCGGAGGGAGTAGGATAAAACTTGTTCTTACTGCTTTAATCTTTATTGTGTATATCAATATCAACAAACTTTGGCCCCTCGGGTCCGCCCTTGTCTAAAGGAGATGCATGATTACGTAGGGACAGAGCTAGGATTTTAAGTTAATGGGTGCACAATTAGTATAAGGGTTTGGGGGTTCGAGGGCAACGCAAACAACCCAAAGAAGAAGAAGGATTTTTAGTCTATAAAAATTGGAGTTCTAAATTCTAGTATAATCTTATCAAATGAAGTATCAAGCTAACATTTAATCAAACTAACACCACTTAGTCAGCACCAGTCTTCCGCATTAAATTTCAAGAGCTTGGGAGAAAAAATTACCTATAGTTTGCTCAAACAATTTCCTTCAATTGACAGAAAATTATTGTTGATCATTACCAGCCAGAACCTACAATAACCCATACCACAAAATTCCAAAATCAGAATAGGACTCAAATGGATTCAGTCCTCCATGATTAACAATTCCAAATTTTAATACCAAAAAAAAAAACAATTCTAAATTTTCTTAAAGACACAAATTGAAAACCCTAACCTCTCTGGAAGAAAGGCGACAGAATTTATCACGGTTCGAAGATGATGTCTTGTTTGAATCAAGTTCCGGGCGTTGCCAGAGGTGGACGAGAGGCCGAGAACAATTGATGGCGGGATCTAGAATGGAGAGGGGGGATCTGGAAGTACTGACCAGATCGGAAACGGAGAGTGACGGCGGAGGTTTTGGAGCCGAGAACGAGACACGACCGAGAGTGAATGAGAGAACGAGAGCGCAGAGCCGCAGACGGAGAGTGAATGAGAGACCGAGAGCGGAGACGGAGACGTCGGCTAGTGATCGATTCGAGTGGGAAAAACACGATGGAGAGGGTGAGAGAACGGCTGAAATGTCGAATGGGAAAATGGAGAAAGTGAGAGAATAATGAAATGTTATAGGGAAAGGGAAAAGGGGAAAGGGGAAAAAAAAAAAAAGAATATGGTTTACGGAGGTTCGAACCGGCGACCTTTAACTAAAACACTGAAGTCTTAACCAACTATACTATCCATACAAATTGTTATTAAATTCTCTCAATTTCTATATATATTTTTTATGGGTTCACTTGCCCCCATTGGCACAAGTGTAGCTCCCTCCCTGTGATTACACATCCAGAATCCACGCACAACCATATGGGACCAACCACATACCATAACATTGCCTATAAATAGAACTCTAGATTGATTTTGCAATTCGTTCTTACATGTGTCTACACACTCTTTATAGGGGGAGACCATTTTTCTATTATTTCCCTTCTTCTATAAACACCAAACAAATAAACATGAATCATCAAAACCCAGAGTTGGTATGTCCCTGCAGTGAGCAAGAGAAAGAAGGGAAAGTAATGGAAAATGATCTCCAAGAGAAAACCACGGGGCTGGTGGACGACGAAGAAGACGACGATCGCATACGCCTAACATGTCGTGTGTTTTTCAAAGAAGTAAAAGAAGTTTGTTTTGTAGCAGGGCCTATGGTGGCTGTGAATTCTTCAACCTTCTTTCTTCAAACTATAGCTTTGATGATGGTGGGCCACTTGGGTAAACTTGCTCAATCCAGTACTGGTGTTGCTATCTCTCTTTGTGCTGTGACTGGCTTTAGTGTCATAGTAAGTACAAAAAATCTTACTTTGCTGTAACACCATCATCTTGTATTGAGGGGTTAATTAATTTTTACTTTTGAATCATCTCTCATAATTGATTTTTTTCGATTCTGTATTTTTTTACTTCCTTGACAGTTTGGATTGGCTTCTGCACTTGAAACACTATGCGGGCAGGCCTATGGAGCTAAACAATATAGGAAGTTTGGAGTTCAAATTCAAACTGGCATCTTCTGTCTTCTTTTATGTTGTATTCCTCTCTCTCTGTTTTGGCTTAACTTAGGGAGGGTATTGGTTTTGCTTGGTCAAGACCCTTTAATTGCACGTGAAGCTGGAAAATTTGCAGTTTGCTTAATTCCTGCTCTGTTTGGTTATGCAACACTTCAAGCCTTGGTTCGATACTATCTCATGCAGAGTTTGATCACTCCTCTTGTGTTCTGTTCTTCATTTACTATATGCTTCCACGTAGTTTTCTGTTGGACAATGGTTTTTAAATCTGGTTTGGGTCGTTTTGGAGGAGCATTTGCCATTGGTACTTCATATTGGTTGAATGCGATCTTACTTGCTTTATATATGAAATTCTCCGATTCTTGTGCAAAGACTCGAGCTCCAATTTCCATGGAGCTTTTCCATGGCATCAGAGATTTTTTTGCCTTGGCCATTCCTTCAGCTATAATGGCTTGGTACTCTCCTTTCCAACTCAATAAGTCAGCTTCTTTAACATATATATCTTATATTCAGAAAAATTAATCCATCAATCCCTATAGTTTCACCGGATTTTTAATGATGTCTCTATAGATTTTTATTTTTATTTCATGTCCTCATAGTTTTATAAGTTTTCCATAGGACTCGTAGTTTTTTTAAAAAAATCAAATCCTTATAGTTTCACCTATTTTTAATCAAGTTCATGTCCTTCTACGTAATTGATATGAAAGTTACAAAGACCATATTAAAGTTTTAATTTAAAAAAAAAATAGGGACCTAATAAAATATAAGTGAAACTATAAGACATAATTAAAAGAAAAATTTTATAGGGATCTGACTGAAAATCATATGAAACTATAGGGACTTTTATATTAAGTTTCCGTTTTATATTATATCTTGAATATTGATATATTTATATTGTTATTGATAACGGAATATTTTCAGCCTTCAGTGGTGGTCATATGAGGTGACTACATTGCTCGCCGGTCTTCTACGGCCAAACCCACAGCTTGAAACTTCAATCTTAGCCGTATGGTATGTTTTTTTCTAAATGTTTCACTGTGCAAAATTTAATAAATTAATCAAAACTATCACATACTGCAATTATATATGCTTTTATGTTTTTGTGATGAACAGTGTCTCAATGAACGTCACTATCTATTCGGTACCAGAATCAATTGGCTCAGCAGCAAGGTTTGCATCACACACACAAGAAAATTAATTAAATAGTGCTTCTCGATCAATTAGTATTGATTGAATTGTTTGTCTTAAATTTGTAGCACAAGAGTTTCAAATGCATTAGGAGCTGGAAATCCACGCGCGGCACGTGTGTCAGCATTATGTTCTAGGATTCTAGCAGCTTGTGAGGCTCTTTTAGTGAGCTCAATCGTTTTCTCTTGCCGAAATGTTCTAGGTCATGTTTTTAGCAATGAGCCAGAGGTGATTGAATATGTTAAAGACATGGCTCCTTTATTAGCTGTGTCTGTTTTTGCAGACTCCTTACAAGGCTGCCTTACAGGTAAAATCTTTCAATAGTTTTGACTAGTCGATTGTGACTCAAATTCTTAAATTTTTAATTCAGTGCATCTTAGTATCTTTAGTTTTTGACCAGTTAAATCTAGGTTTCTGAAATATAACTCATTGTAACTCAATTTTTATAGTTTTACCTATTTAAAACTTTCATCCCTAAGCTTCATAAAATATAGATTTTTATTCTCTAAAATTATTGTGATTGATTATTTTAAATGGTTTGACTATAGGAATTGAGTCGTTAAAACTACATGCATGCAAATATTAATTTTCTATAAATAAATTTTACTGGATTAAACTCTTTTTTTTTTATACTATGAAATTTAATTCTTGATTATTTGATAAAAAAGGGGGAAAAAAATCTAATGCTTCTTCCAAAATAGGGATTGCTAGAGGAAGTGGGTGGCAACGCATTGGGGCATATGTAAATTTTGGAGCTTATTATGTAATTGGCATTCCACTTTCTTTAATCTTGGCTTTCTTGGTACACCTGAGAGGAAAAGGCCTTTGGCTTGGAATAACTTCTGGAACAATTTGCCAAGTGATTGTACTGTTGATCATAATAAGTTGTACAGATTGGAAAAAAGAGGTATGCTCTCTACACTTACCTTGAAAATTTATGAAATATGCATGATTGATCTTTTGGTACTTTTGTGCCATTAAAATTCAGGTTAATTTGCAATTTTTCCATTAAAACATTTTTCTGAGTAGCACCCAGCACTCTAAAATCATTTATTGTATTAATTTTATCTTTATAAAGTATTTTCTTAGTAATACTCAACATCATAAAATGTTTTTTGGTGCAATTTTTTCCTCAAAATAATTTCCCAGTAGTACTCAACACCGTAAAGCTTCAGGACTAAGGTTGTGCGCCAAAATAATAGTTTATGGTGCATATTATATTTGAGAAGATTATTTTAACGACAAAATTGCATCCTATCCCATTAAATAAAAGTTCTGCATCAACTTTTTTGAACATTTTTATAGAGCTTTATTTGAATTATATATTCTCATTGTGGAAGACTTTGAATTTTGCAGGCAAAGCGGGCTAGAGAGAGGACATTGAAAAGATGTTTGCCACAAGATGAAAACGTATGGATTTGAGAAACCAAAGTGCATAGAGTATTTGGAAGACTTAATTTATATTTGGAAGCTGTAAATAAAGATTGGAATCAATCAATAAGCATAATAATGCTACTAAAATGTGTATTACACTTGTCAATGTCCAATAGTTCTCTTAAGTGTTGTATGATGAATTATTAAATCACTACTGGTTTGGTCTTAAGTGAGATAGACTTGGAAGCCGTAAAGATGGGAATCAACCAATGAGCATTATAATGCTACTAAAATGTATGACACTGGTCAATGTCCACTAGTTCTCTTAAGTGTTGTATGATGAATTGTTAAATCACGGGTTTTGTCCTCAGTACTTTTAAATTATGCATAATGTAACTTTGGTGTTGACTATAATATTGATTTGGTGTCTTATGTGTACATTATTATATTATACTCTGATTCCTCTAATCTTTTTTTTTTTTGGATACATCATGGTAAGGGAGGGGGCAGGGTTTAAACTCTGGACATAGGGGAGAGAGACCGGTTAATATTGGCTCCTATGCCACTGCGCTACTAAGGCGCTGGCTCCTCTAATCCATATTGTAAGAGCCTTCTAACAATTTCACAAGGATTAAGGGCAAAAAAAAAAAAAAAAGGTTAAAAGTAGTTTGTATCATTGAAATAATAAAAAATCATCACTACTTTCCCATATTATCCTCCAATTAAAATCAAACTATCATTATTGAATTTAATTTCTTTCTTATACAATTTCTCTCCACATTAAATTAATAATTGCCAAAAAAAAAATTAATAAAGGTATTTGTGGAAAATAAGAATTTAATACTATTGACTTTTGGCATATGGTCTTATATTTTGGACCACAAAAACTTTCTAGAAGAGGTATTGTAATATGGATTATAGACTAGAGGGAGTAACTTTTCAATAATTTTCCATTTAATAATTTGATTTTCAAAATACACATCATGATCAATTGGTAAATCTGTAGTTTGTTCCTTTAATTATAACTTAGTTGGTTTTATTTGATTCAAAATCGTTATATTTTTTAAATTTATAGTCCTGTAACTTCTAAAGTGCATTTATAATTACTTAATTTTAGAAAAAAGTTAATAAATTATCAAAAATATGTTTTTGAGAATCCTTAAAGGAGAATATTATTGAAGGCCCCATAAGCCCCATGATTCCATCTAAGGCTTAAAGAAATGTAAAATTCTTTTCCTGATGAACTCAACTGAAAATAATTTTAGCCGTGGAGAGAAATAAGTACCCCTGATAAGTGAAAAGCAAAATATATTGCACAGTGAATTTTCATATTCTTTTGAGCCTTGGATGCCATTTTGCCACTCTTTGCAAAATATACTTGTTTTGGACCTTCTTACATGTGATACCCATGGTAGTTAAAAACTCTATTTATTGAATCCCTACAGCTTGCTCCAAGAGGTTTTTTTTTTCCCCCCTTTTTCCTTTCTAGCATGTAATACTTGGCCTGTTTGAATGGATTAATAGTAAAAGATGTTTTTCCAAAGTGATTTATAGTGTATGAGGTAAATTTGTGAGAGGAGTTTTATTTCGACTTACGTGAACGTGTTTTTCTAGTACCAACTCAAACACGCCAGCTTTAATATAGGACGTAACTAAAGAAGTTGATTTTGATACTAAATAGAAAACTAATTTTCTAGAGGGAGAATTAGATTGGAGGACCTATTGAAAATAATATTTATTGGGAAGGACCGTAAAAACTGTAATTATTTAGAAGGACTAATTGCTAAAATATAGATTTAGAAATACTAAATTGCCCTTGAAAATGATTTAATTTTTCCCCCTCAAAATTACTACTGCCAAAATCATCATTTTTTAACTTTAACTAATATCTATATAATAATAACATTTAATTATTACTTTATAGTTCTCCCCACGCACTCGTGTGGGAGCTTCGTTCTCTCCGCCACGCGTGAGAGTCATAAGGGGGTTGGGCGGTATGGGCGTGCCGTGGTGGTTAGGAGTGTTGGCGACGGTGACGGAGGGCGTTTGAGAGGAGGACCTGGTTCTCGTAGCGAACGATAGAGAAGGATCGACTTCTCTATTTACGGAATCTTCTCGCATGGAGGATCCATCAATTACGGATCCACTAGTCTGGAAGGAGGAAAAGGCGGAGAAGGTTCTTGTCGGCAAAGTCATTTCAACCAAAACATATACACGTAGTGCGATCGAACGAATCTTGCAGAAGGCGTGGAATCTTCAAAGCGGCTTTGATGTAATCGAAGTCACAGGAAACGTGTTTCTGTTCTCTTTCTTGGATCAGAAGGAGTATAATCGTATCCTTCGTGGTCGTCCATGGTCTGTTAACAGTTTTCTGCTGAATCTCATAGAAAGATCAAAGTATATGTGCGTCAAAGAATTTGATTTTAGTAAATGCCCGATCTGGATTCAAATCCACAATATACCGATGGAAGCGATGTGTCTGGAAAATGCTATCAGGATCGGAGGATATACAAGGGAAGTGGTGCTTGCTGAGGATCCTTATCACAATGGTAGGTTTCTTCGTAATTTTCTGCGTGTTCGAATAATACTTGATTTAAGGAAAACTCTAGCCTCTGGCTTTTGGATGAATAAACCGGATGGAGGAAAAATCTGGATCTCTATTCAATATGAAAAGTTGTAGAGTTTTTGTTATAATTGTGGGAAGGTTGGCCACAATTGCCGAACATGCAAGGCGGAGAAACTGAAGTCGGTAGTGAGCAAAAGTGAAGATCGCTTTGGTCCGTGGACCACAACCAGCCAGTGCAGAAGCCCAGAAGAGCTAGTGGTGATTGTGAAGGAGGATTGGGAAGAAGCAATGTATTATAGAAGGAAAAAGGAGGAAGCTAACAGGAAGAGGATGAAAGAGCAGGAACAATGGTGGACTAGGGAGTCCAAGACGGAGGAAGAAGACCTGTTTGTTATCAATTTAGGTTCATCGTTGGGCCAAAGGAAGAGTCGTGGTTCTAAATTCTAGGAAATAGAGGGTGCTTCGTCTGTTTTAGTAAAGGATGATGATGCTAGTCCTACTTCAGGGGCTGTTAGACAGCAAACACCTAAGGAAATGAGCCAGACAGTTCTGCAACCAGTTGTTGAGGCGAAGGAGAGGCCAGGGGGGATGAAAGAGGAGGTTTTGATAGGCAGCTTTGGTGGACCATCTACAACTAAGGCTGACAATCCCATTGTCCTGATGAGTAATCTCCCAAAGGAGAACTCAGCCAATCAGTTGGCTATTGTTCCCTATTGTGGCGAGGAACTAAAGAATGTCATTAAGGATCTAAGTGTACTAGGACTGAAACGAGGTGTTGTGGAGGAGCTAGAGAGTGCTACTCAAAAAATAAGGAAACTCACTGAAGCAGAATCAAGCTGTTTGTTAAATACTATTTCTGTTTATGCTGGAAACCTGAGGAAAACTAAAGCTCGTATGAGGAAACAAGGGAAGAGGAAGGAAAGGGGGGAGAAGGAGAATATCCCAATGGAGCTGTTGGAATGGGAGGAGGAGATGTCTGATCTTATTACTTCTAATGGTGATGAACATGGTTTCGTGTTCAAAGCGAAAGGTGGTAGACGAAAGAAGGTGGAAGCTGTGGGTGAGGGTGGCTGGCCTTTAACAGCCACCAAGAGGCCATGAAGATAATCTCTTGGAACTGTCAAGGCCTGGGAAGAGCCTTGACAGTTTGGAATCTAAGGGACATGGTAAGGAAATTCAGTCCCTCTATAATCTTCCTCATGGAAACGAAATAGAATGCTGAGAAGTGTAAGAAATTACGACAGAAATGTGGTTTTGTTAATGAATTGTATGTGGAGCCGTGTGGGAGGTCTGGTGGTTTGACTGTTTGGTGGCTGGATAACATTGAGTTAATGGTGCTTTATAAATCAAAGAATATTATCCATGTGTATATGGAATCTGCTTGCCTGAATGTACTGAAGTTGGTGTCCTTTGTTTATGGTCCCCCTAAAGAAGGTGAATGCAGAATAGTGTGGGATGCTCTAAGGAGACTTGCAGTTGGGGTCACGGTCTCTTGGTTAGCGCTAGGGGACTTCAACGATCTACTTACTCAGAGTGAGAAAGAAGGAGGTAACCCTAGAGCTTTGAGAAAAATTTCAAATTTTCAAAGCCTTCTATCAGACTGTAATTTGCTTGACTTAGACTATAAGGGCTCTAATTTTTCTTGGTGTAATAAGAGGGATGGAGCAATTATAAGGGAGAGAATTGATTGGGCCCTTGGTAATGTGGAATTTAGGGATGAGTTTGATCATGCGGTGGTTTTTCATGTAGAGCCAGTGGGATCAGACCACCATGCCCAAATAATTGATTGTTATTACAGTGATAAAAGGTCCCCCAAAACTTTCAAATTTGAGGCCAACTGGATGCAACATGTGAATTTTCTGGATGTTGTGAGGAATAGCTGGAATGAGGTTGATAATCCTAGAGAAAATTGCCTTTTAGAGTTAATATTGAGGCTGGATGTATGTCGGCGAAGATTATTGGAGTGGAATAGAAGGGAATTTCCCAATTTTCGGAAGTGTATAGATCAGTTGCGTAGGGATCTGTGCTGCTGTTATGAAGGCCAATTAACTGATGAGAAGCTGATGGAGGCAGAAAATCTGGTCAAGCAAATTGAAGAGACTTGGGTTAAAGAAAAGACTAATTGGTGGCAAAGGTCAAGAATTGCTTGGTTGAAATGTGGGGACAGAAATACAAAATTCTTTCACAGCAGTGTAATTCAAAGGAGGTTGCACAATAAAATTCTGAGATTAAAATCTGACAATGGAATCTGGTTGGAAGACAGGGATGCAATCAATAAATCTTTCAGTGCCTTCTACAGGATTCTTTTTAGTTCAGCTAGTAATAGACCTATGGATCAAGTGCTATCCTATGTTACAAAAGTGGTGAGCATAGAGGATAATGAACACCTAATGAGACCAGTAACTGACATTGAGATTGAGGAGGTTGTCTTCTAGCTGGGAGCCACTAAGGCGCCTGGTCCAGATGGTTACTCGGCGTTGTTTTATCAATCAACATGGAAGGTAGTATGTAAGGAGGTTTGTGATATGGTGAAAGGTTTCTTTGCTGGAAAATATGGCCTGAAAGAAATTAATTACACTAATCTGGTTCTGATCCCGAAGGTAGAGAGAAAGCAGAAGGTGTTCATCAGTTCAGACCCATTGGCCTATGCAATGTTGCATACAAAATAATTGCAAAGCTAATGACCAACAGGATGCAACGTCTAATGGATAGAATCATTTCTCCCAATCAAAGGGCTTTCATTGTGGGGTGCATGATCCAAGACAATATTATCCTTACCCATGAAGCATTTCATTACTTGAAACACAAGAAATTTGGGAATAAATGGGAGCTTGCTTTAAAAATCGACATGAATAAGACTTATGATCGTATTGAGTGGGATTTCTTGGCGGAAGTGATGCTAAAGATGGGCTTTTGTACTGGTTGGGTGGGGTGGATTATGGAGTGCCTTTCATCACCAACACTTACCTTGAAGGTGGACGGCCATAGTGGGGACACCTTCCAGCCTGAACGTGGGGTTAGATAGGGAGACCCACTGTCACCTTATATGTTTATTATAGCTTCTGAAGTGCTCTCATTGATGATCCGGTTTCATGTCAGCCGCAAGGAATTATCAGGTATTAAGCTAGCCTGCAAAGCCCCAACTCTATCCCATTGTTTCTTTGCGGATGATGCCATGTTGTTTTTAAAAGCGGATATGTTGTCCTGTAATGTACTGAAAAAAAATCCTTGAAGTGTATTGCAATGCCTCAGGCCAACTAATAAATATTGAGAAATCAAGTATCTTCTTCTCAGCAAATACTCCTTCTCACATCAAAGAAAGGGTCTCTTCCAGCTGGGGGATTCCATATACAAATCAGGCAGGCAAATATCTGGGTTTACCAACTATTTGGGGGCGGTCCAAGGCGGCAGCGTTGGCATTTGTACGTGATAAAATTGGTTTGAAGCTCCAAGGGTGGCGACAGAAATTGTTGATGTTTTCTGGTAGAGAGGTACTTATAAAAGCTGTGGCTAATGCTATTCCCACCTATCCTATGGCTTGCTTTCTTTTCCCAAAGAAATCTTGTGTGGAAATAGATAGATTGATTTCTAATTTTTGGTGGGGGCAGCGAGGAGAGGAGGGAGTCATTCACTGGAAAAGCTGGAAGCGATTGACTATGAGAAAGAATGATGGAGGTATGGGGTTCAGGGACCTTCTCAATTTCAATAAAGCACTTCTAGCAAAAACAGCTTGGACACTTCTAAATTAGCCCAATGATCCATGGTGTCAAACCTTGAAGGGAATTTATTTTCCTAAGGAGAGCTTCATTCGTGCAAGAAAAGGGAGACACGCATCTTGGGGCTGGTCCAGTTTATTGGAGGGAAGAGACTTACTTCTCAAAGAGCTCTTATGGAAAGTGGGGAATGGAAAGTCAATTTACTTTTGGAAAGACCCATGGCTACAGGGGCTGACAGGACACAAACTTCAGGAGAGGGAAGGAGTATTGGGAGATGACCAACGCAAAGTACAGTCTCTTATGATTAATGGTGTACGGGATCTCAACTCGGTTAGTGCACTTCTCACCCTAATGGAGATTGATCTAATTCGAAAAACACCGATTCCTAGTCGTGAGAAAGTGGACAGTGTGATTTGGCTAGCTAACAAAGATGGGGCATACACGGTGAAGTCTAGCTATGCGATAGCAAGGTGTGGTACAGATATTATCCAACCTAAGGACCCAGGTACGTCTTTTGCAGTCCCTAAAACCATATGGAAAGGCATTTGGAGGATTATAGCCCCCCCTAAAATTCAGCACTTCATTTGGAGATTAGGGGCAAGGGCTTTAGCAACTTGTGATGCCCTATATAGGCGTAAATGTGCAGTAAGTCCTGCCTGTCCTTTTTGCCAAGCTGAAAAGGAAACTCTAGAGCACTTACTGTTTTTGTGTCCTTGGACAAAACGGGTTTGGTTTGGGAGTCCTTTGGGGCTTAAGTTTAGTAAATGGTCTATGAAAAGAGTTGAAGAATGGTTGTGTGATCTGTTGAATGGTAGTGAAACTCTTGATGAATATGGCAAGTCGCTGTTTGCTACTACTTGTTGGTGGATATGGAAGGGGCATTGTAACTGGGTATTTAGAGATGAGGTCCCTAATGCTAATGAGGTGGTAAGTGTGGTGAATTGACAGGTGGAGGAATTTTGGTGGTCCAAGAGTAAATCTGAGACTACATATCTGCAAGAGTGTTTAGAACAGGATTGGACAGGAAGACATGTTGGCTTCCCCCGCCGCCTGGATCAATTAAAATAAATGTGGATGGCTCATTTAAGGGGGATACTGGTGCAGCAGGTATTGGTGTGATTTGTAGGGAATTCGATGGACTGTTTGCTAGCAGAATAGCTAAAGAGGTGGAGGCCTATTCTCCATTTATGGTGGAATGTCTTGCTATAAAGGAGGCATTATTGCACAGAAATTATTTTTCTTATTCCAAGATAATAATTGAAACTTACTGTGAATGTTTGTTTAGAACGCTACAAAAGGTATCCTATGCAGGTGGGGAATGGCAATGCAGAGACATACTGGAGGAAATCGCAGGATTACTGGATTCATTGAAGGATGTTACATTGTCCTTGGTTGCAAGACAAGGCAATCAAGTTGTTGATAGATTAGCAACTGAGGCTGCAAAGAAGATGCACCAGCCACATTGGCTGGATTTTATCCCATCTTCTTTAAGCAAGTTACTGGAAAGGGATGCTTCTTCCTCGGGTATTGATTCTGCTTACAGGCCTGCTACAGCAGATAGATAAGGCATTAGCTAAATGTCTAGTACTGTCATAGATGCTTGTAATAAGGATATAGTGTTTTATAGTTGTTCATTTGCTCTCTTTATTCGTTGTGACAGTGGATGCTTTTATCTGATATAGGTTTTATGTTGCTGATTAGGAATTGTTAGTTTTGATATAGAATTTGTTTGGTAAGCTGTGTGATAGGTTGTAATTGTAGGTATTCTCTTGAGTGCTTTATTTGGCTTCGGCTATTGGTGGTTGTAGCTTCTTTTTTTATATTAATAAAATTAATCTTTTTGGGCAAAAAAAAAAAAATTTGTAGGGTAGATATTGGCCCTTTAACCGTTTTATATCATTTTTTTTTCTTGATTTACATAATTTTGTATAAATCATGAAAAAACGCTCTATCAAAGGAACTTTATCAACCAAAATAAAAAATTAAATGCATTTCATAAGTTATCATTATATAATTTAAAGATGTTTGTGTTATTTTTTCTATAAATATCTACAAGGAGAGAAATTGTGTTTAATTTAATTAGATTTAGAAATTGATATTAGTTTTAAATATAGAATGTAAGAGAAAATGTAGGAGGTTTGATTTAGGGCAATTTAGTATTTTTAAATTTTTATTTTGTTAATTGGTCCTTCTAAATAATTACAACTTTTATGGTCATTCTCAATAAATATTATCTACTATAGGTCCTTGATTTTAATTTTCCCTTTTCCATAATTGTTAATCTTTTTTTAATTTACCCCTATTGATGTTCCATCAACAACAGTCAATTTAAAGAGAGATTAAAGGAATTAAGAAAGATGTATGTTGTTTTAGAAAAAAAACATTATATGAATTAATTTAATTAACTTTCTTAATTTAATCAAATTAGAAAAATAGGTCTTATATCAAATACCGGTGGGACTATTATCTAAATAAATGTATTCCCATTAAAAAATGGGAAATTTTATTTAGCCTCTATGGAAGCAATTTCATTTCAGTTAACTCCAAAAAATTCTCAAATTTCACCACACCCCCTTTAGACCAAAATGAAATTCAGTTTTATGGGTGAAAAGATAATTATGCCCTTGCTTTATTTTTTAAATCCTCTTATTTGTCTTGTGAATGGACTTATTTGTCCTGTAAATTTCCTTACTTATCTTGTAAATACCCAAAATGTTTTTAACCCCCCAGGTTCTTTTAAATCCTTTTATTTGTCTTGTAAATTCTTTTATTTGTCTTGTAATTCCCTTATTTATCTTGTGAATTACCAAAATGTTTTTGTTAACTCCCTAGATTTTTCTTTAATACATGTATTTGTCTTGTAAAAACCCTTATTTTTCTTACAAATGATGTTATTAAATAAATAAAATAAGAGCTTCATTATCTTTTCATCAACAAAACTTAATTTCATTTTGTTAAAGGGGTGATGCATTGAAATTACAGAATTTTTTAGGATTGACTGAAATAAAATTACTTCTTTAGGAGTTAATTGAAATTGGAAAAATTTCAATAAGCTCCTTTGTTGTAAATTAATTTCGGTCAACCCTTAAAACTTTCTGAAACTTCACTGCACCCCATGGTCAAAATGAAATTATTTTTGTAGGTGAAAAGACAATGATATCCTTACCTCAATTGTCTTGTATAGTGTTGTATTTGGCTTGTAAGTACCCATGTTTGTTTTATGAATTTTCATATTTGTCTTGTAAATGGCCAAAATATTTTTGATTCCTAGGTTCTTTTGAATCCCCTTATTTGTATTGTAGATATCTTTATTTGTTTTATAAGTGCCCATATTTGTCTTATAAATTTTCATATTTTACTTGTAAATGACCAAATTGTTTTTAACCTCTAGATTCTTTTAAATCTATTTATTTGTCTTGTAAATATCTTTCTTTGTCTTGTAAATGCCACACATTTGTCTTGTGAATTTCCATATTTGTCTTATAAATGGACAAAATGTTTTTAATTCCCTAGGTTATTTTGAATCCCTTTATTTATCTTGTAAATCTCTTTATTTTTCTTGTAAATTCTCTACTAAAAAAATAAATAAAAGAAGGGAATAATTGTCTTTTCAACTACAAAAACTAATTTGATTTTTACCATGGGGTGCGATGAAGTTTTAGAAAGTTTCGGGGTTGATTGAAATTAATTTAGTATAGATGGAGCTGACTGGAATTTTCTCTAAAAACAAAGGGTCTTAATAAGATTGTTCCCATCCAAGTAATTTTCCATTTAATAATTTGATTTTCAAAATACACATCATGATCAATTGGTAAATCTGTAGTTTGTTCCTTTAATTATAACTTAGTTGGTTTCATTTGATTCAAAATCGTTATATTTCTTTAATTTATAGTCCTGTAACTTCTAAAGTGCATTTATAATTACTTAATTTTGGAAAAAAGTTAATAAATTATCAAAAATATGTTTTTGAGAATTCTTAAAGGAGAATATTATTGAAGGCCCCATAAGCACCATGATTCCATCTAAGGCTTAAAGAAATTTAAAATTCTTTTCCTGATGAACTCAACTGAAAATAATTTTAGCCGTGGAAAGAAATAAGTACCCCTGATAAGTGAAAAGCAAAATATATTGCACAGTGAATTTTCATATTCTTTTGGAGTTCACATATGGTGCTTATAGCTTATGTGCTTATTACATGCTTATACCTCAAATTGAGGTATAAGCATGTAATTTTTTAATTTTTTTTTATATTTTATTTATTTATATTTAAATTATATGCTGCTTTCTGCAATTTTTTTGTACCTAGTATCTCAAATTAATTAGTTTCCATGATACTGGTGTTACAGATAAATATTTTTGAATGCAGTAATAGAAACTAATTTATTTGAGATACTGGGGGTAAAAAAAATTCCAGAAATCACACATAATTTAAATATAAATAAATACAATATATTAAAAAATAAAATAAAAAATAAAAATTTACATGTTTATACCTCAAATTGAGGTATAAGCATGTAATAAACACATAAGCTATAAGCACCATATGTCGTTTAGTGGGTCCTGGCCACGCAGCAAGGGGATGTTATTTTCTTAAAATATAAATATATAAATAAGGGCATTTATGCCTTTTTCCATAATTTTTGAAAATCGCATTTTAAATCTCACATCTTATAGAGATTGTTGATATTGGAAGCACCTCGATTGTGTACTTTCCATGTTCTTTATCTGTCTTTTTCCCCAAATATATATGTATTGATATATATATATATTTAAATACATTTGTTATTACTTAATTTTCTTACACTATTTATTACTAACGAAATATAATATTAATTTTTTAAATAAAAAATATTTTTTGTAATTAAAGAAAACTTATCATCTACCATCTTTAGGACATTTTTATTATTTTTTTTGTTAGGCACAAAAATCTTCGGTTCTGACTAATTCGGATTTGATCAGGTTCTACAGTGGCAAGGACGACCCTTCCAACCGTAGTAGCTCCATACAAGGCGAATTACAAGTGCGTTACCACAATTTAAACCCTCGATCTCTTAAGAAAATCCAGCCTCACATTCTACTGGACCAACCACCTGTTGGTACTTGACAGCATTATTGTTAATAGTGAGATAGAAAGTGTGCGTGGGTGCCTCCAAGTTTGGGCTTCATGACCCTCCTCACCATTGAATATGTGGGCCGGTGAAATTTCACGTTTTATAGCCCAAAAATATTCTAAAAGGCCCAAAATTTAAGTAGCCATCAACCCAAGTTAGTTTTTCTTTTTTTGGGATATTTCAGCCCAAGTTAGTTGTAATGAGCAAAAGGGTTTAACAAACATGACCTAGGATCATTTACCAAAAAAAAGAAAACATGACCTAGGATCTTTTAGGCCAATACAGCCGTTTAGAAGCTGAAGAATCGGCCCAATTGCATGGCCTGAAATTAGCTTGGGATATGGGCATGAGGAAAATTATACTTAGAGCCCGTTTGGCCTAGCTTATTTTCAGCTTTTAAGCTACTTTTAAGCAAAAGCTAGAAAAAAGAACTTTTTTAAAAAAAGCTAAAAGCTGTTTGGTGCTTATATAAATTTTTTTAGTTTAAAAGTTACTTAAAAGCTAAAATTAAAAATAAGTTGTTTGGCAAAATTTTTGTCATAAGCACTTTTTCTAATAAAAATTAACTTAAAAGGTATATTATAAAGAATTTATTAGCATGAAGCTAATAAGTATCATTGATAACTCGTACATAAAACATTAATTATGTCTACCTTGTTTTAACCAGACAAACTCAAAAGCCCCCCACCGCCGGCCAACCACCACCACCGCCGGTCGGTCACCCACCACCATTGCTCGTCGGCCGGCCACCACCATCGCCGCCGACCGGCCACCACCACCACGCCCGCCCGGCGGGTAGTGGTGGCGGCCGGCCAGGCAGCAGCTGGGGTGGCCGGCCGGCGGCGGCGGTGGTGGCCGACCGGCGGCTCTGTGGTGGCCGGCTGGCCGGGGGTGGTGGGTGGCGGCCGGCCGGTGGTGGTGGGTGGCCGGCTGGCCGGTGGTGGTGGTCGGCCGGCCGACGGTGGTGGGTGGCCGGCCGGTGGTGGTGGGTGGCGGTCAACCGGCGGGCGGTGGTGGCCGGCCGTGGTAGTTGGCCGGTGATGGGGGGTGGCAAATTCAAAAGGTATTTATTTGGAATTTTCCCTTAAAAAATTAGGGCTTAAAAAGAAAGAGATTAAAATAAGCTCCTCTCACCAGCTTTTTTTTTAAAAGTTTTTTTCTTCATGGTAAAATAAGCTTTTATAATATAAGAGCTTATTTTAAATTCTGTTTGGCCTAGCTTTTAATTATAAGCATAAGATAAGCTGAAAATAAGCTAGGCCAAACGGGCACTTAGTGTTTGGCAAACCACTAAACTGGAGTTTCATAAATCCTTTTCCAAAAATTGAAATAAAATTTTTATCACATACTTTCCTCATAAATTGTAAATGTTATTCTCAAAAGCTAATCCAAACATATTGATTTGATAATTTGATACTTATCAATCAACAATTTAGAACCAGATTCTAAACTGCTGATTGATATGTTGATGAGGGAGGAGCAACAAAATTGCAATCTTGTATATCTTCAAATTAAACAAATGATGAACCATGATTCAGATCTACAGCTGAGATATGACCAAGGGAGCAGAACATGCTAGCAGATGCTTTGACTAAGGAAGGTTTATCAAAAACAGCCTTTATTGGAGCATCTCCTCGACATATTAGGGCACTGTGTCATCAAGACAGTCTGGGAATTGATCCCCTTTATGTGTAATGTTTTATGTAATGGGTTAGGCCTTCTTTCATACCCCAAAAAAGGAAAAGAAAAGATACAACAAACATGAGCTAGGGTTTTTTTATGCTAGATATACATATCATCTTATTGGAAGTAATCATGTTCAAAACATTATTAAAAACTAAATATAGGTACATCTCTAGTGGGGATTTAAACCTTACTTCATCATATTGTAAGGAATTAGTCTCTTTCGTTAGACCAAACCTCCATTGGTAACATAAGCTAGGGTTGAATCTAGCATAATCTAATAGTTTCTCAAAACATAGCGAAATAAGATTTGAACTCTCGTTAAAAGAGGTGCTCATGTTTGGTGTCAAAAAGTTTTTCAAACATAATTTCCTCCTAGTTTCTTTCC
This sequence comes from Acacia crassicarpa, assembly GCA_034222035.1. NCBI lineage: Eukaryota > Viridiplantae > Streptophyta > Magnoliopsida > Fabales > Fabaceae > Acacia > Acacia crassicarpa. The sequence goes on along the minus strand of JAWXYG010000010.1, from coordinate 24,795,877 downwards.
CTCAACTTTAACTCTGTTGTACATAAACTCCCTCATATTTAAAAGTTTAAAATTAAAACCCTCAACTTTCAAATCAAATCTTGACCATCAAGCCTCTACGGTTAAAACGGCTGTTAAATTTATTGAAATGTAAACCACATCAAATTATTTAACATTAAATGGCAGATGACAGGTAATTTTTTAAAAATTTATCCTAAATATAAACTATACTGACGGACTGACGGGAACAATTTGTCATTCGGCCAATAAAAATTCATAATTGCCATTTTGTGATTCTTGTCGCACACAAACACCAAAGACATCTTCACTCTAACGATCGATTGGGTTCACATCTTCTTTGATATTTTCTTCTTGGTTTTTTTTTTTTTTGTCTTTAATTATCATAATTTTCCTACCCAAAATTTCCATCTCCTCCCATGTTACCCAACCAATACCCACTAAATGACCTTTTTTGCTTCTCCGATGAATGCCACGGTTAAGCCAAAAGCCTTCTCGTTCTCTTCACTTTCTCCAATCAAGTAATGCAAAATTAAGCTGCTGCACTGGATCATAAATCCCTCCCTCATCCTCTTTCACCAGAAAACCATAAATGCATAAAACCAGTGATTCTATCATAAACACTCATTCTCCATCATTATTCTCTTCAAAACTCAAAGCTCAAGTCTTCATTCTTCAAAACCAAACGCTGCTTCTACTGCTCCGTTTGCAACTTCCTTTAAATTTCCCTTTTCTTTTAGGGTTATTTCTTAGATAAAGATGAAAAAATATACATGTGTTTTACCCTAAGAAACACCTCAACACCAAATATTTTTTTAAGTTACAAAACTATACATGAACTTTTAAAATGAGAGTAAAAATATCATCACCACCGTTAAAACATCGTCTATTATCTTTGTGGTGGGCCAGACCCTATTAAAAAAATCAAAAATACCTAAGTATTTTTAATTTCCATTGCTACCCTTGCTCTGCTCATTGTCATATCTGTCGTCTCCTTCCCTTCACCCCCTTTCCTTCTTAGATGCGATGCAGACGACGGTGGAGGCATCGTCCACCAGTGGTGACGGTGCACCCTCCACCAATAGCAACGATGCGAATCTAGTTTTTTTTTTTTTTCTTCCTCTGATACTCGTTAAAACTTTATCCACTTTCTGGTATTTGGGTTTTTTATTTATTTGTCCCTTCTCTTCTAAGCCCACTAGTAATTCTTGAAATTGTACTTCTTTTGGTGTCTTCATCACCATCGTCTTCTGTATCTCCTTCTCTCATGATTCTAACACAGGACTATTTGAAGAAAATCTCCACCTACAAAGCTGTGGAGTACATTGAATCCAGCATGGTTCTGGGTTTGGGAATCGGGTAGACGACGAAGCACACAGTGGATAGAATCGGTGACCTTTTGCAGCAAGGCAAGCTCAAGAACATTATAGGAATACCCACCTAGCTCCTCGTTTTCTAAATAAATCTGCTACTTCTCGCTGGGCTTTTCTACAAATTTCTTCAGACACTTGTTAGGATGCACCCCTTTTTCTTACTTGACATTGTTTATCCTCATGGATTTTGAGTTTTCAAAGATGTTAGCTACTGCATCTTGATCTCCCAGGTTTTGTAATTTCAAGAGGGATTTTGCACACTACAATGACGGATTTTAAGATGTTTATTCTCATCAATCTTGATCTCCCAGTCGTGATCCTCAATTTCACACTCATGATGGATTTCCAAAGAATGAGCTTATTAAGAATTCTAGTATGAGTTTGACCTATAGTTAATTTTTTGTTTATTGGCAATTCTTTGTGCATCGGAGTGTCTTTTGTTTCTTTCCTGTTATTTTGTCTTCTTCGTGAGGTGTTCTAAGTTGAGTCTCACATGGTTTCTGGCTTGTATCACGGGAAGAAATGAAAGGATACAATCCCAGTAGGAATTCTGAGATGGGAGGGTATTTTCTTTTTGAGTTGGGGCATTTAGGTACTTTTAAATGGTAGTAAACAGAAGTTAGCATTTTTTTTTATAATGATAATGGTATTTTTGTAATTTTGAGAGTTTATGTGTAGTTTTCTATCTAAAAAAAGCATTTGGTGTTGGACACTCCTTAAGATAAAATATATGTGTATTTTTTACACCTTTACTCTATTTCTTATTACTTACCTTCTTCAATAGGAGAATTTGCAAGAGACGGATGGAACAAGACACAATGCCGTGCGAGACCAAGGAAATTAGAAATTAGAAATTAGGGATTGTTATTTGCGGAAATGACAAAATTGTCCCCTCAGTAAAGTTTAGAATTTTAATATAGGATAAATTAATAAAATATAAAAAATTACATGACATTCGTCAACTAATGTTAAATAATCTAATGTGGCTTACATTTCGTTAAATTTAATTGTCATTTTAATGGTAGGGGCCTAATGGTCAAGATTTCAAAGTTGAGTGATTGATTTTTAAACTTTTAAATATGTATTTTGGCCAAAAGATTATTAGCACCTCATAAGTAAAGACTTTTGTTTTTCGTTTTTAGGAAAAATGGTTTTGATGAATTGACATGTGTCACATATATGATTATTAATCATAAATTCCAAATTCTTTTATATATTTCGGTGAGTACAAATATGAGAATTTACAAGATAAATAAGGGATTCAAAAGATCCTAGGGGTTAAAAATATCTTGGCCATTTACAAGACAAATATGGAAATTTATAAGATAAATATAGGCATTTACAAGACAAATAAGAAGATTCAAAAGAATTTAGGAATAAAAAATATTTTAATAATTTACAAGACAAATATGGGTATTAACTGTTGGGATCCGTACTCACAGTGGATTAAATTTCTTACGAATCTCGTCCCGAGGATCACCCAGGTGCATTTAAATCAAGACTTAGGAATCCGAATAATACCTTTATTGAACTCGTCCGCGTCTCGTTCTCTTTGAACAGGTGGTCTATCTTCTCGATCAGCAGAAGACGACTTCTTAGAATCGGCTTCCTCTACTGGTATCCACATGAACAATCCCCGAACACGGTTACAGCAGCGTGCTAGCGGCTCGAGTTGTGCATCTCTCTCTTTTTACGCTCTAGGGTTTCTCGCGGCTTTCTAATACGCTCGACTAAAAGTTTCGTAGGTTTTTTTAAACCCAATAGGCGTATTATATAATCAAAATTAATCCTCATTAATTTTGAAATTCGAATTTTGAATCTAGATAATATATCAATTAAATCTATCTAATAGATCTAATCTAATATATTTATTTAATCCGAATTAAAACCAGATCTGAAATTCGAATCTAAATTAAAAGCCTTCTGATTTAATTTATCTCTTATAAATTAAATCCGAGAAATGATATCTATCTATTTAATTAAATCTGAGATACTATATCTCAATTTAAATTAAACAGATATATGATATCTTTATTCGAAAATCAAATGAGATATAATATCTCTATTTGTTTTAGATATTTAATTTATCCGATAAATTAAATATAAAACAAATATCATATAATATTATTATAATCTCCATTAAATAATATTATTATATTATTTTTCGAATTTAATATATATATATATATATATATATATATATATTTATCCCAGATTAAATTCAATATCCATTAAATATTAGATTAATCTAAGATTCAATGAATCTGGACGCATTTGCTCGTGTTGGTTATTCTTGTGTGCGACCCTGTAGGCCTATATGAGATTGGCAGTGGGCCAAGACTGTATCAGCCCACAAGTCGCAAGCGGCCTCTAGCAAGACATTGCGACTACCCAATTCACATGGGGATCGATGATACGATACAACCTATCATACAATCATGTCACGTCCCTTTTATCACGCGATAATTTGGTCAAGGATGAGGCATGGATAATGTCAACTTCATGTTCTTGACCACTACTTTCTCGATTCTCAAGTAATCTAAAAGGTGAAATGGAAACTCTTTTCCATCACAGTATGACCATACATTTCTTAGACTCACTCATCGAGGGGCTCAGTATTATCTCTCTACAAATGTGAGGGACAAATTCCATCTTGACCATTCACATCCCTCCGCATGAAAACCACTGATCCCGATCCCAGCCTTTATCATCACCCGGTCAAAGGTGACTTTTGACTAGGTCAAAGGTCAGTGACTCATCATGTAGGAATCCATGAGATAAGCTTATGACTTATACCATGTAGCTTTCTCATAGTGGGTTGGTCCAGCACCTTGTACTCTTACAAGTGCCCATGACTTTGATTCGTATCTCCATATCTCATCAAAGTCATACTGGTCTTATTCTATCTTCACTCCCGTGTAGATGATCAACCAGGGACATTTAGGATAATCTATAAGATTATCCAGGGATGCAGTTATCAATACGAACATGCAAACGAAAATGATAACAAAAGAGAATACTTTAAATAACTTAAATATCCAAAGTACAATGAATTGCCCCTAGGACATAATTTCCAACATTAACAAGACAAAAAGGACAATTTACAAGACAATGAAGCAAGGGCATCATTGTCTTTTCAACTAAAAAAATTAATTTCATTTTAACCATGGGGTTGCACTGAAGTTTCAGAAAGTTTTGGGAGTTGACTGGAATTAATTTGCTACAAAGGGGTTGATTGAAATTTTCTCAATTTCAATTAGCTCGCAAAGAAGCAATTTTATTTTAGTCAACTCCAAAAAATTCTTCAATTTCACTGTACCCCTTAGAACAAATTAAAATTAAGTTTGGGGTGAAAAGATAATGATGCCCAGTGGCAGAACTAGAAAAGTTTTTGGCCCGGACCAAAAAATAAACATATTAAACTATTTACTAAATAGTATCAAATAACATTGGAAATATAAATAAATAATAACCGACAATTATCAATCAAAACAAGATATAAAATGATACTAACTTTTAGTAAGAATCTTAAACAAGAATTTTACTTTCCTCTTACAACCCAATGAGTAATGAACCAACCATTGTCCTTATAGAGAAGATAAAATATTAGTTGCGGTCAAATTATTAACCAAAATAAAATACTATATAGTAAATACACTATTAAAAAAAAAAACCCCCATCATTTGTAGCGGTAAAAAATAACCGCTACTAATACTTGCATTTGTAGTGGTTTTAGACAAAACCACACCAACTTTGTAGTGGACGCAATGGCGCCAAAGCGTGAGCTTGTTTATGATGACCTTTGTAGCAGTTACCATAAAAGAAACTGCTACAAATATGGTGTCAATTTGGCACGTAATGGCGCGAAAGTTTGTGGCGGTTATTTTGTAGCGATTATAAGGAACGAACATTACAAAGTTGGCGCCAGCTTTGGTGCTTAATGGCGCAAACATTGTCGCAATGATATAAAAATAATTGCTACAAAATGCGAAACGGCATCGTTTTTGTTGTGGTTTGGGGAAAGAGACACGATAATTGCAACAAATCTTATCTATTATTGGCGGTTTTTTTTTAAAAAAAAGAAACCGCTACAAATATTCAAGCTATATATAGTTGCACGTGACTCAATCCGTTCCTTAGCTTTATATAGTTGCATGTGTGACTCAATCCGTACATCAATTATAAATAAATTATTAGATCTGCATTGTAGCTGAATGAACTATCTGCAACTCTCATCCTTGAAGCTAAGATAGTTCCTTTAGTGACAGTCCAGATTTTATTATTTGTTTGATGTGAAAACACTTGTGAAATCATCCGTACAATCCATTCTATAAAAATAGTTAGATCTGCATTATCATCGAATGAACTATCTGCAGATCTCATCATTCAAGCCGAGATAGTTCGTTCGGTCATAATCCAAATTTAACTATTTCTTTCACATGAAAACTTCGGTTCTTCTGTAGATAGTCTAGCATGCAATGGTAGATTGGGTCACAATATAGCTCCCTTTCTCTCATGAAAATATCTCTAATCAAAATGACTCAGTGAGTTTTTCATGGGAGATCGGCTTCTATATTGAATCCGAATCTTCATGGGCATGTTAGACTATCTCCAGTAAATAAATAATGTTTGTATTGGTTTCACCATAAATCGCCACAAAATTTAAAATGTGTGTCCGTTTGTAGCGGTTTTATCGCAATAACCGCTACAGAATGTCAAAGGTCAAGCATTTAGTAGCGATTATGTAACTGCTACAAATTGTCATGATGAACGAGGCAATTAGTAGCTGTTGATGCAATAGTTTATATATAATTGCTAAAAATTCACTTCTAGCTGTAGTGGTTTTCATATATAACTGCTACAAAATGACGCGTTTTTTAAACAGTGCCTTCCTTAATTTCAAACCACCCAAGACCCAAGGTTTGAGGCGTCACCTTTAAACTTTGTTATTCTCTCTTAGTTTTTACTTAAAATCTAGGAGTGATAGTTTCTAAAGGAAATGGAGAAAAAGACGAAAAGGTTGGACGTGGTAGAGTGCCTATAAAAGGCAGTAGTAGTAAAGTGGGCCTAGTACGGGCGTAGGGGTCAAAATATCCCTCTGCTACCTCACATGGGGATCGACTTAGATCAGCTCTTCGTCGATGAGTCAATCCCAATGCTGAAGATCGTAGGGGGAGCACATGGTGTAGCTCTGTCCTTCGATGACCTCGATGATGTCGAAAATGAGGAGGTCGAGATTGAGTTTACCATGCCCATTGGTGAGGCGGAGTGCTTTGTTGATTGAGAGATTGAGCAGGACAAAGAGAACCCCCGACCGTCGTCTTCGCGTTCCATTGGATTTGAGGCAGATGTTGTAACATCCCAATTTTCTAAAGCGGTTTTGAAATAATTGATCAGAGTAGAGCATCAGAATAATTTTAAAAGAGCGAGTATGTGATAAACATTTACTGATGTAGTATCTGGCTGCTTACACAGCAGTACCGTAATTTGAATATAGTTCAATAAAATAAAGTCAAAATAAAAATCTCTCAGTCTGCGTCCTCACGCTGGCTCCTTATCCTTGTCCTTGGCCTTGGTTCCTCTGGATCTTGAGGCTATAGCAGGAGCTGAGGTTCAATGACCATTGAACCTCAGGTAACGGTTAACCTCATGCTTATATATGACAGTATATGTATGACAGATATTCATGGCGTTTCAGCAATAATCAATATATAAGCACACAGCAGATGTATTCCAACAGTACATAAGCACACAGCAGATGTATCCCAACAGTATATAAGCACATAGCAGAAGTATCTCATAAGCACATAGCAGATGTAAAGTTATCTATCACATAGCGAATGCACCTTCGTCGGGGATTGCGGTACGTATGTCGGTCGGTATGATCACGTATATCCTATAATAGTAATTTCGCATTTATTAATTCACAAATAATATTCTAGAAGATATCCTAGTCACTAATGACCTTTTTACCCTCGGTAGGATTATTTCTCAACTTATCATCCTTAATTCTTCAAAAACGCTGGTCCAAAATTTTGGACAGATTTTTGTCTAACTTTGAAAAATCATAACTAATTCTAGAAAAATCGAAACGAGGATCCATAAAATTCCTCAGAATCCGTAGTGAAGAACCGGCTGAACCCAAGAGGGGGGTGAATTGGGTGAAGATAAAAAACTTGAAACTTGAAAATCTTTTTGTGTCTTCTAAATCAACAGTTAGATATTCAAATAAACATATACTGGAAATATAAGAGATATGGGAAGAGAATATACAAACTGTGATTTATACTGGTTCGGCCCAATCCACGATGACCTACGTCCAGTCCCCAAGTTCCTCCTGAGATTTCAATCCACTATCTCCCTCAAGCTTTAATCGGGTACTTGAGAACCACTACAATCCCGCAAGTTTCCCTTTACACACTGTAAGGATACAATTACACACTCTGTAAACGAAGGATGGTCCTGTCACTCTCAGACTCCACTCCCCCTTACAAGTTGTAATTGATACACCCTCTCTTAAGGTTCCTCAACCTTAAGATTCAACTGATAATGAAGTAAATGTTTATGAACTCCTCACGAGTAGATACAATATTAAACACTGAAGTACATAATCAATCATCTCACTCTCTACTGAAAACTATATAACCATTGTGAAAACAGAGAGTATGAGTTGAGCGTTGGATTCATAATGTTGGCATTTGACAGTGTAAGCTCTTGTCTCCTTCCATTTTGAATCCTTCTCCTTATATAAGCATGTACGTTGGAAACCGCTGGAGAAATATTTTTTGACCGTTGTGAATAGTAACCTTGGTTTGAATATTTCATCCGTTGAAGCTTGCGACCGTTTGTGCATTCGTTCGTTGGAGAGAGTTGACCATTTGAGTATATTTCCGTTATGATTTACAGTCCGTTGGAGCATTAATAGTGTATTCGTATATGACCGTTGGAAAATATTACCGTTGGAATATTACCGTTGGGATATTCAAGTCATAGCATTTGAAGCTGATGAACAAATTGAGCATTTTAATTCATTGAGGAACATTATTGTTGAGTATTCAACTTTGTTTCTTCAAGTCCTTGTTGAATTTGATCCTCTCTGCCATTTCGGAATATATGCAGCAAACTTCATCTTTATGCCTCTGACAGATTTTGGCTTTCATCAAGTTTGATGTTAATTCTCCATATAATCATCTAAAACTCATTAGCAAATAGGTTAAAAGCATTTTGGAATAGTAATGAGTTAAGATATGAGGTAATGAAATCACACCGAATGATTTTGAATTTACGAGGACGGTGATTTTGAAAACAGAGAAGTTTAACTTTCAGTTAAAGAGTTGATGACTTGAGGTAGTGACTCGAGGTATTTACTTGATATGTGAAAGTCGATGACTTTCTCTTTTGAAATACATAAGTTTAATGTTTTAACTTGAAATCTGAAAGTCATGCCTTGAGTTAATGACTTGAGTCATTAACTTGATTTCAAGAGTTAAAGTCGATGGCTTTGAAAAGATGCAAGTTGAACTCTTAACTTGAGGTGTAAAAGTAGTTGCCTTGTGTTGATGACTTGAGTCATCAACTTGATATGCAAGAGTCAAAAGTTGATCATTTCAAAAATTGGAGAATTGAAGGCTTAACTTGATATGAAAAGTGAGTGACTTGAGTTAATGACTTGAGTCATTAACTTGATATGTATCAAGTTAAACTCGATGTTTTCACCAAATGAACACTCGACTTGAGTCAATAAGTGAAAAACTTGAGTTAGTGACTTGAGTCACTAACTTGATATATATCAAGTTAAACCCGATGCTACACAAAAGAGTCACTGACTTGATATATATCAAGTTAAACCTTGAGTCAGTGACTTGAGTCACTGACTTGATATATATCAAGTTAAACCCGATACTACACAAAAAGCCACTGACTTGATATATATCAAGTTAAACCTTGAGTCAGTGACTTGATATATATCAAGTTAAACCCGATGCTATAAAAAACGTGGCCAATGAAACCTTAACTTGAAGTTAAAAAGTGACTTGACTTGAGTTACCAACTTGAGTCAATGACTTGATATTTCAAAAGTTAAACTCCTGTGAAAAACGCAAATTAACTTGATATAAAGTTAACGACTTGAGTCATTAACTTGATATCAAGAATTAAAAAAATTGGTACAAAACTTAACATCAAATAGATAACTCAAGGCATAAAAACATTGATTGGAGTTAACCAAGTTTCTTTAAAAATATTTTCATCGTTTAACTTGAAGCATCCATGGATTTAACTCGAACATATAAATTTCAACTTATCAACTCTTCAACTTGAGACATATAAGATTAAAAACATTTTCCTTTTAAATAATAACACTACGTGACTCAAGTATCCAAAGATTAACTTGAAGCATATCAATTTTAACTTGAGGCAAATATATCTCAAAATTATTGACTCTACGTCAAACACATTTTAACAGAGGCTCATGAAATGAAAACAATTTTCATTTAGATATTAACATCTCATGACTCCAGGCATGCGACTTTAACTCGAGGCATCCAAGGGCAATCTTTCAACCATTGTAGATTCAAGTTAGCTATATAAAACATGATTTAACCTTGAATCTATTAATTTAATTACATTATAATTGTTATCATCAAAACATCAAAAATATAGAATTAACACTTAGGATGTCTATTTTTAAGTAAAAATAATCACTTTTGCCCAGATCACCTGAGTCATTCCCAGTTTTAACGTGTTAAGCCTCAGCCCAGAATTTCTCCAGAAATTCGCAATCAAACTTCAAGAATTTTTATCTCACTATACAGAGCTCATTTTAACATGTTCTTGGCATATTTGAAAAGCCCTATATGTCTAATTTAACCATGAATTTTCTCAGAAGTTTTCAACCACGTTTTCAACATAAAATATGGGCATTTTTATCACTGATTCAGAAATTACTTAACTGATGAAATTTCGCTAGAACTTCGTTACTTTGATGTTTCTTTTCCAAAAATTTTGCTCTATAACCTTCTTCATCAGTTTTTTGAAATAAATCTAATTTTGACCATAAAAACATGTAAATAAAATTATTCTAGAATATTTAAGATCTAAACTACTTCTATCTAAGAATTTAAGAACTAAAAACTTGAAGAACTCAAAGCTAGAGCTAGAGAACTTACTAAGCACCTTGCTACTTCTTCAAGAAGCTCTTCACACTCTTCCTTACTCTCTCAAGTATGGTTAATACCTTTGTGAATTGGTGAAGAATTATGAAGACACCAACCCCCTATTTATAGTAAAAGTCCATGGCACTATTCACATCCCCTCATCTTGCAGTCTAGCCTTTGGATTTAGGTTAAAATCAAGCTCCAATCCTAATCCTTCAAGCCCTCAAAACCGTCCCCTTCTCTCTCTCCCTCATCCTCTTCCATTTTCATTAATAACCCTATCCCAAGTACATCATCCTCTTCCCAAAGTGGTTTCTAATTATCCCATGTTTAAAAGTTCTTGGCTTTCTCTTCAAGCTAAAATTTCCTACCTCTTCCATTCTTTGTTTTCCACTAGATAAAAATATATTTGGGGATCTTAATGAAGTTTTATTCAAATTTTCTCATTGGTTTTGAAGTCTTGAAATTCTTGGCTTCATTTAGAGACCTCAAACACACATTTTCTCATTTGGAACAAACTTCAAAAGTTGAGGAAATGACTTTGGTTATAACCAATCTCAAGCTTAAATTATGCTTGTCAATAATCACTTCTTATATTTGATTTATGATTAATGGATCTCAAGATACAATTTATTCTATATAGATTTCCCTTTGCTTAAGTCTTGAATTAATCCCATTGATTTATCTAATTGTTTTATGTTTAATTTTCTTATTGGTTAATACCTTGACTTTTCTCTCTCTCTTCATACTACACACACACATGCACAACTCTTCATCTTTCTCTTTCATTATCCTCTTCCAATATTTTTGAGAGGCTTTATGACAAGGGACTCTTATCCTCTTCCATTAGCCTTCAAAGTCTTCATTGTATTAATGTTGGTTCATGACTCATTTTTGCATGTGGGTGTTTAATTTTTGAACACATTCATTTCTTCCCTCCTAAGCTACAAAAACCGCCCCCCCCCAAAATATATGCTCTTCATTTTTTGTTTTGTTGCTCTTACAAATCTCATGTGGAAGATTATCATTGGTTGTTCTCTTAGTCACAAGGATTAAGCTTTATTAGAATTGATTAGAGCCATTAGATTAGCTTTGTGAGGTTAAATCTTGGCCCTTAGATCATAGTTGCATTTGTTGACTTTTCAAAGCTTGATTAAAATTTAATTATCATCATAATCAAAAGCTTAATTGTCCCTTGATTATTGTTTTATTGGCTCTTAGAGTAATTTATGATCATTGGTAATCTATTTTAGACTAATCTTAACCCCTTATTGGACTTTGACTTTTAATTAGCTTAATACACCTCTAATTGATGATTACTTAATATTAATTGTAAATAATCATCCATATATTCTATTAGTGTAAATTTAATTGCTCATTAATTGTTAGTAATTACCCCTTAATTGTTCCAAGTGTTGTGATAATTCTTTATGGCCTTTTATGAATATGAACTTGGTATTAATTATAGGTTATAATTTGGTCTCTTAAACAATTATAAAAATTGGTGTTTAAGACCCTTTGATTAATTATGAAAATTAATACAATTATTCTAATTATTGTAGATTTAATTGTTCCTTGGTTGTTGGTAATTTCTCCTAATTGGTATAAGCATTTTCAAGCCATTTAATTGTCTTTTATGATTAAATTAGGATTATACTCAGTTTTAGAGACTTTAGGGTATTTTATAACATTTTATGGCTCTTTATGATTAAATATTAACTATGTTGTATTTATGATAATTTTATGGTGTTTTATGATCCATAATGTAATTTATAAAATTGGGTTTTGCCCTATTTAAATTCTAGAGAAAATTTGCCCAAGAAATAAAATAAACTATAAAATTGGAGACAACATATTCTCCTATTTTTAATAGGTATTATTTGCCAAAATATAATATTTTTAATGAATATGAATTTTAGGGATTACCGATGTCGACGGTAAAAGTAATTATTTTTGTGACAAAATTTAAATTTAAATTCTTTACGGTTAATTAAATTATATTTAAGCGTAACACAAACATGTTTTTATAATTGTGCAGATATACAGAGGAACATTAGTAGGAGGATGCTAGATGTTGCCAAGGCTAATCAATTGGAGGGGCCTCGCATAGTAGTCTCCTGGAATGAGGACACTGACCAGCCAATCAGTAACAGAATTTACCTGTTCAACCGATTATTGATGAAATTAGGCAAGAATTGGGCGTGGTTCCCTCTCGACTTCAAGGATTTAAGCATGTTCTGAAGGGGAACAAGGACAAAGCATTTGTGAACATTGTGCAAGTAAGTTATGTTGTTTCATTAAATTTTACTTATAAATAGTTATAATTTGTGGTTTATTTATTACATAATTAATTATTAATTAATAATTAAATTATGATATAGGCTAAGTTTCAAGTGTGAGTCAATGCGAAGAGGTACGCATTGCTGAAGATAGGGGATGGCTAGAAGAGCCGAAGGGCTCATCTCTACACCAAGAGGAATGGAGATGCGACGATTCCTTTGCAGCAGCTAATCAAGAACGTCCCAGACGGCGTCGACCCAAATGACTGAGCGGGTTTTGTACAATACAGGAAAAGTCCAGAGGGACAGGTATGTTTTTAAAATAATCATAGTTTAAATTTAGTTTAATAATAATTAATTTCACTTAACATTTTGTTTGCTTCTTCTTGCAGGCTTTATCCTAGAGGAACACTAGAAGCCGAGCACAACAGAGGATCCATCACATGGTAGGATCCAAGACGTTTGCTATGATCTACAGTAAGTTGGTATGGAAAAAGTTAAATTAATTTTAGGTTTAACTGATTGATTGTTGTATTTTTGAAATAACAAAGTTTATATTCTTTTAATTCTTTCAGCGAACGAAGGCTCGGGAGGAGAACCATCAGACAGACTATGGGAAGCTGTTCACATACACCGATAGATTGAATTAAATTGTTTGATTAATATTTTATGAAATGTGTGCGCCAGGGGCGGATTGACTAGAGCCAGGAAGAGATGTGAGCGTCGCAGCCTTAAGAGTCATAGGGGTCTGTGGATCCTACGACCCCATTGAAAGTTGTCGTGGGCCTAATTGAGCATCTTGGACGTGTTAGGGGTATGCGGCTAAGCGCCAAGCCTAGCATGGTCAATGGCAAGACCTCCGCCTCTAAGGTTGGAAGGCCGCCACCAGAGGCAGTTCAGGTGATGATTGTCGATTAGGTTGTTGTGCAGGTTGCTGAGTAGGTTGACGCCAGGACTCAGGAGATTACTAGGCACATGCAGGACAAGGCTGGCCATTGGTACGCTAATCAGAGGCAGAGCTGGGACGCTGTTACCGGTTCCTTGACAAAGTTGTTGCCCCACAGGCAGTTTCCATCTCCCCCGCCTCCCCTTACGTTCAACTACAAGGCTCCTCGTCCGACTCCTACTACTGTTGCTGCCAGTGACAAGGGAGTTGTTACCGTTGCTCATGCACATGCTGATCTTGCCCTCCTCAGACAGCCCCCACTGAGACAGCCCCTTGTGACTAAACCTAATCATCAGGCTCCTGATAGTTAGTTTTTATTTTCACACACACTTTTGTACTTAAAATGTTTGTTATCTTTTTATTTTATTTGGTTTTTTTAACAATTTTATACACATTTTTGTACTTAAAATATTTGTTATCTTATTATTTTATTTGGTTTTTTAACATTTTTATTTCTTTAAATTATTTGTTATCTTGTATTTTAGTTGGTTTTTGATATTGTAATACTATTTTAATACTTATATTCATTTGTATTAGTTTATTAATATTACTTATAATATATAACAATTGTTATTGAAAAATGTATTTAGTGAAATAAATTTATTATAGTTAAATAAAATAGATATTGTAAAATAAATAATGGAATTAATATTTAGTGAATAAACATATATTTTTTAAAATTTAAAATAGCCAAACTTAATATTTGTAGCAATTAACAAAAATAAACTACTGCTAACATAAGACATTTGAAACGCAACACCAACGGTTAAACCTTTGTATCAGTTTTGTGGATATAAACTGGTACAAATTTAAATTTCAAACTGAATAAAAGACTGCCAAAGTTTTGTAGCGGTTAATACATAACCCCTATACATGTCCAATAGCTTACATTGTGTAGCAATTAGTGTAGTGGTTAATAAACCGCGACTAAGCTCTAGCGGGATTTTATTTAGTTTAAAATTTATATTTGTTGCGGTTGGTGTAGCGGTTTTTGAACCGCTACTAGTAGTATTTTATATTTGTAGCGGTTAGTATAGTGGTTTGTAAACTGCTACAAATTATCCAATGTTGCATTTAAGGATGTCAAGTGATGTGAAGATAATTAAACATTCTTTCTTACTTTATATTCTATCCTAGCTTTGTTTACTAGGTAAGTCATGGGTCAAGTTGCCTAGCAATTCTCCCATATATTTAGCGGGATTAAAAAATTTCTTAGATTTTGCCTTCTCTCAAGCTAGCGTTAATGGCAAGATCATATATCCGTGTTGTCAATGTAAGTTTAAGAAGTGACAAACATAAGAAGGTGCTATGGAACATCTACTTCTAAAGCCTTTCCCGAAAGAATATACCTTCTGGGGAGTTCATGGTGAGAAACGTGGTATGAGATATGAGGATCATCATCATCGAAGCTCACAAGTAGGAAATCAAGTAGATCAAGATGATCTGATTAATGAAGCTGTTCACGATGCTTTTGGTTTTCAAGACAAAAACTTCATAGTAGAAGTTTAGGGTGCAGAACCTATTTTCTTCATGAATGATGCAACTCAAGAATTTTTCAGCCTCATGGATGAGAGTGATCATCCTTTGTATCAAGGTTGTCGGAAATACTCTAAATTATCTTTCTTGATCAAATTGTACTATATCAAGTGCTTGTATGGGACCACTGATAAGGCGATGTCAATGTTGCTGGAATTATTAAGAGATGCCTTCCAGATGCAGACATTCCCACAACTTTTTACGAGGCCAAGAAGATAATTAACAGATTAGGCTTGAACTTTGAAAAAATCAATGCATGCCCCAACGACTGTATGCTTTATTGGGGAGAGGACGCTCATAGGGAGACTTGTAAGAAGTGTTACACTTTGAGGTTCAGGATAGTTTGGAAGGGGGGAAAAGCAAAAGAAGAAACCCACAAAGATTCTCAGGCACTTTCCTTTGAAACTACACTTACAAAGATTGTTTATGTTGTTTGAGACATATGAGCATATAAGGTGGCATAAAGCTGAAAAGAACGAAGATGGTAAACTCAGACATCCACGAGATGCTGAAGCGTGGAAAGAGTTCGACTTAGACATTCCAGATTTTGCGGTAGACCCTAGAAATGTTCATCTTGCTTTGGCAACTGATGGGTTTAATCTGTTTGGGAATCTTAGCACAAGCTATAGTATATGGCCAGTTGTGTTGATACCCTACAACTTGCCCCCTTGGATGTGTATGAAACAAAGCTCCTTCATTATGTCCATGATCCTTCAAGGTAAAAAGGCACTAGGAAATGACATCAAGGTGTATCTCTAACTACTTATCGTAGAGTTGGTGGAGTTGTGAAATGTAGGCGTCGAAATGTATGACGAGCACGAGAAGACGCTGTTCAACTTGTGTGCAACCTTGATGTGGACGATAAGTGACTTTCCTGGCTAAGGGACATTATTCAGGTGGAATGTGTATACTGGCCTTGCGTGTCCTGCTTACAATTTTGATTCTGACTCAGTGTACCTTCCCCATAGTCATAAGTAGTGTTGCATGGGTCATCAAAGGTTTCTCGATGGTACGTATAGGGTTAGGTTGCAATGCAATTGTTTCAATGGACAATAGGAAAAAAGAGGACCTTATTAGAATTTATCCGAAGCAGAAATCATAGAGCAGCTTCAGGATGTTGAATTTGAGTATAGAAAAAAGACAATCTAGCAAAGGCCAGGTTGAAGACTGCCAAGGCTTTTGGTTCTGCGCCCTAAGAATGGCGGAAGATCAGCATCTTCTTCACTCTTTCGTATTGGCAAGATAATTTTCTCTGACAGGTTTGGATGTCATGCACATTGAAAAGAATGTGTGCGACAATGTGTTGTGCATGATTCTAAATGAACCTGGCAAGTCAAAAGATCATTTTCAAGCGAAGAAAGATTTACGGGAGATGGTAGTTCATGCAGACGTGTGACCGGATGAGCATGACAGATTTCAACTGGCAAAATTCACCCTGCCAAAACCGAATAAGGAAATCGTCCTCTCGACATTGAAGAAAATAAAAGTTCATGACGGGTATTCAAGCAATATTTCATGATGTGTTGACGTGGAGGCTCAAAAGGTTGCTGGGCTAAAGAGTCACGACTGACATGTGCTTATACAACAGTTACTTCCGCTGGCCATCAAAGATACTGATGAATACTACTTATGCCATGTTTCCCTATCATGTGTGATTGTTTTTGTATGATGAATATGAACTTAAATGTATTTAATTTGAGCAAGTATGTCGTAATTCACACATATAGAGAAATGTAGGATAAATTTAATAAATTATAGTAATTGCATAAGCATCCAACACATGCGCATAAGAAAAGAACAAGTTTGTGGTTTAATGCGAAACGCACATAGCATAGACAATACTATGCTATAGCATTGGGTCAGCCATAACAAGCCGCAATACAATGCAACTTTAATGCTATAGCAGCATAAGTAAAGTAATGCTATATGCCATATGTTTTGATTTTTACTTGATGTTGTTTCAAGAAATTAAGCACAAGATTATTAGACGGTCGTTTAACTAGTGGTTGGATTGCTGACGTATTGAATTAGAGGATGCGGAAGATCGAAGTTAAGATTTTGAGAATCCCACAATATCAGCAAAATCAATCAATCGAATTTGGAAAGTTGGACCAGTTGGACCTGACAGATTTAGAAAGGCCCAACTCACTGAACGTAAGCCACAAGGAAACCTAACTATAAAAAGGAAAAGAAGACCAACCCTAAAGATCATTGAAGTCGTGGAGGAGCCAACAAAATTCCTATTTGGCTATACTTCATAGAAGTGAGAGAGAATTCACCAAGCACGAGAGCTTAGAAGAAAGTTAGAATCTTTCCCTATAGAGAGACGGAGACTAGAAGATGTGGAGACGTCACGTGACAGACATCTCCTACGCCATCGACCCCTTCGGCGAACTTTCAGTTTTCCTTTGTTGATTTTTAGGTTATCTTTTTCCATGGGCTATTATGCTATGATCTGTTTTGTGATTCCCTCATCAGTCATGAACTAAATTTCTTATGGCTAAGCGAGGATGAATTCTTGAGTGTAGAATGAACCCAGTTTGCCAGTTCTTAATTAAATAAATTCAGTTTTTTTTATTAATATTTTAATCTCTTATTGGTTAGTGGAAGCTAAGGGCTAGATCAGTGGCCTCAGCTTACAAAGAGCACTCAGTTTTTCACTTCAAGACAAACTTGAGTTTCAGATTAAAAACTCGAGTTTTGCATCATACAAAGACTTTACAATGTTTTCAAATGAAGACATTCAAAACTCGAGTCTTGACTTAAAAACTTGAGTTTTGGCCTTACATAGAGTCTTCAACATTTTGAACAGATGCAAGCTCAGTTACGACTGAAAACTCCAAGATTTCACTTTGGCACAAGTTTTCTAAGTTTTCTCTAAGTTATGAGAAAAATCGAGTTTTGGTTTCAAAACTTGAGTTTTGACTTGGTAGAGAGTTTTTCATATTTTCATCAGTTTTGAAAACTCGAGTTTACACAGAAAACTCAAGTTTTGACTTGGTTCAGATTTCTCAATATTTTTATTTTTAAATGAAAACTCAAGTTTTGTTTTGGAAACTCAAGTTTTGATCAAGCCGAGAGCTTAAAAAATTTTCAACATTTTGAAAACTCAAGTTTTCTCTTAAAACTCGAGTTTAGTCTTGGCTCAGTTTTATCAATGTTTTCATACTAAAATGAAAACTCGAGTTTCACTTTGAAAACTTGAGTTTTGGCCAAACAGAGAGCCTGGAACCTTTTCAATGTTTTGAAAACACAAGTTTTGGATGAAAACTCAATTTTTGATGTTTTGGACTTAAACACATGATCTTTCATTAAAAGTCCAAAACTTGAGTTTTGGTTTTGGAAACTCGAGTTTTGAGTTTATTTCAACAATGTCTTTCAAAGCTCAAATTGCGACTTTCCTCTCTGGATGGAGGAAACTCGAGTCTTATTATTGAAACTCAAGTTTTGTTTAAGTGCGTAGTTGAAAACTCGAGTTTTGGAGAACAAACTTGAGTTTCTGTCGCAGAGTTTGAAAATCAAATTTGATGAATTTGTAAAATCTTCTTGTTTGATCTTGATACTTCCAATTATCATTCTCCTATATTCCTAGCTATGTTTAACCACTTTGTTAGTGAGTTTCAGATGAAGTAGAGAATGCTTATTGAAGATTTAAAGCAAAAGCAAAAGGTGACGTCAGCACATTAAATGCATAACCTAGAAAGTTACATTCTTTTAGGTAATCCATCTGCACACGTTTAAGAAAGAATTAAAGAATGATTTCTACATCCAGCAACTATCATTCCAACGGATTAATCTTGAGGAAGTCAACTCTGAACTTCTGGACAACTGGATTAAGTGAAGAATAGAGAGAGAAGAAGACTAAACCACTCCCCAATCCTTGCTGAACGCCTCCAACAGTTCTATTAGGGAAATCAACGGTCATTTAATGCACTCTTATTATAAATAGAGTTGCATTCAAGTTTTCTCAACAACTACAACTACTGAAAACAAATTGCCACTAGTGGAAAAAAGGCTTTTAAGACCGGACCCGCGAGCGGTCTTGTATCAACCGGTATTAAAAGTCGACATTTAAGACCGGACTACGACCGGTCTTAAAGAATCTATTTTAAACCGGACATTTAAACATGCGGTCTTAAAATTCGTACTAAACAATCCATGGACTCGTTTTCTGTTCGGTCCTAAAACTCAACTTTTAAGACCAGCTAAAACTTGGCCGCTCTTAAAAGATATGACTTTTAAGACTGGACAAAAATAAATACGGTCTTAAACTTAGCGACTTCTAAGACCGACTAATTATACGTGGTCTTAAACATAGTGACTTTTAAATACGTTCGGTCTTAAAATATCAACTTTTAAGAGCGACTAAAACTTGGCCGCTATTAAAAGATATGACTTATAAGACCGGACATATAAATACATCCGGTCTTAAAATCTCAACTTTTAAGACCGGAAAATTTATTTGCGGTCTAAATTTTCCTGAATTTTTCCTTGTTCTGTTCTTCCTGATTATATTACACACAAATCACCTACCCAATCCAGCCCATAAAAGTCAATACTTTTAAGCTACAAGCTATGAACAATTATTTGAATAAATTGAATAAAAATGATACAAATATTTATTCACCATGAGTTATTTGGCCTTAATGATTATACTATGTCTACAACACCTAAATTAATTCATACAATAAGATAACTTACTTACAAATACAATAAGTTACAAATATACATGCGCCCAAAATAATATTCACCATGCCTTCATCTGATTCAGTTCAACAATGCAGCTCCCTCCAGTTCAACATGCCCCTTTGGATTGGATCTTGCCACAAAAATAAAACAAGGAACAAACTTCGTAGTCAAAGACATGATAAACATAACAAAGAAGGAATAAATGTTATAATTAAAGACTTAAAGTAGTTTTCAAAGAAAGCTACATATATATGAATATTACCTTATGAATTGACTCTTTTATAAAGTGATATCTTCCTATATCCCTTCTTGATGATCACTTCTTATGCCGGGTTCATTATCCACTTCATCTTCTTCGTTCATGTCCGGTAGACCCCTTGAAAAAGGAGTACTCTCAGGAATACCATAATAAAAATTCATTTCCTCATCAATATCAATGACCCTCTTTCCTTGGAGAGCTACAGACTACATTTTATTTTCTTGATCAGTGATATAGAACACTTGTTTCGCCTGGTCTGCCATAATAAAAGGTTCATCTCCAAAACTTCTACCTTTGACATCAACTAATGTAAATCCTAGCCAATTGATCCGAACACCATTATTGACATTAACCCACTTGCATTTGAAAATGGGAAATCTAATTTTGACATAGTCCACCTCCCATATCTCTTCAATAATCCCATAATATGGCATGACTGCCAATAAAGGGCTCTTGTCTTTCGAACTGGAGAAGTGCATATATTCAGCCTCTAACATAACACCACTGTTCTGGACTGTGCTCCTATCATCTAGGGACTTCGTGTAAAATGTATAACCATTGATCACATACAAATTTCAACTTATGACATCAACCTCAGGACCACGTGTTAACCATTTGAGGATATCAGAAACACATTCCTCTCCCTCGACCTTTCGTTTGAACCAGTGTGCAAAAGTTCTGTTATGCTCCCTAATCAACCTTTGTTCAGTCATTCGAGGGTTTTCTTTCCTCACAGCTTTTTTATGTGCAGCTATGCTGGCTTGAACTTCATCAACATTATTCAAGATGTATAAGTGGACTTGTGACGATTTATTAGGATCCACAGTCTTTACTAAACCCCCTCGCCTACCCCCCTCAGCATGCTGACGTTTTAGAAGCCCAATATGTCTTACTTTGGCCAAATAATTTTGACAAAATTCCATGGCTTCTTCAGAAACATATTTCTGAACAATCGAAGCTTCTGGACGGTATGCATTCTTCACGTACCCTTTAAGGAATTTCATAGATCTTTCAATTGGGTACATCCACCGTAAATGGATAGGGCCGCACAACTTTATCTCCGTCACTAGATGAACAATTAGATGAACTATGATGTCAAAAATGTAGGAACAAAAAGCTTCTCAAGGTGGCACAAGATAAGATATCCTTCATTCTCCAATTCATCTAACTTTTTGATGTCAAAAACTTTACCACAAACTGCATTGAAGAAGATACAAAGTCTAGTCAAAACGACCCAAAGATCATATTTGGCGATGCCTCGAATAGCTATTAGGAGTAGCTGTTCAATCAAGACATGACAATCATGAGATTTTTGGCCTACTAATTTCAAGTCCTTCATCGATACAAGCCGTTTAAAATTTGAAGAATACCCCGATGGAACTTTTGTGCCATGTAAACACTCACAAAAACTTCGTTTCTCATCCTTAGACAAAGTATGAGAAGCCGAGGGACAATAAGTTCTCTTCCCATATGGCCTTGGATGTAACTCTTCACGTATTCCCATTGCTTGCAAATCCAATCTTGCCTTCACACCATCCTTGGAACTGCCTTGTATGTTGAGAAGCGTGCCAACAATACTATCACATACGTTTTTCTCCACATGCATGACATTGATACAGTGTCTCATATCAAGATTGCGCCAATAGGGAAGATCGAAGAATACAGATCTCTTTTTCCATATATTTGTATCTTTTCTACTCTTGGTTGTCTTGCCGAAGATGACATTGATATTTTTTACCTTCTCATAAACTTGCTCCCCAGTCAATGGCACCGGAGCATCTTCATATTCTTGGCCACCAAAGAAGGCTTTCTTTAATCGATGATATGGGTGGCCCCGTCTAAGAAATCTCCTATGTCCAAGATAAACCGTCTTTCTTCCATGTTGGAGTTGATGGTAGCATGTGCCTTCTTCACAAATCGGACATGTTTTATGGCCCTTTACGCTATACCCTGACAAGTTACCATATGCTGGGAAGTCGTTTATAGTACAGAATATCATGGCTCGCAATTTGAAGACCTCCTTCTTGAAAGAGTCAAAAATATCAACACCTTCTTCCCATAACTCCTTCAAGTCTTCGATCAAGGGTTGAAGGTAAACATCAATGTCATTTCCGGGTTGTTTTGGTCCTGAAATCAACATAGACAGCATGATGTACTTTCGTTTCATGCATAACATAGGAGATAAGTGGTAAATAATCAGGAGTACAGGCCATGAACTATGTACGCTGCTAAGGCTTCCATATGGATTCATGCTATCTGTGGTAAGGGCAAGCCTAAGGTTCCTAGGTTCTTCGCCGTAGTTGGGAAATAATTGATCGATTTTCTTCCATTGAGAAGAATCGGCTGGATGACGAAGCTTTCCATCATAAATCCTCTCATCTGCATGCCACCACAAATTTTTTGCATCATTTTCATTCGCAAACAACCGCTTGAACCTTGGTATGATTGGAAGATACCACAACACTTTTGCAGGCCCCTTATTTGACTTGTACCTTGGGGTTTCACATATCGGACAATTCTGCTTCTCTTCAAACTCTTTTCTATACAATACGCAGTCATTCGGGCATGCATGGATCTTTTTGTACTCCATCCCCAGTGGACAAAGTATTTTCTTAGCATCATAGTATCGATGCGGCAACACATTATCATCCGGAAGCATGTCCTTAAAAGCCTCAAGCATTTCAGAAAAACTCTTGTCGCTCCATCCATGATGTGCCTTCAAGCTTACCAATTTCAATACAACGTTCAACAATTGGTATCTTTGACACCCAGGGTATAGCGGGGTCTCCACATCACTGCACATATTACCATATGCATGTGATTGTTGAAAGGCCTCTTCTCCTACATCACGAATAATGTTCTCTATGCGATCATCCATATTCGTGTCATTATCATCAAAGGCCACTTCCCCATGTTGAGACCTACTTGGTATTTTTTCACCATGCCATACCCATACTGTATAAGTCTTACAAAATCCATGACAAATTAAATGTGTGCGTATAACTTCAGGATTTAGTCGCCTATCATTCAAACATTTTACACAAGGGTAATAAAACTTCCCACTATCATCACTTCCATTTTGTTTAGCAAATTCAATAAAGTCTCTCACCCCATTATGATATTCAACGCTCGTCCGTAAAACATTTATCCAACAACGATCCATAGTAGAATTCCTATGGACGGAAAGATTTAGCATACGTAAAATAAGGCACAAGTAAATGCATAACGAAGAATCACTTTTGGTTGTCTTGCATATCACAATGAATCCAAAATAAAATATCACGAAGCAAAATAAATGCATGACAAGGAAATTAAATGCTTCGCATGAAGGTCATGAGGACTCACCTGTAGCTCAAATGCGAAATAAGAGTCCCTAATCTCCCGCCAAGAACGTTGATGTTGGAGACAGCAAGAGTACCCTAAAAACATTTGTTGGTCAGTTGGGTAGGTCTCAAGTGCAAATATAATCTTCAAAATAGAATATTCATTAAAAATAGAGAAACCCACAATAGCATTTCATCGTTTTCGTTCAACCCATGAAAAACCCAGAACGATAAGTAGGAAAACCATGAAGTTATATAATCGAAACAGCTCTTACAGCTTGGTCTATATACGTTTAGCTGAGGAACCAGAAAGTGATTGTTGAGAGAGCAACGCGAAGCACCGACGGAGCAACACACAAATACAGGAGATAGAACCTCCTCAGTAATCACTTTCAGCGCGACAAGAGAAATTCAGAGAGGGAAATTTAATTTTCCGCGCGACAGAGACATGTTTTTGTATTTGGAATTTTTTAAGACTGATTAATTATAAAGCATCCGGTCCTAAATATTTTTAATAAATTTTTAAGTATTACTTTTATGACCGAATTATTATCTAGTCCAGTCCTAAATATTTAAGATCACAGTTTTATAATATTCCGGACCTAATAAGTTTTTATTATTCATTCGTAGATTTTATTAAGACTGGTTATTTATTAGTAGACGGTCCTAAATATATAACTTTATCTGAAAACTAAGAAAATAAATTCCCAATTATTTTTTTCAAGAAAAAAGTATTGGTTTTGGCGAGCGCATATTCTTAATCAATGCTATTAATAATTACTTGAACAAAAAATTAAAAAGAGACAAGCTTATAGTTCTTAATTAATGCTATTCTTAATTAATGCTATTATTAATTACTTGAAAAAAATTAAAAAGAGACAAGCTTATGGTTCTTAATTAATGCTATTATTAATTACTTGAATATTGTCGTACACATTGCAATAAAAAAAGTTATCAAAGCTTATTATCCTTCAAAGCCCAGGCAATATCGGCTTGAGCAGCATTAATTTCCCGCCGGATATCAGCAAGTTCCCGTCTTATTAGCTTATGGCTCTTAATTAATGCTATTATTAATTACTTGAATATTGCCATACACATTGCAATAAAAAAAATTATCAAAGCTTATTATCCTTCAAAGCCCAGGCAATATCGGCTTGAGCAGCATTAATTTCCCGCCGGATATCAGCAAGTTCCCGCCTTATTCGTATCAGGTCGTTAGAGGAAAGAGGATGAGGGTCAGCGGTCGGCGCGCTGGGGCCAACTGGTTGGAGAGGTGGAGCAGGAACCTCTTCATGGTCGGAAGGCTGGAGGGGGGTGTGGCAATGTCTTCATCATCGGAAATAACAATGGGTCCAATGACCCGAGACTCTTCTGTTTGAATTGAACGCACTCTCGATGGAGGAGGCGCACCGTATAACGATCGACGGAAGGCACGAGCATCATGAGTAAGAGCGCCCCTACAAGCGGTTATCTTGTATCTAACCATGGTTTGAGCAGTACGTTGGCGCAAAGAGGTATGAGGCGTTTATTAATAAAGGCAGAGCTAGAGGTAGTTTGGAGTTACAAGGTAGTGCGGAGTTAATAAGGAGTGTTAAGGACAGAGTGGTAAAGAGCTGACAAATGGTCTACACTTTATGAGCGAGTTTTATAAATATTATTTATTTTTTAAAATGAATTAATATTAAGACCGATCTTTTATCATTTCTCCGGTCCTAAAAGTATATTATTTATTTTTTAAAATGGATTAATATTAAGAACGACCTTTTATCATTTCTCCGGTCCTAAAAGTATATTATTTATTTATTTTAAATGAATTAATTTTAAGAACGACCTTTTATTACTTCTCCGGTCCTATAAGTACATTATTTATTTTTTTAGTCAATTAAATTACTTTTAAGACCTATCTTTTATCAGTTTTCCGGTCCTAAAATTAATTTATTTTTTTCATATTTTTTAAAGTAAGATTTAATTTTGTAAAAAAAGTTCATTGTTTTAAATTCCGATAGCAGCATCGTATCCTTACACTCTATCAGAGGATCTCTTCAGCTTCCAGATAAACTTCCCAACGTAACTAGGTGTCTCCTCGTATTCTGATGAACTATGTGTCTGCTCATTAATGGTTTCGACGATTCACTCCGGATGGGTTCTCTATTTAAACCCGTTGTTACTTTACTTTCTTTACATTCTTCATCATCACTTCTACAATGGCTGCTCCACCGTCCCAAGGTCCTCCACCACCACCAGGTCCTCCTTTTCCTCCTCCCGCTGGGCTTAACAATCCTTACCCTCCTCCTCTTCTTCCGAACCTGACCACCAAACAGCTTCTGCGCCACCTCTTGGCCCGCGTCGATCATATAGATCAACGACAGGGCCAGCTTTTTCAAGTCTACCATGCCGTCAACAACAAGATCAACGCGATACTCGACGCCCAGGACGTTGAGTACAATCCGTTCGATGACGACATCACTGACCTCTCCGATGAGTCCCTCCCCTCCGACAATGATGGGGAGGAGTAAATATTTTTATGTTTTTTTTCTTTTTTTATCATGTACTGCGCTGCCCCCCACGGGGCAGCATTAAAAAATTTATAATAATTAAATGTTACATGCTTTATTTCGATCGCCCTTGTCCTTCTCAGTACATTCTTTCTTTTTCTGACAAGGAGGAAAAAAACAAAACATTGTCCTCGTGTGTATGATCAACATTAAAAACTCGCACATTAAAAAATCCAACGATATACAGTTAAGATCCAACAAAAGATTCTTTCTGTTTCCGATAAGAAGGAAAAAAACAAAACATTGTCCTTGTGTGTATATGAGCAACATTAAAAACTCGCACATTAAAAAATCCAACAATATACAGTTAAGATCAGACCAACAAAACAAAAAGATCATTTACCTTATTCGAATAAAAACAAACATAGTGACAATTCTTCTCAAGGTTGGACCGTCGTTGTCCTCGGTGTTACCTCGCATGATTAGAAACAAAGTGTCCTTTTCAATATCTCCCATCTTTTTTCGACAAAAAGAAAAGGGACAAAGAAAAGGGAAACCGATAATCTAAATCAGGAGAGGTAACATCGACTACAATGAAGGATCTAGCTTGATCAGAATGCCAAAACCTCGGTTGCCTTGAACTCTAATTAATTTGTCCGAAAAGCGAGTCAATACTCTATTTAAAGGAAGACTAATAGGAGCGGATGGTAAAAGGAGATACGGTCCTAAAAGTCTTGAATACTTTTAGGACCGTCATTTTACACTATACGGTCCTAAAAGTCTCACCAATATTTAGTGGAATACTTTTAGGACCGGAATTTTACAATATACGGAAGTTTAAAATATGCGGTCCTAAAAGTGTCATTTTATTTAGTGCATACTTTTGGGACCGGAAATTTAAAATTTGCGGTCCTAAAAGTCTCATATTATTTAGATGAATACTTTTAGAACCGGAAGTTTAAAATATGCGGTACTAAAAGTCTCATATTATTTAGATAAATACTTTTAGGACCGGAAGTTTAAAATATGCGGTCCTAAATGTCTCATATTATTTAGACCGAATAATTTTAGGACCTGAAGTTTAAAATATGCGGTCTTAAAAGTCTCATATTATTTAACCGAAAACTTTTAGGACCGGAAGTTTACCCATATACGGTCCTAAAGTCGCGAACTCTTGCTTATTTACAGCATACTGAACCTCAAATCTCAAGCACTAAATAGCTATATCCACCATCCAATTTCAGATACCCAAAATAGATACAAGAAAATTGTTCGAAAAATTAAACAAATTTATCTATTGAATTTTACATTGCCTGTGTATTATTTACAAATTGTTCGAAAAAATAATCAAATTTATAGAAGATTATTGTTGCTACAAAATATTTACAAATGAATGACATCATTAATTATTTTCCCTGATCACTTAAGAACAGGTCATACAGATATTGACAAAACAAATTGCGTATGTGCTCGAGTTCAGCATCCGAAAAGGGGGCAGGGCTGTGAAACATCTGTAACATCAAAGACAGAAACTGAATTAACTTGCATCCATATTTCATATGTAACATTAAGCCAGAAACTGAATTAACTTGCGTGCATAATTATATGTAACATCAAATATTTACCTTTGCATATAATTTAGTATTTCTTTCAGTGACAATATCATACATGTGTTTCATGACGTATTGGCCACATAGGTTGGATGCTGGTGGTTGCCGACGATTCTAAAAAGAACAAGTAATATATATCTTACTGACCAAGTTCACAAGGCAGTGTGCCAAGTGTACAAATATTGTACCAACCTCTGGTCTAAGCCATTTAGGCTCTTTGGTCTTTGAAGGACGCCTTTGGAGTGCGTCGATTTGGGAGGTTCTCATGGCACTATCATCAAAAATGCATATTTATCAATGTTCACTGAAAATTCACAGTAGAGATTTCTGACAAGAGAATCAAAATGACATGCTTACTCGTTGATGGTCTGCAACAACGTAGGCACTGGCTCGCTGTGAGTGGAGCATAAGAAGATAACTTTATTAACTTCCATGCACATGATGACCAACTGCCAGTGGCGGCTGAAAATTCACAGCAGTAAATCTCACTTAGTGATATATATATGTAGCAGAATTAAGTGAATTGTAGACAAGATTTGTGATATGTACTTGTGGAAGAATGGCAACAAGTACACCTTTCTTCTCACATTACACAACCTCCTTGATATGTACTCTTGTATTTGCTCCATGGTTGTTTGACTCATATACTGTGGGCACAAGAATCCAAAATCATCGCTCCTGCCCTCATTCTCCAATTCTTGATGCAAGAACCTACAATAATTAGATTGATCAGGGAATTAGTATATATATGTATGTGTGTCTAAACGATGCATTTAAATTATGTACTCATAGAAGAACATACTTACTTCATCCAAATTTGAATAATTGCATCAGTAAGCTCCTGTCTAGGAAGCAGCAGGGAGTCAATATCAATAGTGTCAACTTGGACTGGTAGGGGATTTGCGACACCTACTACTTCATTGACAGGCCACGATTTATCTTTAAAACCTCCACTTTTCACCATATCGGTTATTTTTTCGCGGCCAGTCAACTTAGCAGTAGGGGATTCGGCTTGAGGAGGGGATTGATCAGCTTGAGGAGGGGATGGAGCTTGAGAAGGGGATGGGGCTTGAGGAGGGGATGGGGCTCGACGAGGGGATGGAACTTGAGGACAAGGGGTTGAAGCTTCAATAAGAGTATAGACATGTACAAGCTTCACTGGCCAAGAGACGAAGGCTCCCTTGACATCACTCACAATCTTCAGCTCATCAGTTGGGAGAGGGAGAGGTGCATCAATGATCATCTTTTCAACTGACACTCTGACTTCATCATCAGACATTTGTTGGTGGTGTACAGTTGATCCCAATAAGTTGTGGACAGTCCCTTTTGCAACCAATAGTAGTCTATCATGACGATCAGGATCATCCACATAAAGGTCACAAGGTTGCTCTAACTGTCCAACAATGCAGCTCCCTCGAGTGCTCTGCTGCACAGTTGCAAGTGAGTGTGTGAAGGGAACACTGGTCTCTTGACGTGAGCTCAAAAGCAGCTTCACCTGATTCAGTTCCTCCCTCAACTGGCTCATATCAGATTGATACTTTGCTTCTTTAGCCGCTGCTTCCTCATTTAATCTGGCCACTGTCTGTTCCCATCTCCTCCCGGGTAATCACCTCTTTCTTATGGTGTTTGGCGGATGAACCAAAGAATACCTTCAGGCCTACCCGTCCTTCAACCCCCCTTACACGCCCACCATGGACCAGTTTTCCGGTAGCAACAGTGAGAACATCACTCCTTCCGAACGACACGAAAGATCCCTCTACCTCTTTCTTTTTAAGATCTTCCTATAAGGTACAGATAACGAGAAGCTTAGTAATGAAACATGTTTAGTAACTAAAAAATAACAATAATAACGATACTTACAATTTTTTCAGCAACTACACGAGTTTGTTCACTCGTGTAGGCACCACTTGGCTTTTGCCGAATGTGCAACCACAGGTCCTCACGACGCACTGGAGATGGCGGACCATGTACCGCAGAAGGATTGGATTCTTCTTCATCTTCCAATCTCTTCCGCTTGGCCGCCATCAATTCTTGTTCAGCCTTTTCATATCCGCCGCAAGAAGCCCTATGCGGGCAATCATTCTTTCTCCCTATCTCCTGTGCTTTTTCCCTTCTTTGCTGTGAATACGAATTGAAAACAACTATTAATTCTGAATTCCAGCCATCTCACTAACAGAAATTAGAGAACTTCTGCATGCTTGACATGAACCTCAAACACTAGTCAAATTCACTTGATCAAGTTTCAACATTATATTTTATTTATGGAAGATGTAGATAGGTTAAGAAATAAAAGATAATTATGCTTACAAAGGAGCTATGTTTTGTACTACTATGTAGATAGAATAACAAGAAACAAAAGAGAATTATGCTGACAGAATAATACAAACTTGATCCTTTTTAAGGCATCCAGTGGGATCATCAGTCTACATTAGATTGTAACAATTGGATATATAAAGTTTCCCCCTTTTAAGACTATTCATTTCCTCATCATTTGCAAAACAAACCATTACACAATTACCTCCTTAGTATTTTACCTTTTCAGGGTTTACATATCAGACTTGCATAGACAAAGGCAGGAAATGTATACCTCTATTCACACACCAAACAATTTAACTAACAGGATTAGATGAACAAATATAAGCTCACAGGTTATATAAGCAAACAAAACTAAATATAGACTCACCAGAGCTTCAGGAGTGGTCCGCAGAAGAACAAATTGTCGCCAAATTCATTCATCAATAAATGTGTACTGTTCCCAAGGCTGTTTGGCAGGCGGAACCTCGGCATAAATATACTTGTTAGCAAGAGAGGTCTTAAACTTCCTCCACCGATCAGCACAATAAGACAATGTCTTGTATTTCATCTCCTCAGAGTCAGGGACAGTGTATGTGAGCCGGATAGTGTCCCAAATAGGTTTCTTTACTTTGTCAAGGTCAACACTTTTCCACTCATCTATCAAGATGCTAACCTTGCTGCGTGCAAGATAGCCGACAAAACTATTATATTTGCTTTTATTAGGACTGAAAGGTCGCAACTTTTCATCAAACTGAATGTCGAGCCTTGACCCAGAAGCCCGACTTAGAGATACATCCATCATTCGTGTGCCTCTTCTACCACGACGTGCAGGGCGGTTAAGAGGCACATTGTCAAATGAAGAGGGTTCATTTTGACTCACACCATTAGCTAGCGTTCCCGGAACACGAATGGAATCGTCTTCACCGTTCATTTTCGAGACAGTAAGAGAGGAATGCCTGAGCAAATGAGAGAGTAACAAAGGCTAATGGTACGTGGACGAGGAAGAGTGGTAATGCAAGAGCAAGAGTGGCTTCACAACAAGAAGAGGGGTTTCAGAGTTCGGACAACGTAAATCTTAAGGTAACGTTTCGCGCGAAGATATATTTGGTGCTTTATTTTTAAGACCGAATGAAAAACAAAGGACGGTCTTAAATGTTAAGTTTTAAGACCGTCCTTTGTTAAACTCTGGTCTTAAAAGTAATAAACTATTTAACACCGGGCACAATTTATGTCCGATCTTAAAAGTATAATCTTTAAGACCTCCTGTTATAAACATCCGGTCTTAAAAGTTTTTATTTAATTTTTTCCTTATTATTTTGGATCGCAGAAAATATAAGTCGACGTGTTCGAGATTTCTCTATAAAGGAATTCGATATTTCAATTTTTTTTTAATTACATTTTTAAGACCGGTCGTTTTTTAAGCGGTCTGAATAATATATTTAAGACCCATTGGTAAACGATTCGGTCCAAGACGTTCTTTATATTTACAAAATTGCCACCGGTCATACCTTTAAAGTTCTTTATATTTACAAAACTGCCACCGGTCATACCTTTAAGACCGGGGCGTCGACAGTCCGCTCTAAATGAGGCGGTCTTAAAAGCCTTTTTTTGCACTAGTGTGCATTCAAGTTCTTCATTTATTCTTTCTGTTTTCAACTGTATTGTATCTTTTGATACATTGTGCTTCAGTGATTATTTCTATCTACTCTTAAAGAGGGTTTCTGATTGTAAATGATTTATTGTAAAGAATCACAAGTCAGGGGACTTGGGGATTGGGTGCATTGATTACAACTTGTAAGGGGGGGTGAATTCTAGTGAGAGAATTACTCTTGAATGCAAAGTGTGTAATCAATTGCTATAGTGGAAATCCCAGAGTATCTGGGGACTGGACGTAGGTCAAGTGGTTAGACTGAACCATTATAAATCTCTGTGTCTAGCTGTTCTTCTCCTTCCTCTGTTCATCCCTGTTTTGCTGTTTAAATTCAGAGCCACATTCGAAAATTGTTAAAATACCCAATTCACCCCCTCTCTTGGGTATTTAATTCCACTTTCAGGCTGTAAAGGTTGGGCCCAACAACGTTTTAGTTCCCTCCAAATTCAAATCTAAAGAGCTACCCCCACCCCTACTAAACTTCTGTAGTATGCGTCGTCCTGAGATTGTTGAGCGAATAAAGTTCCACACGCCTAGACATTTCGCACACCTTAACCCTAATCAAGCTGCACTAGCCGTTATAAAACCTGAAGGACTCTCTCGGCATAGTCACTCGCACCCATACCACTTAGCACACTTACAGCCATCTAATCTTTCACCCCATCTTACCAAAACCCAACCTTTCAGCAATGGTTCATACTGAAAGGGCTAACCAGAAAGCACCCGCCGATGCTCCAAACACTTTGCCATTCACCACTTGAGAAGCCGAATCCTGTTTCCAAGCCCCAAAAGCTAAGAAAACCTAGCCCCCGAATACGGGTTCAATGCTAAGATATTTGAATAAGGTGCTTACCTTGAATGATTTTGCCTCCACCCTGTAGAGGTGGTCACCCCCTTATCTTGGAGTTCAGCACCAATTATCTGGGGGTGCCCCTTACTTCATCACAGTCAGGGGCAAATCTGTTCCCTATGGTCTGAGTTCCATCCGCAAAGTCTACAGCTTACAGCCTACCGACGACGAGTATGACGAGCCTATTCAACAAGGGGACAACCCTGAAGTCCTCACCTGGGTAGCCACCCAATTATGTGTACTAGGCACCAAATAGCAAGCCACCAAGGAGGACTCGTACAATCTAAAATGCAGCCATTTCCTCCCTAGGCCCGTGTCTGGTTTCACTTTCTTCTTTTCTGACTCATACCCATGCTCCACACCTAGACCATCTTGTTAGCTCTTATGTTTTGATGATCACAATTTCTAAGCTATTGAATTAAAGCGATCAAAGATGAAAAGATCAACTGATAAGATAAACTGATAAAAGCGTTTTACAGAAGGTTACGCGAGCATGTTTCTTTGTGTACTCGAGCAATATCGAATGCAAGACAAAAGCAAGTGTTTCATAGAAGCCTTGCTCGAGCAGACTATATAGTCTTGCTCGAGCAACACCGAGTTCATGAGGAAGTCTCTGGCGTTGTTACTGAGTACAACACATATGATTGCCCAAGCAACATCAAGTAAAAGCACTATGAAGAGTTTGGAGTCTTGCTCAAGTAGAAGTCTCAGCTTGCTCGAGCAACATTGACTAGAGCAAAGGAATGGCAGGGCAACGCACAATCATACTCGAGCAAGACGTAAAAGCATGCTTGAGCTGGCTCAAAAGGTTGCTCGAGCAAAGTCGAGCAACCTGTGTTCTTGCGTGTGCATAGTCCTTGCTCGAGCAAAGAGCAAAAGGTTGCTCGAGCAGTATGATCGAGCAAGCATAAAAAGGTTGCTCGAGCAAAGTCGAGCAACAGGTTATTTCATCATTGAATAAAGCTTGCCTGAGCATGAGCTAATTCATGCTCGAGCAGACAGCAAACCTTGCTCGAGCATCAGTGGTACAAATGTGTTTCACCTAGTTTTTCAGAAAGATTGCCCGAGCTTGAATCAATTCATGCTCGAGCAGACATAAAAGGTTGCTCGAGCATCAGTGTCTCTAATTTGGTTTTACCTGTCTCAAGTATGTTAGTTCCCTATGTGTTTTGATGATAATCAACAATTGTAAATACACTTTGGAGTTTTTGTCTATGGTAAAAACATACTGTCAAAGACAAACTCGAGTATTGTTATCAATACTCGAGTATTGACTTGACAGAGAGTTGCTCAAATCCATTTCACAAAGCAATACTCAAGTATTGGACACAATACTATAGTATTGGACTTACAGAGAGCACTCCAAGTTTTCACCCTGAGACAATACTCAAGTATTGGACACAATACTCGAGTATTGGACTTACAGAGAGCACTCCAAGTTTTCACCCTGAGATAATACTCAAGTATTGGACACAACACTCGAGTATTGGACGTATAGAGAGCACTCCAAGTTTTCACCTTGAGACAATACTCAAGTATTGATATGAATACTCGAGTATTGAATGCACAGAGACAATTTCAATATTGACTTTAGTTCTCAATACTCAAGTATACAATTGAATACTCGAGTATTGGTCATACAGAGAGTCATCAAAGTTTTACACCTTATGAAAACTCGAGTATTGGTTTTGCATACTCAAGTATTGATTTGACATCGTTTTATCAAAGCTTTTCAAATTCCTTGAATACTCAAGTATTCATTTGAAAACTCAAGTATTGACTTGGGAAAGACTCCACAAAGTTTTTAAATGAATGCATACTCGAGTATTGAGTTGGAGACTCGAGTATTGGGCATACAGAGAGCTTTTCCTTTTGTCAATGATTTGGATACTCAAGTATTGGGAACAATACTCAAGTATTGAAGTTTTTGAACTTAAACTTATTTTCTCACCAAAAGTTCAAAACTTGAGTATGGATTTGTATACTCGAGTATTGTCCTTATTTTGCATTGAGGTCTAAAGTTCAAGTCCCGATGATTCCTCTCTGGAAGATGAATACTCAAGTATCAAGATGGATACTCAAGTATTGAGTTAAGTGCACAGTGACAAACTCGAGTATTGATAAACATACTAGAGTATTGAACGCTAAACTTGAAAATCAAATCTGACGAATTTTTGGAACCATCTTATTTGATCTTAATACTTCCTTTTATCACTCTTCTATATTCTTAGCTATGTTTAACCACTTTGTTAGTGAGTTTCAGATGATTTAAAGAATGTTTATTGAAGGATAAAGTGAAAAGAAAAAAGTGGTTCAGCTCATTAAATGCACTGCTCAGAAAGTTGCATAAACTTGGCTAATTCTTCTGTACATGGTTGCAAAGCATTAAAGAATGTTTTCTACAACAAGCAACCTCATCTCCAACGGATTAATTTGCAGAAGAACAAGTCAAATTACTTGGCCAGCTGGATTAAGCTAAGATTAGTGAGAGAAGATGCCTAAGCCACTTCCTAACTATGGCAGAGATTCTCCAACGGATCTATTGGGATAGCAACAGTCATATATTGATTTCTACCTATAAATAGAAGACAGATTCAAGCAAAAAATCGTGGAGAAACAAGCTTACACTTCCAACATGCTGATACTCTGCTCTCACACCATTTACACTCTGTTTTTCATGTTTAGTTAACTTAGAGAGATAAGTGATTTGTATTTGATCTTCAGTGTTTACCTATTCACATCTAAGAGAGAAGATTTATTGTAATCATTCTATTCTTTTGAGAGTTACTCAAGATTGGGTGATCTTGTGTGGGAAACACATTGTGTTGATTACAATTTGTAAGGGGGAGTGAATCCTAGTGAGAGGATTACTTTGAGTACAGAGTGTGTAATCAAGCGGTGTGTTGATTACAGTTTGTAAGGGGGAGCGAATCCTAGTGAGAGGGTTACTTCAGTTACAGAATGTGTAATCAAGTTGAAAGAAGATAGTGAATTGAAAATCCCAAGTGAGGCTTGGGGACTGGACGTAGGTCAAGGATTGGGCCGAACCAGTATAAATCAATTTGCACATTCTCTTCCCTTATCTCTTACATTTCCAGCATATATGGTTGAATGTGTATACATATTTAAATGTCTAGTTATTGCTTTGTAAACCGATTTTAGTGAGTTACGAAAAGATTTTCAAAGTTCCGAAATTTTTATACTTCACCCAATTCACCTCCCTCTTTGGTTCAGCCGGTTCTTACAAAGTCAAGCTTGCCCGAGCATGATTTTAGCATGATAAAATCATGCTCGAGCAACATGCTCGAGTAGAGGAATTTTCTTGCTCGAGCATCAGCGACCAAGAGTATTTTTCTAAGCGATCTAAAGGAGCTTGCTCGAGCAATGTCATCCATGTTTTCAAGTCAACGCTCTCCGAAAAACTTGAATCATTGAATGAACCTTTATTTCTTCTGATTATTATTTATTGTGATTACCAAATGCTTTTAACCAATCTGCTCATGAGTTTCAGATCATTAAAACATGAATTACCAGCAGATTTAAATAAAGCAACCTCATCTGTTAGAAGCATTAAATGCAGCTACCTTAAACGGTGATAAACACGCAAAGAAACTCTGATCGAAGTAAACCATCTCTAATATTCCGTCTGCACATTGAATGCTATTTCACAATGGCAGAACAAAATAAATGAAAGAGAATGTCAACTCTTCACATTCGACCTGAATATTAAAACGGTGAAATCCTCGACGAAAACTTCATCAAGTCTAATAGACACATTCAAGTCTCTCAACGACTATTTCACAAACTTCACTAACGGTCATTAATTGCAACATCTATAAATAGTCGAAGCATTGAATTCGCCAACTACCAAAACACTATGCAATCAATTCGAGTTTATTACTATTCACTGTTTCATTACCTTATGCTTTAATGTTCAAGTTTTATCTACACAGTGAGGAGTACTTAAACATTTATCTCATTATCAGTTGTATCTTAAGGTTGTGGAACCTTAAGAGAGGGTGTATCAATTACAACTTGTAATGGGGAGTGGAGTCTGTGAATGAAATGACTATCCTTCATTTACAGAGTGTGTAATTCTTCTTGAAAGATAGTGAAATCCCAGGTGTTCTGGGGACTGGGCGTAGGTCATAGATTTTGGACCGAACCAGTATAAATTGTCCTATGTCTATTTCTTTTATCATCTTCATTTCTTTGTTTTCATCATGACTTACCTCAGTGTGTTATTAGAGAAAAGATTTTTGAGATCACTTATTCACCCCCTCTAGGTGATATTTCATCTTCATTTGGTATCAGAGCCTTGTTTCTCAATTAGGCTTAACATCCCGAGAAAGATCATGGAAGAAATATTACATGATAGTGCTTCAATCAATCGACCCCCAGGATTCTACGGCGAACATTATTCCTTTTGGAAAGCAAAATTTAGAGTGTTCGTGATGGCAACCAAATACGGTTTTAGGAGAGTGATAGAAACCAGAGACTATGTACCTATGAAGACTGAAGGAGGAATTTCTGTTCCAAAGACAGAGGCTGAATTCGATGAGAATGATAAGAAGAATATCACTCTCAATAGTAAGGCTATTCTAATGCTTCAAAGTGCTCTTTGTCAAAAGGAGTACTTTCAAATATGTAATTTGTCAACTGCGAAAGAAATGTGGAAGGCTCTAGAGATTGCATATGAAGGTACTTCTGGCATCAAGGAGAATCGTATCAATACTCTAACCACCGAGTATGACTTACTACGGATGAAGCCAAGAGAAACCATAGTCGAGTTCCAACTCAGATACACTCATTTGACAAATCAGTTGGCTGCCTTGGGTAAAATATATGAACAAGGTCCTCAAGTCAGGAAGATTCTCAATGTTCTGACAAAAGACTAGGAAGCTAAAGTCACAGCTATAGAGGAGGCTCGTGGAGAATCAATGACTTCAGTTGCTACCCTATTCAGAAGCTTGGCAGAATATGAAAGCAAATTGAGATTCAAAAAGGACCTGGACGAAGTCAACAGTAGTCGGAACAAGGGAGTCGCTCTTAACGTAGTAAAAGAAAAAGAAGATAAAGACGAGGATGATGAGGACGATGACAAAATGACCATGTTTGTGCGAAGATTCAAGAAATTCTACAGAAAAGACCAAGGCTTCAGAAATAGATTTCAAAAGGGAAGTTCATGTAACAGACGGGAATTAAGAGATAAAGATCAGATCGTCTGCTACGAATGTGAGAAGCTAGGTTGTTACAAATCAGAATGTCCTCAACTAAAAGACAGTGATAAGGAGAAGAAGAAGAAGTTGTATCAATTTAAAAAGAAGGCATATGTGTTGGCCGTATGGGGGGATGGCTTTTCAGATGAAGAAAGTGAAGAAGAAAAAGAAACTGCCAACATTTGCCTGGTTGCAGAAGAAGAGCAATCTAAAAAAGATACTGAGGTATGTGATCTACAACCTACATACGATGAGTTATTTGATGAATACAATGAAATACAGTCTGAATTTGAAAAAGTTATGGAGGAATGTATATCCTTGAAAAGGGAAAACATAACTCTTAAATTACAAGTTGAAAAACTCACATGTGAAAATCTTATTTGTGACGATTGTCTGGTGTTAGAGAAAAGAAACTCATGTTAGTTCCCTATGTGTTTTGATGATTACTAACAATTGTAAACAATGTGGAGATGTTTTTGATCAAGTTTAGAGTGGATTAAAATTTGTCAATTTCAAGCAAAAACACTCTGTCTGCTACAAACTCAAGCCTATTATGGGCAACCTCGAGTTTGCCATTAACAGAGGGTGTAAACTCGCCAGTTTAATCCTCAAACTTGAGACTGAACCAAAAGTTTGAACTTAAGAGTTTTCCAAAGTTTTCAAAAACTTTGTGTGAACTCGAGGTTACCTTTGCAACCTTGAGTTTGCCAGAGGCAGAGAGGATTTTGTCTTGAAAACATCTTTAAACTTGACACCTCTTCCTTCAAACCTTAAGTTTGCAACCTCCAGAGAAAATCTTTGATAATTTACATAACTTGTAAACTCGAGCCTATTATGGCAAGCTCGAGTTTACCTCTGGCAGGAATAATTTTTCAAATTAATAGATTTTCACAAACTCTGCACTGTTTCATTCTGAGCAAAGTTTTTCCAGTTTCAAAAATCTCAAGAGTTTACAAAACATGTAAACTCGAGTTCATCATTGCAAACTCGAGTTCACACTTGGCCGAGAGCTTTCAAGATTTTTCAACCAAAGTAAACTTGAGACTAAGTTCTTAAACCTCCAGTTTACTTTAGGCCAATAACATTCAGAGTTTTTCAAAGTTGAACAAACTCAAGCCTAACATTGCAAACTCGAGTTCAAACCTTACAGAGAGCAATGAACCTTTCAACTTGAGAAAACTCTAGAGTTTGCATTGGAAACCTCAGGTTTGGTTTTTGAAAACTAAAACTAAGTTTTTATCTTAAACAGTGTCAAACTCGAGCCTGTCACTAATAGACTCCAGTTTGCCTCTTAATCATAAACTCTCCAGAACTCAAAATCGCGACATTCCTCTCTGGATGAAGGAACCTCGAGTTCAGACTTTCAAACTCGAGTTCAAATCAACCCGAGAGCAATGTGACTTTTCAATGTATTGAAAACCTCAGGTTCTAATTTCAAACCTCCATTTGATAAGTTTTGAACTTGAAACGTTTTTACAAACTGAAGCTCTAAACTCGAGTTCACAAGAACTAAGCTCGAGTTCACAGCGGTGATTCAGAAATTCAAATCTAACGATTTTGAAAAACATTCTTGTTTGATCTTAATACTTACCAATATTATTCTCTGATATTCCTAGCTATGTTTGATGACTTTGTTAGTGAATTTCAGATGACTTAAAGAATGTTTATTGAAGGCTTAAGGGAAAAAGCAAAAGGCAGTTCAAAACATTAAATGCTATGTTCAGAAAGTTGCACCTTTTTGGCTAATCCATTTGCACACGATTACAAAGCATTTAAGAATGATTTCTACAACAAGCAACTGCTTCTCCAACGGATTAATCTAGAGGAAGTCAACTCTAAACACTTGGACAGCTGGATTAAGTGGAAATTAGAGAGAGAAGAAGGCTTAAACCACTTGCTAACCACTACTGAACTTCTCCAACGGATCTATTGGGAAGGCAACGGTCATTTAATGATCTTTGAGTATAAAGAGAGTAGCATTCAAGTCTTCCCAACAACCACAACTACTGAAAACGAATTGCATTCAAGCTTACATTTATTTTCTTCAGTTTTCACTTGTATAGTATCTTCTGATACAAGGAGCTTCAGTGTTTATCAATATCTACTCTTAGATAGAGTTTCTTTCTGATTATCATTTATTGTAAAGAATCACAAGTCAAGGGGACTTGGTGATTTGGGAGATCATCGATTACAACTTGTAAGGGGGAGTGAGTTTTAGTGAGAGAACTACTTCTAAAGTACAGAGTGTGTAATCTTTGATATAGTGGAAAATCCCTGAGAGTCTGGGGACTAGATGTTGGTCAAGTTGTTAGGACCGAACCAGTATAAATCTCTGTGTCCAGCTACTTCTGTTGGGATTCGTACACGCAGCGGATTAAAAATTTCTTACGAATCCTTCCGAAGGATCACTCAACGACGTTTAAATCAGAGTTAAGGAAACCGAATCATACCTTTGTTGAACTAGTCCGCGTTCCGTTCCTTTGATCAGGTGGGCTACCTTCTCAAACAACACGTCCGCGTCTCGTTCCTTTGATCAGGTGGGCGATCAACACGTCCGCGTCTCGTTCTTTCGATCAGCAGAAGTCGACTCTTGGATCGGCTTCCTCTACTGGTATCCACACGAACAATCCCCTAAACGGTTGCAGCAGCGTGCTAGCGCTTCTTGTGCGTCTCTCTCTCTCAAATTGCTCTAGGGTTTCTCGCGGCTTTTCTCAATACGCTCGACTGAAAATCCCGTAGGTTTTTCTAAACCCGATAGGCGTATTATATAACCAAAATTAATCCTTTATTAATTTTGGAAATTCGGATTTTTGAATCTGGTCAACATATCAATCACATCTATCTCATAAATGTAATTGAATATATTAAAAGCCAGATTTGGAAATCCGAGTTTTGAATTTAAATCAAATCTAAATTTAAAGCCTTTTGATTTAATTTATCATCATAAATTAAATCCGAGATATGATATCTATCTATTTAATTAAATCTGAGATACCATATCTCAATTTAATATTAAACAGATATACGATATCTTTATTCGAAATTAAATGAGATACAATATCTCTATTTGTTTCAGATATTTAATTTATCAAATAAATTAAATACTAAACAAATATCATATATAATATTATAATCTCAATTTATAATATATATATATATTAATTTCGAATTTTATATATATATATATATATATATATATAAATCCTAGATCAAATTTAGTATTCATTTAATCTCAGATTAATCTGAGATTCAATGAACCTGGATACTTTCACCCGTGTTGGATTATTCTTGTGTGCGACCCTGCAGGCCCATATGAGATTGGCAGTGGGCCAACACTGTATCAGCCCACAAGTCGCAAGCGGCCTCTAGCAAGACATTGCCACTACCCAATTCACATGGGGATCGATGACACGATACTACCTATCGTACAACCATGTCACGTCCCTTTTGTCACGCGATAATTTGGTCAAGGATGAGGCATGGATAATGTCAACTTCCTTTTCTTGACCAATGCTTTCTCGATTCTCGAGTAGTCTAATAAGTGAAATGGAAACTCCTTTCCATCACAGTATGACCATACATTTCTTAGACTCACTCATCGAGGGGCCCAGCATTATCTCTCAATATATGTGAGGGACCGATCCCATCTTAACCACTCACATTCCTCCGCATGAAAACCATTGATCCTGATCCTAGCCTTTATCATCACCCGGTCAAAGGTGACTTTTGACTAGGTCAAAGACCAGTGACTCATCATGTAGGAATCTATGATGGTCTCAGGTCATAGGGCGTCGTGACGCGGTTATACATGAGATAAGCTTATGACTTAATCCATGCAGCTTTCTCATAGTGGGTCGGTCCAGCACCTTATACTCTTACAAGTGCCCATGACTTTGATTCGTATCTCCATACCTCACCAAAGTCATACTGATCTTATTTCATCTTCACTCCCGTGTAGATGACCGACCAGGGACATTTAGGATAATCTATAAGATTATCCAGGGATGCAGTTATCAATACGAACATGCAAACGAAAATGATAACAAAAGAGAATACTTTAAATAACTTAAATATCCAAAGTACAATGAATTGCCCCTAGGGCATAATTTCCAACAACTTCTTCCCTTACTCTGTTCACCTCTGTTTTTATTGTTCCAAAACAGAGCTTTTACAAAAAAAAATTTAAGAATACCCAATTCCCCCCTCTTGGGTATTTAGCTCCATTTTCGTTGCTTGATTTGCAGCCCAAGAAAGTAGTTGAGCTCTCCCATCATTGACATCTCAAATTCACCCTGCATAGTCTTGGAAAATTCCTCACACAAGGAGTCATTAGTAGCACCGAAAATAGTATCATCCACATAAATCTGTACAACTAAAATTTCATTCAGTTTGTTTTTCTTAATGAATAATGTTGTATCAGCTTTGCCTCTGATAAATCCTTGATCAAGTAAGAATTGACTTAATTTTTCATACCAAGCTCTCGGAGCTTGCTTAAGACCATAAAGTGCTTTCTTTAATTTGAAAACATGATCTGGAAATTGCTCATTTTCAAATCCTGGAGGTTGTTCAACATACACATCCTCTTGAATAAAACCATTTAAAAAGGCACTTTTAACATCCATTTGAAAAAGTTTGAAACCTTTTACACAAGCAAAGGCTAGAAGAACCCTTATGGCTTCCAATCTTGCCACTGGAGCATAAGTTTCTTCATAATCAATTCCTTCTTCCTGACTATAGCCTTTGGCAACCAATCTTGCCTTATTGCAGACAATGATTGCAGACTCATCTCGTTTGTTTTTGAATACCCATTTAGTGCCAATGACCGGATGATCCTTAGGCCTAGGTACCAAATCCCAAACTTGATTTCTGTCAAATTGATGTAACTCCTCTTGCATAGCTATCACCCAATCATTGTCTGAAAGGGCTTCTTCTATTTTAGAGGGTTCAATGTGTGAAATGAATGCAGAAAAGGTCACTTCATTTAAAGTACTATTTCTGGTCCTTACTCCTTGGTTTACATCACCTATAACTTGGTCTAAAGGATGATTCCTTATATATTTCCAAGCTCTAGGTTGAGATCAATCATGGTTTTCAAAATTGTTTTCTGGATCAGTCTCAAAAATATTTTCAGAATTTTCAGAAGGAGTAGGAGCATTTTTCGAAAAGAATTGGTTTTTGAAAATAGTCTCTTCCTCATCTTCCAAGGATTTATTAGAATCAGACTCACTGAATACAACATGTATAGATTCTTCAACAATCTTAGTTCTAGTGTTAAAGAACCTATATGCTTTACTTCTATTAGAATAACCAATAAAGATAGCTAGATCAGCTTTAGGATTGAATTTA
Source organism: Acacia crassicarpa (assembly GCA_034222035.1). Classification (NCBI taxonomy): domain Eukaryota; kingdom Viridiplantae; phylum Streptophyta; class Magnoliopsida; order Fabales; family Fabaceae; genus Acacia; species Acacia crassicarpa. The sequence goes on along the minus strand of JAWXYG010000010.1, from coordinate 24,752,854 downwards.
CCAAGATTATCTTTACCGTTATTGTGCACATAGCACTTGCAGCCGAAGACATGTAGATGGCTAAGGTTCAGCTTTCTCCCTTTGTAGAGTTCGTATGGAGTCTTATTCAGCTTCTTCCTCAAGTAAGCTCTGTTGGAGATGTAGCAAGCCGTACTCATGGCATCAGCCCAAAACACTTGCGAAGTGTTGTACTCGTTCAGCATCGCCCTAGCCATTTCAGTGAGTACTCTATTCTTTCTCTCCACTACACCATTTTGTTGTGGTGTCCTTAGTGTTGAAAAATTGTGATCGATTCCCATGCTATCACAGAACTCAACAAAGGCATTGTTCTCAAACTCTCCACCATGATCGGTCCTTATACCTGAAATGGAGAAACCTTTCTCGTTCTGGACCTTCTTGGCAAAGGCAACAAACTGATCATATGTTTCATCTTTGGATGATAGAAATATAGTCCAAGTAAATCTAGAAAAATCATCAACTATGACCAAAGTATAAAGATTTCCTCCAAAACTTTTTACTCTAGCTGGTCCAACTAGATCCATATGAAGTAATTGAAGAGGTCTACAAGTTGAAATCTCATTTTTAGCTTTAAAAGAAGATTTGGTTTGTTTTCCTCTTTGGCAAGCATCACAAATCATATCATTTTTGAAATTTAATTTAGGGATACCAATAACCAAATCCTTTTTCAATAACTTGTCAAGTTGATGCATGTTGACATGAGCTAATCGCTTATGCCAAAGCCAACTTTCATTCAAGTTACTAACAAAACAATTTTCAGAAATTGTAGCATTACTAGAGAAGTTAAGTGTATAACAATTACCATCTCTAGGTGCACTAAACAAAGCTTTAGATTTTAAATCATCAATGGAGACTAAATCCTTTTTAATGATCAAGCATTCATTTGAATCAAAGATAACCAAGTTACCTTTGTCGGTGCTTTGACTCACACTTAGGAGGTTGTGACACAATCCTTCTACCAAGTAGACATCTTTGATGAGAGGACCATCATTGTTTCCTATCTCACCAATTCCAGCGATTTTGCCCGATTGATCACCTCCAAATGTGACTCTTCCACCATCTTTTGGCTTGATTGAAAGGAATTTGGATTTGTCTCCAGTCATATGTCTTGAGCATCCACTATCAATATACCACTTGTTGGGTCTTGATGCTCTAAGACAAACCTGCAATTCACAAGGGATCAAGTTTTAGGTACCCATCTTTTCTTTGGTCCTTTGGGGTTAGCTTGCACCTTGGGAACATAAGTTCCTTTTGGTACCTATTTATAGTTCCCTACAGGCTTAATCTTTCTTTCCTTTTTGTGAAAGCAAGATGAGGTAGAATGGCCCTTCCTATTGCAATAATTACAATGTGCAAAGGGATTTGAAGAATGAACAGATTTTGTAAAATAATTCATATATGATTTTTGTCCACTCTTTTTCTTGCCTTTCCTCTTATCAAAATCTAGTTTGTAACCAATGCCCGATCAATCATTTATAAATCGTTGTTGTTTGAGAATCACATTGAGCATTTCACTTCCCTTAGTGAATTTCTCAAGTGCTTTTGTTAATTGTAAATTCTTTTTCTCTAAGATAGGGCATTCATCACAGACTAGAGATTCAGGAGAAGAGAGTTTTTCAATTCGCAATTCAAGAAACGAGTTTTTCCTTTTTAAGGTCATTTATTTGTCTGCAAGTTTTTCAAACTCCTTTTGCACAACATTGTATTCAGCAAATAATTCATCATAGGAGGGCAGAGATTCATATACCTCATTGCTTTCATTATGTTGCTCTTCTTCCTCAGCAACCAGACATATGTTAGCTTTTTCTTCTTCTTCTTCAGCTTCCTCCTCATCAGATGAGCTGTCACCTCATATAGCTGAAACATAAGCCTTCTTCTTGAACTTCTTGAATTTCTTCTTTTCTTTCTCTTGGTTCTTCAGCTGAGGACATTCTGACTTGATGTGTCCGGGCTTTTCGCATTCGTAGCAAATGATAGGTTTCTTTGATTCATAACTGGAACTTCCCTTCTGAAACTTCTTGAAGCCTTGATTCTTTTTGTAAAACTTCTTGAATCTCCGGACCATCATCCCTATCTCTTCATCCTCATCTTCATCTTCCTCATCCTTTATCGTGTTAAGAGCAATTCCCTTATTGCGATTGTTGCCGCTGTTGACATCATCTAAATCCTTTTTGAACTTCAATTTACTCTCGTACTCAGATAGACTACCAAACAGAGCAGCAACTGAAGTCATTGACTCTCCACGAGCCTCCTCGATAGCGGTAACTTTCGCTTCCCAATCTTTTGTCAGCACATTGAGAATTTTTCTCACTTGAGGCCCTTGATCATATATTTTTCCTAAAGCTGCCAGTTGATTTGTCAGATGAGTGTATCTAAGCTGAAATTCACCGATGCTCTCTCCTTACTTCATCCAAAGCAGATCATACTCAGTGGTTAGAATGTTGACGCCGTTCTCTTTAATTCCAGAAGTTCCTTCATACGCTATCTCCAGAGCCTTCCACATCTCTTTTTCAATTGACAAGTTACAGATTCGAAAGTACTCCTTTTGACTAAGAGCAATTTGAAGCATCAAAATAGCTTTACTGTTGAGAGTGATGTTCTTCTTATCATCATCGTCGAATTCAGCTTCAGTCTTTGGGACAGTAATACCTCCTTCGGTTTTGACTGGTACGTAGTCTCCGGTCTCAAAGACTCTCCACAAGCCATATTCAGTAGCCATCACGAACACACGAAATTTTGCTTTCCAGAAAGAATAGTGTTCGCCATCGAAGCCGGGAGGTCTGTTGATTGAAGCTCCATCCGGAAGAATTCCTTCCATAATGATCCTTCTCGAGTGGTTAGACTCTTTTAAGAAGACCTTGCTCTGATACCAAATGAAGAATGGAGCTAGATACCCAAGAGGGGGGGTGAATTGGGTATCTTTAAAAACTTACAGATAAAACTCTGTTTTTGACAAACCAAAACAAGGTAAGACAAAGGAGTAGGGAAGAAAAAGCTTTACACAATCGATTTATACTGGTTCGGTCCTTTCTCTGACCTACATCTAGTTCCCAAGCCTCACTTGGGATTTTCAATCTACTATGTTCATCTATTGATTACACACTCTGTACTAAAAGTTGTTCTCTCACTAGAACACACTCCCCCTTACAAGTTGTAATCAATACACCCAACTACCAAGTCCCCTGACTTGTAGTTATCACAATCGATAAATGTTTTATAGAAAATACTCTCTCATAAAGCAGATAAAATGAACACTGAAGCATAAGTATCAAATTGATACTATACAGATGAAAGCTAATACACAATAAATGAACTCAATAAATTTTCGCTCTAAGTTGGTGTATCAGCTTGAGAAGGAGTTAATGAACTCTATTTATAGGTAGAGAACATTAAATGACCGTTGCTTGATGAATCCAACCGTTGTAGGTGATTAACTTAGGTTCTGGTCATCTTCTCTTTCTAAACTTCTGCTAATCCAAGGTTAACTTGATCTGATGTGGCTCTCTGAGGATTTGCCCGTTGGAAATGACTTTGTTTGTTGTAGTAAGCATTCTTTAACGTTTATCAGGCGTGCTCAGATGGATTAGCTGAAAGTAGGTTGATTTGCAGAAGTGCATTAAATGCACTGTACACTTTTAGCTTTTTAGCTTTGACCTTCAATAATCTTCATCTGATTTTACTGAAATTCACTCAACAAACTTGTTAATCATAGCTAGGAATATGATTAAATGGATTATGGAAGCAATAAGAACAAACAACAGTGATTTGCAAATTCGTGTAATTTAAAAATCAGATTTTACCGTTGGATACTTGAGTAAGTTTTTCTATACTCGAGTACGGCACTGTGTGTAAGTGTCCATACTGCAGTATCCAAAGTTATACTGGAGTATGCAACTTCCAGAGGTGAACCATCGTAACTTGTGTTTGAAAAAATCAAGACCTATACTCGAGTATGGAAGTGTGTACTCGAGTATGGCACTGTGTGTGAAAAATTTTAAGTTCAAAATACCTCTATACTGGAGTATGCATGTGAATACTGGAGTATGCAACTTGACAAATTGAGTGACCTCTCTATGTGGTCCCATACTCGAGTATGCAACACTATTTTCAAAATATGTGAAGTCTTTCATTTGTCTATACTGGAGTATACAAATCCATATTGAAGTATACATGATCAGGTGTCAAGTTGAAAACAAGTTTAAGAGCCCAATACTTAAGTATGCAAACCTTTACTCGAGTATGTATCAGATATGAAATTTTGGGAGCTCTCGGTATAAGCCTATACTCGAGTATGCATACTTATACTCGAGTATGCACTCAATCTTGAAAAACAGGTTTGGTCTCTGTAAGTCCTATACTCGAGTATGGCTCTCCATACTGCAATATTGACCTACCTTGAAAAGTTTGGTTGCTCTCTGGATGACCTATACTCGAGTATGCATTCTCATACTCGAGTATGCATCACATTTTGAAAACTTGATTGCTCTCTGGAACTTCAATACTCGAGTATGGCTCCCCATACTGCAGTATTGACTTATAAAACTCAATTTGAGCAATCCTTCAACAGTCCTATACTCAAGTATGCATACCTATACTCGAGTATGCAACTGTCAAATTGTTGTTAACTGATTTTGCAAACTTCAAAACATGTTTACACTTGTTGTTAATCATCAAAACACATTGAGAACTAACATTACTCAGTTTTTGAAAACTCTAGTTTTGATGGAAAACTCTAGTTTTGACTTGGCATAAATTTCTCAAAGTTTTCATACTTAAATGAAAACTCGAGTTTTATTTTGGAAACTCGAGTTTTGGCCAACCAAAGAGCTTTGCTCTTTTTCAAAGATTTGAAAACTCCAGTTTTGATGTTTTGGACTAAAATTCATATTTCATGTTAAAAGTCCAAAACTCGAGTTTTGATTTGGAAACTCGAGTTTTGCTTCAATGCACTGTGACAAACTCCAGTTTTCAGCGCTTTGTTTGAAAATCAAATTTTCCAGATTTGTGAAATCTTCATGTATTATCTAGATACTTCTTATCATCACTCATTACTATTCTTAACTATGTTTAATCAATTTGTTAGTGAGTTTTAAATGATTAAAACAAAGGATTAGAAGCAAATCTCAAAATATCATATTTGTGTCTGAAAATCAAAAGTTGTGCAAAAGTTCTAAGGGCTAGTTCCAACTGATCTCTAACGACTATATTTCTTTATCCAATAGTCATTAAATCTTCAAACGGTCATATATTGATCCCTACCTATAAAAGAAGACATATTAAAGACAAAAGGAGCAGGAGACACAAACTTACATCTTCAAAATGCTCATACTCTGATTTTCATATTATTTACTCTCTGTTTTCAATGTTTACATAGCTTAGCATAGAAAGTGAAATTATTTGTAATGCACTTCAGTGTTTATCTTATTCACTTCTGAGAGAGAAGATTTATTATAAACATTCTATCTGTTTATTTGAGAGTTACTCAAGATTGGGTAATCTTGAGAGGGAAACAGATTATAACCTTGCATTGTGTAAGGAGGAGTATCTCGGTGAGAGATTTGGCTTCACAAGTGCTTGAGTGAACTTGTAGGATTGTAAAGTCTTCTCTTGCGCCCGAATTAAACAAGAGGATAGTGGATTAAAAATCTCAAGTGGAGCTTGGGGACTAGACGTAGGTCAAGGATTGGGCCGAATCAATATAAATCTCAGTTTGCATATCTTCTCCCTTATCTCTTAAATTCCTAGCATATATGTTTGAATGACTGTTTATTGTTTTATAAATCATTACTGTCATACAAACTACTTTCAGTAAGTTGCGAAAAGATTTCCGAAGTTCCGAAAAATTTCATCAGACACCCAATTCCTCCCCCCCCCTCTTGGGTGATAGCCAGGTCTAACAACTGATGAGTACAAATAATACCATATTTTCCCTATACTGCTTGACTCAATTGAATGGTAAAAATAAGTTTAACTATGATTTAAACAAGTAAAATGGCATGAATTCATGATATAGGGATTGAGAGATAGAAATCATCCACATGTGCTAAGAACAGCGTAATTCGCGATGCTTTTGAGGAAAACTGTGTAGCAAAGTTGATACGGTGTTATAGCATTCTGACAGCAAACTGAAGGGCAATACAAGGCACACGAATGCTATAGCAAAGTAGAGGACGCAATGCTATGCGGCTTATATTCTGACCTTTTTATCCAGATGATTTCAGGAATTAAAGAAAAGGGCGATATTGACAGATAGGTTGCTAACGTAACGGAATAGAAGATGCAGAGAATCAGAACTAAAAGATTTGAAGAATCCCACAGAATCAACAGAAGCAATCTAATCTACTCAAATCAGAAGATACGATAGATCCCGACGAAATAGGAAAATCTCAACCAACTGCTGTAACATCCTCAAAATTAACTTAACATAATAACTGATTAAGGGTTCATTAACAACTAAGCAATGCCCATCATTTACCAAAACATACAAAAGTAAATCAGAGTAAGCAAAAATGAGCCCTAACGTGGCAATATACAATCATCCCACATAAACCAAAAAGACAGAAGCACTAATTTTCGCTGAGTAGCCTAAGCTTCTGAGGTCTTCCCTGATGGACCTGCACGGGAGCTATAACCTGAAAAATGTGGGTAACCATCAATCCAACTTATTACAAATACTAATATGTGCTAGTGAGGTGCCAAGTGGAACAATTTATATAACAAAATATTAAAAATATAATTCACCAATATTCACATCACAAAATTCCATATTACAAATTAGGTATTACAATTTTTCATTAAAACAATTCCCAAAATGCCTCCCACCAATCCAACCGAACCGCCTTATTTCCTCCGACTAGACCCATGGGCTAAGTTACATCCATGTTACTGGTTACTCAAAAGCTCACTGGTCATGTGATGAGGACCGGCCAAAATCCTCAGAGTGTTTGTCCTAGACCATGGGCCTTTTCCCCGCATTGAACATGTGGGGTGTTGTATGCCCTCATTGAACTAGTGGGCCAATCCCTCATTGAACAGGTGGGACAATGAAAAGCCAACCATCATGCATTAATGGAGGCCTCACCACGTGGTGGAATAACTACTCCATCTATTCCCAATTCAACCGTTATCATAATTATCACAATAAATAGCTCAATAGGAATTTTCCAAGAATTTCTCATGTACATGTTATAGTAGCTCAAATCCCAATTTCTTATACATATAAGTATATGCAAATATTTCACAATTCAAATCCACAAGGCAATTTCTAATAAGATATTTATAACTATCTTACAAAATACTCACAAACAACATACTAATACACATAACAAGTGGAAAGTGCTTACCTCTCGCCAAAGATAATTATTATCCCACTTCTCCTAATTCAAGAGCTTAAACACACCAAAATCAATCTACCACAAAGAATTTACTAATCATTAATAACTCTTCTAACACTCTACATAAATAAAATTATAACTTATAATTTCATAAAAATTAAAATATACAAATTTTAATAATAAATTAGAATGCATGAAGTGGCCAAATTATGACGGTACTTAAAAAAAAAAACTAGGGTGACCATTAAAAATATAAATTCTCCTTTCGATGTATTACTAATTAAGAACTACCCTTTTTTCTTTATTTATTTATCCTTTATTCCCTTTCTTAATAATAATAATTATCTATTATTATATTATTTTTATTTTTATTTTACTATTTATTTGTATTTCTATTATTTATTTTATTATTATTATTTTACTATTTATTATTATATTTTTTCCACAATTATTTTAATACATAGTAAGCCTCTTCTCTCTTTAATATATATATATATATATATATATAAGTACACATAAAGGAAGCATAATTGTTTATTTGGTTCTGATTGATAAATATATATACAAAGGTAACATGAATCTAGGTACCCACTCACACAGGCAATAATATAAGTAAATATAGCAACAATCAGTTAATATACATGCAGCCACGTATGTGTATATAGATATATAAATATAATATTTTATTATTCTCCTTATCTAGAATATATCTATATATGCTCACACGCACAGCAACAACAATATTTCTAGCTATATATATACACACACACATTCACATATCAGCAAGCAAAAACAACGGTTTTCTTCTTTTCTTTTCTTTTTTTCTTTTAAAAAAAATACATATAAGCATTAATACATGCATGTATCCCATCAAAACCCATTGTTTTTTTTTTTTTTTGCTCAAAATCAAAACCCATTGTTATTGTATATATCAAAACCCATTGTATGATAGGTATAATAAGTTTTGGTTTGTTTTTTTTTTTTTTTTCCTGATGCACCTATAGTGGCGGAGCCAGGATTTTGGGTTTATGGATGCATAATTAGTATAAGGGTTTGAGGATTCGAACCCCCGACCTTTGACATAGATAACCAATGCTATAACCAATTAATCCAACCAGATCAAGTGAAATGATATTCCTTCACAAAATATATACTTTTAAAATTTTTTATGGGTTCACTTACTCTCATAGGCTCTAGTGTGCCTCCGCCATTGCCTATATATATATTTACAACAAGCAATATGACAGCAACACTTATACATGACAGTAGCTTGTAACTTAAAGACTCACCTAGCTGGCTTTCGGTTTGTACGGTGTGAGTGCCGATGAAAACTTCTATCTCCATTTTGCTGTTACAGAAATAGAGGAAGCTTGACTGTGTTTCAGCCCCTTCTTCTCTCGTCACTACTCTCTCTTGGACTCACTCTCTCTTAGTCTTTCTCCCTGCTTCAGTTCCTCTCAACTTCGGTCTCTGTTTTTGTTAAGCTTAGCATGAATGGATGGAAGCAAAGGGAGCATGGATTATATAAAGAGGAGAGGGTCCGGTCTGAGGAAAGGAAAAAGAAAGGACCAGGAGGCATTCGATGTAGGTCTTGAAGAATATGGTGGAGTCTGTGTTGCGTGCTCAGTCGACGGCCGAAAAGCATTAAATGAAGAGAGCCGTTGAAAATTTCTCTGATCTTGCGTGTACACCGAAGAAATAAAGAAAAGTTGAGGGAGTATGTCTTGGCTTTATTTATTCTATTATATATATATATATATTCGTTGGATAGGCATCAGAGAATGTATCCATTTACTTATCACGTGCCCAGCTGGAACTAACTAAGGGATTGGACCATTAACTGGAGTGGTTTAAATGGTTATTGGAGGGGGTGTATACGCTGGGCCTAGAAGTGCTTCAGCTAAAGTGAGAGTTGCAGGAATGGAGAGAATGAATATTATATTGGGAAGTTACTAAAATTAACCCACTTGATTTTCCTCAAGGCTTTTATTGCAATTAAGGAAAAATAAATTAAAACTGTAATCCTTAATTTCTTTTAAAGATTTTCGTCCTCAATTTATTATTATTATTATTATTATTTATATATATATATATATATTTTTGCCTTAAAATATTATCTCTAAAATATTTATGACAAAAATTATTCCTTAATTATTTGTCCTTAATTTATGGGAAGATATTTCAAATAATTAATTTCATAATTATTTTTGGGCAATTTTACAATTCAATTTCCCCTATAATAATCAAACCTTAAAATTCCCAAAAATTTGGGATGTTACAACTGCAACTTGCGCCACAAGAAAGCCCGATAATAAAAGGCAGCCAAGAGAACCCTAAAGCAGTCGAAGAGCCCTAGATAGAATTTTATCTTCAGCAGACTCAAGTGAAGAGTGAGAAAGTTCACAAAGCATGCAATTTCCAGGACAACCCAGCATCCTTCCCTGCAGTTCGACGAAGAGAAGACGACGTGGAGTCGTGAGGTGACAGGACTTCATCCACGAGCCGAAACTCCATTCAAGCGTTCTGTTTTCCTTTTGTTTATTTCGTATTTCAATCATGGGTCATTCTGTTAATGTTTGTTTCGTGTCTTCCTCGTCAATCATGAACTGATTTTTTATATGGCTGGATGAGGATGAATCTTTAAGTGTCAAATGAACCCAGCTGCAAGTTTTTAATTCAATAAATTTGGTTTGCGTATTGGTGTTTTAATCACTAGTCGGTTAACGGAAGTTAAGGGCTAGATTTGTGGCCTCAGCTTACTGACAAGGAGTTGGGGTTAGACCTCTGAGAAACAGTGTTTGCTAGGCAACCCATGTACGGCTTGACCTATTATTGTAGGTTTCAGGAATGGGTCTACCTCTCATAACCATAACACCCTGAACATAGCAAAGATCTAACTAGAAAGTTGACATAGGAATATGGAAGGAGTATAGTTAGCATCCTACGTATCGGACGCAGAGGCTTCGGTAGACTATAGAGGTGGGTTAACCAAATAGCTTTGTGAGTAGCGACTATGTTGTAGCAATTGCGGAAGCTGTACAGTGTAGATGCTGTAGTATTGGGTAGAGCAACTGGGGGATTGACATACTTAAGGGTGACTCTGAGTCCAGCCTAACCTTTTACTGATATCTTCTCACGTTCACCGTTATTTTGTTTACTTTTGCTAGTAGCATAATTACCACAACCTTTCAACCTGATTGTATTTATTTTCTGCTTTCACAACTATCATAGCAATTGAGCGTCATTCCTTGGTATCTCAGTCTCTGTGTGACGATACTCTACTTTCACTTTATTACTTGTTCGACTGGTTCGCTTGCCATAAGGGAATTTGACCAACAACAACCAATACTCTGATCAATGTAAAGTCTTTCTCTGATATTCCGACTGCTCATTAAATGCTATTTCACAACAGGAAAAACAAAAAGAATGAAGAGAATGTTGTGACTGCAAAATCCACCTGGATTATTTGAATGGCGTAAATCTTAACCCAATCTTCATCTGTCTAACGGGTATATTCAAGACTCTCAACGACTATTCCTCAAGCTTCAACAACGGTCATTAATTACAATATCTATAAATAGACGAAGCATTGAATTCGCCAACTACCAAAACATTGTGTATTCAATTTGAACTTATTGCAATTTGTTGTTTCAACTGTTTCATTAATATCTTCGGATATTCATCAATCTTCAGTCTTCATTCATTATCTACTCGTTAGGAGTTATTTAAACACTTATTCCTTTTTCAGTTTAAATCTTAAGGTTGAGGAACCTTAAGTGTGGGTGTACGATTACAGCTTGTAAAGGGGAGTGAGTCCTAGTGGATTAGGATCATCTCGAGTACAGAGTGTGTAATTGTGACCATCTATGATTAGTAAAATACCCAAAATATTTGGGGACTGGACGTAGGTCGACGTGTTAGACCGAACCAATATAAATTGCTTTCTGTCTTTCTATCTTCTCCATTTCTATCTTATCTATATTTGTGTGTGAATCGCGAAAAGTTTTTGAGATCACCTATTTACCCCCTCCCCCCCCCCCTCTAGGTGATATTCCTACCCTTCAGTTTATTATGTCGCCGATGAGAGTCACAGGGTTTGGAATATGGTGGTTCACTTAAAGCCTTGATACCTTTATGACATGGGCGATGGTGATAACCTTGCCTACGATTGTGAGCCATTCCAGCCCACCAGTTTTGAAAACTTCTTCCCATACAGCGATGACAATTTACCAATAGTTCGATACGTTTTTTAATATACACTTTATGAAATAATAACATTTAACTAAAGTTTTATTTATGTTCGAACATATTTAACTCACAAGTAACATTTTATACAAACTTTCTTTGTGATGGTGACGAAGATTGAGAGAAAAAATTATGTTTACAATCACTCTATAGTCTTCTAGTTTCTTTGTTTAAAAAAAAAACATAATAATATTAGTAGCGGTTATAAACCGCTACAAAAAACAGTCTCATTAACCACTACTAATATGAGACACGCAAATATCTATATAAACACCTCCAACCAAACCGCATTCAATATCCTTTAGCTTCATTTTCTAACATGTTTTCTCCCCGTTTTCTCTCATAACTCTACGTTTTCTCAAAGAGGTTAAGTGTTCGAAAATGGTAAGTGCTATTCAACCAGGTCAAGTATACATATGATGATTATTCCAACATTTCATTTTTCTTCTACCTTTGTGATTTTAATTTTTTTTATTTACAATTGTATGAATATTTTTCAATTTTTTTTACACTTTCACATATATTAGTCCACCTACTTTCACACACATTATTTTAAAAATTAAATATTATTTAAATCAACTCATCACAATTAGTTATACGTATATAATAAACACATATAATCAAAGATCACATTTTAGTATCATTTTTTATAAAAATAAAAAATAAATTATTCATAATGTAATATTTAATTAATTAAATATAATGATTTAAAAAATTAATTTTTTGTCATATTTATACATTTGTAGCGATTTAGTAACTGCTACAAATATTATAAAATTTTGAAAAGGAGGCAAAATTTTTTAAAAAATTACTGGAATATTTTGTACTGGGTGCAAACCACTACAAATATAAAAAAATTTAGAAAAGGTGGCAAAAAAATTTTTGCTGAAAAATGACAGAAATATATTGTAGCAGTTATAAATCACTACAAACATTAAAAGAATTAACACTTGGCGCGAAAACATTTTTCCCAAAAAAATGGCAGGAATATGTTGTAGCGGTTAAAATAATCCAAAAGTTTAATTTGATGCATTCTTATATGTAGTAGTGGTTTTATTACTGCTACTAGTATCTCATATCGGCGTCAATACAACTTCATATAGTTGCGGTTATTTTAAACCGCTACAAATTTAGTAGCGGTTATTGCATATATACTAGCAATTTACTTTAACCACTACAAATACATTTGTCACAGTGTATTTTGTAGCGGTTATATTAACCATGACAAATGTCATTTGTAGCGTCAAAAACTGCTACTAATACGTAATTTTGATTACTACAAATGGTATTTTTTTTGTAGTGATGTTCCATACAACTTATAGGTAAAATCCATGTATTTTGAATCAGATGTTTATAAATTGAAGATTTAAGGAATGTGAGTCTACTCATATTTTATGCCGATCGCCCCTTTAATCTTCAGTGCGTGACAGAGTATAAGTATTACATGCTAAAAAAAGCCTCTTGGAACAAGCAATAGGTATCACTTGTAAGAAGGTCCGAAACGTTTGACCCAAAATAAAAAAAAAAAAGGGGGGGGGGGGGGGGGGGGGAGGGGGGGGCCCGATACGAGTACATATTGCAAATAGTGGCAAAATGGCATCCAAGGCTCAAAAGAATATGAAGATTCACTGTGCAATATAATTGCTTTTCACTTACCAGGGGTATTTATTTCTTTCCACGGCTAAAATTATTTCAGTTCAGTTCATCAGCAAAAGAATTTTGAATTTATTTAAGCCTTAGATGGAATTATGGTGCTTATGGGGCCTTCAATAATATTCTCCTTTAAAAATTCCCATAAACATATTTTATTAATTTTTTAAATTAAGGAATTTTAAACGTAATTAAGTTACAGGACTATAAAGAAATATAACGATTTTGATTCAAATGAAACCAACTAAGTTATAAATAAAGGAACAAACTACAGATTTACTAATTGATGTCTATTATGAAAATCAAATTATTAAAAGGAAAATTATTGAAAAGTTCTCCCTCTAGCGCAATCCATATTATAAGACCTCTTCTAGAAAGTTTTTGTGGTAATTAAAAAATATAAGACCATACGTCAAAAGTCAATATTTAATTCTTATTTTCCACAAATACCTTTATTAATTTTTTTTGGGTAATAACACCTTTATTTATTTAATGTAGAGAGAAATTGTATAAGAAAGAAATTAAATGAAGATAGGTTGATTTTAATTGGAGGATAATATGGGAAAGTAGTGATGATTTCTTATCATTTCAATGATACAAAGTTACAAACTACTTTTAGCTATTTTTTTTCTTAATCGTTGTGAAGTAGTTAGAATGCTCTTATAATATGGATTAGAGGAATCAGAGTATAATAAAATAATGGACACATAAGACAGAAAATCAATATGATAGTCAATACACCAAAGTTGCATTATGCATTATTTAAAAGTACTTGAGACCAAACTAGTGATTTAATAATTCATCATACAACACTTAAGAGAACTACTGGACATTGACGAGTGTAATACATTTTAGTAGCATTATTATGCTTATTGATTGATTCCAATCTTTACAGCTTCCAAATATAAATTAAAAGTCTTCCAAATGCTCTATGCACGCGCTTTGATTTCTCAAATCCATTCGTTTTCATCTTGTGGCGAACTTTTTTTCAATGTCCTCTCTCTTGCCCGCTTTGCCTGTAAAATTCAATGTCTTCCACAATGAGAATATTTCAAATAAAGCCCTACAAAAATGCTCAAAAAAGTTGATGCAGGAATTTTTTTTAATGGAATAGGATGCAATTTTGCCGTTACAATAATTTTCTCAAATATAACATGCACCATAGACTACTCTTTTGGCGCAACCTTGGTCATGAAGTTTTACAGCGTTGAGTACTGCTGAGAAATTATTTTGAGGAAAAAATTTCACCAAAAATCATTTTATGGTGTTGAGTATTACTGGAAAAATACTTTAAAAATAAAATTATAACAATAAATGATTTTAGAGTGCTGAGTGCTACTCAGAAAAATGTTTTAATGGCAAATTAAATTACAAGTTAACCTGAATTTTAATTGCACAAAAGTACCAGAAGATGAAATCATGCATATTTAATAAACTTTCAAGGTGACTGTAACTGAAATGGTATTCTTGAAAGTGGAGAGAGCATGCATACCTCTTTTTTCCAATCTGTACAACTTATTATGATTAATAGTACAATCACTTGGCAAATTGTTCCAGAAGTTATTCCAAGCCAAAGGCCTTTTCCTCTCAAGTGTACCAAGAAAGCCAAGATTAAAGAAAGTGGAATGCCAATTGCATAATAAGCTCCTAAATTTACATATGCCCCTATGCGTTGCCAGCCACTTCCCCTAGCAATCCCTATTTTGGAAGAAGAATTAGATTTTTTAAAAAAAAAATCAAATAATCAAGAATTAGATTTCATAGTATCAAAAAAAATGAGTTTAATCCAATAAAAATTATTTATAGAAAATTAATATTTGCTTCCATATAGTTTTGAGTCAACTGTAACTCAATTCCTATAGCCTAATCATTTAAAATAACCAATCACAATAATTTATAAAATAAATAAATATATATATATATATATATATTATGAAGCTTAGGGTTGAAAATTTTAAATAGGTAAAACTATAAGGATTGAGTTACAATGAGTTATATTTCAAAGACTAAGTTTTAACTGGTCAAAAACTATAAAAACTGAATTACACTAAATCAAAAGTTTAAGGATTGAGTCACAATCGAATAGTCAAAACTATTGAAAACCAAAAGATTAAGTTTCCCACAAACATTTTTGTTTTTTATAGTACTGGATGAAAGATGTTACCCGTAAGGCAGCCTTGTAAGGAGTCGGCAAGAACAGACACAGCTAACAAAGGAGCCATGTCTTTAACATATTCAATCACCTCTGGCTCATTGCTAAAAACATGACCTAGAACATTTCGGCAAGAGAAAACGATTGAGCTCACTAAAAGTGCCTCACAAGCTGCTAGAATCCTAGAACATAATGCTGACACACGCGCCGCGCGTGGATTTCCAGCTCCTAATGCATTTGAAACTCTTGTGCTACAAATTTAAGAGAAACAATTCAATCAATAATAATTGAGAAGCCATTTAATTAATTTTCTTGTGTGTGTGTGTGTGTGATGCAAACCTTGCTGCTGAGCCAATTGATTCTGGTACCGAATAGATAGTGACGTTCATTGAGACACTGTTCATCACAAAAACATAAAAGCATATATAATTGCAGTATGTGATAGTTTTGATTAATTTATTAAATTTTGCACAGTGAAACATTTAGAAAAAAACATACCATACGGCTAAGATTGAAGTTTCAAGCTGTGGATTTGGCCGTAGGAGACCGGCGAGCAATGTAGTCACCTCATATGACCACCATTGAAGGCTGAAAATATTCAGTTATCAATAACAATATAAATATATCAATATTCAAGATATAATATAAAACGGAAACTTAATATAAAAGTCCCTATAGTTTCATATGATTTTCAGTCAGATCCCTATAAAATTTTTCTTTTAATTATGTCTTATAGTTTCACTTATATTTTATTAGGTCCCTTTTTTTTTTTTTTATCAAAACTTTAATATGGTCTTTGTAACTTTTATATCAATTACGTAGAAGGACATGAACTTGATTAAAAATAGGTGAAACTATAAGGATTTGATTTTTTAAAAAAACTACATGAGTCCTATGGAAAACTTATAAAACTATGAGGACATGAAAATAAAAATAAAAATAAAAATCTATAGAGACATCATTAAAAATCCGGTGAAACTATAGGGATTGATGGATTAATTTTTCTGAATATAAGATATATGTGAAAGAAGCTGACTTATTGAGTTGGAAAGGAGAGTACCAAGCCATTATAGCTGAAGGAATGGCCAAGGCAAAAAAATCTCTGATGCCATGGAAAAGCTCCATGGAAATTGGAGCTCGAGTCTTCGCACAAGAATCGGAGAATTTCATATATAACGCAAGTAAGATCGCATTCAACCAATATGAAGTACCAATGGCAAATGCTCCTCCAAAACGACCCAAACCAGATTTAAAAATCATTGTCCAACAGAAAACTACGTGGAAGCATATAGTAAATGAAGAACAGAACACAAGAGGAGTGATCAAACTCTGCATGAGATAGTATCGAACCAAGGCTTGAAGTGTTGCATAACCAAACAGAGCAGGAATTAAGCAAACTGCAAATTTTCCAGCTTCACGTGCAATTAAAGGGTCTTGACCAAGCAAAACCAATACCCTCCCTAAGTTAAGCCAAAACAGAGAGAGAGGAATACAACATAAAAGAAGACAGAAGATGCCAGTTTGAATTTGAACTCCAAACTTCCTATATTGTTTAGCTCCATAGGCCTGCCCGCATAGTGTTTCAAGTGCAGAAGCCAATCCAAACTGTCAAGGAAGTTAAAAAAATACAGAATCGAAAAAAAATCAATTATGAGTGATGATTCAAAAGTAAAAATTAATTAACCCCTCAATACAAGATGATGGTGTTACAGTAAAGTAAAATTTTTTTTGTACTTACTATGACACTAAAGCCAGTCACAGCACAGAGAGAGATAGCAACACCAGTACTGGATTGAGCAAGTTTACCCAAGTGGCCCACCATCATCAAAGCTATAGTTTGAAGAAAGAAGGTTGAAGAATTCACAGCCACCATAGGCCCTGCTACAAAACAAACTTCTTTTACTTCTTTGAAAAACACACGACATGTTAGGCGCATGCTATCGTCGTCTTCTTCGTCCGCCAGCCCCGTGGTTTTCTCTCGGAGATCATTTTCCATTACTTTCCCTTCTTTGTCTTGCTCACTGCAGGGACATACCAACTCTGGGTTTTGATGATTCATGTTTGATTATTTGGTGTTTATAGAAGAAGGGGAAATAATAGGAAAATGGTCTCGCCCTACAAAGAGTTTGTACACACATGTAAGACCGAATTGCACAACTAATCTATAGTTCTATTTATAGGAAACATTATGGCATGTGGTTGGTGCCATATGGTTGTGTGTGGACTGTGGATGCTGATCACGCGTCTCCTTTAGACAAGGGTGGACCAGAGGGACCAAAGTTTTTTAATATTGATATACACAATAAAGATTAAAGCAGCAAGAACAAGCTTTAATTATCCTATTTAGGATATGCTGCATGTGGATGATATAACACCAAATTGATATACATATTGATGATTATTTAAGGTTTCATTACACACACACACACACACACTAGTTTCTCTCTCTCTCTCTCTCTTTCTCTCTTAATTTGATAAAGGCTTTCTATTTCAAGACTTAAAACATAAAGGGTTTTTGCCTCTCCCAGTAAATGTACTTACTGAGATTTAAATTTGTGTTTTCCTCCTTATGAGGTGAGGCCCTTGTTGGTTATATACTTGTTTCTTTTGTTTAAATAATTTTATAACAATGATTAGATAATAAATTAAATATAATTATATTAATGTATGACAGATCTTCAAATTTTATAAAAATTTAAAATAAATAAATGCACAATTTTTATAATTATTGATAGGGATAAGGGTCTTATTTGTCATGAAAGTTCACTCAGGAGCACTCAGCACCTAGAAGTATTTTTTCGAGCAAAATTGCCCCGGAAGTTAACAAAATTGAACAATTTTGCCTCGAAAATTTTTTTTAGAAGCAACTTTACCGTGGAAGGTCTTTTTTAGGAACAATTTTACCTTGGAAGTTTACAATTTAGAGCAACAATTTAAGGTCAAGATTAACGAAATGACAAGATTACTACATTTTTAAACTTAGGGGCAATTTTGCTCCAAAAAAACTTCCGGGGTGTTGAGTACTCCTGAGCGAAAACTTTCAAGGTAAATAAGACCCTTATCTCTTATTGATATGTTTTTTCTAAAAGTAATTGAAAAGGAGGGGGGGGGGGACTAACTTGTAGCTAAGCATCTATCATTATTCTGTCTTTAGAATAAATAATATTAATGAAAACAATAATCTTTAAATTTTGCATATATCAATAAAAAGATGCTCCCTGCTCCCCTAAATATAAGTTACTCCCTTTAATCCTAATTATAAAATAAAGTTTTTAGTACAAATTGTACTACAAACTTTGTCCTGTAATTAGAACCGGATGTAGTACAAACTTTGAAATATGGCTTGTCCTTCTTACAAGTTTCACTTCATACTAATATAAAAATTTCATTTATTCTTTATATTTAGCTCCAATTAATTATATGTCTTTCATTTTTTTCCCCTACTGATTTTCTCTCATTAATTTTTTTTGTTCATTCTCTCTCTCATCTACTCTATATCTTTGTAAATAAGGGTATATTTTTTTTAAAAAAAAAAATTATACTATCTCTGATTCTTAATATAAGATTTTATTGTGTAAATTATATTATAAATAAAATCTTATATTAAAGATTTGAGTAGTATTTCTTACACATTCATTCTGGATATCGTCATTCATTTATGCATGTCTACGTACGTACCTCTCTCTATATATTCTGTGTCTATATACATACATACCTCTCTCTATATATTCCGGTGCGTGTGTGTGTCTTTATACATACATTAACAGGGAAAGAACCTGCTGTATATGAAAGTGGCAAGACGAAAAAAGTCAAGGGAAGGGGAGTTGGATTTTTTATGTAATCGAAAACGATGAGATTCCTTAAATGTATTTTTCTTTTTCAATTTGATAATTTCGTGTGTGTGTGTATAATGCAAAACGGTACCGTATGATGTAAAATCATATTGCTCCCCTTTTTTTTGAAAAAATAGCATTCATCACATCTTATAGTATTTTTTAAGTACAGGTCAGTACTATAAAATATTTTTTCAGTATCATTCACTACTTTGTAGTATCTTTTTAATATCAGTTTATACCCTAAAATATTTTTGTAAGAATTGAAAAAAATACTACAGGATAGTGAACACTATTTTTTTTTTCAATATCATAAAATAATTTTTAAAGATCATGAAGTATTTTTAAGTACTAGTAAGTACCTTGAAATATTTTTTCAGTATTAGTCAGTATACTAAAGTATCTTTTTAATACTGGTTACTATCCTAAAATATTTTTAAGATCGTGAAATTATTTTAGGACCATGAAGAAATATTTTAGGGTACTAACTAGTACTTAAAAAATAGGAAAAATTCCAAATAAATACCATATGAATTTGCAAAACCCCCAGAAGTTTGTTGACTTTGTAAAAAGACTGAAAGGTACAAAGGATCTATGAGGGATATGCAAATTTGGGTCAAATTACCCTTTTGCTCTTAGTTTTAAATAAATAAAAAAAATCCCCTCCACCCCCTACTGCTGGCCACCACCACTGTCGGCCAGCTGCCGCCACCGCCGGCCACCACCCACGGCCGTTCGATCGGCCACCACCACCGTCGGCCGGCCACCATCACCAACCGGAGGGGATTTTTTTTTATTTATTTATTTAAAACTAAGGGCAAAAGAGTAATTTAACCCGAATTTGCATATCCCTCATAGGTCTTTTGTACCTCTCAATCTTTTTACAACTTCGACAGACTTGTGGGGGTTTTGTAAATTCAGATGGTATTTATTTAAAATTTTTCCTAAAAAATACTACTACAGAAAGAAAG
Organism: Acacia crassicarpa; assembly: GCA_034222035.1. Classification (NCBI taxonomy): domain Eukaryota; kingdom Viridiplantae; phylum Streptophyta; class Magnoliopsida; order Fabales; family Fabaceae; genus Acacia; species Acacia crassicarpa. Next base: position 24,732,651 of record JAWXYG010000010.1, on the reverse strand, counting down.
AAAGGAACAATGTGATTTTGCACCAAATGGTGCAGTTTTAAGTGCATAGGAGCGTAGCCGAAGAAATAAGTACAGAAAGAAAGCCGCGTTCATTTTTTATGTAATGGAAAACGTGGCCACTGCCTCCTAATGAGATTCCTTAAAAAATTCTGTATTCTTCTTTTTCAATTAGATCATTTCGTTAAGTAGAAAGGCGAAAGAAGTTAAGTGGAAGCGGAATTGGAACTCTTTTTTTTTTTTTTGGGTAATGGGAAACGTGGCCATTGTCCTCCTGCTGGGATTCCTTAACAAATCATGTACTTTTTTTTCAATTTGATCATTTCGTTTTATTTTTTAATATATTGGGAGGGTCTGGAATTTTCACATCCACCTACGCCTCTTCTGTTTCATAATCATATGTGGTTTAATTTAGTTGTTTCTATTTCAAAGTCCATCATTAGTTCTTGCATTGAAAACTAGACTAGTCACTTCATCTAAACTTTCAAGCCTTTTCAAGTTTTGTCTGGTCCTTTACCGTATTTCACGTGGTATTCCTACCTACCTCCAGTTTTAATTATAAGACATGATTAACTTTTTTTTTTTGAGAGATTAAAGAAGTTAAATAAGCTACTTAATCATTTCATATATGTATCTTTAGATTATATATTAGTTATTAGTCAAACTAATTTGTTTGAAGAAAAAATGAAAATAAAAATACTTTAAAGTAATTTAATTTGCTTCTTTAATCTTTCCAATGCTATATCTTATAATTGGGATCGGAGGGAGTACTAATTTTTATTCACCAAATAACAAATCCATTCTTTTATACCGTTGACAAGTATATGTATTATCAACATTTCATTAGGTGTTAAGAACTTTTGTTTTGAAATTGTGGATTTGTTATATGGTACATGAAAGTTGGTTATATATACATACTTAAATGATGGTAATATGCCCATATAAAATTTGTAAATAACTTAAAAGTGTGGTTTTATAACTTGAAAAACAAAAGTTGGTAATCCCCAATGAAAAATGGGGAATGCCAATAAAACTTATGAATGACCTAAAAGTGTGGATTTATTACTTTATAAACAAAATTATTGGTAATGCCTATCAAAATGAGAGAAATGCCTTTAATTAAACTTGGAAATGAGCTTGAGTAAGAAATAAATAGTAAACTTTTATATATATATATATATATATATATATATATATATATGGAAAAATTATTTCTCTAGTCACTGGGATCCTAAAACTACGTCGTTTTGAATTAATGAATGTTGTATTTGTAATTTTAGGTGAATTAATGAAGGGTGTTTCGATAAAATTTATATGATAATAAAGTAAACAAAATTACAAAAACACCATTCATTAATCAAAAACGAAATAGTTTTAGATGTCACTGGAGATAACTTATCTCCAATGACTGGAGAAATCTTTTACCCTATATATATATATATATATATATATATATATATATATATATATATATATATATATATATATATATATATTGCATTACATATATTGAAATTTAGCTACCAATGTTTTAGCAAACAAGTGGTGGGGATCAAATCCCACTCCAACCACTTTGCAAAATAAATTATTGCAGTTGGAACTTTGATGTTGGCAAGCGATGTCACCGGCAACAGGCTGTTAGGGCCTGTTTGGTTGACAGAATTCGGTGGAGGGAGAGGGAACTTAATTAAGTTCCCACAAAATAAGACCGTTTGGTGCGCGTAGCTCGTGGGAACTCACCTTCTTGCCTCTGTCGAAGCTCCCACAAACGTGGGAATTGCAGCTCCTTCTATTTGTGGCGGGATCCGGAAAAAACTCTTGGGAGAGTGAAATATTTTGACTGAAAAGCCCCTGCCTAATTAAAAAAGCATAATCGAGCTTCAATCTGCAAGAATGAGTAGAAGGAGTAGACGAAAGAAGGTTCAGAGGACAGCAAGCTTCAATCGAATGAGAAGGCAACGGAGATCAATTGGAGGTAAGAATGGCTTTTCTTGTTTCATTGTGCGGCGTGGGGTGGAAAAAATTGGCGACTGGCTGGTTGTGTGAGCTGGGTACGCAACTACAAAAATGAAGGGGGGGGAACAAATTTGAGTACTTTCTTGTTCGCATTCATGCCTAGTATGCAGTGTGTGGGTTGCATGTTAGTGAGGAAGGAAAGTGATGAAGCCATGGGTGAATTGTGGAAAAAAATTGTTCTTCTTCTTCGTCTATGTAGGAGCTGTAGCTATTTAAATACACATGAATGTTTTGCTTTAAATGCTCTGTTTAGTTTATATTCTTGAATGCCTACTATGAAACATGTATGAAGATGTGTGATTATCTGTTTGCTTTTCATGTAGACTGTGTTGTGTTGTTGTGAACAATGAATGTGATGATATAGTTTAGTCTTTATATATGTTGGCTGCTTCTATGGTAAATTGATATGACATTTGGGTTATAATGGTGTATAGCTTATTTAAACTAGCAAGGGAAACCACTGGAGTAAGGAGTAAAATTTGGGAATGTGACTTGTTTTGTGTGAGGAAAAAAATAACATATGTTTAAATGTAAGAAGTAGACATAATAGTATGTAAAGAGGAGTAGTAGATGACATTGAAAAGCAAATCGGTGTGCAAAAAATTGTGTAGGTATGGATGCAGAGGCCGAGGAAATAGTTGCAATGTTGTCCGGGTGCTTAGCTTTGCTTCTGGCGGTGATGAGGTTGATTGTCACTATCATAGTTGCAGTGGGAGCAAGTAGACCGAGGCACTTACCGGATAGGTCATATATATTAGACTTTCATGCCAAGAGAACGAATTTGAGGACAATGATATACAGTAGTGATACCACCTGCTTCAACCAAATTAGCGTTAGTTCTATATGTTTTAGATGTTTTGATGATAACAATTATAATGTAATTAAGTTAATAGATTGAAGGTTAAATCATGGTTTATATAGTTAACTTGAATCTATATTGGTTAGAAAGTTTTGCTTTTGGTTGCCTCCAGTTAAGCTCTGGATGCCTCGAGTCATGTGGTGTTATTATTTAAAAGAAAAATGTTTTGATCTCATGTGCCTCAAGTTAAAGTGCTTTGACTTGGAGTTAATAAGTTGAAGTTTTCATGCCTCGAGTTAAATCTATGGATGCTTCAAGTTAAATGATTAAAATGCTTTTAATAAACATTGTTAACTCCAGTCCAATGTTTTATGCCTCCTCAAATTATCTGTTTGATGTTAAGCTTTTAGACCAATTGTTTTTGACTCTTGAGTATCAAGTTAATGCCTCAAGTCAATAACTCAAGGCAATTAACTTTTTAACTCAAGTTAAGTTTTCATTTGGCCATTTGTTTTGAAAGCATCGGGTTTAACTTTTGGCATATCAAGTTAATGACTCAAGTATTGACTCAAGTCATTAACTTCTTATATCAAGTTAAGCTTTCAATTGTTTATTCTTTGGAGAGCATCGGATTTGACTTTTGGATATCAAGTTAATGACTTAAGTCATTCACTTATTGATTCAAGTTAAGTCTTTCAATGGTCTTTTTTTTTTTTTTAAGGTATCAACTTTGACTCTTGAATATCAAGTTGATGACTCAAGTCATCAACTCAAGGCATGACTTTTAAACTTCAAGTTAAGAGATCAACTTGCAAATTTTTCAAAGTCATCGACTTTAACTTTTGCACATCAAGTTAATGACTCAAGTCATTAACTCAAGGCATCAACTCTTTAACTGAAAGTCATATCTTTTTAGTTATCAAATCACCATCTTCGGAAAATCAAAATCAACTGATTGTGATTTTATTTCCTCAAATCATTACTCATTACTATTCAAAATTGCATTTAATCAATTTATTAATGAGTTACAGATTATTAGAATGAGGATCAACACAGGATATCGATCAAAGCAATCTGGAATTCATTAAACTTTCCTATTCGAGAAACTCAACAACAGACATATCTGCAACATTCTGGGCAAGAATATTTTATTTCCTTTGCTGGGTCTCAACGGTCATAATCACAATTACAAGAATAATGACGGCGATTATTCCGACCTTCTGCTTCATCTCCAATGGTCATATTAAAGAGCCTCAACGGATATTTCTTCAATCTTCAACTACTATAAATACTCAAAGGATTGAATCTATTAACAAGAACCAACGCATACACAGATAAGGCATTCAAAGTGATCAATTTCTATTCTGCTTATATCTTTGGATATTATTGAGCTTCAGTGTTTATTATTCATTTGCTCTGTGAGAGAGTTCTATAATCTATTTTACATTCGTTCAAATCTCAAGGTAGTGGTATCTTGAGTGTGGGTGTACGATTACAACTTGTAAGGGGGAGTGAGTCCTAGGAAGAAAGGATCATCTTGAGTTACAGAGTGTGTAATTGTATTTGTGAGATAGTGAAAATCCTAGAGTGTCTAGGTATTAGATGTAGGTCAAGAGTTGGACTGAACTAGTATAATTCCTCTGTGTCATTTCTCTTTACCTTTCTTACTGCTTTCATCATTTATCCATCGTATGTAGAAAGATTTTTTTTAGATCACCTATTCACCCCCCTCTAGGTGATATTCCACCTTCAATTAGGATGTATCGGGGAACATTTGATGAGTTGTGTCACATGTTAGACACAATTGGTGGATTGAAACCAACTATGCATATGCTAGTTGATGAGCAAGTGGCAATGTTTCTTCACATCCTAGGTCATCATGTCAAGAGTAGAGTAATCCAATTTGAGTTTGGAAGGTCTGGCGAAACAATTAGTAGATACTTTAAACTTGTGTTGAATGCTACCATAAGACTGCAATCATTGCTGCTGAAGAAACCGGAGCTTATTCCGGAGGAGTCAAATGATAATGATGGAAGTAATTCAAGGTATGTACCATGTGTATTTGTGTGACATGTTTAGATTAACAATCATTCAAGAAATTATTGTTTGAGTACAAGCTTTAATAATTGGTTATGTTTGTAGGGGTGCCTTTGTGCATTACATGGCACGCACATACGCGTACAAGTACCTGCAGAGAAAAAGGGGAGGTACAGAAATAGGAAGGGGGAGGTAACTACCAATGTTTTGGGTGTATGCTCACTGGATGGTCAATTCATATACGTTTTACCTGGATGGGAAGGGTCAGCTGCAGATAGGAGGGTGTTGCGAGATGCTATTCGAAGACAACATGGTCTACGAGTACCACAAGGTATACATGTTATACTTGGTGCAATTAAAATGTATGTATATTTCTGTGTTCGGCTGTGAAAGAAACAGAATCAAATACTGTCGTTTGTTTCCACATGGAACTACTACTTGGTTGATGCGGGGTACACAAATTGCCAAGGTTTTTTGGCTCCTTATAGAGGCCAAAGATACCACCTTAATGAGTGGAGACAAGGAAGGCAACCGCAAACTCCACATGAGTGCTTCAATATGCGACATTCCGCTGCCCGTAATGTCATAGAAAGGTGCTTTGGCATAATCAAGTTATGTTGGGCAATCCTCCAGAGTGCATCCTATTACCCTGTGAAGATCCAAAACAGATACATCCTCACATGTTGTCTGATCCATAATCTGATTCGTCGTGAATCAGTTGAAGATCCACTTGATGAGCAGCTTGAGTCATTTGACGTCGAACCGGCCACTATGGATAACACCCCCATGATTACAATGGAAATGAGTGACTCGTGAAATAAGTTTAGGGACAATCTTGCAAATGACATGTTTGCTGCATTTGTGACACCTAATTGATGATGTTGTACAATAATGTTAAGCATTAGACAATGTGCTCTTTCATTTGGTTGTCCTATATTAGTATGAACACCAAGTTCGGGTGTAAACTTTAAATGAAACAATTTGTGTTACCGTTAGTGCAATTATTGTCGTTGTAATTACTATATATTTATGTTGCACCTATCGCAAATTAATACTCTTTCTACCTGTGTTTAAAATGTGAGTTTTTTAGATGGAGCAAACTGACCAAACAGCAAAGGGGAAACAGAAAATGTGGTCGCCTGAGGAAGACAAGGTTCTGGTTGACTGCCTTGTCAGTATGAAGGTTGACCATCTGTTCATGGCTGATAATGGTTTCAAGTCGGGATTTGCATATGCTCTGCAGTTGATGATGGAAGAAAAGCTTCCCGGATGTGGGATCAAGGCATGTTCGCACATAACATCCAAAATTAAGACGCTAAAGAAATTGTTGCAAACCACTTACGACATGGTATACGGCACCAACACTTCAGGCTTTGGCTGGGATCCTGACACAAAATGTGTCACAGTTGACAAAGAGGTGTGGGATGAGTATATAAAGGTATGTTGCTGCATTCCTCACTTCTACATCAGCCACTTCACTTTTAAATGCCAATCAACTTGTCCACCTTGATCTAACATATATGATGACTTCACAGGCTCATTCAAGGGCAAGACAATTTCACACAAAGTCCTTCCCATTCTTTGAGTCCCTCACCATTGTTTGGGGTAAGGACAGGGCTATGGGTAAGGAGGTTAGCTCCCCTGTCGGAATGGAGGAGCAGGTTAATCTAGAGGACGACGATCTTCCCGAAACTCCTCCAATTGTTACTGCTGAATCTGAATTCACTCAACCAATTAACGGAACAGAAACAACTGCATTGAATGGATCTAATCCATCTATCAGTCGAAGGAAGAAGAGACATTTGAATCACTCTGAAATAATGGTTGATGCACTGAGGGACACAGTTGGCTCTTTGGACAAGACAATAGTCGGTGCGTTTGACAAACTTTGCAGTCGGCTGCCCACTCAACAAAGGCAAGCTGATCTTGATGCAAAGGGTGATAATCTTTTCATGGAGCTAATAGAGGTAGAAGATCTGACATTGAATGAGAGGACCGCTACTCACATTAAGATCATAGGGTGTGAGAAGCTATTGAAGGCTTTTGCAACTATTCCTGCTGCTATAAGCCAGTGTGGATTTGTAACTTGTTGCAACAGTAGATCTTGGGTCACTAATGTTAACTTTCTTTTTGTGGGATGGGAAGGGTGATTTTTTGTTGTCAGATCATATTTTGTTAGCAACTATGCTTTTTGTGTAGGACAACAAATTTTGCACCATGTTCAACTGATGAAACATGCTACACTGAACAGGGAATAAAGTTTGTATCCCCTATGTACATCAACTTGTAATAGTAGGAACTATGGATGTGTCCTCCCATTTGTATATAGCCTTGTGATAAAAGGTACAGTGTCGATGCATTTACTGTAGATGCTGAAATGTCATAGCACCATTTTGTACTTATGCCTCAGCATCTGTGAAGTGTAGCAGAATGTTGATGTTTACTTTGTATCAATGTAAATGTATTTATGTGCTTCAAGCTTATGTTACCAATGGTGAACTTGCACTTTATTTCAAATTATGCCTGCTTCTGATACTGATGATGATGGGCTGCTATGATAGGTTTATGTTTTACTGTCATGTGTGCACTGCGAACTGATATAAATTGTTCTGTTTTACGTTCGAACGTGAGCAGTAAGTTCGAACGTCAACTCACATTTGTGAGGCCGTGGTTTTTTGGCACTCCACAATTGAATGTTCGAACGTAATGGTTACGTTCGAACGTTACATCTTCTGTTGTATGTCCCCAATGAAATTTTGTGTTTTGGGGTCTTGTTAATGTTTCATTTTTTTTTCTACATCAGAGGGAAGGCCAACTGTTCGCGAACAAAATATAATATTTTAAAACATCAAATCAATTATCACCGTGGGCGCTTTTCGTTGGTCAGTTCGAACCTCACCCCTCAAAACTGATGCCCCAGTATCTCTATTTCTTCTCTATTTCAACCTAGGAACGTTAACCTTGTTCTTTTCTGTGTAGCAAATTCACGCTATTTTCCCCCATTTTCGTCATAAGAGAACGATCAAACACCTATCCACTGTATTCACTCCCAAACTAAGCCATTCCTCTCTCAGACTTCCACGAATGGCCAGGGTTAAAATGACGGACGACCGATTGAAGCAGATGGGGATAACAATGGAGGATGTGCAAAATTACAGGAGGCAAAGGGGTAAGCTTAGAAGGTGTGGGAGGGATGTGGGGTCTAAGTATAAGAGCAAAGACCCAAATTCGTACGATGATTACAAAGCCGCAGCAAAGTGGAAGCGTGACATTGAGGCAAAGGAGGCCAAGAAGCGACAACGTGCTGCGAAGAAGAATGAAGAAGCAAATGCGACTCAAGAGAAAGGCTCCTTTGTCGTCGGCAGCATCAGCCAGTAAACAGAAGAGGCAAAAGACAGAGGAAATTAAACGGGCAAGCAAAAGATTGTCGCCACCGATAGTTCTAGTGAAGATGACAAGGGCTGGAAGCCAACGGACTTAGGCAATGCATCATTGGATACAAACAATGACGAGGACGACAATGTGGCAGTAGATAAGACCAGGACAAAGTTGTACAAGAAACTAAAGCGCAAAGAAAGGGCGAATGTGGTGCCAGAAGCAAAGGCTAACTTCAACCAGAGTAAACTTGAGGATTACAATATCAGGTTAGTAGGCCATAGTCTCTGTAAAATGAGTACAATTAACATGGATACATTTGAGGATGAATTTCCCTTCGGCCTACATCAAATACTTAGACCTTTTAGAGGGTTGCTTGAATTGTCGCTGCCATATTCAGACTTGGTTCTTAAAGTTTTCTACTCCAACCTCAAAATGTCCAGAGCTGGCGTAGTGTCCACACGTGTGAGGGGTCAAAATGTGGAAGTAAATGAGAATAAGTTGCTGGAATGGTTGGGTGTCAAGTGTGCACAGTCAAAGAACACAACCTTCACTGGAGCTGAGACGGACAAAATCCTCCTTGAAGGGGTACAACTAATGATGATAGTGCTCTGTTGAAACCGAAACAGCTGCCTACAAAGTATAGGATCCTACACTACTTGTATAGTAGGAACTTTGTCAACAAGGGCAAGCACTACACATCTCTAAGCATTGAGGACAAACAAATCCTCACTTGCTTGATAAAGAAGAAGCCATTTAATATGGGCAAGAGAATAGTGGATACGATGCTCAAAGCAGCTGCACTTTCGCAAAAGAACACTGAACTACCTTACCCCTCACTTGTGTCTCTCATTTTACAGAAGAACAAAATATGGTATCTCAATGAGGGTGAGAATCCAATTTGGAGTCCACAATTTGATGATGAGGCATTGCATCGTATGCAAATTCCATTGGCTACCAAAATTCCATCCACCAAGTTAGACTCTGAGGAGGATAGTGGTAATCAGTTCAAGTGTGAGCCATGTGCACCATCTTCTGCCCAACGTGGACCTAAACATGGTAGTGAAGATGTAGGGAGGGAACTGGGAGCTCTGTTTACGCAAGTTCTGGATGAGAAACTTGGTTTAATGAAATCTGAGCTGCACACACTAATTGAAGCCCAGGTAGGAAGATTGGACTCACGTTTGTTACAGATGGCACTTGAGTTCAAGGGACTTCAAGAGTTTATCCACCTATATGGCACAGAGTTCAGGGAATTTTCTGTTAGTTCTCAATGTGTTTTGATGATTAACAACAAGTGTAAACATGTTTTGAAGTTTCCAAGATCCTTTAAAAACCATCTGATAGTTGTATACTGCAGTATGGGTCTGTATACTGCAGTAAAGGGTCATCCAGAAAGCAATAATTTTTCAAAGTTAAGTCAATACCGCAGTATAGGGTGCTATACCGCAGTATTGGACTTCCAGAGAACAATCAAATTTTTCAAGTTAAGCCAATACCGCAGTATAGGGTACTATACCGCAGTATTGGACTTCCAAAGAACAATCAAATTTTTCAAGTTAAGGCAATACCGCAGTATAGGGTGCTATACCGCAGTATTGGACTTCCAGAGAACAATCAAATTTTTCAAGTTAAGGCAATACCGCAGTATAGGGTGCTATACCGCAGTATTGGACTTCCAGAGAGCAACCGAGTTTTTCAAAACAAGTCAATACCGCAGTATAGGTATGTATACTGCAGTATAGGGTCATCCAGAGAGCAACTAAATTTCTAAGTCAAGCCAATACCGCAGTATAGGTATGTATACTGCAGTATAGGGCCATCCAGAGAGCAACTAAATTTCTAAGTCAAGCCAATACCGCAGTATAGGTATGTATACTGCAGTATAGGGCCATCCAGAGAGCAACCAAGTTTTTTCAAGCAAGTCAATACCGCAGTATGGATATGTATACTGCAGTATAGGCTTATACAGAGAGCTCCCAAATTTTTTAACTATTGCATACTACAGTATTGGGCTCTTAAACTAATTCTCAATTTGTCAAGAACTCGCTTACTGCAGTATGCTACTTACATACCGCAGTATAGGTCATGACTTTCAAACACAAGTCACAATGTTTTGCCTCTGGAAGCTGCATACCGCAGTATGACTTTGGATACTGCAGTATGGACACTTATGCACAGTGCCATACTCCAGTATAGAGGAACTTACCGCGGTATACAACAGTCAAAATTGATTTTTGAATTACACGAATTTGCACATCACTATTGTTTGATCTTATTGCTTCCATAATTCATTCAATCATATTCCTAGCTATGTTTAACAAGTTTCTTGAGTGAATTTCAGCAAGCACAGATGAAGATCAATGAAGGTCAAAGCCATAAAGCAAAAAGTGTACAGTGCATTAAATGCACTTCTGCAAATCAACCTATTTTCAGCTAATCCATCTGAGCACGCCTTCTAAACGTTAAAGAATGCTTACTACAACAAGTAAAGTCATCTCCAACAGGCAAATTCTCAGAGGGCCACATCAGATCACATTAACACTTGGATTAGCATAAGTTTAGAGAGAGAAGAAGACTAGACTTAGTGCTAATCACCTACAACGGTTGGATTCATCAAGCAACGGTCATTTAATGTTCTCTACCTATAAATAGAGTGCATTAACTTCTTCTCAAGCTGATACACCAACTGAGAGCGAAAATTTATTAAGTTCATTTATTGTGTTCAGCTTTCATCTGTAATTGTGTCTTTAAGACATTTGTTCTTCATTATTTAGTATATCCACTCTGTGAGAGAGTTATTTCTTGTAATTCATTCATTGATTGTGATAACCACAAGTCAGGGGACTTGGTGGTTAGGGTGTATTGGTTACAACTTGTAAGGGGGAGTGTGTTCTAGTGAGAGAACAACTCTTAGTACAGAGTTTGTAATCATTTGTTGATTATAGTGGATTGAAAATCCCAAGTGAGGCTTGGGGACTGGATGTAGGTCAGAGAAAGGACCGAACCAGTATAAATCATCAGTGTCAAGCTTCTTCTTCCCTTCTCCTCTGTCTTACCCTGTTTTGGTGTATTAAAAACAGAGTTATCTCTTTAATTTTTAAAAGATACCCAATTCACCCCCCTCTTGGGTATCAAGCTCCAACTTTCATTTTCTTCTTTCAAGGCAAGTCAGGGTAACTGGGCTGGTCCTTCAACAAAGCCTGCATAAGGTGAGACAAACGAAACAAGGGTGGAGCAAGAGAGTGAGGGTGGTGACAATGATGAGAGTGACGGGGATATTGACGAAAACAAGAATCTGAACCAAGGTGGGGGTGATGGTGATAGTGATGGTGATGAGGGTGATGACATTGAGGGGGACAAAGATGACAAAAGGGTGAAGGAAGAGGATGGTGGTGGTGGTGATAGTGATAGTGATGAGGGTGATGAAAGTGAAGGGGACAGAGATGACAAAAGGGTGGAGGAAGAGGGTGATGGTGGTGGTGATAGCGATAGTGATGAGGGTGATGACAGTGAGGGGGACAGAGATGACAAAATGGTGGAGGAAGAGGGTGATGGTGGTGGCAATAGTGATAGTGATAATGATGAGGGTGATAACAGTGAGGGGGACAGAGATGATAAAAGGGTAGAGGAAGAGGGTGATGGTGGTGGTGACAATGATGACAGTGAGGGGGATACAAATGACAAAAATCTGCACAAAGAGGGTGATGGTGAGGGTGGTGAGGGTCAAGGGGAGACAAATGAAGAAAAGGTGGAGGATGAAGGTGGTGGTGGTGCCACTGGGACTAAATGGGAGACATACCAAAATGAAATGGAGGACGCAGCTCCTGATGGTGAGCATGTCACTGAAAGTCCCACATGTAAAAAGGGAAGTGATGAAGGGCATGGTGGTGGTGATAATCTAAACCAAGGTCCCACACCTGAAAACATATCTGAAGTTTGTGCTGGTGGTGAGAATGTTGATGGTCCCACGGCTGAAGAACAAATGGAGGATCCAAATGTTGCTGCTCACACTGGTGAAGGTCCCATTGCTGAGGAGAAAATGGAAGGGGAGGATGCTGGTGGTGAGGATTTCCATGAAGGCACAACACCTGGTAACCAGCAAGGTCCCCTGCACAGTCTGTTGAGGAAGTAGACCCCATAACCCAACTGTCTATTGTGCCTCTCCCCGAACCTGTCAACCCAACTCTTGGCCCATTGACGACAATATTAGAGGTTGTTCCCTTGCAGTTCATACCTGCTTCCACTTTCAGAAGGGGCTTTCCAGCTCACAATTTGCCACACATCTTCTTAGCTGAACCACCTACTCCTCCTCCACCCACAAGGCCTGCAACACCTATTTTCTTCCCAGTCAACCTCCCTGATTCACTCACTTCATCGCCAAGTCAGGCCACTACTAAGAACTCCCCAACAAAGAGGAAGAAGAAGAATTAGGCATATTTTAGTTTATTTATTATGTTTACATGGTTTTTGTACTGATTCAGGAGACTTGGTAGCCTAGCTTTATAAGTCAATACTCCTGCTGACCTGTTTTGTGTAGTGGTTGACAATATGTGTAGCGTTCGAATTTCCTTGTTTAGTTCAAACTTCCACATCAGTTTAATTTTGCTGTTGAATTTTAGCACTGTGGTTCACTAATTAGTTGGGAGCTATTTTTCCAGCTGTTATGTCTGTATTATGTCATTTAACCTTCTGTTACACTTCAATCTGCATTTTCTACATTGATTTGAACTGGCATATGGTTGGGTTTGGTACATGTTGGTTTAGTGGATGGTAGCTGCATTTTTTCACTATATGATTGTTTTTTGTCCTTCCATTCAACTTTGTCTTCATTATTCTACAGCATTTGAAAAGGCCAAATTGGAAATTTGTAGAAAGTTTGAAAATTAAGGCGACCCTTTCTAAAACTGTCATACTGATATGCACATTTTTCTGCATGCAGGGCCCTGGTTTTGTTATTAGTGCTCAGGCTTTGCCTATTCTTATATGTTTTAGACCACATTTTTTGGTTGTTCATCATACCTATTCAGAGTCCACCTTGTGTGGCAAAGGTTTCAGTTCTTATGAATTTGCTCTGTCATAGATGCATTTATTTTAATTGCTGCATTTATCAGAGTGTTGGCCTGTTCTGAAACACAACTTCATTTTGCATAACAGCATCTTGTAAATTGGCCAATGAAATTTTAAACCTCTCTTGTTCTCATGTTTAACAGCTTTTTTATTTTTTACATCAGCAATTATTGGAAGTTTGTGTTCATTGTTATACAGAATTTGAAAGGGCCAAATTGAACAATTCATATTGCTTTCACTCTATTGTGCAACAGATTTCTGCACTTGTGCTAACCTTAATTAGGCATACAGCAAGCAATTCACTCTTGTTCCTCATTTTCAGTTGACAACTCTGTTTTTCCTTACCCACATAGTGGATTTTATTTATAAGCGACTCAATACTCCCAATGGTTTGCCACTGTTTATTATCACCATTTAAATTATATAGGTTTGCTTATCAATTCCGCATCCGGGTAATGTTCCACGATTTACTTCCCCATAAATCTTGTAATCTTCATTCCCGAACATTTTTCATACTCTAGTGCTTTCCCCTCTAATTTGCTCCTTGCTTGTCATCTTCCAACATCAATTCGTCGTTATGCTCATCGTCGTTTATTTCCCGTTGACGTCGCATTGCAATTTCCATCTGAACGACGACTCGATTTGGTTTCAGGGTTTGTTTTCTTCCAATGGGGAAAAAACAAATTTTTTTTCCAGTTTTTTTCCATCGTTTTTTATTTTTAGGGGCAATTTGGGCATTTCGCCTCAACTTCTCATTTAACCAACCACAAATTCTTCATATCAAACGTTTTATTTTCCCTCAACTTCAGTTCCATTCCCATGTTTATCAAACAGTTTTTCTTTTTAAGTTCCCTCACAATCTTCCCTTCCATTCCTTTCCCTCATCTTAAGTTCCTTTCCCTCCTCACCAATTCTTTCAACCAAACGGGCCCTATGTGGTTCCTGGCCACGCGGCAAGGGGTTGTTATTTTTTCTAAAAATATAAATATATAAATAAGGGTATATGTGTCTTTTGTATAAATTTTGAAAATCGCATTTCAGAATATCACATCTCATAGAAATTATTGATATTGGAAGCAACTCGATTTTATACTTTCCAAGTTCTTTATCTGTCTTTTTTCCCAAATATCTATGTATTGATATATATTTTTTAAATACATTTTTTATTACTTAATTTTCATACACTATTTATTACTAACGAAATATATTATTAATTATTAAATAAAAATATTTTTTGTAATTAAAGACAACTTTTCATCTATCGTCTTTAGAACATTTTTTTTCCCTCTTAGGCACAAAAATCTTCTTAAAGGAAGTAATTAATTCTATAAGCACTCACACGCTCTAAGTTTTATAACATCATTGTCATTGGTAATGTATCTCACAGCTTTACAACATTTTTTTTTTGGTACATCAACAAATTAACTTGACCACATCATTGTTTTTTTTTTTTTATACTAAAAAGTTTAAGTGGGGTAAACACCGATACCCCATCACGGCCAGGGCATGCCTCCAGGCTCAAAGAGCGCTTACAAAGGTACTTACAGATCGCCCACCAATGAGGCCCTCACATCGATCAGCGGATATCGAATCCCCTTTTGAAGTGAAGGTCAAGGCTTTAACCAACTGTTCCAATCCTCTGACCACATCATTGTTAATAGTAAGATAGAAAGTGTGGGTGGGCACCTCCAAGTTTGGGCTTCACGGGCCTCTCACCATTGAATATGTGGGCTGAGTAAATTTCATGTTTTATAGCCCAAAAGTATACTAAAAGGCCCAAAATTGAAGTGGACATCAGCCCAAGTTAGTTGTAATAAGCAAAAGTGTTTTAACAAACATGAGCTTGGATCTTTTAATGCTGCCCTTTTGAAGTTGAAGAATGGGCCCAATTGCATGGCCTGAAATTAGCTTGGGATATAGGCATCAGAAAAATAGTGTGTTTGGCAAATCACTAAACTGTGGTTTCATATGTCCTTTTCTCCAAGCTGAAATAAAATTTTGCTCACATACTTACTTTATAAATTGTAAAATCTATTATCAACAGCTAATCCAAACATGCTGATTAGAACATTAAGGGTTTTTGTCTCTCCCAATATGTGCGCTTTCTAGGATTTTAACTTGTGTGTTCTTTCTTATAGGGGTGGAACTGCTTACTACCTTAACCAACAGCTTGTTAGTTATATGGCAATTTCTTTTGTATAAATAATTTTATAACAATGATTAGATAATAAATTAGGTATAATTATATTAATGTAGGACTGATCTTCAAATTTTATAAAAATTAAAAATAAATACTTTTTTATTTTTTAAAAAATAAATAAATGCACAATTTTTATAATGATTGATCTTTTTTCTAATAATAATTGGAAAAAAGGACTGACATGTAAGGCTAAGCATCTATCATTATTCTGTCAATAGAATAAATAATATCCATAAAAACAATAATCTTTAAATTTTGCTTATATCAATAAAAAGATGCACCCACCTCCCCTAAATATAACTTACAAATTCTTGAACATGGTTGATCCTTTTAATAAGTTATTCTTCATACTAATATGAAAATTTCATTTATTTTTAATATTTAGCTCCAATTAATTATATGTCTTTCATATTTTTTTTCCCTACTCATCTTCTCTCGTTTATTTCTCTGCTTATTCTCTCTCTCTCCTATTCTCTCGCGGTAAATAAGGGTATATTTTCTTTAAAAAATATATTTTCTTCAAAAAATATATTATTTACAATTCTTAATATAAGATCTTATTGTGTAAATTATATTGTCAACGAGATCTTATATTAAAGATTTGAGGTAATATTTCTTACACATTTATTTTGGATATGTTCATTCATACATGCATGTCTACTTACCTACCTCTCTCTATATATTCCACTGTGTGTGTGTCTATATATAGACAATAACAGGTGAAGGACCTGTTGTATATAAAAGTGGAAAGGCGAAAAAAGTTAAGGGAAGCGGAGTTGGATTTTTTTATGTAATGGAAAACGTGGCCACTGCCTCCTCCTTAAAAATTCTATATTTTTCATTTTCGATTTGATCATTTCATTCTATATATACACACATATAAAGTACGGTATGTAAACGTGGAAAGACGCTTCCCTTTTAAGTTTTTTCGCTCTTCGTTAAGGAAGGGCGAAAAAACTTAAAAGTGAAACGCCTTTTCACATTTATATACCACACCAAAAAAAAAACAGAGGAAAGGCGAAAAACTTAAAGGGGGTGAAGTTGGATTTTTTTTTTTTTTTTTGATAATGGAAAACGTGGCCACTGCCTCCTGATGAGATTCCTTAAAAATTCTGTATTTTTCTTTTTCAATTTGATGATTTCGTTTATATATATATATATATATATATTTATCATTTGTTATGTTACTTGACATAAGGTTTCACCCAAAAACTATGTCGTTTTGAGAGTTAGAGGAATTAATTAAGGGTGTTTTGGTATTTTTATTTTTGTATTGATTATATGAATTTGACCACAATACCCTTCATTAATTCCTTTAACTCGCAAAATGACTAATTTTAAGGATGACTTGACAAAATTTTATGTTAAATGGCATGGCAAACAATAAATCCTCTATATATATTTATATAGGGAAGTAGTTGCTGTCTATAAACGTGGAAAGGCGAGAGAAGTTAAGTGGAAGCGGAGTTGGATTTTTTTAATGTAATTGCAAACGTGGCCACCGCCTCCTGATGGGAGATTCCTTAACAAATAATGGATTTTTCTTTTTCAATTTGATCATTTCGTTTTTTTTTTAAATATAATTTTTTTAATATATTGGGAGGGTCTGGAACTGTCACATCTAACAATACCTCTTCTGCCTTTCGCCATCAAGTAGTAATCATATGTGGTTTTGTTACAAACCGGCCCAATAGGCCCAAGTCCGAACTTCGACCCACTAGCGCTTATAAGGGAATCCGCGCTATATTAGGAAGGGATCCGAGATCCCCTATTTTTAGGATCTCATTAATGAAGATTCTCCTATAATCATGGCACCAACCAATCAGCACCTGAGGGCTCAATCATAGATATCGTCCATTAATAGGGAGATACGGGCACCAAGCTCCTGGATAAATAGAAGGAAACCCTAAACAGGTGCACATGTTCTATCTTATGCTCTTGTTACTTTCTGCCACACAGAGCACACACCCCACTCCCCTGGCTACGTGCCTTCCAGTTTACTACGAACTACGTGGACTTTGATCCCTTCAAAGGGTACGTAGGCTCTAGGCTTGACGACCTAGTCAAGTTCAATCTCTGTGTTCTTCATATAGAACAGGTTTAATTTAATTGTTTCTATTTCCTCTCTGTGTGGTGGAGAAGGAAATGAGTAGTTACTTCTTATTCTCAAATATATACGGTAAATAATTAATTTGTAATGGCCAAGAGAATTCGTTAAATTAATTATTTGAAAAAATGTGTATAGATTTATTAAAATATCCTTTTAACTATTTGCACTGAAAACTACCTAGTGATAAAAACTTTTTAATAAGTGCAATAATAGGAATAATAATATAGAGAACAATTTATAAGTTTGAGAAATAAAGTAAATTAAAGTCTTGCATTTGGAATATATAATCAAAGTCCTTCACTAGTTCTTACATTTAGAATTAGATAAGTCATTTTTAACTAAAGTCTTGACGTGCCTCACTTATTTATGGGTATTGAAAACTAGATTCGTCACCCCATCCAAGCTTTCAAGCCATTTTATTTTAAAAAGTTTTGTCTAGTCCTTCCCCATATTTCATTCGGTATTACCAATTTTTGTTTACAAAATAACAAATACATATGTTTATACCATTGACGAGTTTTGCACATGCATTACCAACATTTCATTAGGTATTACAAACTTTCGTTTTGAAATTGTGAATTTGTTATTTGGTAAATGAAAGTTGGTTATTCCTAATAAAATGATGGTAATATATTCATATAAAATTAAAAAAATTATAATAAAAGATCTAGAGTAAAAATATTTATTAAAAAAGACTATAAAAATAGTAATTATTTTGAATGACCAAAAAACTGGGTCTCATCAGATACAGACAATTATTTGATAGTGGGAGGGGAGAAAATTCAAGGGCTCAGATACAGACAATTCCTCTATGTTAGTAAAAGCTGGGTCTCATCAGTCATCCCCAATCAATGAAACAAAATCTCATACAAAATCAACGCCCTGTCCTTTCTCTCTCCTGTCATCCTCTGCTTTTACTGAACCTCTTTCAAAGCCCCATAAATACAGTACAACCAAAAATATTTCCCCGAAATCCCAACAATACCCCTCACCTGCTTCGCTTTCATCACTGCACCTCTCATTTTTTTTCCATGGTACAGAGTACTATTCAGTCAGAACCTCAAAGAGTGAGAGATAGGAGTGTCCAATATAATAAAATATAGTTATATTTACACCCTTACCCGCCTGGGGGTCAATTACTTTTACAGTACTGTCCTCTTAAACCAACCAAGCTTCTGTTATGACTATGAGCTGGTAACATCTGGGAAATGAGGGGGAAAACCAATATAGACTTGACAGAGTTCTAGTATTAAATTTGGAATGAGGTCATCTCTGTTTTTGAGTTCTTTGGAGGGATTCTGACTTACCCCTCTCTCTCTCTCTCTCTTTTTTTTTGGTCAAATCTCTCTCTCTCTCTCTCTCATGAATTAAGATGTGTGTATTATGTTACTAAGTGACTGTTAAGGCTTATGACAGTGCATAGTATTGTGACATTAGAACTTAGAAGACTATTTAATTATATATTTCACCCTTTTGTCTGGATAACTCACAGTCGTCAGTAAATTCCACAAATCTCTTTGCATAAAAGTGTTGAAAGCATGCAAAGTATCTGAATTCTTTCACCATAACCCATGCACCTATTTTGGCATATTATTGACGCAACCTTGCAGTCTCTTTTTGGTTCGTGGACTGAGTTCAGAGTGGTAGAAAGAATACCAAATTCTTGCTGTGATTGTTGAGTTGACTGTCTATATGTGGAGACTGTCCTTGCAATGACTCTGTTGTTTTGTGTGCCTTTTTGTGTGACTCAAGAAAATGCGCCATGCTCAATGAAAAAAACTCAAAAAAAAATTCTTAAGAATACTTCTTGCAGGTAGTTAATAGCAGAAGATGTCTTAGTGGAGTTTCGGTTAACCATATAAAACAATGTCCATAATTTATTACATTTTAATTGACTCTTGAAGTGAAATGACCCTTTATTTAGATATATCCAACGCTAGAGAAGTTTTCACATGCACATGATATATCCAACCTAAAAAGTTTTCACTTTTCACTCCCTTGTATATTTTTGCACCGTTTTTTCATAATTTATTGACCGTTGGGAGGATACCTAATCCTATGTTCTTTTGTTATCTATCTTCTCTCCTGATGAAACTTCTTACTTCTGCCCCAGGGTATTGTGAAATTATCTGTTTGACTTGAATTTGAAATTTCATTTACTGCATTACTTTCAATATTTTTGTTCATCTTGAGTGGAATTATCTGCATAAAGTTGGATTGGCTATACGTCAAAAAGAGGGGAAAAAAAATCCTAATAAAGACTTCAATGACGCACACATACTGTGGTTAAGTAAATATCTTTTGTGATCATTAACAAAACACGCGATCCCTATTTTGATCTCTTATAAAAAAAATGTCATTTTTAGTCCATAAAAAGGATGAATAAGGGTCGATTGATTAACATTTTGATCTCTCACAAATTTCTAAAAGGTTTTTTTTAGTCTATAAGAAGGACAAATAAAGATCGATTTTTTTGTAAGGGACCAAAATAAGGCCCGTGTTTTTTGTCAGGAATCAGAAAGGGTATTGACTCTTAATTAACCAATGCACGAGTTCTATATATTTACAGCTGATTTGAGATTTCTGCGCAAATTCGAAAAATAATATGCAGAGTCTAACACAAATTATTGGGGTAGACACAGTGCAATATATATAACTCTTCTTGAGGGGGAGGTGTGAGGAGTGAGAAGACTTGCTATATTTACACCGAACAGGCATTATTGTCGTTAAGACTAGAGCTATCTTCATTATCTCCACCTATATGTACCACATATGCCTCATCGCCCTTGGACTATTTCACCATTTCTTGGTTGGTTTGACTTATCCAATTAATTAATACTCTGTCCTCTGCTTTTTTGGATAAAAGATTGGTCTTCACCATTGCTTTTTTTTTTTTTTTTGGGAAGATACAAGCAAGTTGATGCTTGAAATAGAAGATAAAGGCTAAACTATGGGAGTCAAGCACAAAAATACATCAAACTAGTATAAGAATTAAGAATGACAAACCAATCGGTCTTTCAAGACCATATCTCGGCATCTTATAGGAATTGTCGGAGCTAATAACACGTCTGCACCGGCAGGTGCATTATAACCTTTTTTTGCCATATAGTCAGCACATGAGATGTTGTCCCTTGAGGTATAGTGAGCGTCACATCCCAGTTCTGGAAGAGAACATCTCTGGTCTCCCTGATAATGTCTCTCAGCGGGTGGTCATCATAACAGCAGTCTCTCATGAGGATATTAACAGCATCTAGAGAGTCAAAGTAGAGAAGGATTTTTTGAAATCTCATTTGATGACCCAACTTCAATCTCAGCAAGATGGCATATAGTTCTGCCTGAATAACAGTATGGAGACCAACGGATATGCAAAACCCATCAGCCAGCTCCCTTCAGAGTTCCTGATCACTCCTCCGCAAGCTGCTTGAAATTGATGACGTATCGATCCGTCCACATCAATTCGAACTGCATCAACAGGAGGATTTCTCTCTCTCACCTATTCTCTCGTGGTAAATAAGGGTATATTTTCTTTAAAAAATATATTTTCTTCAAAAAAATATATTATTTACAATTCTTAATATAAGATCTTATTGTGTAAATTATATTGTCAACGAGATCTTATATTAAATATTTGAGGTAATATTTCTTACACATTTATTCTGGATATGTTCATTCATACATGCATATCTACTTACCTACCTCTCTCTATATATTCCGCTGTGTGTGTGTCTATATATAGACAATAACAGGTGAAGGGCCTGTTGTATATAAAAGTGGAAAGGCGAAAAAAGTTTGAGTAAAAAAGAAAGGCGAAAAAAGTTAAGGGAGGCGGAGTTGGATTTTTTTTATGTAATGGAAAACGTGGCCACTGCCTCCTCCTTAAAAATTCTATATTTTTCATTTTCGATTTGATCATTTCATTCTATATATACATACATATAAAGTACGGTATATAAATGTGGAAAGACGCTTCCCTTTTAAGTTTTTTCGCTGGGAAACGCCTTTCCACATTTATATACCACACCCAAAAAAAAAAAAAACAGGAAAGGCGAAAAACTTAAAGGGAGTTGGAGTTGGATTTTTTTTTTTTTTTTTATAATGGAAAACGTGGCCACTGCCTCCTGATGAGATTCCTTAAAAATTCTGTATTTTTCTTTTTCAATTTGATGATTTCGTTTATATATATATATATTTATCATTTATTATGTTACTTGACATAAGGTTTCACCCAAAAATTATATCGTTTTGAGAGTTAGAGGAATTAATTAAGGGTGTTTTAGTATTTTTATTTTTGTATTGATTATATGAATTTGACCACAATACCATTCATTAATTCCTTTAACTCGCAAAATGACTAATTTTAAGGGTGACTTGACAAAATTTTATGTTAAATGACCTGACAAACAATAAATCCTCTATATATATTTATATAGGGAAGTAGTTGCTGTCTATAAACGTGGAAAGGCGAGAGAAGTTAAGTGGAAGCGGAGTTGGATTTTTTTAATGTAATTGCAAACGTGGCCACCGCCTCCTGATGGGAGATTCCTTAACAAATAATGGATTTTTCTTTTTCAATTCGATCATTTCGTTTTATTTTTTAAAATATAATTTTTTAAAAAAATATATTGGGAGGGTCTGGAACTGTCACATCTAACAATACCTCTTCTGCCTTTCGCCATCAAGTAGTAATCATATGTGGTTTAATTTAATTGTTTCTATTTCCTCTCTGTGTGGTGGAGAAGGAAATGAGTAATTACTTCTTATTCTCAAATATATATGGTAAATAATTAATTTGTAATGGCCAAGAGAATTCGTTAAATTAATTATTTAAAAAAATGTGTATAGATTTATTGAAATATCCTTTTAACTATTTGCACCGAAAACTACCTAGTGATAAAAACTTTTTAATAAGTGCAATAATAGGAATAATAATATAGAGAACAATTTATAAGTTTGAGAAATAAAGTAAATTAAAGTCTTGCATTTAGAATATATAATCAAAGTCCTTCACTAGTTCTTACATTTAGAATTAGATAAGTCATTTTTAACTAAAGTCTTGATGTGCCTCACTTATTTATGGGTATTGAAAACTAGATTCTTCACCCCATCCAGCCATTTTATTTTAAGTTTTGTCTAGTCCTTCCCCATATTTCATTTGGTATTACCAATTTTTATTTACAAAATAACAAATACATATGTTTATACCATTGACAAGTTTTGTACATGCATTATCAACATTTCATTAGGTATTACAAACTTTGGTTTTGAAATTGTGAGTTTGTTATTGTGCAACAGATTTCTACACTTGTGCTGACCTTAATTAGGCATACAGCAAGCAATTCACTCTTGTTCCTCATTTTCAGTTGACAACTCTGTTTTTCCTTACCCACATAGTGGATTTTATTTATAAGCGACTCAATACTACCAACGATTTGCCACTGCTTATTATCACCATTTAAATTATATAGGTTTGCTTATCAATTCCGCATCCGGGTAATGTTCCACGATTTACTTCCCCATACATCTTGTAATCTTCATTCCTGAACATTTTTCATACTCTAGTGCTTTCCCCTCTAATTCGCTCCTTGCTTGTCGTCTTCCAACATCAATTCGTCGTTATGTTCGTCGCCGTTTATTTCCCGTCAACGTCGCATTGCAATTTCCATCTAAACGACGCCATGATTTGGTTTTAGGGTTCGTTTTCTTCTGATGGGGAAAAAAACAAAAAAAATTTTCCAGCATTTTTTATTTTTAGGGGCAATTTGGGCATTTTGCCTCAACTTCCCACTTAACCAACCACAAATTTTTCATACCAAATGTTTTATTTTCCCTCAACTTCAGTTCCATTCCCATGTTTACCAAACAGTTTTTCTTTTTAAGTTTTCTCATAATCTTCCCTTCCATGCCTTTCCCTCATCTTAAGTTCCTTTCCCTCCTCACCAATTCTTTCAACCAAACGGGCCCTATGTGGTTCCTGGCCATGCGGCAAGGGGTTGTTATTTTTTCTTAAAATATAAATATATAAATAAGGGTATATGTGTCTTTTTGTGTAAATTTTGAAAATCGCATTTCAGAATATCACATCTAACAGAAATTATTGATATTGGAAGCAACTCGATTTTATACTTTCCAAGTTCTTTATCTGTCTTTTTTCCCAAATATCTATGTATTGATATATATTTTTTAAATACATTTTTTATTACTTAATTTTCATACACTATTTATTACTAACGAAATATATTATTAATTTTTAAATAAAAAATATTTTTTGTAAATAAAGAAAACTTATCATCTATCGTCTTTAGAACAATTTTTTCCCCTCTTAGGCACAAAAATCTTCCTAATAGAAGTAATTAATTCTATAAGCACTCACACGCTCTAAGTTTTATCACATCATTGTCATTGGTAATGTATCTCACAGCTTTACAACATTATTATTATTTTTTTTTTTTTGGTACATCAACAGGTTAACTTGACCACATCATTGTTTTTTTTTTTAATACTAAAAAGTTTAGGTGGGGGTAGACACCGATACCCCACTAAAGCCAGGGCATGCCTCTAGGCTCAAAGAGCGCTTACAGAGGTACTTACAAATCGCTCATCAATGAGACTATCACATCGATCAACGGGTATCGAATCCCTTCCCTTTTGGGGTGAAGGCTAACGCCTTAACCAATTGTTTCAATCCTCATTGGCTGATCACATCATTGTTTTTTTTGATATAATGATCACATCATTGTTAATAGTGAGATAGAAAGTGTGGGTGAGCACCTCCAAGTTTGGGCTTCACGGGCCTCCTCACCATTGAATATGTGGGCTGAGGAAATTTCATGTTTTATAGCCCAAAAGTATTCTAAAAGGCCCAAAATTGAAGTGGACATCAGCCCAAGTTAGTTGTAATAAGCAACAGTGTTTTAACAAACATGAGCTTGGATCTTTTTATGCTGCCCTTTTGAAGTTGAAGAATGGGCCCAATTGCATGGCCTGAAATTAGCTTGGGATATGGGGCATCAGGAAAATAGTGTGTTTGGCAAATCACTAGACTGTGGTTTCATAAATCCTTTTCTCTAAGCCGAAATAAAATTTTGCTCACATACTTTATAAATTGTAAAAACTATTATCAAAAGCTAATCCAAACATGCTGATTAGAACGTTAAGGATTTTTGTCTCTCCCAATATGTGTGCTTTCCAGGATTTTAACTTGTGTGTTCTTTTTTATAGGGGTGGAACCGCTTACTACCTTAACCAACAGCTTGTTAATTATATGGCAATTTCTTTTGTATAAATAATTTTATAACAATGATTAGATAATAAATTAGGTATAATTATATTAATGTATGACTAATCTTCAAATTTTATAAAAATTAAAAATAAATAATTTTTTAAAAATAAATAAATGCACAATTTTTATAATGATTGATCTTTTTCCTAATAATAATTGGAAAAAAGGACTGACGTGTAAGGTTAAGCATCTATCATTATTCTGTCTATAGAATAAATAATATCCATAAAAACAATAATCTTTAAATTTTGCTTATATCAATAAAAAGATGCACCCACCTCCCCTAAATATAACTTACAAATTCTTGGACATGGTTGATCCTTTTAATAAGTTATACTTCATACTAATATGAAATTTTCATTTATTTCTAATATTTAGCTCCAATTAATTATATGCCTTTCATATTTTTTTCCTACTCATCTTCCCTCATTTATTTCTCTGCTCATTCTCTCTCTCACCTATTCTCTCGCGGTAAATAAGGATATATTTTCTTTAAAAAATATATTATCTACAATTCTTAATATAAGATCTTATTATGTAAATTATATTGTCAACGAGATCTTATATTAAAAATTTGAGGTAGTATTTCTTACACATTTATTCTGGATATGTTCATTCATATATGCATATCTACTTACCTACCTCTCTCTATATATTCCGTTGTGTGTGTGTCTATATATAGACATTAACAGGTGAGGGACCTGTTGTATATAAAAGTGGAAAGGCGAAAAAAGTTCGAGCCAAAAAAGAAAAAAAGAGGCAAAAAAAGTTAAGGGAAGCGGAGTTGGATTTTTTTTTTTTATGTAATGGAAAACGTGGCCACTGCCTCCTCTTTAAAAATTCTATATTTTTTTTTTCTCGGTTTGATCATTCCATACTATATATATATACACATATGCGGAAAGGCGTTTCGCTTTTAAGTCTTTACGAAAAAACTTAAAAGGGAAGTGTCTTTCCACGTTTATTTACCACACCCAGAAAAAAAAAAAAAAGAAAGAAAGGCGAAAAAACTTAAAAGGAAGTGGAGTTGGATTTTTTTTTGGGGAAAATTCGTTTGAGGACCCCTATTAGGCAAATAATTCCAGAAAAGGCCCACACAATCTGAAAATACCCAGAAAGACCCAGAGATTCTGACAATACGAAAAAAGACCCCAAGATTCTGACAGAGTTGTTAATGGGGCTGATATAGTTATTAGTGGGGGCTGATATAGTTGTTAACCGGGCTGATTTAGTTGTTAAAATTTTTTTTTTGACAACTAAATCAGCCCGGTTAACAACTATATCAGGCCCCCGTTAACAACTATATCAGCCTCATTAACAACTATATCAGCCCCCATCAGAATCTTGGAGCCTTTTTAGGTATTGTCAGAATCTCTGGGCCTTTTTCCGTATTGTCAAATTTTGTGGGCCTTTTCTGGAATTATTTACCTAATAGGGGCCCTCAAACGAATTTTCCCTTTTTTTTGTGATGGAAAACGTGGCCACTGCCTCCTGATGAGATTCCTTAAAAATTCTGTATTTTTCTTTTTCAATTTGATCATTTCGTTTATATATATACATATATATATATATATATATATATATATATATATATCATTTGATATGTCACTCTACCTAAGGTTTCACCTAAAAACTACGTCGTTTGGGAGTAAGAAGAATTAATTAAGGGTGTTTTGTTATTTTTATTTTTGTTAGAAGAATTATTTTTAAATTTGATCAAAATACTCTTCATTAATTTCCTTAACTCTCAAAATGACGTAATTTTGGGAGTGACTTAACAAAATTTTACATTAAATCATATGACAAACAATAAATCTTATATATATATATATAGAGAGAGAGAGGTATATATATGGGGGAAGTAGTTGCTGTATATAAACGTGGAAAGGCGAGAGAAGTTAAGTGGAAGCGGAGTTGGATTTTTTAATGTAATTGCAAACGTGGCCACCGCCTCCTGATGGGAGATTCCTTAACAAATAATGGGTTTTTCTTTTTCAATTCGATCATTTCGTTTTATTTTTTAAAATATAATTTTTTTTAATATATTGGGAGGGTCTGGAACTGTCACATCTAACAATACCTCTTCTGCCTTTCGCATCAAGTAGTAATCATATGTGGTTTAATTTAATTGTTTCTATTTCCTCTCTGTGTGGTGGAGAAGGAAATGAGTAATTACTTCTTATTCTTAAATATATAGGGTAAATAATTAATTTGTAATGGCCAAGAGAATTCGTTAAATTAATTATTTGTAAAAAATGTGTATTGATTTATTAAAATATCCCTTTAACTATTTGCACTGAAAACTACCTAGTGATAAAAACTTTTTAATAAGTGCAATAATAGGAATAATAATATAGAGAACAATTTATAAGTTTGAGAAATAAAGTAAATTAAAATCTTGCATTTAGAATATAATCAAAGTCTTTCACTAGTTCTTACATTTAGAATTAGATAAGTCATTTTTAACTAAAATCTTGACGTGCCTCACTTATATATGGGTATTGAAAACTAGATTCGTCACCCCATCCAAGCTTTCAAGCCATTTTATTTTAAGTTTTGTCTAGTCCTTCCCCATATTTCATTTGGTATTACCAATTTTTGTTTACAAAATAACAAATACATATGTTTATACCATTGACGAGTTTTGTACATGCATTATCAACATTTCATTACATATTACAAACTTTCGTTTTGAAATTGTGAATTTGTTATTTGGTAAATGAAAGTTGGTTATTCCTAATAAAATGATGGTAATATGTTCATATAAAATTGGGAAAATTATAATAAAGGACCTAGGATAAATAATATTTATTAAGAAGGACTATAAAAATAATAATTATTTTGAATGACCAAAAACTTTTTTTTAAAAAAATAAAATAGAAAGACTAAATTACCCCTATATTATCTCTAAATCCTCTTGTATTCTTTCTTCTCATACAAAGTAGATTTTACTATGCGATTCACGTCTTCTTTCAATTTTGAACCTACCTTATTGATTTTCGCCTATTTTATTAGAAGTTTTTAATTTATTTCAAACTTGATCTTATTGTTTCCTTTTTCGAGGAAGATGCTAATGTTCGCTGCATATATATCTTGTTGAACTCCTGATTGCCTCTAATGTCCAGCAGTGTGATGTTATTATGACGAAGATTACATGAAGTGGTTGGTGCCACAAATTCGAGCGTCTCCCTCAGCCGCACATCATCTCCTCAATTATTCTTTCTCCCTTTTCCCTCTTCTATCAAACAACACATGAGTCTTCCATCTAAGGTGTCTTTCACTAAACTTAAGGCAATGAAAACTTGCAATCAATTTGTGATACAGTAGTGTGGCTTCAGTTTTAATGAGAAGCCATGACAGCGATCATTAGCGCTTAAAAAAAGGAACAATAGGTTCCAATCTTAAATAAATTAAAAGAATCCCAATAAAATAGATAACAATCAATAAGGTAGGTTTAGAATTGAAAGAAGACGTAAATCGCATAGTGAGATCTGTTTTGTATGATGAGAGGGAATATAAGAGGATTTAGAGATAATATAGGGACAATTTAGTCTTTCTATTTTAATTTTTTAATTTTTGGTCTTTCAAGATAATTACTATTTTTATGGTTCTCCTTAATAAGTATCATTTATCATAGGTCCTTTATTATAATTTTCCCTATAAAATTTGTAAATAACTTGAAAGTGTGGTTTTATAATTCGGAAAACAAAAGTTGGTAATCCAGAATGAAAAATGGGTAATGCCTATAAAACTTATAAATGATCTAAAAGTATGAATTTGGCACTTAGTAAATAAAATTATTGGCAATGCCTATCAAAATGAGAGGAATGCCTGTAATAAACTTATATATATTGAAATTTAGCTACCAATGTTTTTAACTAACAAGTGGTGGGGATCAAATCCCACTCCAACCACTTTGCAAAACAAATTATTCTGGTTGGAGCTCTGACGTTTGGCAAGATATGTCACTGGCTGCTGGTCGTTAGTGGTTCTTGGCCACATGCCGAGGGGATGTTATTTTCTTAAAATATAAATATATAAATAAGGATATTTGTGTCTTCTTACATAAGTTTTGAAAATCGCAATGTAGAATGTCACATCTCATGGAAATTTTTGATATTGGGAGCAAGGACGGAGCTTCCATGGGACTAGTGGGGCCATGCCCAAAAAAAAAAAAATTGTTTACATTTTTTTAAAAAAAATTAATATAATGTAAAATTAAATTTTGCTCTCCAACTTTTTTTTTTTTACATTTTTCCCTCTTTTTATATCTTTGGAGCTTATAATTCAATCTCTGTTCCATGTAGGGTCTTGTATGATTTATGTTAATTTTGTCTTTTTTTTTTCTATATTTCATTCTAATTACCTGAATTTTTTTTTTCTATATTTCATTCTAATTACCTGAAATTTTTTTCTATATTTAAAAATTTCCTTTAAAAAAATTTGGAAACCCCGAATCCCCACACCACTATTTGGCCCCCCAAAATTTTGCTCCAAGCTCCGCCCCTACTGGGAGCATCTCAGTTTTGCACTTTCCAAGTTCTTTTTTTTTTTTTTTACCCCCAAACATATATGTATTGATATATATTTTATTAAATACATTTGTTATTACTTAAATTTCAAACACTATTTATTACTAACAAAATATAATAATAACTAAAAAATATTTTTTGTAATTAAAGAAAACTTATCATCTCCCGTCTTTAGAACATTATTTTTCTGTTAGGCACAAAAATCTTCCTACTAAAAGTAATTAATTCTATAAGGCACTCACACGCTATTAGTTTTATAACATTGGGTTATTTGGATTAGTGATGGGAACAGCGGCTTATATTTTATCTGACTTTTGTAGAAGCGCGGTAGGAAAAAATTCAAATTGTAAATATGATTTATGTTTGGATTGACTTTTGCATAATTGACTTTTTTCTAAACTAATGATTGTTTGGATTATAATTTCAAAAGTCAGTTGAGATTAAAAATGACAAAAAAGAGCATGAGTCTTATCGGATACTGCATATATTAATATTAGTTGTTTATATTGTAATAAATAAAGATAAAAATTTACATTTATATTTAAAGTTGAAAAAAGGAAAAATAAATGTATTTATTATTTAAGTTTATATTTACATATATTAATTCAGTACAAAAAATTTAGAGGGAAGGATTTAAATTTTGGAGGTATAATCTCAAATTATGTTTTTGGAAGAAAGAGAAAGAACAAATATAGAAATTGTTAAAAAGAAAAAAAGGAAAAGAAAAGAGTTTTTCTTTTTTTTAAAAAAAAAAAAAACTTAGGGGCAAGGCCACGCTCAAAGCTAACAGGAAGACATGATTATTGGTGGTGGCATTCTCGTCAAAAAGCCTTCACTTGAAAAAGGTAAGAGCACTTTTGACCAAAAAACAAAAAAGGTGAGAGCTCCCAAAAGCTACCATAACATAGAAAAAGCTTGGGCTCTTAGCTTCTGAAAAAAGCGGTGTTTTTAGTTAAAGTCTAGTGGGAAATAAGCCAATTCAAACATCTCCCACCGGGTCTTTTTTTCCCCCACTGAAATTCTTTTCTAACGCCCAACCTTATTTTTTGTCTGCAACGCTCTCATACGATGGAACCCAAACATACCCAATTATTGTCGTTGCTAACGGATGTCACAGCTTTACAACATTATTTATTTATTTTGGTACATAAAGAAATAAACTTGACAACATCTTAATTATATTAAAGTAGAGCACTAAGCATCTACTTGGCCGACACATCAACAAAATGGTAGGCTCGAAACACTAAAATAAAAAATAAAAACCAAGGCAGATATAAACTATGGATAATGGAAAGGTAGTTACACAATATTTTAGAAATTAATAATGATGGAAAATAAATTTTTTTTTTTAAAAAACAAGGTAGTTATCAAATATGGATAATGAGAAGGATAGGTACACAATATTTTGTAAATTAATAATGGAGAGGTAAGTACAAAATATTCTAAAAGGTGGTTATGAAAGATAAGTAATGAGAATGTAGTTACGCATTATTTTGTCAATTAATAGTGAGGGGTAAGTGCAAAATATTTAATATGATATTTTGATTATTTCATTAGAAATCTAAGTTATTTTTTACATAATAACACATTAGTAAATACATGTCCCCTCACCTTCGCATTGCATGGGCATAGGCTAGGGCTCATGGGCTATTATTGTTAATAGTGAGATAGAAGGTGTGGGTGGGCGCCTCCAAGTTTGGGCTTCACGGACCTCCTCACCATTGAATATGTGGGCTGAGGGAATTTCATGTTTTATAGCTCAAAAGTAGACGAAAAGGCCTAAAAATGAAGTGGACATCAGCCCAAGTTAGTTGTAATGAGCAAAAGTGCTTAACAAACATGAGCTAGGATCTTTTAGGCCAATGCAGCCCTTTTGAAGCTGAAGAATGGGCCCAATTGCATGGCCTGAAATTAGCTTGGGATATGGGCATGAGGAAAATTATCAAATGATGAATATGGGCATACCACTAAACCGTCATTTTATAAGTCCTTCTTTTTCGTAAGCCGAAACAATATTTTCACATACTTATCTTGTAAATTATAAAAGCTGTTTTAAAAGCTAATACAGACATACTGATTTTTTATGGCCAATATTAAAAACTTAAAATATAATAATCTACATATATGACACAAAACATATATATCATCAATCAAAATCAATATAAATAGAAGGGAAAATAACACTTAGGTCCGAAAGAACATACAAAATATTTTTTAAAAAAAGTCTGAACTCAAAATCACATATAAAAAATATTAGTGGTATTGACAATAGGAAATGTTATATTGATAACAAAATTTAAAAACCTAGCCATTCATAACAGAAAAAGCTAGATTCACAACATGAAGTGTTATATTCACAATAAAATTTAAAAACCTAGATTTTGTTTTAAACTCAGGTCTTTGAACGTATAGAGGTCATTCACAATAGAAAAAGCCATATTGACAACAGTAAGTACTATATTCACAACAAAATTTAAAAACCTGGAGCCATTTTAAAACTTAAGTCAATATAGCACTTCCTGTTGTGAATATAGTTTTTTTTTTTTTTTTTGTGAATGACCAGGTTTTTAAATCTTGTTGTCAATATAGCACTTTTTGTTGTGAATATAGCACTTTATGTTGTCAATACAACTAATATAAAAAAAAAAGTCCCTAGGAACTTTTAAATTTTTGTTGTGAATATAGCACTTCATGTTGTAAATATAGCTTTTTCTGTTGTGAATTGCCTCTGTACGCTTAAGAACCTAAGTTTAAAACAAAATTTAGGTATTTAAATTTTGTTGTGATATTGTATTTTCTGTTGTGAGTCTAGCTTTTTTCTGTTGTGAATGGTCAGGTTTTTAAATTTTGTTGTCAATATAGCACTTCCTGTTGTCGATACAACTAATATCCAAAAAGTCCCTAGGGACTTTTTTGATATTTTATATATTCCTTGGTACCTGAGTGTTATTTTCCCTACATAGATATCATCTAAAGTATGTTTTTAGTTTTTAAAATTTATATGAGATATACTTTTAGTCCTTTAATTCTAATACTGTTAATGTTGTTATGATGAAAAACTTCAACGTAAAAAGTTTAAGTGATGACAGTGTAAACTTTAAATTATAATTGTGTAATTTAATACTATTAATCTTAGATTTAAAATATATATAAATTAAAAAATATCTAAAAACCTAATGAAGCAATTAATATCAAAACGATAACTACATTAACAACACTTATTTTAATAATATAAATATATTAGTTTCATAATATAAATGTCAAAACCTTGATTTTATTTAATTTTGTAAGATTTGTAGGTTTATTTTATTTTAATAATCTAAATATATTATATTAAAAATTTATATCAAAAATTAAAACTTAAATATGTTTTGTGAGTCGCACAATCATCACTTGAGTATGTTGTGTCAATATTTTGCATTCATAACATTAATGGTATTAGAAATATAAGATTAAAAGTATCTTTTATAAAGTTAAGGAATAAAAAATATATTTTATGTAAAACTTAGACTATATGTATACTTTAACAATAGAAATATGAAATCTTTAAGAAGGCTTCCCTAGTCCTATGACCTAATCTAATTTTCATACATAGCACAAGGCCCATATGGTCTAATTGATTAAAGAAAACTGTAGCAAACGAGTTGGCAAAGTTATTATTAAAAGTTATAAATTGGAAAAAAAGAAAGAAAGAAGTGAAATACATTTGTTTGTGGTGCCAAAAGCTTGATGACTCCTCCAAATTAAACACTTCATCCAATCATAATTATAAGATAAATTTATCAAAATTTGAAGAGATTAAGGAGATAAGTTAAATAAGTTAATTATATTTATTTTCTTAAAATACCCTTGCTTAATATTAAAAATGATATCAAGGAAAGTAGGTTCAATCCGTAGCCCCCGCGCACGGTACTGTCCGTGATTCTCTGATATTTTAGCCAAGTAGCAATAAAACATCAAGTGTGGGTTTGTTCTGTTCCTTCCTATTGTATATGATTTAATAAAAATTCCTCGTAAGTTGATTTTGTATATCATTCTTCCCACACCTTTCATGCTTGTTTGTCTTCTTCTCTACTATTGGATCACTTTTTTTTTTTTTGGGGTAATATTGTATAGCCGCCTCTAATATTTTTGTAATATTAAAAACGAAAGTGATAATAAGATGAATTTTAAATGTATATAAATAGTTTTTTTTGGTATATTTTCCATGGATTTTTTCGAAGAAAAATTTTTTCTATCAAGAGAGCATGTATTTAATTGGGAACAATACAAAAGCAAGGTTTTTTTTTTTTAAAGCTTTGGAAAAAAGATTATGAAATTAATATTTTATTAAGTTATTTTAAGGAAAAATCAATCACTTTTGATGGATAGTTACAGGAAAATGTTAAAATTATTTTATTTAAAAATAAAAATGAAAGTAGAATCTTTGAAAAGAGTGTTGTTTAGGGGTGATAGGAGAAAAGTATGATAAAAATTGCTTAAAATTATTTTATTAAAAAAATAGTATCATTGAAATGTATATGACATCAATAATAAGTTGCAAGCATTACTTACTTTATAGAATATATAAGTGTATTATTAAATTATTATTGTATTTAATTATTATTGAGAAAGTATTAATAAGGGTATTTCAGGAAGAAATTAATAAAAATTAAAATTTGGTCCTATAATTAGAACTAAGACCAAACCAACTCCGAAATATGTTGATATAATTAGGAGCGGAGAGAGTATCACACTTTGTCTCTAAAGAAGATGGTAATAATTGGCACAACAAATAAGGAATACATCCTAACTAGTAGCTCAAACCAAAACATTTTCTTCTTCGACCAAAGTCCTCTGCAATGTCCCCTCCCTAACCCGTCTTGCCTGCAAATTCAGACTCTCACAATGAGAACATTTCAAATAAGTACTACATTACTGTTCAAAAGATGCCAAATCATCGTAATTGATATTGCATTTGGCTTTAGATGAAAGAGCCAGTAAACAAGTTTAATTTGCTTTGTTACTAAAATGTGGCATTTCAATCTATTTTGTCTTTCAAATTTATACTATTCCTAATCGTTAATATAAAATCTACTTAATTAGTTAAATTATTTAGTTATTAAAAATTTGTGTTGGTTTATTTAAAGATCCTCTTGTATCGAAAGTATCATGCCAAATCCCTTAACATGAGGGCAAACAATGACATATATAGGGGATAAAGTAGATTGATATCTTATATTTATATTTGAATCTTTAACCTCTAACTAGTTGTTACATTAGGGAAAAAATATCACTACAAAAAAAACCTTAGATTACCTACAGAATTATCGATGGAAAAAATTCCGTCGAAAATTACATATGGAATTCTATAGGTAATAATTACCCACGAAATTATGTTGGTAACTGAAATTACTTATAGAATTCTGTGGGTAATTTCTGTCGCAAATAAAGTCATCGGTAAAATTTCAATAATTACTTATGGCTTTTTTTGCGATGGAAATTTTTTGTTGGTAATATTCTATGGGTAATCCGATGTTTTTTTGTAGTATATAGTACTCCCTCCGGTCCTAATTATAAGAGTTAGTTGACTTTTTTAGAAAGATTAAGGAAGCTAACTAAATTACTTTAAATTATTTTTATTATTATTTTTTTCTTCAAACTTATTAGTTTGACTAATAGACTAATATATAATCTAAGAATATTTAACATATGAAATGATTAATTAACTTATTTAACTTCCTTAATCTTTCCAAAGAAAGTCAATTAGCTCTTATAATTAGGACCGGAGGTAGTAATATTTTTTCATAAATTCTCCTTATTGACTATACATATTAATTAAAGGGGGGTTTTTTTCATCAAGATATACAGTTCACATACAAATAATTAAATTAAAGGGCTAATATTTTTAGAGAAACTAATATACATTGTTTTATATATAACTAATTTAACTAATTTTCTTTATTAATATCTGTAAATTAGCTATTCAGCAGCTACATTTAGGATTGGAGGGAGGAATAAGTAAAAGATCAGGTAGAGCAATTGTCAATATGAATTTAAATGGTATTCTTGAAAGTGAAGAACAAACCTCCTTTACCCAATCTGTGCAACTTATTATGATCAATAGCACAATCACTTGGCAAAATGTACCAGTTGTTATTCCAAGCCAAAGGCCTTTTCCTCTCATGCAAACCCAGAAACCCAAAATTGCAGCAAGTGGAATTCCAACAACATAATAAGCTCCAAAATTCACAAATGCTCCAATGTGCTGCCACCCGCATCCTCTAGCTATCCCTATATTGAACAAGTATTAGATTTCATAATATCACACCAAAATACCGTAGTTTGAATACAATAAGAATATAGTGTTCAAAAAAATACAATAAGAATATACATTTGTTTTGATTAAAAGCGTAAATGAAAATTTTTACCTGTAATGGTACCTTGTAAGGAGTCCACAAAGACAGACATAACCAAAAAAGGGGCTATGTCTGTGACATAGGCTATCACATCTGGCTCGTTGCTAAAAAGATCACCTAAAACATTTTGGCTTGCAAAAACAATTGAGGTCACTATAAGAGCCTCACAAGTTGCAAGAATCCTAGAACATAAGGCAGAAACACGTGCCGCTTGTGGATTTCCAGCTCCTAATGCATTTGAAACTCTTGTACTTGATAATGCAAAGATTTGATTAATAATTGACAATATAATAAGAAGCCATACTAATTATAAGTCATATGAATGCATTATCAATGGAGGTTATGTCTTGCAAACCTTGCTGCTGAGCCAATGGATTCTGGTATTGGATATATTGTAACGTGCATTGACACACTGTTGTCGTAAAGTTCAAAATGTTTAAAAAAAAAAAAAAGTTGGTTAGTAATTATTGTAGTGGCTGATACAGTGGTTATAAAGAATGTAGAGGCAGTTTACATCATAAAAATTACTCCTCTAGTCCTTAGAACAATTTATCTACTTTGGGTAGATTAAAGAAACAAAATAAATTAATATTTTTGATACTTAATATAAAACCTAATTAGCTCATTTGAAGAATTTAAGGAAATTAAATAAATTATTTAATTCAAACATATATTGCATGATCTCCTTGAAGTATTTATATGTATCATTAGATTATATATCATTTTTTAAGTTTGTCAAATTAGTTTGGGGAAGAAAGATAAAGATAAATACTTTAAAGTAATATTTATATGTATCATTAGATTGTATATCATTT
Source organism: Acacia crassicarpa (assembly GCA_034222035.1). NCBI lineage: Eukaryota > Viridiplantae > Streptophyta > Magnoliopsida > Fabales > Fabaceae > Acacia > Acacia crassicarpa. The sequence goes on along the minus strand of JAWXYG010000010.1, from coordinate 24,696,023 downwards.
TTTAAGTTTGTCAAATTAGTTTGGAGAAGAAAGATAAAGATAAATACTTTAAAGTAATTTATATAGCTTCTTTAATCGTATAAAATTAATCAACTGTATTTTATATTAAGGACTTGAGATAGTACTTAATTATAACATACATAATCTGTCTAAAATACTTTTATGTAACATTAGATTATGTATTAGTTTATAAGTTAGACAAATTAGTTTAAAGAAAAATGGTAAATATAAAAGATAAAATATATAATGATTTTACATTTAGAACTAAAATCTACCTTCAAACTAGATCCGACATTAGAAACAGGGGAGTAGTTATTTGACTATAAGAAAACCTTTTGATAGGTTTTAATTTGTAAATTGATGAAATATATAGAATATACCATACGGATAAGATTGAAGTTTCTAGCTCTGGATTTGGTCGTTGAAGACCAGCAAGCAATGTAGTCACCTCATATGACCACCATTGAAGGCTGAAATATATTCAATCATCATCATCTATATCAATATATCATATTATTTAAGGTGTAACAAAAAATGTCAATAGGAAGCCATATTAATTATGTTGAGGAGAAGAATATATACCAAGCCATTATAGCTGAAGGAATAGCAAAACGAAAGAACTCTTTAATGCCTTTGAAAAGCTCCTTGGAAATTGGAGTCCGAGTCTTTGCACAAGACTTAGAGAATTTCATATATAACAGAAGTAATATCACATTTAACCAATATGAAGCACCAATTGCAAATGCTCCTCCAAAGCGACCCATATCAGATTTAAAGACCATTGTCCAACAGAAACCTATGTGGAAGCATATAGTAAATGCAGAAGAGAATACAAGAGGAGTGATCAAGCTCTGCATAAGATAGTATCGAACCAAGACTTGAAGTGCTGCATAACCAAAGAGAGCAGGAATTAAGCAAACTGCAAATTCTTCAGCTTCATGTGCAATTAAAGGGTCTTGACCAAGCAAATTTAATAGCTTCCCCATGTTAAGCCACAACACACACAAAGGAAGACAACATAAATAGAGACAGAAGATGCCAGTTTGAATTTGAATGCCAAACTTCTTATATTGCTTAGCTCCGTAGGCTTGCCCACAAAGTGTTTCAAGTGCACAAGCCAATCCAAACTGTTATAAGGAAGCACAAATTAGAGAATCCAGAATGCAATTATTAGTTATGAATCAAGAGTATAAACCCCCCAATGCAAGGATCTGGGTTGTCTGTTGTTCCCTAAAATTTCCCAACTTCCAAATATATTTTTGTTTCTTTTAATTATTAGATTTTTTTAAAAAAATATTTTAATATTTTATAGGTAAAAACTAGTACATTTTGAAAAAATTGTACAAAATTAAAAAATATATCATTTTTACTATATGATATCAAAATGTCACTTATTTTATTTTATGTAATATATAATGATAGAAAAAATACGGAAAAAAATCAGGCAGTTGGGAAAATTTAAGAGATACCCACCAGATCTAACACCCCAAATCTGTAAAGATGATGTTACTTTTAATTTTGTACTTACTATGACGCTGAAGCCAGTGACAGCACAAAGAGAGATGGCAACACCAGTACTAGATTGAGCAAGTTTACCCAGGTGACCCACCATCATCAAAGCAATAGTTTGAAGAAAGAAGGTTGAAGAATTCACAGCCACCATTGGCGCTGCTACACAACAAACCTCTTTCACTTCTTTAACAAGCACACGCCATGTTAAGCGTAGACCATCGTCTTGATTCTCCACCTCTATGTTTTTCTCCAAGAGATTCTTATTATCCATTTTGCTTCCTCTATAAATATATCTAGCTCATACGCACTCCAGCCAAAACTTGAAACAGCAAGATATATTACTCTAAGTTCTTGATGGTTCATGTTTGTTATTGATAAGATGAATAAAATATATAGCAGAAAATCGTTTCTCGTGATGAAGTATCTACACACATGTCGAATCGTAGCGAAAACCTTTCCTACGTGTCCTATTTTGGCAAAAGCCATTATTGTTACGTTGTTCCTCTTCTATGTAACGTGTTGAAGCATTAAAAACTATTGGAAAAATTGCACTAAGGTCCCAAAGAAGATAAAATACGATAAGATCATGTAAAATTTCTAATTTACACTAAAGTCCAATGAGACATTTCCTATTTGTCCTATTTTGGCAAAAGCCTTGTTACTACCTCCAGTCCTAACAATAGTAACACTTTTATAGTGTAATTTATACTATAAAATTATTCTTATAATTAAGATCGGAGGGAGTATGTTTTTCCTCTTTTATGTTGTGTAATTGGAAAAATTACACTAAAGTTTCAGGCAAAACATAATGCGATCCAAAGTTCCTTAAAATTTTTAATTTGCAGTGAAGTCTTGTATGATATTTATACAATAGATTCCAAAAAGGTAAAGATGGTAATACCCTTGCCCCAATTCTTAATACCCTTCCCCTCCAGTGGCCATCATCTGCGAATGCTTACTCGGCTGGACCCACCACTTCGCCCTCGACCTCCGTATCAGATTCTGCAATCTGATCCTTTCATCCAACTGGTCCTTGCTTTTTGCCTTGTTTGCAGTTTCTATCCTCATTCCATAACACCAATCATATCTCTAAACCAAATGAGTGATCAACAGGGACCTTCTGCAAACCTATGTTTAGCATTATTTTATTTTCTAAAACAAACATTGAAAATAGCGGCATTTATTGACAGGATCGAACAGAGTAATGGGTGTGCTTGCGGTTCAGCTCATCCCACAAGTTGCAAAAATTTCGATCCTTTATGGTCATTGACAAAGTCAGAAACTAAACTAATTTCCACAGAAACTGAAATAACTTTAAACCAGATGTGAAACTGATCTTAGATCTGGAAGTGGACCTGAGATTGTGAAGCGCAGAAGAACGAAGGAAGAAAGTCGGAAATATGAACTTGGAAAATAATTCTCATTACCTCAATTCTGTACAGTGCACTTTGTCCTTATATCAATTCCTAGCTATTTACGCGTGGGGACCACACTCAATCAACTAGAATCAATTACAACCGAAATAGTAATACAATTAATAAAAGCTAATTGACTCAATCAATTAGAATCAATCAATTAGAATCAATTACAACCAAAATAGTAATACAATTAATAAAAGCTAATTAACTCAATCAATTAGAATCAATCCCTATCCATTGTCTCTATTTACATATTCTGTCAGCCCCCCACAAGCTGGAGCATCGGTGTCAATCATGCCCAGCTTGGAAGTAAGAGAATGAAAAGGACTAGAACCAAGTGGTTTAGTAAATACATCGGCAAGTTGATGTTGAGAATGTATAGGTAACAAGTGAATAACACCCTCTTTGACTTTATCCCGAACAAGATGGCAATCTAAGTCAATATGTTTAGTACGAGCATGAAAAGTAGGATTGGAAGCCAGCTGAATGGCAGACTTACTGTCACAATACAAAGGGGTAGCCTTAGATCTGGATATTCGCAAATCAGCTAACAAATACAACAACCACTGGATATCACAAGTAGTCATAGCAAGAGCACGATACTCAGCTTCACAAGATGAAAGAGAGACAACACTTTGTTTCTTTGATTTCCAAGAAATAAGTGCATTGTCAAGAAACACACAATAGCCAGTAATAGAACGCCGAGAATCAAGACAAGCAGCCCAGTCACTATCACTAAAACCTTTTAGAGACAGATCAGAGGTGGAAGGGAAGAAAAGACCATGAGATGGAGTGGATTTCAAGTACCGGAGGACTCGGTTAGCTGCCTGAAGGTGAGAGTCAGTAGGGGCAGCCATGAATTGACTTAATTGTTGAGTGGCAAATGAAATGTCAGGCCGCGTAGTGGTCAAATACAAAAGACGCCCAATAAGTTGGCGATAAGAACTGACATCAGTCAAAGGAGAACCAGAATTGATGCTTAACTTGACCTTCGGATCCATAGGAGTAGAAGCTGGCTTACAATCAAGATAACCTGTATCAGTCAAAAGATCCATAACAAACTTGCGTTGACATAAAGAAATCCCAGAATTACTACTAATCTCAAGACTAAGAAAGTACCGGGTTGAGCCAAGATCCTTAATCTTAAAAAGGAGATCAAGAGTGGATTTAACATTAGTAATTTCAGACAAATCATTACCAGTAAGGAGAATATCATCCACATAAACCAACAACGCTGTAAAACTAGATCCAGAAGCCTTAATAAACAAAGTGTAATCTGCCTTGGACTCCACATATCCAGCAGAAATAAGAGCCGAGGAAAGCTTATGAAACCATTGTCGACTAGCTTGTTTGAGGCCAAAAGTGACTTTTGAAGGCGACAAACAAGAGAAGAATCAGTAGAATAAAAACCAGGAGGTAAAACCATATAAACTTCCTCATTCAAATCACCATGTAAAAAGGCATTATTGACATCAAGTTGGTGAAGATACCATTTATTAGCAGCAGCAAGGGCAAGTAAGAGACGAACAGTGGTCATCTTAGCAACAGGGGAAAAAGTATCAATATAATCAATGCCTTCAGTCTGTGTAAAACCCTTAGCTACTAACCGAGCTTTGTAACGATCAAGGGAACCATCAGATTTATATTTCTTTGTAAATACCCATTTACAACCAATGGGTTGTTTCCCAGTAGGTAAAGAAGTCAAGGTCCAGGTCTGATTCTGTTCAAGAGCAGCAATTTCAGCATCCATGGCATCATGCCAAGGCTTATATTTAGAAGCTTGGCGATAGGTAGTGGGAATGACATCAGCAGAAACATTGAGACAAAAGGTGTGATAAGAAGAAGGCAAAGAAGGAGAAAGAGTAAAAGAAAAGGGGTATTTATCACCTGAAGAAAATGGAGCAGCTAAAGTAGTGAAGGCCGAACAGTGGTAATCCTGCAAGTAACTAGGTGGTTTACGGGTTCGGGTAGAAACACGTGATGGAACCAAAGGAGGGGAAATAGGGGAAGGCACAGCGGGAACTGGGGATGGAACAAAATCAGGATCAGGGAGGGGAGAGGTAACAGCGGAAGTAGGGGAAATAGGTAAAATAGGGTCTGGAATAGAATCAGAGGCAGGGGAAACAGTGGGCAAAGAAGGGGAATCTGGTGGGAAACATGAGTAATCAAGGGGAAATAGATCAGTGGGAATGGAGACAACACTGTCATTTGATGAATGCAAAGGATAAGGAAAAGAGGACTCATAAAAAATAACATCTCAAGAAATAAAAATTTGATTATTATGGACATTGAAAAGCAGATATCCCTTGGTATTTGCGGGAAAACCAAGAAAAATACATTTTGAAGATCGGGGATCAAATTTTGAATGATGTGCTGAAATAGTTGACGCATAACACAAACAGCCAAAAACTTTGAAATCAGAATAAGAAGGATGTTTATTATACAATAAATAAAAAGAGGTAGATTGATGGAGGAGTGGAGAAGGTAAACAATTAATGAGGAAAACAGCATGAGAAATAGCAAAACACCAAAAAGATTTAGGGAGATTAGCTTGGAACAAAAGGGCACGAGCAACATTTAAAATATGCTGATGTTTGCGTTCCACAATGCCATTTTGTTGAGGTGTTTCAACACAAGAGGTCTGATGTATGATGCCCTTTAATTTATAAAAAGAATCCATGAAAAATTCTAAACCATTATCAGATCTAACAATCTGAATATCAGCATGAAATTGATTAACAGCAAAGAGAATAAAGTGTTGGAGGTGAACGCGAACCTCAGATTTAGATTTCATGGGAAAAATCCAAGTGTAACGACTAAAATTATCCACAATAGTCAAAAAATATTTATGACCTCTAATAGAAGTAACAGCAAATGGACCCCAAATATCAGTATGGATCAAGGAAAAAATTTTATTACTCGAGGATGTGCTTACAGGAAATGAAAGTCTCTTTTGCTTAGCCATATGGCAAACATCACATGGATCAGATTTGGAATCACAGTGTATAAAAGGAAATTGTTGATGTAAAATGCGTAAAGTAGAATGTGAAATGTGGCCTAAACGATGATGCCACAAATTAAAAGATGCAGTAGGCAGATCAGGAGGATGTGAAGCACTCATGGCAATCATGGAAGAAGGGTATGCTGGATTAAGGAAATAGAGGCCTTCGAACACTTCAGCTGTACCAATCGTCTTCCAGTGAGAAAGCTCCTGAATATAACAAACAGAAGACAAAAAAATGAAGCAGCAAGGAATAGCAACCGTGAGTTTAGAAACAGGAAGGATATTGAAGGTAAATTGAGGAATATAAAACACATTATGAAGTGTTAAGGACTGAGATATACACACGGTTCCAGAGATAGTGGCAATAATGTGGCTATGGTCAGGAAGTTTAATAGGAATAGGAGTAATAGAATGATATTCTGAAAAATAATCTAATGAATGGCATACATGGTCGGTTGCTCCAGTATCAAGTATCCAGGATTGGTTTGGAGAAAAACTAAATAAAGGAACAGAGGTACCTGGAGTTTGATGAGCAGAAGACATACGATGAACCGATGGAACAGAGGTAGGCTGAGGGGACGAAATCGATGTTTGTTGAACTAGAGCAAGAATTTTCTGATATTGGTCTTGCGTGAATTGAGGAGAGGGTGATGGCAAAACACCAGCAGATGCCTTTGATTGCTCTAGAACAGAATTACTGACTGAACCTTGAGTCTGGAAATTATGAACCGATGGAGAAGATTGATTAGGGTTCGAAGTCACCGTAGCCGTCGCGATTGAACCACCAGTGCCGGCAGAAGGAGTCTCCATGGAGGTGGTTCAGCTCTGATACCATGAAACAACTTTGAACCAGATGTGAAACTGATCTTAGATCTGGAAGTGGACCTGAGATCGTGAAGCATAGAAGAACGAAGGAAGAAAGTCGGAAATATGAAATTGGAAAATAATTCTCATTACCTCAATTCTGTACAGTACACTTTGTCCTTATATCAATCCCTAGCTATTTACGCGTGGGGACCACACTCAATCAACTAGAATCAATTACAACCGAAATAGTAATACAATTAATAAAAGCTAATTAACTCAATCAATTAGAATCAATTACAACTGAAATAGTAATACAATTAATAAAAGCTAATTGACTCAATCAATTAGAATCAATCCCTATCCATTGTCTCTATTTACTTATTCTGTCAGAAACAAAAGCATAATGAACTCGTATAACATAATTTCCACGGAAATAAAAGCACAATGAACTCATAAAAGTTGCTCTCTCTGTTTTTTCCCTTTCAAACTCTAAACTCAGTGAGATGAATTAAGTGACAAAAGTGTCTTGTCTTTTTAGCCATCTTAGGATGTGTCAAGTGAAAACATTTTTGTCGTTCAGGACCACCATAACGCTTTTAAACTGGCCTGGTCTTAGAGATACTTTAAATTGTAACATAACGGAAATGATTTCCTTATAGCTTTTGACGAGGAAAAATGGAAGGGGGCGGGAAAAACGAAGTGCTGTTACAAAAAAGTTCAAGCACCTGGATTCCAAGGTCTTCGTAAATTATTGAAGACTCCTTGTAGAATTTGTAGGCTTATCAAGTTAACTAACTTTCATTTGTATATAAGCAGTGGCGGAATCAAAAAAAAAATTTAGCCTGGGCCAAAAAATAAACATATTAAAGTACTCCTTTTAATTCTTATTATAAGACACCAACTAACAAATATATTTAGTTATTTTTATAAGACATTTGCTTGTTTCCAAATAGTATTAAATATTTTTTTTCCATGTATACCCATAATTAAAAAGGTAGTAAGTTACAGTAATAATTAATAAAAATTAATTAATACTCCTATTTTTTCGAGCAAAAAAAAAAAAAGTAATATAATTAAAATGATATTAGAGTTTAATGTAATTAATAGAGATAATATTGAAAATTATTTAAATTTTAGGACAAATTTAATGACTTTAATTGTTTTTATTGACTTATAAGAATTGTTAGTTGGTTCCTTAAATCAGGACCAAAGGGAGTATTTACTAAATAGTATGAAATAACCTTAAAAATATAAATGGATAATAACCGATAATTATAAATCAAAATAATATATAAGATGATACCAACCTTTTCGGTATCTCAAACAAGAATTTTACTTTCCTTCTAGTCCAATAAGTAATGAAACAAACAGTATCCTTAAAGAGAAAATTAAAAATTAGCTGGGGCTAAATTTGTGGCCAAATAAAATATCATATAATAAATACATATATTTCTTAACAAATTTTATAATATCAGTCGGGAGCAGCTGGGGCCAAGGCCCCAGCTAGCCATAACAAGCTTCCGCCACTGTATATAAGAATTAAATAATTTGGATCTATAAATATAACTAGGTATGAAAATAGTCCAAATTAGACCAAACTTTGACTAAACTAGCCTGAACCTGTAATGGGAACAAAATGCTTGAGCCTAGATGCAGATAAGCTCAGGCCTAAGCTTTCATAAGGCCTGATTGAGTCTGAAGTTTTTTAAAGGCCTACTAGCAATGTAGGCCTTTAAAAAGGCTGTATATCATAGGCCTTGAAGACTATAAGTAGACTTTGTGCACTTTGAGTCTATTAAAACCTATATAAATGTAGGCTTCTAATAGGTTTCGAATATACTTTTTACAAATTATACCCTTTAAATAAGTGTTTAGCCTATATATAATTAGAATAAACCTTATTATTATTATTATTATTATTAGTAAAAAAATGATTTTGCCAACATTCAAAGCTAATAATATAATCACCCAAAATAAAACATTATTGTTATTAAAGACAATAGTAAGGATGCAACCATGAATAGTTAAGAGGATGTTCAAAAGAAATTTTTCTAAAGAAGAGTAGGGGTAATACTGTAATTAACTAATTATAACTTAAAATTAGAATATAAGAATGAAAAAAAAATAAATATTTTTTTATTTATATAATATATATATATATATTTATATTTATTTAATAGGTAAATAGGCTAGGCCTTAACAAAGTAAACCTGACCTGTTTACATTTTAAACCTTTAAATATATCTTGGCCTTATCTTTTTAATAAATGTGTTAGGCTAAACTAAGTCTTAAACATGCTAGACTGCAAGTCGTTTAATAGGGGCTGACCTATTCACACTCTTAAATAGTGATACTATCCCGATTCATTATTAATTATAAGATCAAATAGATCATCTTTATTATAAGTCACCAAATAAAATATTATATATATATAGTGTCCTTATTTAAAATCCCATGAATTGCAAACATCAACGACTTTTTGAATGTAATTCATGGTATTAAAATTTTTTCAGACAAAGTAACTGATTCAACCATATCTTGTGAATTTTGATGAGGTGATTAAAAGTGCTGCATAATAAGAATTGGTGGGAATATTTAATTTATGATCTCATCTTTTCAAAAATACACTTCATTAAATATTTTTCTCTCACGCACACTCTTCTACTCTCTTAATTAATAAAAAATCATTTTTAGGAGATTTTTCTTTTTATAATATCATGTTAATTATTACCTCGATTTTGTGACATTAATTTCTCACCAAAACTTTCGAACGTTATGAAACAGAAAGAGTAATTCCTTTTTTATCTTTAAAATTTCCTTGGCACACCTTTCGGGGACATTTTGGTTACTTCATGCAATTGAGTTATTCATTTTGGCTAATTTCATTAAAAAAGACAGACATGCAGCTGTTACGATGCCGCCACATGGTGGCACTAGAATCAAGGCATGCGACCTGCCACCACCTGTTAGCACCAAAAATCCTCGATAGTGAGGAAGATGATACTTTCATTTTTTTTTTTATTGTTTTTAACTATTTTTTTTAGTCCTTATTATAAGATACTAACTAATAAATTTATTTGGTTATTTTTATAAGATACTTTCTTATTCTCAATGAGCATTAATTATTTTTTTTTCATGTCTGCCCATAATTAGTAAGGGTAGTGTATGAGAGTAATAACTAATATAATATTAAAGTTTAGTGCAATTAATAGAGGTAATATTTGAAAATTACTTAGATTCTAAGACAAATTTATTGACTTTAACTGTTTTTATTGTTTTGTAAGAAAAGTTGGTTGGTACTTTATAATAAGAACTAGAGGGAGTAACATTTTAAATCACATAATTTTTATAGTTGTTTTTATGAAAAGAACTACAAGAATATTAATTGAAACTAGGGGTGGAAATAGGTTAGACTAGACTAGATTTTAGTTAGGCTAAAGTATACTTTTAGTCCTTTAAATTTTACATAAGATACACTTTTGGTCCCTTAACTTTATAAATTATACTTTTGGTACTAAAATCCTAACACCGTTCATGTTGCTAACGGAAAACACTGACGCGACGAACTCAAATGATGACTAACAGCATTTAATTACACAAATTTTATATATTATTCAGTTCACCATATTTTAAATTTAAGTTTAATAACATTTAATTACATAATCATCACTTAATTTTGCACCTTATCACTTGAGTATGCATTTTCCGTTAGCAAAATTAACAGTGTTAGCATTTTAGGACTAAAAGTATACTTTATAAAGTTAAGGGACCAAAAGAATACCTCATGTAAACTTAAAGGACTAAAAGTATACTTTAGCCTTTTAGTTAAGTAAGTTTGGGCTTGTGATGGAAATTCAAAGCCTAAACTTGACTTTAAGCCCATGTATAGGCTTTTTTTTTAAGCCTGAGCATGAGCCTTCAAAAGGCTGACAAGGCTTGAAACTTATATAAAAGCCTACTTAAAATGCAAGCCTTTATATAGGCTTAAAGCCTATGCATTTAAGTTCATATATAATTCATGAAGTTTAAAAGCATATGCTATATATATCTAGAAAGTTTAATGACTCATTCTCATATGAAATAAAAGAGTTAATAAGTGAAAGAAAAGAACACCTAGTGATAATAATTATTTGAACAAATAGAAATAAGAAAAATCAATCATTTATTAACTAAGGAGATATATTTCTCAAAATCAACTAAGCACGACAAGTGACATATAAATCTAGATTTTTACCTCTTGTTTTTTCCCCCTAGAAAAAGAGACAAACTTCTCTTATTGAGATTATTTTCATTTTGGCATCACCAAAAAATACTTACTACAATAATTATATTGCATCAAATGAAATAAATCAAGGAAGTAGCAGTGAGCTAGCATTGCTATCTCGAGTGATAAAAAAGAAAAGAAGTAGATGTGATCAATTGATGAATGAAAATGTTAGATTCATTAATAATTTTTTTGCTCGAAAAACTCATTAATAAATGATGAAATGTGAAACTTAGGGTTAATGATAAGTTATTAATTTTATAAATAATCTACAAAAATAATTTGGATTAAATTATATATAATTATGCATAATAATATTTTAAAAAAATTAATAAATAGGCTGGCCCTGTAAGCATGTAGTCTAGACCTTATTAAAATAGGTCTAGCTTGTTTACTTAAATCGGTGTAACAATATGTCTGAGCCTGACCTATTTACTAAATAGATTAGGCTTAAAGTAGACTAGGTCATAGGTCTTTAATAAAGGTCTAGACTATTTTCACCCATAACTGAAACATATTGATGGAAAAGCTGATTAGAGATAACACACACACACACACACACACACACACACACACACACATATATATATATATATATATATATATATATATATATATATATCTTTTTGCTACTATACCCTCATTTCTATGGAAGAATGAGAATCTATAGTGGAGAGGGGGATTTGGGTTGTCTCATTTTCCCCTTTCTTATATTCTTATAATCTCATATTCACCATCATATAAAAAAAATGGATGATCTAGATTCATTATTTTATAAAATTATTATTTTCAACATAAATAAATAAATTTAAAGTGTTAAAATTTTCTCAGCACCGTTTATAATTTCAATACAAACACAAATTTAAAAAATTAATTTTAAAAATACTATGATAATTGTTTTTATAAATTATCTAAGCATCCATTTTTTAATTTAAGATGGAAATGAGATTGTGAGAAGAAAAGGAGAAAATATATACTTCCTTCTATCCAGGGATGGAACCAGGAATTTTAATCACGAGGGCGAAAATAAAAAATATTATATTATAAATAAAAGTACTTGAAATATAATACAAATCTAATATACAAAAAATTTTGAAAAAAATCCATTACAAAAATTATGACCACTTCACTTTACTTTTATTCTACATGTTTTCATATAGTTAAACTTATCTATAATTAAATCCGTGTTAAAACTCAAAACATTTTTTTTAATGTATATAATAATCATAAAAAAAAAAAACTATTTTTCCTACTATTGTTTCTTGAACGTCTCACAGGTATTTTCTTTTGGAAGTTGAGAGTAGAGAACTCTAAAACCTTTCGTTTCCCTTGAACAAAGGAGACTTCGAATTCATCATATCACGGGTTTGTATCATCATGTTATTATCATCAAACAAAATGGCCATTCAACAGAGCTGAAGCTCCATTATCTGTCATAGCCTTTTCTTGATCGAATCTTTGGTTACCAGAACTAGGTCCATTTTTTTTTTTTTTGAGTATTGGTTAGCTCCTATTATTTCTGAACAAATAATAATCTCAACTTATAGCCAAAAAAATAAGAAAAAGTTATTATCTCCTTTAAAGTTGCATTCACTATTGATATTCATGCTCTTCCTCCTCTTACTGTTACAGTGTTACTGATATAAGTAATAGAGACAATTACGTCTTTCACCAAAGTTATTCATATTTATCAGCACCTATATGGAGAATCTTATAGTGTTTCCGAAATGTCTCATGAATTTTAACCATTATCCCTAGAAGCAGCGCGCATGTTCCCATATTGGTAGCAGGATTTGACAATAGTTCTGACTTTGTTTAGAAGAGCAATGTGAAGATTAGAAGAAGGAAGGTGCTGGGCCCTGAACCTTCAAACAGTGTAGGATGTGAATATATGAAAATTGTCCTAAACCAAAACTACTATGGCCTTTTCTCCCTTGCCCCCTTCCCCTATGACCGAAAGACTATTTCTCATATATATTTTTCTTTTATTAAACTTTCCCCCGGGGGCACCCCTAGGCCCCCTGATTCCGTCACCGCTTCTATCCTTTATATATGATCTATTTAATGAGTTGATCTTAATCTTAAATACATAATATACTTTTCATATTTTTCTATCTTTGATATACGGAATTACAGAATTGTTGTATTAGTAATTTGGTCAAATGTAAAATCATATATGGAGGTTCAACCTTTAAGGGATACTCAGATGGATCATATGTAGTTGGATAAATGCTAGAAATATGAGTGACCAATAGAGCGGGGTGAAGAATTAGAAAGACCAACTGCCTCTCAACAAGAGAAATTGATCATGATGATGGGGGATATGGATGATCAGTTAAAAATGGATTAACTTCAACAAGAAGTGGGAATAATTCTGACACTAAAAGAACAATCTTTTTTCCAGTCTCTTCTGAATGAAGGAGTAGTTGAGTTTATTTTGTCAAAAGAAGAGGACTGCTTTATTGTTTGAAGTGTTCAATATTAAAAGTTATCCAAATTACACACATTACTCTGAACTTGATAGTTTGGCATAAAAAAGAGAGGAGTGCTTTGTACATAAATTTTTTTTTTTTTTTTAAAATTATTATTCTGATTTTGTTTCTGCCTTGCTCTGTTTGGTTTTGCTGTTCAATTATTTTTGTTAAGCGTATACATAGCTTGTATAACAGAAATTGCAATGCGTTAACTTTCAAGCAACCTCTATTTTTTCTATTCAAAAAATTCCGAAATAAAAAGCTTTATAGTTATATGAAGAGAGCAACAAATATTAAATTTTTATCGGACGTTTATTTTAAAAACTGTTAAACAAGTGAATGCATAGCCTCCAAGATAAACTCTTGACACTGAAAAAAACATAATATAGTGAAGCCTATTTTGTAGTGGCTTCAATAAATTGATACAAGTTCTAGAACTAGTAGCAGTTAATGGCAAAACTGTTACAGGTTCGCAACGAGGTGTTGATTGTTGACTATCACCAAATGGTATGAGAATTTATAGCGATTTGGCTCTAAATGCCACAACAACGTTGTGGTGGTTTATAATCTTTTTAGGGAAAATCTCCCTTAGGGCCCAAATTAGTAAAAAAATTGTCAAAAAAGACCTAAAAAATTTATATGTAAAAAAAGGCTCCATACCCTTCTTTAGTATTATTTTATAAACATTAACAATTATATCAATAGAATATGAACAACTATATTAGTAGACGTTAACAACAATATCCTAACAACTAAATTAATGCCCGTTAACAACTATAGCAGTATACGTTAACAACTAACATTTTATGAAAAAATATTAGAAAAAGCCTTAGGGTTTTTTTTGACACGTGACTTTTTTTTTACATTTTTTGATAATTTTTTGGTTATTTAGGCCTTGAGGTGGATTTTTCCATCATTTTATGCTAAGTGGCGTCAATAATAGTTGCAGTTATTTATAGTGGTTGAATATATCCTATTGTTACGTGATGGACTTTTACACAGCGAATGATGTAGTGGTTCTATCCCATAACTACTCCAAGGAAGGGTGTTTACCTGACAGAACCGACTAGGACAGGCATCTCGACGAGATGGATTTTCTGTCACGTAACTCGTTTCGTTCTGTTCTGAGGGTGTCTCGGTTCCGCTTACGACCCAGACATCCCATCCAAAACTTCTTTTAGGAGAACTGAACCATGCTTGTTGTGCATGAGGATACCTACAATCCTTCATTCACCAGAGGCATGATTTGCAATCACGAAGCTACGCCTTATGCACTTAAGTCCGTGAAGTCACGCCCTTGAACTCTCAAATATCGATGGTAAGCCTCTTGAAATTGATTTTATCCTAGAATTATTCATTTTAAAGAGAGTGAGTCTCAGCATACTGGTAATGTTGCTGTCAGGTGAAATAAATATCTACATAAAAGAACAGAGACATAAAGGTCAATTATTCAAATCTTAAAAACAACTCTCCGTTTTTAGGGTAAAGCTATGTGCATTAGGCCACCCTTTTTTCACTTCTAATATCATTTTCTATATATAAACGTAGATGAACTGTATTTCCATAGTACATACGTTGGTCAAATGCAACGCGAACAAGAAAAAGTAAAGCAAACTGATGTTGAAAGGATTCAACTATCAAGTGATATTACACGCAAAGGGAGACAAGAAATGTGGGTGTCAAAGGAGTGGAACACATATTGCCTGAAGATGAAGATACCACTCCCTTCTGTCCTAATTATAGGAACACTTTTATTACACTATAAAAGTATTCATATAATAAGTTTTTTTGCTAGGCAAGATATCCTCAAATTAGTGGCCAAACGTCAAAAGAATGTTACTAGTTTGCAGAGCACAAAAATTATTTAATAAACTCTGTTTGATCAAATCATTACATTTTCTTCTTCTTCTGCCAAAGGTCCCTTGAGTGCTCTCTCCCTAGCCAGTCTTGCCTGCGAATTCAGACTCTCCCATAATGAGAACATTTCAAATAATTAAGCATTACACAAATCTTGAAATGTTACTGCATAATCTTAAAAGTAAAAGAGACCTTACATCATATTTGAAGATGATAAATTGAAAAAATGGTATTCTTGAAAGTGTGTAGAACAAACCTCTTTTTCCCAATCTGTACAGCTTACAACAATCAATAGCACAATCAATTGGCTAATTGTACCAGCCGTTACTCCAAGCCAAAGGCCTTTTGCTCTCATGTGTAACCAAAACCCCAAAATTGCAGCAAGTGGAATTCCAAAAATATAGTAAGATCCGAAATTTACATATGATCCTATGTGTTGCCACCCACTTCCCCTCACAATCCCTATATTTTGGACAAGAATTAGATTTCATAGAACCAAAAAAAAAAAAGGGGGGGGGGGGGGAGAGTTTAAATCCAATAAGAATATGGGCTTATTTGATTATGCTACCTATTTTTATGTTCTTAGGACAATTTTGTAGATTAAATTTCCTAGAACAAGTTTTGGAAACAATAATTTAAAAACTATGCAGTGTTTGAATCATTATTTTGAAAAATATATCTAAAATAGTGAAGTGAAGGGTAAAATAAGACTAGTTAGTTTTATAGCATGATTGTCACTAGTGAAAATACCACCTTCGGTCCAGAGGAGTAAACTCTTTTCTATCTCTTATCCAATTTTAAACAAAAAGTAAGAAAGCATCAAGAGCATGTTCTGACTTGTTTTTGAGAACAAAATAACAATTTTGTTTTTTTTTGGGTGTTTCAGAACACATAACTGTTCACATAAAAAAACAGAATACAACCGAAAACACATTTTCTAGCTTTTTTATTTTTCTCCAAAGCTAAAAGGAGGGGAAAATTGGGGAGGTCTTGCATTAAAAGTTTATTGGTGGGAAGGACCTGAATATGTATGGGTATTCTGTACATACAATATTTGCAGAGTATGTGTATAAAAATTAATCAAATCCTTCTCACCAATAAAATTTCCAATGGGGGATTTTCCCAATTTTCCCCAAAAACAGTTTTGGAAATTGGAAATTAGACCAAGAAGACCCTATATTGGAATGAAAGATTTTACCTGTAAGGGTACCTTGTACGGAGCTCACAAAAACAGACATAGCTAATATAGGAGTTATGTCTGTGACATAGCGTATTACTTCTGGCTCGTTGCTAAAAACATGACCTAAAACACTTCGGCTGGCGAAAACAATTGAGCTCACTATAGAAGCCTCACAAAGCATTAGCACCATTGAACAAAAGGCAGACACTCGTGCTGCTTGTGGACTTCCAGCTCCTAATGTATTTGAAACTCTTGTGCTGAATAATAAAGAAAATGATTAATTAAGAAGCTGCAGTAATTTAACTTAGATATGAATATAGACGAAAACATATGAATATATTGATGGACGTTAATTATGTGATACTAACCTTGCAGCTGAGCCAATCGATTCTGGTATTGAATAGATTGTATAGGTCAGTGATGTACTGGTCACAAATTCAAATTTATACAGAGAATTAGTTCCAGGTATATTATTGTTGTAGTAGTTGATGTAATGCTCATTAACATAAAATCAGAGGCACAACGAATTAAAATTTAACTTTATACAAAGCTTTTCTTGGCACCAATAGCAAATATTTCATTCCATCAAAAGCCAGAATATCACAATCTTACAAACTAGAAAGCTCAGAACCATCGAACTGATAACATATTAACACTACTCAAGCTCTCCTACTCAGGGCAAGGTGCAACATTATTCACTGCTTGACTAAGTGAAAGTGAAAGACAATCTGATTTTATCCTCACTGATCTAAACCCATACATCACGCACCACTTTATTCCCTGGAACATAGCAGATGCCTCATCCATAAAAGGTAACATTGCCTCTACCATCATTCCCTGTATGCATAAGTATCTACCATCACTGTTTCTTGCCACACTCTGACTGCTACCATAAGCCCCATCGCGCCATACAGTAATGTCGAAGCTGATTCCACTACCTCCCATCAAATGGCTTTGTTCCTTCACTCCTGGTTCTTGTGTTTTACTCTCTTCGTTATTCCATCTATTTGCATTCCAAAAGGACTTGACCAATTCAGCAGAAATTTGAATCACAAACATGGGGTCATATACCTTATTCTCAAACATATATTCACATCGTGCCTTCCAAATTTGCCATAGCAAACAAGCTATAAGAGCCTTAGCCTTTGCAGTGTATTCCTCATCATACAATATATTTACCAACCAATTATCCATCCTAGAAATATTTCTACTGTCAAACTTTAATCCTAGCGAGCTTCCAAACCACACTACTTGCGATTTATTGCAAAGAAACAATAAATGTTCAAGAGTTTCAGGTTCAGCATTACACACAAGATAAGTAGAACAGGATACACACCTTTTCCTCCATAAGGCTTCTCTAGTCGGGACAGCACCTTTTGCCACTTTCCATATGAACAATTTAACCTACACTGGGATCTCTAGCTTCCAAATTCCATTCCATAATCTTTTATCTACTGAAACAGATCTACCTGGTCTATTTAGAGGGATAGGATGGTTCTTCTTTGCCCACTTGTACCCAGCCTTGACAGAGTATTCTCCATTTTTCCTAGCCACCCAACATACTCTATCCTCCGGAGATCTACTAGGTAATAGAACTCTGAGTATTGCCTTTTCTTCAGCTTCAGTTATATAATCCTTTATAAACCTCAGGTTCCAACCAAATGGAGAAATAAGCTCAGCCACCTTCCAATTTCCTGCATCTTGAGTAGGGGTGGTTGATCCTAGTTTATATGACGGGAGATTTGGAATCCAAGGTTCTCCCCAAATTAGTGTACTTAAACCATTCCCCACATTGAAACAGATATTCTCCTGTAAAATAGTTCTTCCTTCTAACAAACTGACCCCAGCCCAAGAGGCCCTCTCTCCCCTCTTTGCTTCCAAAAAAGTAGGCTCCGGGAAGTAGACACCTTTCAAGATCTTCACCCACATTTCGTTTGGCTCGTTCAAAACTCTCCATCTTTGTTTGGCCAACAAAGCCATGTTAACCAGTGAAAATCTCTAAACCCCAGTCCACCATCCTGCTTTGATTCAGTTAAAGCAGTCCAACTAACCCAATGAATTCTATTTTCTATCCCTTTATGTCCCCACCAAAATTTAGCAAGCATACTATCAAGTTCCTTAAGAGTAGTAATGGGAAACAAAAAGTAAGACATAGGAAATACCGGAACGGCACTTGTCACTGCTTTGATCATAACTTCCTTCCCGGCTACAGACAAGAGACTCTGTTTCCAGCCCTGTAGTCTCTTCCTTACTCTGTCCATGAAACATAGGGCTTCTATCTTTGATCTTTTCCATAGCACCGGCAGACCTAAATACTTCCCAGGCTCTTCAGCTTCCATTACATTTAGAATCTGTACCAGCTGCCTTCTCAACTCATCCGGCGTGCTTTTGGAGAAAAAAGCAAGGTTCTGTGAAACCCAGGTGGGCCACTAAATTGGCTGAAGTACTGGGTCAAGGGTCAGTACCGAAGTTAAAGCGGGATAGCTAAGTCTTTAGGATTTATTATATACTCTTCCGAGAAGGTCATAGGACACCGTTTGTAATACAATTTGTGTTAAAAATTATGTCATATATTTAGAACTAGAGGTAGTAATATTTATTTTTTTTCTTATATCTACCAAGATTTGACGCCATTTGGATTTAATGGGAAATGGGTCCCACAATTATTTTTTCTTTTTTAAAAAAAAAGACAAGGAAGACCTATATTGGATAAAGGCATGACTTTTGGTGAGGATAAAAGGACGTGAAGAGTCATGCCTTTTGAGAGTTTTCTCCTTCATGTCCTTTTATCACACTTGATGACACACGTGATTTGTCAATGTTGACGAGGCACATGATTTGTCACACTTGAATTGTTTTATGAAGCAGCAGAGGTGTAGGAGTGAGGAGAAAAAAAAGGATGGAGGTGCGGCTTCACTATGGAGTCATCCTCTTCCTTGGAATGCATTTGAACCAGAGAGGGAGGGAGAGAACACGATCGTACAAAATGGGAGGAGCAGCTGCTGCCGTCGTCGACAAAGAAGGAGGTAGTCGCACAAGGTACTGTTCATCATCTTCATCGCATAGAACCTGGGACATAGAACAGGGGAACAACCATCCATTCTATCTCCATCTCTCTCTCTATAAATGTCGACACCGCCATCCATTCTCTCTTCAATTGTCGTTTAAAAAAATGACTCTATGACTTGGTGAACTTGGCTGTAGCCTCCCTAGCTCTTTTTGCCTCCTCTAAGCCCCACCCTTGAGTATAACAGCCCTAAATTGCACCAGCAGCTCCTCAATCAGTTTTTTGTTGCCTAAGAATTTTTCTCTACTCCATCCAGTCAAAATCTTCTTAATTTTTTCCAAATTTCTCTCAAAGTCAGACACCAAGTCCACGTCCTCTATCTTATAACACCAGTTCTCTCGAACCTGTAGAAGAAATTCAGGATCATCTACCCAAAAACTCTCAAACTTGAACCTCCACGGGCTCCTTGATTCAATGTACTCAAAACATAGCAAGATAGGACAGTGGTCAGATCCGACCGCCTCTAAAATAAACCCCTGCGCCTTCTCAAACACTCCAAACCAGCACATATTGCACACAATCCTATCCAGCTTTTCCTCAATAAAGGCTCCCCCTTGGCTTCTATTTATCCAGGTAAATTGCCCTCCTTTTAAGTCAACCTCCATCATATTTAGGTCCTCCATGAACCCATTACAATTCCTAAGATCCTTAGAGTCATATATTCTTCCACCATCTTTATCCGAGCTGTATAGTAAATCGTTGAAGTCACCCTTGATTACCCATGGGGTATTAGTGTTAGGATTTAAAGATATAAGCTTCCCCAACCATACCTTCCTGTCATTTTTCTTCGTAGGGCCATAAACAAAGGTAATGCACCCAAACCACCTTCTTGCCGAACCATCTACCATCACATGTATGAAATTTCGGGAGCTACTAACAAAGAGTATGTTAAAAGTAGAGAAGAACGAAAACACCAAACCACTAGACAAACCAACTGGTTCCACATACGACCCACTATCAATCTTGAATGTCCTTCTAATTTTTTCTAGCTTTTCTGTTTTCATCCTAGTCTCCGAGAGAAAAATAACATGGAGATGAGATGAGGCGGAGATCAGATTGCACCTTGGAGGCTCAAGTCTAGTATTCTTTCTTGGATAGCAAAGTGCATTGGCAGACTCGTCTTCTTCTCTCTTTTCCGTGAGGAGTGGGAATTCAATATTTTTTGGATGCCCACCCGGTTCACCAGGGCTTCGCTCCGATTAATCCGGATCTAACTCACATCGCGCACCTGGCTTTGGTGGGAGAGTCTCTCAGCAGGGGCCTTTTGCATCCACAAGGTTCGAACTTGGGAATTCAATATTCATTGCCCGCACAACAAGATGCCAGGAGGTGTGGGAATTCAACTCAAGGCTCTTAGGGTGTGCATGGTAACACTCCCAGAATGACTTTTTTCTTAATTTCTGTGCTCCGAAACAAAAATGAATGGGAATTGTGTTTGGTAAATCCGGTTTTTTTTCTTGCTCCCGGGATGAACCGGTTTATTTTTTGTGCTGGGGAGTAAAAAAAAGAAGCTAAAAATTTTAGCTTCTCTATTCCAGGGCAAAAAATCAGAATTTATTTTTTCCTCAATCAAAGCAGAAATTTACCCTCGTTCACCACCACCGCCGTTGCCACCCCCAACACCACCGCTGCCCCACCGCCCCACCACCGTCACCGCCACCACCACCGCCCCGCCACCACCACCACCACCGCCATCGCCCCACCACCACCACCATCGCCACCACCTCCGCCACCGCCACCACACCACCACCACCGCCACCGCCATCGCCACCACCACCAGCCACCACACCATCACCACCGCCACCACCACCGCCACCACCAGCCACCACACCATCACCACCGTCACCACCCCACCACCACCACCACCGCCGCCACCGTCGTCATCACCACCATCGCCTCGCCACCACCACCATCGTCACCACCACCGCCACCGCCACCGCCACCACCACTGCCACCACCACCCCGCCTCAGCCACCACCGCCACCACCGCCACCACCACCGCTCCCAACACCACCGCCGCCCCCACCCCCGCCGCCACCACCACCACCGCCCCAGCCACCACCACCACCACCGTCCCCACCACCACCGCCCCCCCGGTCGCCACCACCACCACCACCGCCCCCCGCCCTGCCACCACCACGGCCACAGTCCCCACCACCACCGCCCCTCGCCACCGCCACCACCACCACATAAATAATTTTTTGAATATAATAATTACATAAATAATTTTTTTAGGAAATTTAAATTTAAGTTTATTTGTAAAGTATAATAATTATATTAATTATTAAAGAAAAGGATAAAATGGTAAAAATAACTCATTAATCCTTCATCTTCCTTTCTTACTATTTTTTTAACTCCTAAACAAGAGGAGGAAAAATGTGTTACTAAACGTAATTCTAATTCTCGGGGTAAAAATAAAATGGGTTAACAAACGTAATTCTGATTCTCAGAACTCTTCCAAAGCACGGAATCATAAAAAACTGTTTCATCTCAGAAACAGTGCTGGGCAACAGAATGGTTGCCATGCACACCCTTAGAAGCACATAATTTCGGCTTCTAATCAGAAGCTACTTGTTTTAGAAGCCCAGTCATAAATAAGCTAACCCAAACATCATACAAACAGACTTTTTTTTTTTCAATACTAAGCATTTTTTCTAAACCCACTGGACTTTTAGGTGTTGGAACCCCTTCCCAAATGGCAAATAGGCACATGTAAAAGACTAAAGAGACCTTTTAAAAAGACCTTTTTTTTAAAAAAATAAAAATAAAAATTAGGGATTGAACTGAAACTCTATATAAGTTAAAGGACTAAACTTAGAAATCTTGTCAATATAACATTTAGGCATTTTCTTGACGCTCTGCTAGGGTTTCCAACACGGCCAATTTGAGTGCGCTGTTGCCCACTGCGACGGCAGTAGCCCCTCCGGCCGTGTGCTACGGGGAGGGGTAAGTGAGGGTAAGCTGGAGGATGAACGAGAGGAATGGCTTCAACGGAAGAAGAAGGTGCAATTTGATTCAAGCAATTTCTCGGTAGGAGTTTCGCGGCCTGTGAGAGAAGAACCATGGATGCAAACAGATGAAAAGGTGGTTTCGCCAAAGTCATATAGAGAATCTCTATTGTAGAATGTCAATTCGAGGGTAAGCTGGTGGGAATGGTTGAAAGGTGAGGATGAAGATCAGACTGAAGATTATGGAGTTGAAACTGATTTTGAGAAGGTTCTGAACCCGTCGGATGGTATAGCTATTGATACTACAAATCGGCTATGTCTAAAATTTTGCTTCGAGGAGAAGGAGAAGGAACGGTTATGGAAGCCGTTTGGGAGAACTCTAGTCGTAAAATTGTTAGGTAGACAGTCTTCTTAGGGTTTTATGGTCAAGAAACTACGGCAGCTGTGGGAGCGTAAGGGTAGCATAGACATTTTTGATCTTCAAAATGGCTTCTACTTGGTGAACTTCCAGGATGTAGAGGATTATATGGTGGCTCTAACAGGTGGTCCGTGGGTGATTAATGATGCCTACTTGAACATTGCTAGGTGGAGGCCCTGACTTTAGTCCAAAGAATGAGCGTATTGAGACGGTGGTTGCTTGGGTTCGTTTTCCCGATTTGCCAGCTCCTCTGTTTGGTAAGAAGTTCCTGCTAAATCTAGGCAATGTCATTGGCAAGGCCATCAAGTTAGATATTCATACGGCTCAAAGGGCGCGTGGTAAATTTGCCCGAATGTGTGTCGAGTTAGACTTAACTAGACCTTTTATGCTGGAGTTTGAGGTAGAAGGGCAGACGTTCAGTATTGTATATGAAAGTTTGGGGTTGTTATGCACAAAGTGTGGTATGTTTGGCCATGTTAAAGATGGCTGTGAGGATTTTCAGCATAAGAAGTGCGAGACGCGGATGGATGTAGAGAATCTGGGTGAGAAAAAGGAAGATGATGAGGGAGTTGAGGTGAAAAGAGATTGTTGGCAGATGATACAAAGACCTAGACGATAGAGAAATTTTGATAGTATGCCAAAGGCAGCTCAGAGTGGTTCACGGTTTGCAGTACTAGAGGAGGAAGCGAATGGTGAAGGATTGCAGAAGGAGGCTGTAGGGAATGGGGATCTTGTGAATGCTCAAGAGGAGGGTTTAGCTAAGGAGTCAAAGAAACAAGGCAAGAAAATCAACTTGAGTGATGGGAAAATGAGCTCTAAAGGAAATAAGGTGAGGAATGTGGAGAACAAAGGAGGAAATTGATGATGGAGGGGAAAGCAAAGGCAGCACCACTCCAAGGAAAACAATCAGAGGTGCGTATTCCTCTATAGGAAGTTCAACAGGTGCCGATGAGTTCTGGTTGTGTACTTGAATCTAATCGAGAGGTGTATCGTAGTAGAGAGGTGGGAAATTGTGAGAAAGAAAATCTTCACCCCAGGGAACTGTTGGCAAGGGTGAAGTATGATGCAAATATGGAGATGGTAACATCAAAAAATGACGAGGAGCTTGAGGATATAGGCGACTGTAATGGTATGGCATATGGGAAGGAGCATGCCACTTTGGAGCTTGCTGTTGATTAGTAAGTCTTTGCTGTCACTCTATACTTTGTTTGATATGATGTTGAACATATTGATATGGAATAGTAGGGGAGCGGCTAGTAGAGGAGTGGCGGTTGTCATTAGAGATATGCGAAAGAGATACAAATTAGATATAGTAGTTATTCTTGAGCCCAAAATTAGTGGTTTTAATGCAAATAAGACCATTAAAGGTTGGGGGTTTACCAAGTCAAGGAAAGTAGAAGCTAAGGTGTATTCAGGGGGTATTTGGATACTATGGGAAAGGGAGGACCTGTTTGTGGATGTTATTGATTCAGGTGACCAATTTCTTCATTGTAATGTGTGATTGGGGGTGGCTAGTTTGCTATTCACAGCCATATATGCTAATCCGAATGTGCAAAGGCGACATGCTTTGTGGGAGGATCTGCAAAGGATTGCAGGGGGTGTAACTGTACCGTGGCTCATTGGTGGGGACTTTAATGAAATTAAATCTCCTTTGGAGCAAAAAGGGGGTGGAAGAGTCAATGAGTCGCGTTGCAAAAAATTTAATGAATGGATCCAAAGTTGCAATCTACTGGATATTGAGGCTTGTGGACCATTCTTTACATGGAGAGGACCTAAATGGGACGGTCTTGAGAGAGTGTACAAGAGATTAGATCATTGTTTGTGTAACATCCAGTGGGAAGAAAGGTTTAGCAAGGCTGATGTGAGAGTTATTCCACACCTTGGATCAGAACATCATCCTATGGTTGTGAGGCTTGAGGAGGAAGTTAAGGGGATTCAGGTAAGACCTTTTAGATTCCAGGTTACATGGTTACTGCATGATCAGTTTGAAGAGTTTTTGAGTAAGAACTGGAGTGGGTTAGATGAAACACAAAGGGAGTTGTTCTGTTTGCAGCAGGAATTAATTAAATGGAATAGGGAAGTGTTTGGCAATATTGAGAACCGGAAAAGAAGACTGTTGAACCGATTGAATGGGACACAAAGAAGCTTGGAGTGGTTGGAAAGGGATCTTGAAGAGGAATTGATGAAGACTCTAAGACAAGAAGAAGTCTTATGGTTTCAAAAATCTAGGGGAAGGTGGTTGATGGAAGGAGACTGGAATACGAGGTACTACAATACGAAGACTCTTATAATGAGAAGACGCAATAGAATAAAGATGTTGAAAAATAGTGAAGGCCACTGGATTGATGATGAGGCAGCGATAGGGAACTTATTCCAAGTTTACTTTGAGAACCTATTCAGAAGCGAAAAGGGAGAAAGGAGCTGGCTGACCACGGTGCAAAGTTGGGGGTGCTGTGAGTGATGCTAAATTGAGAGTGGCTGCAAGGGGTATTACTAACGAAGAAATTAGATGAGCTTTCTTCCAAATTGGGGGGGGGGGTTCAAAGCTCCAAGCAGCGATGGGTATCCAGCAATATTTTATCAAAGGAATTAGGGTGTGGTGGGAGCCTCAGTGTGTAGTTTGATTAACAAGTTATGGAGTAATTCGAAGAAAATCAATGAGATTAATGATACTCTAGTAGTCCTGATTCCGAAGATAGAACAACCGGAGCTGGTAAGTCATTTCAGGCCCATAACTCTATGTAATGTATTGTATAAAGGCTTGTTTAAAGTAGTAGTGAATAGACTTAAGCCATTGATGAATGATCTAGTGTCCCCATTTCAAACCAGTTTTGTATCTAAGTGTTGTATCCATGATAACATAATAGTGGAAAAGGAGATGGTTCATTCTATGAATAGGATGCAAGGTAGAAAAGGTTTTGTGGTTTTGAAAATAGACCTCGAAAAGGCCTATGATAGGATGGAATGGAGCTTTCTTGAAGATGTGCTAGAAGAAATTGGCCTAGAAGAAAAGTTAGAAAGGGTTACGTTGGAGTGTGTCAAATCTTCATCACTGTCCCTAATGTGGAATGGTGGAAAGAAACCATCTTTCGTTCTCTCAAGAGGGTTAAGGCAAAGGGATCCTCTTTCTCCATACCTTTTTGTTTTAGGAATGGAGAAATTGACTCATCTCATTGTGGATTGTGTGAATAAAAATATGTGGAAGCCACTGAAAATGGGAACAAGTGGTACTTTGGTATCTCATCTCATGTTTGTAGATGATTTACTCCTAGTTTGTAAAGCTGAGGTGGAGCAAATCAACCTAGTGATGAGGATTCTGGAGGACTTTGGTAGGCTTTCAGGGTAGAAGGTCAATAAACATTAAGTCTAGTTTTTTTTTCCCCTCAAGGAATGTAGATAGACGTGTACAGTCTGCTATGTGTGCAGTGTCTGGTTTTAATCATATGAATGATTTGGGAAGATATCTAGGTGCTTTACTGTTGTCGGGGAAGGCATCTAGCAGAAAATTCCAGCACATATTAGATAAAATGCAAGGCAAACTGAGCAGCTGGAAGAAGCAAACATTATTGTTGGCTGGGAGACTGACTTTAGCTCAATCTATCACTAACCAGATGTCCGTTTATTTTATGCAACATTCTCGTACCCCTTGTGGTGTTAGGAAGTAGATGGAAAAAATTCAGAGGGAGTTTATTTGGCAGGATGGCGAAGGGGTAAGGAAATTACACCCAGTCAGCTGGGATCTTCTGTGTAAGGGGAAAGCATATGGAGGATTTGGTCTTAGGGACCTGGATGTTATGAATGATGCACTTTTACGCCGTGTTGTGTGGAATATGATTGCTAAGCCAAGCAGTCTGTGTTCATTGGTGCTAACAAGGAAGTACAGTAGAGGGAAGGAGCTAAAGAAGGAGGTTGTGTGGAAAAAAGCTGATTCTGAGTTGTGGAAAAATCTAGCTAGGATTTGGCCTAACATGGTAAAAAACGTGTGTTGGGAAGTGGGAAATGGTGAAGGGATAAATTTCTAGTGTGACATGTGGCTGGATCACAGTAAGAATCTATTTGAATTATGTGGCAGCCAGCTATTTGTAGTTGATGAGAAGCTACTGGTGAGTGATGTAGTTGCTGGTAATGGGGAGTGGGACATGGAGAAAATAAAGGGGCTAATAACTGAGGAGGGGTGTAGATATATAATGGATGTACCTCCTCCAAAGGGACCCATGGGAAATGATGCGATCAAGTGGGGAGCCGGATTGAGTAGCAGTTATATCACTGATGATATGTATGCAATCATGAAGGGGGGAGAATGGGAAGGGAGAAGTGAAGTGGAGTAGGGTGTGGAAATTTGGGGGGGGGGGGGAAGAAGAATACAGGTGTTCTTATGGTTGGCCCTACATAATAGACTACTGACAGGGGAGAGGAGGTGTCGGATGATGGGTGGTAATCCTGATTGCTCCAAGTGTAGTGGTAAAAGTGAGTCAATCATGCATGTGATGCGTGACTGTTGGGTAGCTGATAAGATGTGGCGAGAACTGAGATGTGGGAGGCCAGATCCAGAGTTTTTAATGCTGACGGAGAGCCAATGGTTTGACTGGAATTTGAGGTCACCGGACAAAGGGTGGGTCTTGTTATTTGGTGTTGCTTGCTGGTTCCTATGGCGGTGGAGGAATAGCAGCTTGTTTGAGGAAGGGTTCTTTCTGCCTGAGAATCTGGGTGGAGTTGTTAGAGCTTATGTTAGAGATATCATTGCAGCAAAAGTGGAGTTTGGCAGGCTCAGTGGCTTAAAAGAATTGAAGCATATCAGCTGGTCCAAACCGTGTATGGGGTGGTTTAAACTAAACACTGATGGGGCCTCCAAAGGGGATAAACAGCTAGCAAGGTGTGGGGGTTGTAGAAATCAGAGAGAGAAAGATGGAGAAAATATACTCTCAAATAGATGTATTTATTCATATGCTCAATAGGGTATTTATACATAAGAGAGAAGACAAGAGAGTAATGACTCATCATGATGATTGATTCCCTAATCACTCATAATTCCTATAATCCTTGATTATATGCGATACTAATTAATTATACATTGATATATTTCCTAATACTTCCCCTCAAGTTGGAGCATATATGTTAATCATGTTCAACTTGTTACAAGAAAACATAATTCCAAACAAAATAATTTTCTTCCTAAGAACCTTTTCACCCAATTTTCACACATTCCCCCTCAAGCTGAAAGCAACTTGAATGGGAGTAGAAACTAATCACCAATAACTTGCTTCTTCATAAGATCTTGAAGCAAATAGCAAACGGTTTCACCAGGGACCAAATAATACTCCAAAATGTCTCATCAAAGACCAAACACCTCACTGGAGGCAAAACAACGAATGGGTCACACAAGGACCACCAAACTCCTCACCGGAGGACGCAAAGTATAACAAATGCCAACAAAATACTCAACCACAAGCATGGCATTCAAGACAAAAGAGCACTTCATGAACGTACTGGAAAACATAACAAACGAAGAATCCAGCCATTAGAAACAAGTGAATGTGCACGAAACAAAATGCCGTTTGTGCTAAAACAACTGAACTGAGTCTCACAACACAAACCTTTGAAGCAAAGACTAGCCTACACACCCTGGGAATGAAGGCTCGACATCTTAGAACACTAGAAAATGCAGCAACCAAACAGCAGAGGAATCGACAAACACTTTCTCTCCCCCCTGTGAATAGTGATGAGTAACGTCACTATTCACAAAGTCACAACACGGATAGAACAAAAAAAAAAAAAAACAAATCGACATAAACTAATGAAGAGCAAAACACTGAAACCCAGCAAAACAACAAAACTCAATCGCCGAACACAGTCTTCTAAACACGAAATCGGCCTAGTCTTACCGAAAAAGAAGATCTAACAAAGACTAAGGAGCCAAACCAGAAACAGAGATGACACGAACATACACACTAGAAATTCACAAGTGTGCTGGAAACTAGAAACTGAAAATCTTGCAGGAAGTGAAAACCTCATAGAAAAGCAACCTGACTGACGCTACTGTCACTGTTCACGCTACAGTGACAGCGGCCACCAGAAAACTCAAATTGGCTAAGAACTAACCAAGCTCTGATACCATGTAGAAATCAGAGAGAGAAAGATGGAGAAAATATACTCTCCAATGGATGTGTTTATTCATATGCTCAATAGGGTATTTATACATAAGAGAGAAGACAAGAGAGTAATGACTCATTATGATAATTGATTCCCTAATCACTCATAATTCTTATAATCCCTGATTATATGCGATACTAATTAATTATACGTTGATATATTTTCTAACAGGGGCCTAATCAGAGATTTCTATGGCAAATGGCAATGTGGATTTGCTAGACGGCTAGGGTACTGCTTCGCAGTTAAGGCTGAGTTGTGGGGTGTTTTATGTGGACTGGAGCTGGCTTTACAGCTGAATTTGTAGCAGCTTGTAGTGGAGTGTGATTCTTCCACAGTTGTTGATTTATTGAATAATACACAAGAGGAGGATCACGGTGGTTCCAAGCTACTGTCAGAAATCTTCCTGAACTTAGAGAAATTTAGTGAGGTGAAAATAAATCATGTATATAGAGAAGGGAACATGTGTGCAGATTCCCTAGCTAATCTTAGCTTTGAACAGGAGGAATTTCATGTAGCTTTTAGATCTCCTTCTACTGTGATTAGTTTGCTGCATAAGGATGAAGTGGGGTTTTCTTACCCACGTAATGTAGTTCTGAACTGAGTTTCTTGGGCTTTTGCCCCGTTTGAATGCCAAAAAAAAAAAAGGACTAAACTTGTGATAGATTATAGAAACAGAAACATAAAGAAAAGCATTTACCATATGGCTAAAATTGAAGTTTCAAGCTCG
Source organism: Acacia crassicarpa (assembly GCA_034222035.1). NCBI lineage: Eukaryota > Viridiplantae > Streptophyta > Magnoliopsida > Fabales > Fabaceae > Acacia > Acacia crassicarpa. The sequence continues at coordinate 24,666,197 of JAWXYG010000010.1, read as the reverse complement.
GGGTTTGGTCGTAGGAGACCGGCCAACAGCATACCTACCTCGTATGACCACCATTGGAAGCTGAAATATTCAATAATCACTATCAATGTTCAAGGTAAAACATATAAATATACAGAAAGTCGTATTAATATATTGTGTATGTAGAGAAGAATAATACCAAATCATTATAGCTGAAGGAATAGCAAAGCGAAAGAACTCTCCAATCCCATGGAAAATCTCCATGGAAATAGAGACTCGAGTCTTTGCACAAGAATCAGAGAACTTCATATATAACGCAAGTATGAACACATTTAACCAATATGAAGTACCAATGGCAAATGCTCCTCCAAAACGACCCATAGAAGATTTAAAAACAAGCGTCCAACAAAAAGCTACGTGGAAGCAAATTGTAATTAAAGAAGAGAGTATAAGAGGAGTGATCAAACTTTGCATAAGATAGTATCGAATCAGGGCTTGAAGTATTGCATAACCAAAGAGAGCAGGAATCAAGCAAACTGCAAATTTGCCAGCTTCATGTGCAATTAAAGGGTCTTGACCAACCAAAACCAATAACCTCCCTAAATATAGCCATAGCACACAGAAAGGAACACAACATACAATAACACAGAAGGTTCCAGTTTGAAATTGAACACCAAACTTCTTATATTGCTTAGCTCCGTAGGCTTGCCCACATAGTGTTTCAAGTGCAGAAGCCATTCCAAACTGTCAAGGAAGTAGGAAAATACAAAAATAGGAAATCCTCAATTATTAGTTTATTAAAGGAAAATATATAAATCTCACAATAGAAGATGAAGTTGCTTACAATAACACTGAAACCAGTGACGGCACAAATAGAAATAGAAACAGCGGTGCTAGATTGAGCAAGTTCACCCAAGTGACCCACCATCATCAAAGAAACAGTTTGCAGAAAGAAGGTTGAATAATTCACAGCTACCATTGGGCCTGCCAAATAACAAACCTCTTTGGCTTCCTTAGCAAGCACACGCCATGTCAAGCGTAGATGATCCTCTTGGTTCACCAGCTCTGTGTTTTTTTCCAAGAGATTCTTATCCATTTTCTTTCCACTAACTAGCTCAAAGGTACCCCTGACGCCGCTTAGAAGGAAGGATATATCAGTCTGGCCTCTTGGTTCCTGTGTAAAAAATATCCATATTTAATAATAAAAATAATATTTAGATTTGTAAACAAAAAAAAAAAAATAGATTTAAAATAAGAAAAATCTCAATTAAATCCGATTAAAAATAGAAATTCAGACTTAGATGTCCACTTAAAACAAATCTCTAAGCTACGGAACTTTATTAGGAATTTTTAGATTGGGTGATTTTACCTCTACATCATTTTCTTACTGTTATCAATGTTATGGGTTGTCATTAACCGAAGTGTATTATGTGTTAGACCGGCCAGCTGTATCTTTTGACTTAAAGGGCTCGACGGGAAAATGGAACCTTAGCCCGACAGATTTCTAAAGATGCTTGGGAACTGCACATGGAATACTTGAATTACAGAATATATGTTCACCAGATGCCGTTCCCGCTATGAAACACACATACGACAACTTCACTTGTGCATTTTGCTATCATCTCCAACTTGGACCCGGCTCCTCCCTAGCTAGGATGCCAACTCTTAAATATATATATATATATATAGAGAGAGAGAGAGACATGCATTTTGCTATCATCTCCAACTTGGACCCGGCTCCTCCCTAGCTAGGATGCCAATTCTTAAATATATATATATATAGACACACACATATGTATTTGAATGTATGTTTAATTTATATCCTGGCCTGTCCTTAATTAGATTTTATATTATAATATCCTTGTAGGATGTTGGGAAGAGATTTATTTTGATCCTAAACCGAATACTTTAATCCACATCTCACACATACGACAACTGCACATGGAATATATTTTGTTTTTGCTCAAAGAAAGAATATGCTATTGAATTATTGATTATGTGCTATTGATCTGTGCGATGCTAGTTTGCTACCCTCGCTTTCTTTATTTATTTTTTGTTGTAAAAAACCATCGCTTTCCACTTGCCTTCATGTCTACGGATTTATTTAGAATCAAGCATTAGTCAATCAAATGAGATTGTGATAAAAAATATATTAAAAAATTCGAGTCCCTGATTCGGCTACCTGTTAGTTTTTTTTTTGGAAGAATCTTTAGAGCCCGTTTGGCCTAGCTTATTTTTAGCTTTTAAGCTACTTTTAAGCAAAAGCTAAAAAAAAGAGCTTATTTTAAAAAGCTAAAAACTGTTTGGTGCTTCTATAAATTTTTCAGCTTAAAAGTTACTTAAAAGTTGAAATTTAAAATAAACTGTTTGGCAAAAATTTTGTCATAAGCACTTTTTCTAATAAAAATAAGCTTAAAATGTATATTATAAAATATACCGTGGTGGCCGAGGTGGTGGTGGCGGGCCGGCGGCGGCGATGGTGGCCGGCGGTGGTGGTGGCTAGCTAGTGGCGGTTGTGGTGGCTGGCCGGCGGTGGTGGTGGCGGTCAGCCGGCGGGCGGTGGTGGCAGGCCGTGGTGGGTGGCCGGCGGTGGCGGTGCTGGGGGCCGGCTAGCGGTGGTGGTGGTCGGCCGGCGGTGGTGGTGGTCGGCCGGCGGAGGTGGTGGTCGGCCGGCGATGGTGGTGGCCGGCCGACGGAGGTGGTGGTCGGCCAGCGGTGGTGGTGGGTGGCCGGCGGAGGTGGTGGTCAGCCAGCGGTGGTGATGGCCGGCCGGCGGTGGTGATGGCCGGCCGGCGGTGGTGGTATTAATTTGGAATTTTCCTTTGAAAAAATAGGGCTTAAAAAAAAAGATCTTAAAATAAGCTCCTCTCACCAGCTTTTTTTTTAAGAGCTTTTTTCTTCATTATAAAATAAGCTCTTATAATATAAGAGCTTATTTTAAATTGTGTTTGGCCTAACTTTTACTTATAAGCATAAGATAAGCTGAAAATAAGCTAGGCTAGGGTTAGTTTAGTTATAACTTATAATTAGTTAGTATTTACTATTTAGTGTCAAAATAATCAGTGCTTTGGAGGCAGAGAGCTTGATAATTTTTTTTTTGTTAATTCAATAATTTGAGCTTGATAATTTTTTTATTTATTTATAGCATGGATCATTCAATTCACTTGATGATGTTAGAGATCTTGAAGTTGTTACTAACTCTTTCACTTGATGAGCCAGAGCTGGAGGCCATGATTTTACCGGATGGAGATGAAAATATTTGAACTTGTGAGTTCTCTACACTCTATACTCTACAATCTATGAATCTTTTGTATTAAATATGAATTATAATTTTTATGTTAAAAAATAATATTTAATATTAAAACGTGTCCTAGCATGTCAAAATTTAGATATTTTTAGGATTAACGTGTCGGAGTGTCGTGTCGTATCGTATTATGTGTCGCGTGTCAGTATCCGTGTAACATAGGTTCCCACTATGAAACACACATACGACAACTTCACTTTTGCATTTTGCTATTGTCTCCAACTTGGACCCGGCTCCTCCCTAGCTAGGATGCCAACTCTTATATATATATATAGAGAGAGAGAGACATGCATTTTGCTATCATCTCCAACTTAGACCCGGCTACTCCCTAGCTAGGATGCCAACTCTTATATATATATATATAGAGAGAGAGAGATGAAGACATATGTATTTGCATGTATGTTTAATTTATACCCTCGCCTGTCCTTAATTAGATTTTATATTATAATATCCTTGTAGGATGTTGGGAAGAGACTTATTTTGATCCTAAACATAACACTTTAATCCACATCTTTTGACCCAAAAAAAAAATCCACTACATCTCAAATAATATTTGTTTTTTCTTAAAAATAAATAGATGTGTGTGTGCATCAATAGAGTAAATAAAAAAAAAGGTGGTAATCTCGTCTCTAGATATTGTGAAGCTGCGGCGCACTCTCCAGCTCTCAAAATGTGTTGATCTGCAAAGCTTGAAGAAGTTCAAAATGTTCGAGCAAAAAAAGAAAGAAGAGCAGCATGCTTTTTGACTGGGGACTCAAATAACATTTTAAAAAGTTTGTTGAGCGTCTAAACTGCAATTTTAAAACTTTTGTTGGTTCAAACTGTAATTTTCAAAACTCTAGCCAGTCTTGCCCGCGAATTCACACTCCCCCATAATGAGAACATTTCAAATAATTAAGCATTACATAAATCTTGAAATATTTTTGCTCAAAAGTGAAAGAGACCATACATCAAATTTGAAGATGATAAATTGAAAAAGTGGTATTCTTGAGAGTGTGTAGAACAAACCTCTTTTTCCCAATCTGTACAGCTTACAACAATCAATAGCACAATCAATTGGCTAATTGTACCAGCCGTTACTCCAAGCCAAAGGCCTTTTGCTCTCATGTGTACCCAAAACCCCAAAATTGCAGCAAGTGGAATTCCAAAAACATAGTAAGATCCGAAATTTACATATGCTCCTATGTGTTGCCACCCACTTCCCCTCACAATCCCTATATTTTGGACAAGAATTAGATTTCATAGAACAAAAAAAAAAAACAAAAGAGAGAGAGAAAGAGAGAGAGAGTTTAAATCCAATAAGAATATGGGCTTATTTGATTATACTACCTATTTTTTATGTTCTCAGGACAATTTTGTAGAGTAAATTTCCTAGGACAAGTTTTGGAAACAATAATTTAAAAAATATGCAGTGTTTGAATAACTATTTTGAAAACTATATCTAAAATAGTGAAGTGAAGGGTAAAATAATGGTTTGTTTTATAGTATGATTGTCACTAATGAAAATACTACCTTCGGTCCAGAGGAGCAAACTCTTTTCTGTCTCTTATCTAATTTTAAACAAAAAGTAAGAACGCATCAAAAGGATGTTCTGACTTGTTTTTCGGAACAAAATTACAATTTTCTTTTTTGGTTGTTTCATAACTGTTCACATTTTTTTTAAAAAAAAACAACCGAAAACACATTTCCTAGCATATTTTATTTTTTATGTTTTTCAAAACAAAAAAGAGGGGAAAAGTCTTCCATTAGAAGTTTATGGTGGGAAGGACCTGAATAAGAGTGTGGGTATTCTGTACAAAAAAAAAAAATTTGCAGAGTATGTGTATAAAAATTTATCAAATCCTTCTCACCAATAAAATTTCCAATGAGCATTTTTTCCAATTTTCCCTAAAAACAGTAAACAGTATTGGAAATTGGAAACTGGAAACCAAGCAGCTTATATTGGAATCAAAGGTTTTATCTGTAAGGGTACCTTGTGCGGAGCTCACGAAAACAGACATAGCTAATATAGGAGTTATGTCTGTGACATAGCGTATTACTTCTGGCTCGTTGCTAAAAACAAGACCTAAAACATTTTGGCTGGCGAAAACAAGATCAAAGGCCACATCAAAATTAAACAGTTGTATTGCTATTTAATTTTCAGAATTCTAAACTCTGCACCTGAAATTCTAGAACAGAAAAGGATTCACCAGAGTAAATCAAACAGCAAAGAAAAGGAGGAGATCAAACACACACTAATGGGGACTTGCTTTCTTTTATTATTAGTCGAAAGCTAGCAAAATTTATCAGAATCCATAATAATCAGCGGTTCCTAATTTATAATGTCTCTTGGGTTGAAGAGTACTGACTATAACTCACAAGACCCATGTTTGGGGAAAATAGGCTAATATAATCCAACGCCCAAAAAGATTTAAATGCCTAATTAAATCTTAGATTACCCTAATTGCCCAATTCCAAACCTTGATTCCTAAATCAAATTACTTTGTTACATTATTAAACAAAATCACTCTATCATCTCAAGTTGTAAGAAAAATATGTTGGAACATACTATTGTGTTTCCCTGTTTAAGCCAAACACAGAAATGAACCAAAACACAGAAAAGAATAATCCAAACACAGAAATGAACCAAAAGCATTAAGCAAACAGAAGAAGAAACTGAAAGTCCCAATTTAGAACCAAAGTTAAGTATCTATCGGCAAATCCTATACACTATATAACTAAAAATCCTGATAAATGAATGACTATGAACAAGACAGTTTGCATTGACAGCCAATCAGAAGAAGCAAAGCCTTTAATCGGAAGAAGCATAAAACACACAGGGAGACAGGGAAAGACAGGGAGAGATCCACAGATAGCAGAAAACACTCACGCATGATTTAATTTAATCATCTCTCTCAACTCTCAATCGGAAGAAGCATAAAACACACAGGGAGACAGTCAATCGGAGACAGGTAAAGACAAGGAGAGAACCGCAAATCACAAAAAACACTCACGGCGGCATCGTTGGTTTGGGTCTTTGGGAAATAGGAGAGACGGAAGTGGTTCGATTTGAGAGCAAGAAAATATAACGCGGGCAACAATTTGGATGATCCTGTAACATCCCAAGATTTGGAATAGGAATATGATTTGGGATTAATTATGGGAAATTTAGCCTAAACATAATATTTAAGGAAGAAAAGTAAAATCCCAATTTATGGTTTAGGATTATTGGTTCCACACCTAATTCTTACTCATTTCCCTTCCGTAGACACACATGCATGCTATTTTCAGGTTTTTCATTTTTTTTACCAGCTGAAAAAAAAAAGATAACAAAAATAAAACAAAACACCTACTCTCTCTTACCAACAAACACGTACACCCACTACAAATTGCATGTGTGCCATCTGTACTCTTTCAACCAATTATATACTCTCACACACATATATTTTGGTTACTCTCTCATTTCCGTAAACACTCCTTCCATTCCATTGTTTTTTGTTCAGCGTCCTCATTCCCTCTCTCCCCTAGACTTCCTCTGCTTCTCCAAACTCAATCAGCACGCTCACACATCCAGATTACATAAACATCATTCCTCCCAAACCGATCCTCCTCCTCCTTCCCCAACCTCACAGTTGAAACAACATCTTCACCACTACCTTGAACTGATTGATCCACGGCAAAAAAAAAAAGGAAGAAGGAGGAAGAACACTTACATGCAACCTGTTTTTGGAGTCTAGGTAGGCCTCCTAAACTCATCCTCGAACATCATTTTGACAAATACTTGGGTTCTTGGAGTCATTAAGTTGCTGAAGTGAAGAGTTACGGTATCGTTGCTGCCTTCACGTTTCTATTTCTGGCTTTAAGTGTCTTTGCATGTCGATTTAGAAGCATAATCTGAGGTTATTCAGCTCTTCATGTGGCATGCCAACTCCATTTTCTTGGCTGAAAACAGAGCATGACTTCTCTGTCGTTTTTGAAAGACATATGTTGAGTTTTGCTCTGAAATTTTTACAGGAAATAGTACACTCCTTGAGGTTTAAAACAAGCTTTGGTTCACCTTAAACGGAGGTCTACAACTCAAGTTATGATTTTTAGAAGTTGAGCCAAAAATCTGGAGAATTTCTGTTTTGCCTCTGGAACAGTGAAATGACGTGGCATTTCGTACAGACCAAACAAAATCATAAAATTGTGAAATTTTCCAGTTAAATGGTAGACTCATAGAGGTTTAATTTGATAGGTAATTCGTCGAATTTCGATAAGAATTGAAGGAGTTATGATTTTTCTAAGTTTGGTCAGAAAACCTGCAGAATTTCTGGACATGTGTATGTTTCTGATTTTTGGGAATTTTTCCCAGTCATAAATCAACTTGGTGGCTTTTATTTTTGGAAATAGACTTATCAATGAGTATGTAGAAATTGGAATCACTCCATTTGGAGTTGTATAGGTCAAGTTATGAATTTCTCAAATTCTCAGAAAAGTTAAAGGCTGAATTTTTGATAAGTCTTAAAAAGAGTCACCTAAGTTGATATTTGTGCCTAACCTTTAAGTTAAGGTTTCTTTGGATTAAATAAAAGGCTAAATGGCTGAGATGATAAATATATTTTAGTGAATAATATCTACTCAAATATGTTCTAATTAGTATACATCCCTTGTCATAGGAGTATTAAAAGACAAGTATTTTGGGGCTGGGTCTAGAGAAGTTGAAATTATATTTATGATTGAATTGGTTTGTGACCCACCTCAATATGTAAATGATGATAGGACTTGAGTGTCGCCCGTGCCTGAAGGACAAGTACAGTTGATAAGAATTTTTGGTGGAAGGGGTCTTATCAATAAGATCAACAGGTAGTAACTCTAATCTCATATTCTTTGCATAGCTATATATGTTTATGTATGCCATATTTGTATATCCCGCCTGTATGAGGCCAGCACCACTCGTGGCTCGATTGAGCGGAAGGGCCGACCATGGGGCCAACTTCCCGGTGGCTAGGCAGGGCCTAGTGCATTCAGTATTTTGGTATTGAATTACCTAAAATGAATTTCCTTGCGCCAAGGTATTAGAAATCATTTTATGATTTACTTGTATTACAAGCTGCATTTGAAATGTAATACTTGTCGTTTGAACTTGAATGCTTAATATGCTGTGTGGACTACTTTGTTTGGTTAATTTACATGTATTGCATATGCATGAATTTGAGATTAACCTGTTACTCTGGGATTCATTTATTTGAATCTCAGAGCCTTCCTTGAATCCAGGACGTGGGCAGTCCAGTAGCGAAGGAGGAAAAGTCAAGGGCATAGTAATTGCCTGATTTTGGAGAAGAAGGTGGTGAAGAGGAAGCAGATGAAACTTTTGGTTTCATTTCTTTTTGCTATTGGATTATACTGTTTCCTCTTGACTTGGTTGTTTTTGGTGATAGTCGTATGTGGCTACTGGGGATGTATATACTTAATTAGATACATACTGTCGTGTAGAAGTAGTTAAGACTTATTTATATATATATATGCTGCTAATGTCTGTTGCAGGGATGACTTGTATATAACAAGCCCAGATAGTAATATAATTTTAAAGAAAGTTTGAACCACTGTTAAAGTATTTCCAAATGTTTTAAAGGAATTGGAAAAACTCTTTTGAACTTTATTATTATTTTGAACTCTCTTAATAAAAAGGGCTTCTATCTTCAAGATACAAAACTAACCCAGTGGTCTAAATTTTCTTTAATTAGTGCATCAGAATACTTAGCTGATAAGATGCCACTCTGTTCTGGGCACAGAACAGTAGGTTGTTACAGATCCGACAACGGAAAACCCACGCAGAGAACAGATAACGCAGGGAACAAATTCAAACCTAGATTCAAAGCCTGATTGAACAAGTGAATCTTACCGGATTGGGAGAAGATGAAGCCCTAGGTTTCGAAGTTCGAACCTTCTTCAATGCCTGCCGCCTGCCGGAGAACAACCACTCATAACGAAGGAAGGCGTCCAACGGGCAACGGTGAGCTCGATCAAGTGTGGAGACTTGGAAATTTTGGAGTCTCGGCTGCACGATTTGGAGAAGGAGAACAGAATGCCGGATGAGAGGAGAGACGAGTGAGGATAATGAAAATGGGGGAAAAAAATAGAAGGGGTAATGGAGGTTCGAACCCGCAACGTGTTAATGTATAAGGGAGAGTCATAACCAATTACTCCAACCAGCCAAATTGTTATAAACGTCCTTTACTATATATATATGTTTTACATTTTTTATGTTTGCACTTGGCCCCATAGGCACTAGTGTGGGTCCACGCTTGCTTGAAGTGAGCCCATTACAAACTTTGCAGCTGCCACGGGTGCTGCTTTATTCAAGCCATTCTCCGGCTGCCGGCCAGATTCTGGCACCGTGGGCGTCCAAAATGGAAATCCTGAAAGATTCACAGCTTCTTTACCGGTAGAATTACTGGTGGATCCTCCGGCGGCGTCGTACGCATTCTTCTTGCTGGGAACGCAACCTCTTCCTTTGCCCATCATGAGCTAGAAATTCCTCAAATTGTGAATCAGGGTACACTACAGATAAAATTTGGTTAAATTGCAATTCAGAACTAATAATTAGCAATGAGCTGTGTCTTCTGGCTCGGAGGATGAAGAAGGGTGTGGATGGGGTGGAAGGAGTTGAAGGTGTTTTGTACAAGGTGGTGGAGACATTGCCAGATGAGGTGTCGGAGAAGATGAGAGCGTTGTTGCGTCGGTGGTTGGATTGAAGCGCTAAAACTGTGTGTGTGTGTGTGATATTTCAAAGACACAATTATCTCATGGTGGGTCCTCTATCATTTTTTTTTGTCAAGTCCTCTCTACCTCTCGGTTTCACATTAATTAATAATTAAAAAAAAAAGAGTAATTCGATGTCGTGTTGCGTTGTTGCAGATATATTTATAATGATATCCCCTTAATTTATACCCTCTCCTATCCTTAATTAGATTTTATATTATAATATCCTTGTAGGATTTTGGGAAGAGATTTATTTTGATACTAAATATAAGACTTTAATCCACTACATCTCAAATAATATTTTTAAAGTGGTAATCTCGTCTCTAGTTATTGTGAAGCCGCAGCTCACTCTCCAGCTCTCAAAATGTCGATCTGCAAAGGTTGAAGAAAGTCAAAATGCTTTTTTGACTGGGGACTCAAATAACATTTTTAAAAATTTGTTGAGCGTCTAAATTGCAAATTTTAAAACATTTGTTGGGTCAAACTGTAATTTTCAAAACTCTGTCCATTTTCTATATTTTTCTCTGGTACCTTTCTTTATTGATTTGTAGTTTTTATAAATTATGGGTCCTTTTCTACAAGTTTCCCTAAATTGATCTGTAAAGGAAATAACCCAAAATGCAATACCTTATATTCCAAAAATCAATCAATTAAGGTAAATCATGAAATATATGACACTTTTGCCCCTTTTTAGCCTTAATTTCATGCAAACAACTTTAAATCACAATTAATACAATTTAAGTCCAACAATAGTGATAAAATCCCCAAATATACCATGAAATAGCTTATCAAAATATGGTGCAAGCAAGTACTCCTTGTTATCTATGCTATTTTCGAGGCCCAAGCAACCGGGAATGACATAGATGTCTATCTGGCTCCACTAATTGAAGATTTGAAGAGTTTGCGGGATGATGGGGTCATGATATGTATGATGCTCACAAGGAAGAAACATTCGAGTTAAGAGCCATGCTCTTTGGACTGTCAATGACTTTCTGACATATATTTATGGCATATGGTAATTTGTTATGATAAAACATTAAAGGGAAAATCACTATTAGGTCCTAAGGTACAGAATTAATCACAAAAAAGTCTCAGACCAAATTCCCCTCTAAGGACTTCTTTGTGATTAATTGATGAATTTCCTCACAAAAAAGTCTCGTTGTCAAAATGTTTTTTTTTTTCATGTTGTCAAAAGGGCTTAGTTCTTAAAATGTCCCATGAAAATCTCGTTGTGAAAATAGTTTCTTATATTGTCAAAATAGCTTTGTATGTTATCAAAAATTCTCTGAGTTTTTCCTCTGACATGTAGAATTTTAGAAACCTGGACAATTTTTGGCAACATGAAAAGCTATTTTGACAACATAAGAAGCCATTTTCACAATGAGATTTTCATATGAACATTTTATCAACTAATAAAGTTATTTTAACAACATGAAAAATCATTTTGACAATGATACTTTTTTGTGAAGGGAATTTGGTGTGGGACTTTTTTGTGATTAATTCCATACCTTGGGACCTAATAGTGATTTTCCCAATATTAAAGGCCAGCTTGGATGTCTAATTTGTGAAGATGGTACGCATTCAACTAGATTGAAGAATGGCATAAAGAATTTTTCTACATAAGACATCAAAGACGATTGCGTCGAGATCATCCTTACTAGCGCTTAAAAAATATTGCAATGGAAAATTAGAAGAGGATAGGGCACCTCAACCTTTGATTGGTGAACAAGTATATCAAAATGTGAAAAATATGAAATGTCTATTTGGAAAACCTTTTGCAAGGGATGTTGGGTTAAGCGGGAGGAAGAAGATGCCCATTTTCTTTGAGCTTCCTTATTGGAAGACTCTAGATGTGAGATATTTTCTTAATACTATGTACATTAAGAAAAATGTGCGCGAAATTATTGTTGGCACGTTAGTCCATATTCTAGTGAAGACCAAAGATAGCATATATGCTAGGCTAGACATGGTTGAGATGGGAATAAGGGAAGAATTAGGATCATAGGAGAGGGGAGCCTGTATATCTCTTCATCCCATGGTTCACACACTTTATAATGAAGAAAAATCTAGTTTTTGTTACTTCCTTGCATTTGTCAAGGTGCCAAAGGGTTACTCTTCAAATATTAGAAGACTTGTGTCAGTAAAAGACTTGAAACTGATGGGATTAAAATTTCATAATTGACATGTCACGATGGAGAACTTTGTTCTGGTGGCTATATGGGGTATTTGCCTTATGAGGTGTAAGTTGCAATCACCAAGTTATATTTCTTTAAGTTACTTTATAGTAAAGTCATAACCCCAAATGTTGAGGTTTTAAAATTGAAATATAGCCACATTGTGTGAGCTTGATATGTAATTTCCTCTAACAATTTTTTGACTTCATAGTCTACCTAATAACTCACTTGATTAGAGAGGTACAACTTTGTGTCTCAACCTATTTAAGGTGGATGTACCAGGATGTTTCATGAAGATAGTGAAAGGGTTTGTGAGAAATTAGAGTCATTGGAAGCAGTGTTGTCAAAAACTAGTGTAAAAACGTAAAAACATTTATTTTTACGTATTTATCTGGGTGTTCAGTGCTAAAACGTAGGTAAACACTGTTTGAGGTAAAAACGAGTAAAAACGTAAGTATCTACAGTCATTACCGTTTTTACTTAAAACCTACAAAATAGAAAAACAAGAAAAAAAAAAACTAAAAGCATCAGGCATTCTGACATTCCATTCAAAATTTCATTCTCCATCAGTCCATCGTGCTTCACTGTAGTTGCCTCCTACTTCCCAAACCCTAAAACCCAAATCAATGGTTGCCTCATCCATTCGTGACTCACCGTCCTCCACTCGCGGCATTGCCAATTTGCCGATCGCCCTCCTCATTGACTGATCCACTGCAACTCATCGGTTCATCGTTCTCTGCTCGTGCTTCAATGCTTCCTACTAACCCAGACTAGAACTCGTCGATCGTCGCACGCCCTCCTCCACTTCGGCTAGGATCCACCACTTTTATCACCGGTGCTTATTTCTCCTATTTCCAAGGTGCTTATTTTGTCCTATTGCCTAGGTGCTTATTTCTCCCATTTCCTTCCCTGTTTTTGGCCCCTTTCTTGTTCGCTGTTTGAGTAATTTTGTTATAGGCTGGTAGAGTGGTAGAAGTAACTAGTAAGATTTTCATCAGTGTATACTGTATAGCATTGGTATTATTTTCATCGCTCATGTAATGTATATTTCTGAACCTTCTTCTAATGTACTCTAACATTATTCATAGATTTTTCTGAATTTGATTTCAGTTTTGAGCTGCTATCATTGCCTTAAGAAGACGACAACAGACAATATTGTTATTATTATAGTAGTGGTAATTTTTCAGTGGGGTTTTCTCCTCAAAATCATGTTAATTTGCTTGTAGTTTCTTAATTTTTCAGGGGTGAATGAAAGAATTCAATACTCTTGATTTGTTAAAGGGCAAAGAGTTCAAGAACTAATTTTTTTCTTGGCATCATTCTTGCTAAATTTAATTATTGAAAAATATTGTGATAGCTAATGTTCTTGCTAAATTTAATTGAGTAATGTTGTGTGATGTCCAGGTTTTATGGATAGCAATTGAACATATTCTGAACAAAGTGATCTTATTCTTTCTTTGTGGGTTTTCTGGTTCGTACTGAAGCTCATGAACATATTGTGGATAGCAATTGAACATATTGTGTGATAGCTCATGTTTTGGGACTTATGTGTTTGGACATATGTTTTATATGTTTATATGATTTATATGATATCTTTTAGATATGAAGTTTTTCATTGAGTAGTGATTTATAATTTTTTTCCATTGAATTTTGAGTAGTTATTTACTGATTTATGAGTTTTTTTCCCATGCATATATATAATTTTAAATTTTAACTTTAAGTAGTAAAAAGTAGAAACTTTACGTGTCGTATCGTTTTTATGATTTGCGTTTCTACTACCCCTTTCCATGTTTACGTAGAAACTAGTTTTTGACAACATTGATTGGAAGAGTTGTATTGTTGACCAATATACCTATGAAGAGGCTTTGCTGAATTTTCTGCCACTTACTTGAAAACTGCAAGAGATATTGGGCTTTCTGTGTCATGGCATGAGGGAAGGACTGGTGAGGAGCAGATCTTGGACAAAAAAGTTGTGACTATCTCAAACCAACAATTGGAGCAAGAATACTTGAAACACCTCAATGTTAATATTCGAAAACTTGGCCAAAATATTTGTAATACCTCCAACAGAGTTTATCAATATCAAAATCATCAAATTACATTACCATTTCAAATAAAGTTCATAATACATAATCAAAATAAATTTCAGAAAAATATTTCAGAGTTCAATACAAAGCAGAAGTCTTAGGTTCATGGCAAATAAAATAACATAACATAAACTATAGGAGTATAAAAGAGCCTCTAAAGCTCACTCCATAGGTGCCTTCCCTTGCTCTCTACTAGGATATTTACCTGAAAAATGTTAATATGGGATGAGATTCCACGTTTCAGTAATTACTGAAAGTTTCTACCGTACATAAGCAAATTACATATGACAAAAAGCAGTGGCTAATTTCAAATATATTTGTATATATATACCATAATTTCTCATACAAAATTATTTGCAAAAGTAATCATCATTATGTCGAATTGTTAACTATACAAATATACAATGCAATATGCAGCCTCCCTTATATCACCGTCCTCCCTTGTAACGCTGACTGGAGCGATAGGCTAACACATAGTTTAATAGAAACTCATTTATTTGACTAGATGGTTCCAAACTCACCAAAACTTAAGATACACATAGTCAAAGGTATAGAGCTTAAATCTGGACTGTGGGTCCCCTCTTTAAAAATAACAACTAAGGAGGTGTCACATATGTCTTACAACTCCAATGCAATCCCGGCCAGAAGAAAACATGGAAGATGAGGCCCTGAAAAGTACCATCCACTGTATACTGAGTGGTGGCATAAAAAAATCTTATCATTTAAATTCCTCCTTACTCCAACCCATTACACATACAGCCGCCATAATAATTATATCAATAAAATAAAGTATATTAAAACAAGCTTCCATTTATATAAAATATCATTACAAGGTAAACCAAACATCTCATAAAAACCTCATCAGACCAATCTGTCATTTTTAAATTTTAAGGGATTAAACTGTCATTTTTGAAATTCAGGATTAAACTATCATTTCTGAAATTCAGGGGTAAAATTGTAATTTTTGTTGGGTACAAAGTTGTAATTTTCTCGGGCATTTTGTGGGTATAAAAATGTAATAATCAAATTTTATTATAACAATATTATAATACATATACACATAATTCAGTCTATAAAAATAATATAATTTACAATCATACATAATTCAGTATTCACAAATATATGGAAGAATATTCAGAGTTATTTGTTACTCGCTAATTTCCAAATAACCACCAAAAAGCTACTACAAGACTCCCAAATAATTATCACCCTACTCTTCCTCTCTCTTTTCTTTCTCACGCTCTTCTCTACAGGTGAAAGAAAGTGTGTGTGTATGTGTTTGTGTATTGGGGTGGGGGGTATTTATAGGAAAATTCCCTACTCCTTTTTCATTGGGCGGCAATGGCACGCCCACAAATTATGGCACCGTTATCCCGACGTCAAATGGTAGGCACCTCCTCTCCCAAAATTTTCAAAAGGTAGCTACCTCCACCACCTTTTTTTTCCAAACGTGGGCCCTGCTCTTTTTTTTTTTTCCTTTTCCTTTCCTTCCTTCCGTCACCTTTTCTCCTTCCTTTTTCTCTTTCTCTTTCTATGTCTCTACCCTACCCACCTATAATATATTATTAAAAGATAAGATTCTAACTTTAGAAAATATATCCTCATACTGAGTAACTTCATGATAAATTAATTATCATAAACTAATCTATCTCATAATATTATAGTTCAAAAATAAAAATTCAAGATGTTACAATACTTATATATGATGCACAACTCCAAGGAGGTTGAGGAGTATGTGCACAAACATATCATCAAATTAAAAGGGATAATCCATACAAAGGATACAACTGGTGTGTTGAACAACATAACGAACATTCTATGACACGGTTTAAAGATGAAGCCATGGCCAGTACAGAGCTAATCCTAAATCAATTTCTAGCTAATTAAAGTTCTTAGCATATGGTCCAAGCAATCAAGTGACGTTTTATGCAAGTTACAACATCAATAGTTTCACCTTATACATAAAAGAGCAAGATGGTCGAAGTAAAGTGAAAAATAGTGGTGTAACTATTGTAGCTAACACCATTAATATATCAAGTTCCAAAGATAAAAATCTTATCGATGCAACGATGTTACACTTTGGGGTAATTGAGAACATATGGGACTTGGATTATATTGGCTTTCAGGTTCTCATATTTAGTTGCAAGTGTGTTGAAAATAATCATTGTTTGAGAATTGATGACTTAGGGTTGACATAATTGAATTTGAATAAGCAAGCGTATAAAAATGAGCCTTTCATTTTGGCTTCTTTGGCTAAACAAATATTCTATGTCTATGATCCTTCTAATTATAGATAACCTATTGTTTTGTTGATAATAAAGTGATTCATAAGGGGATGGGTTATAGATATGATGCAGTTGATCGAGGATGATCCATTCACTGGAAGGTCAGAGTTGGATGAAGATGATGTTAGGATGATCCATTCACTGGAAGGTCAGAGTTGGATGAAGAAGATGTTTTGTACATCAAGCATAATCACAATGAAATCATTTGGCTTTCGAAGAGGTGAAAAGTATTACTTGATAAGAAGTTAAAAATTCAAGCTAGGAAGAGTATATTTTTACAAAAAAACATTTTTAAAGTCTATCTTTTTAACCTTTCGACATCCGTCTTTAGGGGGACATCTATGTGAGTAATGTTGTAAGTCTTGAATTGACGTCCATTTTCGTAATAGATATTGTAAGTCACTTACAATGTCTGTTTTTGAAAAATCAGACATTTTAAGTGAAACTTATGACCTCTTTTTTTCTACAGACACCGTAAGTAACTTGCAACGTTTCATGGAAATTGTCAGTTTCCTCATCCATTTTTAGAAAAACAAATGTTAAAAGTGGGATTTTCAAAAAAAAAAAAAAGGGTTTGTTTTTGGAATCGGAATGGCCTCTTATCCAAAAAAATCCTCTGTAAATTTATTCCAAGCAAATAAACAATAGGAAAAAAAAATCTACGGAGAGTCCAAAAAAAGAAACAATCCAAATAGTGACTCTTACAAACAGAAGAATTAGATTTGTCAAAAAGTTTTACAAACTCTGGGCTTATAATATTTTTCCATTCAATCCTCAGATGAATCAAAATGAAACCTAATATGCTTAAAACAAAACTGAAGGTAATAAATTCATGTTAGCCACCACACTTCAGCATGTGTTAAATCACTGATTTTTGTCAAAGGAAAAGAAGCCAACCGGACTACTCATTCCAACATGTAACTCGTATATTCTGAGTGACTTTGGGCCTTTTTTCTGTGTATGTTTAAAAACATTTTTTCCCTGCAAAGAAGAGAACAAGAAAACCATTTTAAAAGAGATGGATGACAGGAAAATTGAACATGATAAAAACAACTCACCTTTGATTTAGATTATCATTTGTAGAACTTTGTGATTTTAAGCATCCCTTTCGATATTTAATTTTAACAAAGGCCAAACAGAAATACTGAAAACCAATTATTTCACAGAAAACTATCATTTTGATCTGCTATTCTTTAAATATGAGAATAACTCCATAATATTATGAACAAATCCAAGCATTAGCCCGAGCCCGAGCATATAAAGCAAATTAACATACTATTCTGTAGTGTGCCTATGAATAAAATATTCATACAAATAATCAAAAACTTATTTCAAAAACCTTTTTTTTCCCTGAAATGAACAAGTAACAAAAGTGAAATTAGCAAATTAGATAGGTCCTTATATTCCCGAGGGCAATATTTGTCAACATTCAACATTTCAGAGGGTTAAAAGTCCAAACCGATCACTGATCAGGGTGCTTTGCTCTGAAAACATCAAAAAATTGGCCACCATTTTCAAGTAGCATATACTTAAAACCACAAAAAGGATACAGTAAATAAGAAGCAGACTTAATTTCTTTGTGCCATAATTTGTTATCCATAAAGAAGAATATTTCACCTCTTCTGGTGCAGCACAAATCATATAAAAGCAACGGTAGTTTCTCTCAGGGTCTGAAACTTGATAGACGCGGGATCGTTCCAGCAAAAAAGTTCTAATAGCAGCTCCTAGAATTCTCTCCATATGATCAAACTGCAGCTCCACAAACTTCCCAAATCGACTGAAATAGCATTATGCTTAAGTTAGGACAAAATTCAAGCCAATCAAAACAAAGAAGAGCATAAGAATTGTAAAGATAGGAATAAAAAAGGGCCTTACTCAATAGCTGACTTAATACTTTGAATTATTGTTTCTAACTGTCTTTGCATTGCCAAATGCTTCAAAAACAGGATTGGACTGTAAAGTATATAAAAAGAAGGTCCAAATTCAGAATATAAGGGTCAGAATCTTTAATTGCCACCTCCAGCCCCTCTGTTTTTTCCCATCTAGTGTAGGTCCAGTACTGTATAGAATCTGAGAAGTAAGTCTACAGAGTTTTCAAATATAACTAAGTTACTGAAATTCTGAATTTCAGTAAAGCCTACAGTTCGTAAACCAGTTTCAGTGACAACACCATGATGGACTAACTATTTCCGTGCAAAGAGAGGATACCCTCCATTACAGCCAGACCAGCACAAAAGTCCACATCATGCAAGAAGGTCATTAACAGAGAGAGATATGTTCTGCAACTTTTGGGATGAGAAAACCCGCATAATCCTTGGTGAAATCTGTTTAAGGAAATAAAGACCCACAGAGTTGTAGGGCAAAGCTGTTTAATCCTTGGTGATCAGTGCTAATAAATTTTTACAACCCAATAATTACCCACTTCCTCCTAATGACACAGCAGATATCATTCTGAATCAAAGATTCTCTTGTCATTATATAGTTTGAAGCACCTTGTAAAAAGGCTCCTTACCTCGGACAATGATTGCTGCTTCTTGACCTCCCTCTTGGCTTGGAGAATGTTTCCACTATCCTGCCCTTGTGCTCAATATTTATGAAAAATTGAGTTGAGTATATCAGTAACCAACCATAGAGGGAACTAGCAGTCATTCAAAGAAGTTCATTTCTAAAACATGTAAAGCTGAGAGTAATCTAACCAGTTAAAAGAAGTAAGACATGAACCTGAGAATTGGTCCACATGCCCAAAGGTAGAAATCTGTTCTTTTAGGAAAACATACACAAATAAAAAGCTAACGAAAATATTAGTCCAAATGATTTATACAGTTGAAAGTAGTGCTAATTGATGGAAAAATTAATGCTCCCAATATCCCTTAATACATCTTATCAGTTTATACAACAATAAGAATAGCCCAAGATCCATAATAATTTGGAATATGCACATGCTACCCCGTATAAACACTTGCCTTGACCCAATAGTGGTCCTTCAAAGGCAGGCTTCTATCAGCCTGCAAAAAAATGAGACAAGGAATTTAAAAATAAAACTTTTCTTTGAATGCCATAGTTAGCTGTGCTCAAAGTCTGTCCACTATAAGTGATTGAGGGGCAGTATGCATTAAGGGGTAAGGTGATCTCAACGTTCCTTTCCAACATAATTTGGAGTCAAGAAAGAAGGAACTGCTGACAACAACCCAACAAGCAAATACTCCAACTCTGAAGCGCAGCCCAACATGTGCTGGCATTAATGTGAACTTGCTAGAAGTAGTTCACCCCTCATACCTGGTTTTTCACCATGCAGTCCCTAAAACGTATACGTTTCTGGGAAAGGCTTAACATTGTTCCCGGACAAATTCTCTTATGCGCCACTTCTTACACCTGCATTTGGGACACATACATGCAATCTTATCATTACAACTAGCGTGAGTGGTAGCAAACTCCAAGAAAGTGGTTCATCCTACCAAATATTTAGAAGACGTGCAGGGCCTCTTTATCCATGATCAATCCATAGATAGTATAGATCAGAACACACCAAAACTAAGCAAACAAACTGAGTTTTGCAAATGAAATGTGCATGTGGGATTAAATCCAAAATTTTCCAACGGTTGACACTTTGTAGAGGTTTTTTACCGCTACGAAGTGTTAGCGAGACTTTGCAGTGCTTGTGTAATGGCTACAAACTGCATGAAAGTTGACAACATTTTAAACATTCAGATTTTAAATTTGTAGAGGTTAAGAATTGCTACACTAACATCTACAAGGATCAAAATAATGGAACCATACCAACGGGGTTGGTACAAGTGGTAAGCGGTTTTACTACAAAAAAACCGCCCATTTGTGGCGGTCAAAAACACCCATTTGTGGTGGTTTTTGGCGTGACAAATGACATTTGTCACGGTTACAAAACCGCGACAAAAACCAATGAAACAAAACATTTTGTCGTGGTTCAAAATAACTGCTGCTACATGAAAATAAACCGCTACATTTACTGTAGCGGTTTATAATAATCGCCACTATATATGGCTACGCTGACAACTTATACACACAACTGTCGCGGTAGAAAAACCGATACAAAATGAAAAAAGTTCTGGCGCCTTTTTTTATTTTACATTTGTCGTGGTTCAGTAACCGCTACAAATTCGTCCAAATATCTGAAAAAGGCCATATTGTTTGTAGCGTTTTATAACCGCCACAAATAATTCGTCCAAATATCTGAAAAGTTTACGGCCATATTATTGTAGCGGTTTATAACCGCCACAAATAATTCCCGCCAAGATTTTTACAAAAAATTTTGGCGCCATTTTTTATCTTTACGTAGCATTTTGTAACGGTTTAGGTTGCGGTTTCTGTAGCGGTTTTTCTTAGTTGAGGTGGTGTGCCTGCTGATACTTTGATATTTGTAGCGGTTTTGAAACCGCTACAAAATTTTGAAATTTAAAAAAAAAAATATTTCACAACTCTTAATTAAATTATTATCTCATTTATATTTTTATGGAAAATGATATTAAAATATAATAATTGATTGCATAAGGTAGTATAGATATGGAAAATAATGAGAATATCCAAATATAATAACAATAACTTATGAGTTAGTAAAAATAAAATGAATTACAAAAGAAAAGTGTGGAAAAGTGGATCGATGAATAAGTATATGAAAGTAGAAAAGAAGTTGAAAATTAAGAAAATGTACCTGTAAAATAAAAGAAGTTACAAGTTAATATCAATAGGGTAGAAGAAAAAACAAATATTATCAAGCTGAGTGACACTTACCCGATTCAAACATTTTGCCTCGTTGAGAAAAATTAAAAATATGAGAGAAGTTGGAGAGAAAACGTGTGCAGAAATCAAAATGGAGCATATTGAATGTGATTTGGTGGGGGTATTTATTTTGATCTCAGCGTATCATTTTGTCGCGGTTGAGGTTGCGTTTTCCGTAGCGGTTTATTTTAGTAGCGGTTTGTTATGGTTTATCGCGGTTAAAGAATTAGTCGCGGTTTTTTTAGGGTTTAGTGGCGGTTTCAAACCGCGACAAAAACTTTTTTTTGGCATTTTTTTTAAAAAAATAAAAGTAAAAGGAAGAGTAGGGATACAAATAACTTTTTTTGAGGTTTTTTTTTTAAAAAAATTAAAGTAAACTGATAAGTAGGGATAATTTTTCTTCTCAATCTTCGTCGGCCTCCCTGCAAAGAAAGTTTGTATAAAAAGTTACGTGTGAGTTAATATAAAATAAGACATAGAAAAATTTTTGGAAGTGAAATTTGTATATTTCATGTTGCGGATATTAAAAGACGTACCGAACTATAGGTAAAGTGTCATCGCCGTCTAGGAAGAAGTTTTCGAAACTGGCGGGATGTAGCGGCTCACAATCGTAGGCGACGTTCTCACCATCGCCCATGTCGTATAGGTCTCGAGGCTTTAAGTGAACCACCATATTCCAATCTCTGTGCCTCTCATCGGCGACGTAATAAACCTGATGGGCCTCTGAGGCAAGAATATACGGCTCGTCATCTTCAGATTGACCAGTGTGAATAGGGCGGGAGAAATTCACGGATGTGATGCCTAAGTCATCGGTCGTGAGTCCCCGGGACGTTGTCGTATTCGCCCACAAACACTTGAACAACGTCACAGAGAAAAGGCCTTGGTAACTTACCCTGACCACATCAAGCAGCTTTCCATAATAGGGACGTCCCCAAACTGCATGTTCCCGTCACTGCTGCTGGCATAACTCCTCGTCCCAAACGTGCCATATACACCCGAGTTTTGGGTCAGCGATCCCTGATCTCGTGAAACCGTGCAAAACTTGAAGCCATTGACATTGTATGCTGTAAATCTTTGGGCGTGGTCAAGCGGGCCAAGCGCGAGAGCTCTGAATTCTGGTGAGTGGAGGTTGTGGTCATTCATTATTCTCCTCCTAAGCCAACCCTGGAATTCTCTGTGGACCTTTCTATCAATTTCGGAGGATGTTCGTGTACGGATCCTCAGCTGACGCTACATATGACTCCTGAATTCCCTGCAATTAAACATGTGATGACGAGAAAGAAATGTGCCTATAAAATGTAAGGAAACATATAGGATAACATATAGTAATTATGTGCGCAATCCTTACTGAAGGTATGGTTCAACTTTAGTACAATTGATCAAGACATGTCTATGTGCTTGAAACTTCTCAAGTGTCGTGAGTTTGAAGGTCTCACATCCGCCAACTGGTTTACCAACACGAGGGAATAACAACTCTGAACTTGATGGCTCTGGCTCTGGCTCAGGACAATCGTCCACATGAGGCAGTCTGTTGAATGACGTCTCAATGTCATCAAAGTACCTAGAACAAAAATACAAGACCTCATCCCCAATATAACCTTTTGCTATTGAACGTTCAGGCCACGCCTTATTCCTCACGTAAGATTTCAGTTTCCCAAGGAACCTATAAAGTAATGAGGAAAAATGTCGATACATCAATGTTTAAACATGGGACTAAGAAGTAATGTATTTTATATGCTGAAGTAATTAATTTTAAAAGAGTACCTCTCAATAGGATACATCCATCGGTAGTGAACCGGGCCAGCAAGCTTTGTTTCGTGAACAAGGTGTACTGTTTGGTGAACCATGACCGTGAAAAATGAAGGAGGAAAGATCATCTCCAAATGGCACAGCGTAAGAATGATTTGCTGTTGCAGCTGGTCGAGCTCCTCCACGATCAACACCTTGGAACACAACTTCCGGAAGAAAGTACAAAGCTCGACCAAAACGATCGACACATTGAGAGGCAGTGTATTTTTTATGGCCAGCGGAAGTAACTGCTGCATAAGCACATGTGAGTCATGACTCTTCAGCCCAGCAACCTTTCGAGCCTGCACGTCCACACATCGTGAAATGTTGCTCGAATACCCGTCAGGAACTTTTATTTTCTTCAAAGTGGCAAGGAAGATTTCCTTATTCGGTTTTGTCAGGGTGAATTTTTCCAGTTGAAATCTGTCATGCTCATCCGGCCACGCGTCTGCACGAACCCCCATCTCCTGTAAATCTTTCCTTGCTTGAAGATGATCTTTTGACTTGCCTGGTTCGTTCATAATCGTGTACAAGACATTGTCGCACACATTCTTTTCAATGTGCATGATATCCAGACTGTGTCAGAGCAAATTATCTTTCCAATACGGAAGAGCGAAGAAGACGCTTATCTTCCGCCATTGCTGGGTCGTAGAACCAGAAGCCCTGGCCGTCTTTGTCCCGGCCTTTGCTGTGTCGTTTTTTTTCCCATACTCAAATTCAACATCCACAATTTACTCTATTATATTTGCACCGGATAAATTCCGAGGAGGTCCTCTTCTTTTCTGTTGCCCATTGAAACGATTGCGTTGCAACCTAAACCTGTGTGTACCATCCAGAAACCTCTGATGACCCATGAAGCACCACTTACGACTGTGGAGAAGGCGCACTGAGTCAGAGTCAAAATTGCAAGCCGGACACGCAAGGCCGGTATGCACATTCCACCCGGATAATGTTCCTAGTCCAGGGAAGTCACTGACAGTCCACATCAACGCCGCACGCATGCTGAACAGTGTATTCTCGTGCGCGTCATACGTCTTGACGCCTTTGTCCCACAACTCCACCAACTCGTTGATGAGCGGTTGGAGATACACATCGATGTCATTTCCCGGTGCCTTTTTGCCCAGAATGATCATGGACATAATGAAGAAGCTCTGTTTCATACACATCCAAGGGGGCAAGTTGTAAGGTATCAAAACAACTGGCCATATACTATAACTTGTACTAAGATTACCAAACGGATTAAAACCATCGATCGCCAAAGCAAGACGAACATTTCTAAGGTCCGCCGCGAAATCAGGAAAGTCTGAGTGGAATGCTTTCCACGCTTCACCATCACGTGGATGCCTGAGTTTACCATCGTCGTTCTTGTCGGCTTCATGCCACCTCATATACTCAGCTGTCTTAGATGACATAAACAATCTCTGTAAGCGAGGTTTTAAAGGAAAGTACCTTAGAATCTTTGCGGGTTTCTTCTTCTGCTTTTTTCCCTTCTGAATTGTCCTGAACCTCGAAATGTGACACTTCTTACAAGTCTCCCTCCGAGCGTCCTCCCCCATATTAAGCATGCAGTCGTTGGGGCAGGCGTCGATTTTTTCGTAGTTCAATCCTAATCTGTTGATTATCTTCTTGGCCTCGTAGAAGGTTGTGGGAATGTCCGCGTCAGGGAAAGCATCTCATAATAGTTCCAGCAGCATCGACATTGCCTTATCAGTGATCCCACACATGCACTTGATATGGTACAATTTGATCAGAAAGGATAATTTTGTGTATTTCTGACAACCTTGATACAACGGACGATCGCTCTCATCCATTAGGCTAAAAAATTCCCGAGCTGCTTCATTCCTGTAGAAAACTGGTAGAGGACCTTGTACTTCTGCCGTGAAGTTGTCGTCTTGAACACCAAAAGCGTCGCAAACAGCCTCATTAACCGGATCATCTTGATCTAGTTGATTTCCTACTTGTGAGGTTTGAGGAAGATGATCCCCATATCTCATACCATGCTCCTCACGATGAAGTCCCCAGAATGTATATGTTTCTGGGAAAGGCTTAGTAAGAAGATGTTCCATAGCACCTTCTCGTGTTTGCCACTTCTTAAACTTGCATCTACAACAAGGACACACGATCTTGCCATTAATGCTAGCGTGAGAGAAGGCGAAATCTAAGAAATTTTTCAATCCTGCTAAATATACAGGAGAACTGCGCGACATCTTGATCCATGACTTATCCATCTGTAGCAAACAAAGCTAGGAAAGTATAGCAATGTGGAGACAATGTTTAATAAATTTCACCTTGAGATGTTTAAATGCAATCTTGGTCACTTTGTAGCGGTTCACAACCGCGACACAAACCGTGAATCAGTTTGAAATACAATTTGTCGCGGTTAAAGAACCGCTACCAATTGTAATTGTGAAAGTGTCGCGGTTAAGAAACCGATACAAATTTGAATTGAAAATCCTGCCGTATATTTGTCGCGGTTAAGAACCGCTACATAAACCGGTACCAAATGATGACTGTTTTAAATTTTGGCGGATATTTTTATTTCTGAAATTCAAATTTGCAGCGGTTTTACTATAACTGCGACAAATATATTATTAAATAACATTTGTCCCGGTTTATCTTAACCGCTACGAAATTATAAACATACATTTGTAATATTTTTGAGAATCATACATTTTTAATCACTAATTATAAACTCTATTTAGTAAAATTAAAATTTAAAAAAGCTAGTGAAAACAAAGATAACAAATATTTAAATATAATAAAATTATTGACAAACATCCGGGGCGTACAAAATGAAATACTGTCCGTAGACAATAATAACTAACTATCAGGAGCCCGATGATCAGGTCCTGTCTCAGGGGGGTCACTCTCAGGGGCGACGCGGGCTCGACCAGAGGTAACATCGTCCTCGTCAGCAGCAGCATCAGGTTCTGGACGCGGAGGCGGGGGAGGCGGGTGAGCCGGGGGGGAATCCTCGAAGATGAATGTAGGGGGAGGCTCGGGAGATGGAAACCGTCTGTCCGGCAGCAACTCTGTCAAGGCCCCGGCAAGTAACTTCTAGCTATGCCTCTGAGTAGAGAACCAACTGTTGAGACTCTCCTGCATGCGCCTAGTCCTAGCCTCATTCCTGGCCCTCTCTGCAGCAACCTTCTCGGCAACCTTCTCGACAACCTGCATGGCAACTTTCTCGGCAATCATCACATCAACCGCAGCAGGTGGTGGCATGCTCGAGCCGGAGGTCCCGGCGCCAGAGGAGGAGGCCTTGCCGTACACCATGCTAGGCCTGGTGCCTAGCCCAAAGCCCCTAAACGGCCAGGATGCTCGAATGGGCCCACACCAGCTTTCAATGCGGCCGTAGGATCAATAGAACCCTGTGACTCCGGGATCTGCAACGATCGCAACTCCTGCGTGCTCTGCTCAATCCGGGCCTGACGCACATATTTCATAAAACATTAAGCAATCAATTTAATTAAATTTAAATATACAATTATTTTTTGTAACTTACTATTATCTGCTCTACTTCCTCAGAGATCAGCGTCCCATCATGGTGCTTATGGGTGTGTGTGAACAACTCCCCATAATCCGTCTGACGGTTCTCCTCCCGAGCCTTCTCTTGCTAAAAAAATATAAACTTTGTTATGACTAGAACAAAACAATAGTCATTTAGCGCGTCATTAACTCCACTTTTAACATACCATCTCACTGTACGTCACCACAAACGTCTTGGATCCTCCTGTGTGATTGATCGTTTGTGCTGCCCTGCTTCTGGTGTTCCTTTGCGCTAGGGCCTGCAAAATAAATGAGTGTAATTAATTAAAACAAATTTTAAAACATACAATACTTTCATGATTGAAAAACAAAACTATGATTAATAAAAAAAACGTACCAATCCACCCTGACTCCTCCTACATTGGACAAAAGCTGCCCAGTCATTTGGAGGAACGCCGTCTGGGACGTTTACCATCAATTGCTGCAGAGGCATAGTCCCATCTCCATTCTTCTTGTCATATAGACGACCCCTCCAGCTCTTCCACGCTTCTCTCATCTTCATCTTTACATACCTCTTCGCATCGACTCGCAATTTAAATTTTTTCTATACCATTAAATAATTAGTAATTAATTAATAATTATTTAAGAAATAAATAACTAAATTAACCACAATTTATACAACTTAAAACTATTAACATGTAAATTTTAATTACACAACATAACTTACTTGCACAACGTTTGTAAACGCCCTATCCTTGTTCTCATCTAGAACCTTTCTCCAATTTTGGAAATAGATAGGGAAAAACCCCCCAATTCCCGCCAAGCTGTGACAGGAATCGGTTCAAGAAGTGACCACCGCTGCCGATCGGCTGGTCCGTGTCCGCGTTCCACGGGACGATCACGCGGTAGGTGTTGTTCTGGTGGTTGAGAGTGGGAACGTCTAGCGTCCTCCTGCTGACGTTCCCCTATGGATCTGCACAATTATAACAAAATTGTTGCAATGTATTTAGATAAACAATCATTACACGTCAGGAATTTAAATTTTATTTTTCGATAATAAAATACTTATACTTACACTTACCTTCGACATCCACCGTAAATCCGGTGGAACGAGAAGACGACGGTCGAGGGTTCCCTTGGTCCCGCTCGTTGTCCTCGTCGAGGAACTGCTCTGCTTCCGCAATGGGAATCTCAATCTGGATCTCCTCACCATCTTGGCTATTCAAGATGTCCTCAATCGACAGACTTGCGCCTTGTTCTCCGCCTACGGTCTCTAGGGTCTCTGGGTGTGGGATTGGGTCATTTGCAAAGAGTTCGTCAAACTCATTCCCAACCTGAGGGGCCTGAACGGGGGTATTTAGAGGCCCACGCCCTCTCCTACCTCTACTACTACCACCCCTGAGAGGCCTTCTTGGGGGTTCCACTACTTTCTCTTTTCCCTTGTCCTCAAGATTCATGATGGTGAAAGGTAAAAGTTGAAATTGAGAAGTGAATAGTAACAAAAATTGCGCTGTGAATTTTGAAAATGAAAAGCGAGGGATAATAACCGCTGCATTTCGTGGCGGTTATCTCAAAAACCGTCACAAAGTAATAACTTTTGTGACGGTTTAAGAGAAACCGCCACCTACACCGAGACAAATGTACCTCGTTTTTCGTTCAAATTTGTGGTGGTTCTATAACCGCTACAAAAAACTTGACTATTGAGATTCTGTAACGGTTAGGCGTAAAACCGCCACCTGAACCGCGACAGATGCGCCTCAATCTTCATGAAAATTGGTAGTGGTTATAGAAACCGCTACAAATTTCATAAATGTTGACACTTCGTATCGGTTTTAGAGGAACCGCTACCGATTTAGTATTTATTTTTTAAAAAAATCAAACTAATTAGTTTATCAAACTAATTAGTTTGGATTTTTTTCTTTATTACAATAAAAACATTTCCAATTATTTTCTTTAATTTCCAGTTAGGGTTAGTAATAACAAGTTTATTGAAAATTGGATTCAGTATAGCCACCGATCTCCCTAGAAAAACTCGCTGACTCATTTTGATCAGAGATATTTCCCAGAGAGAATGTTGGCTATATTGGACCCAATCTTCGATGATATGTTGGACAATCTTCAGAAGAGGGTCTTTAAGTGAATAGAATAACTAAATCAAAATTTTCACTAAAAGAACATTCTCGGCTCCACATCTCTTATCTCTTATCTCATATCCCGACAACAGAGCAGAGAATGCTCATTTAGCGATAATCTTGACTTGAATTATTTTTAATTTGAATATTTATAGTTGTTGTACGGTTGCTATTTATAGAATAAATTTTGTAGCGGTTATATCCTAAACCGCGACTAATTGTAACATTTAGAGTATAACCGCCATCTAAACAGCGACAAATGCGCCTCAATCTTTGTGGAAATTTGTAGCGGTTAGTTAACCGCCACAAAAGCAATACACGTTGTAATGGTTTGGTATGAACCGCAACCAATTTAATATTTTTTTTTTAAAAAATCCAATCTAATTAGTTTGATAAACTAATTAGATTGGATTTTTTTTCTTTATTACAATAAAAACATTTCCATTAATTTTCTTTAATTTCCCTAAAATAGCTAGGGTTAGTAATAACACGTTTATTGAAAATTGGATTCAGTATAGCCACCAATCTCTCTAGCAAAACTTGATGACTCATTTTCATCAGAGATATTTCCCAGAGAGATTGGTGTCTATATTGGACCCAATCTCCGATGATATGTTGGCCAATTTTCAGAAGACTAGACGTCTTTAAGTGAATGGAATAACTAAATTTGGATTTTCACCAAACGAACTTTCTCGGCTTTGCATCTCTTATCTCATCTCCCGACAACAAAGCAGAGAATGTTCGTTTAGTGATAATCTAGGTTTAGAATATTTTTTAATATTTGTAGTTGTTGCCTATTTATAGACTAACTTTTGTAGCGGTTACAGCGTAAACCGCTACAAATTGTAATATCTAGACGCGGTCAAAGTGTCGGTTTCTTCTCACCGCGAGAAAACGGTGTCGTTTCGAATACATTTTGTGGCAGTTACAGTCAAAACTGTTACAAACATTAACAATTAGACGCGGCAAAGGTGTCGATGAATTTTTGTAGCGGATATTTCAACCAAACCGCTACTAATAAATCGCCACAATATTTGCGCCAAAACGCGCCAAGGCTAGCGCCATATTTGTGGCGGTTTTGTTTTGTGTAACTGCTACAAAATTCGAAGCAAAATGGTCACCATTTCCCACCAATGTTTCCGTTACTAATTGGTGGCGGTTTCGCTTTAAATCGTGACAAATTCGCGTCAAAATGTTATTTTGCAGCGGTTTTTTATAACCGCTACTAAGTAACCGCGGCAAATGACCACTTTTTTTGTAGTGTTTGTGTCGCTTAAGCAAAGTCTCGAGTTCGAGCCTTATGAATGCATAAAAGCCCCGCTGGGAGATTCACCTACCATAGCCAGGTGTGTGACCTGGGTCGGATTCGGATTAGTCACGACAAAGCTCTGGATACCGGATGGGCAACCAAAAAATAAAAAATAAAAAATAATGAAACTGATGAGTATATATTTTATGATTAAATAGGTGTATATTTTATGAGAATTAATTGTAATTATTGATATTATATACATATTTAATTATCTTTTATTGACTTTTCCATCATTGAATCAAACTTAGGATCAAAGAATAAATCGACATAAAATCTACTCATATCCTATTTTTATTTTGTAGGAAATATTAGCTGATTTGGAAAGAAGTAGAAAAAGCAAGTAAGAGGATATGCAATCAGCCAAACTCAATGATCTCATGCAAGAAAAATAGAAACAAAATCAATTGCGTGATCTGGTGGAGTTGATTACAAGATATAAGATATATTTTTAATAAGAAAAAGAGAATTAGTGACCCAAGACCTAAATTATAAATAGGAAGGCAGAGATAAGAAAAAGGAGGAGGCAAAAAGGCAGAAGATTTGGGAGACGTAGAACGAGAAGGAATAAAGAAGCAGAGGAGTAGAGGCTGAGCGTTTCAGTTCTCTTCATCATCTCCACGAAAGGACGGAAGGACTGTGGAGGCGACAGAGAATCTTTCTTTCCTCTCTCTCTCTCTCTCTTTATTCTTTGAACATGAGTTTTATCTTTTTGTTATAGATTTGAATAAAGCCATGTGTGGCTAGTTGGTTTTGCAACCTAGAGGACCTATGAGCTTGTGGGTGAATTGGATTTTGTTTTCATTGTTTAGTTAAATTTGATATTAATTTTGGTTAATTAATCTTGTTTAGTTTTATCTATTTAGTGATTGACCATCATTGAATATGATTTTGAGCATTAGGATTTACCTTGACGAATGGGATTTTAATTAGGTTCTGAGATTATGTAATATGAGATTAGATTACGATTTAATTTGCGATTAGGATATACATATACCTAATGACCCCATATAATTGTTGAACAGTGTGTTCGATTTGTAATACCCTAAAATTTCTACTTAGCTTGACCACTATATTTTGATAGTAAATACCTATTGAAAATATGTGAATAAGTGGTCTCAAAATTTTGTAGCTTATTTATTTTAATTTATGGAATTTTCTCCTAGAATTAACTAAACCAAAGACCCAAATTTTCTAAGTTCATTTAGGGATCATAAAATACCCTAAAATTATCATATTACAATATAGTTCTTATTTAATTATAAAGAGCCATAAAATGTTATAAAAAAAAATACCTAAATCAATTAAAGGAAATTACCAACAATTAAAAGACGATTAAATTTACAATAAGCAAGATAATTGCATTAATTTTCATAATTAATTTAAAAACCAATCACACTTTGAGAATTACACCTAGTGACATCCAAAACACTATATTAAGGAGGCTAATTAGGATTAAAATATCATCCCTAAGAGTCAAATATTTGGGGGGGGGGGAATTCATTGTAACAATAGGGGAAAAGATTAAACAATAATATAAGATAAAAGCACATGTGATATAAGATAAAAATCTTCAAAAGTAAGTAGAATATTTCTACATAAATGAAGGGACAAGATTCAACCTCATAAAGCTAAATCTTATGGCCACAATTAATTACCCAATTAATCTTAATCCTTGTGATAATTAACTAACCAATGGGAGGCTTTGCACATGGGATATTTTGAGATAATTGAAACACAAAATTTAAGCTAATTAAAAAAGAGGGGACGGTTTCAACATAGCTTAAGGGGGAAGGAAAGATTGAGAAAAATCTAGATATTGATTTGAGTTAAACACATGGGGATTAAAAAGTCAAGAGTGTAAGAGGATAACGTACTTGTTCACATGTGGTCTTTATTGAAGAATTGATGAAGGTGAAAGAGAGATGAGGGGCGTTTTTTCTAGTGTTGTGTGTGTGCAAGGGAGGAAGATGTATTGGTTTAATTCAATAATTGTGAAATTAACCAACACTACAAGAAAATCATAAATTTGCGACGGAATTTGCGAGGGAAAGAAATTCCGTCGCAAAATTACAAAAATTTGCGAGGGACAAAACATTCCCTCGCAAAAAGCTTATTTTTGCGAGGGAATAATATTTCCCTCGCAAAAATCAGTTTTTTTCGAGGGAAATTTTGTTCCCTCGCAAAATGTCTCAATTTTGCGAGGGAACATTGAGTCCCTCGCTAAATTGTCAAATTACCGTGGGAGCTTTAATGTGCCCAACTTTGCGAGGGAATATTCTTTCCCTCGCAAAATGGGGACATTTTGCGAGGGAAGGTTTGTTCCCTCGCAAAATGGTTATATTTTACGACGGAAACGAAATTCCCTTGCAAAATGTCCCCATTTTGCGAGGGACTACTGTGTCCCTCGCTAAAGTGAAAAATTTTCGCGGGATTTTTTCTGCCAAAATGTCCCCAATTTTGCGAGGGAATATTATTTCCCTCGCAAATTTAGGACATTTTGCGAGAGAATTTCTATTCCCTCGCAAAATTGTTACATTTTGCGAGGGAACCAAGTGTCCCTCGCAAAAGTGAGAAATTTTCTGCACGGTGCTAGGTGCCAAAATGTCCCCTTTTTGCGAGGGAACATTTCTTCCCTCGCAATATGTACCCATTTTGCGAGGGAATTGTTGTCCCTCGCAAAATTTGATCACTCAATCTCCTCGAACCCCGTTAGCTCTCACACATTGAGTCCCCTCCCCCTCCCCTACTGTGTCATTCACGCTAACGAACAAATCCCTACCCAAAGTCATAATCGCTCACCCTCACTCTCCCCTGCTCTCTCACTCGCTTCCTTCCCTACTGAAAGTCCTTTCATTTTTCCCTCACATTGTGTGCGATAGCTCCATCTCCTCTGTCTTACCTCTTTGTGGCGGTAGGGTTTTAATACGGGTTGTATGAGGTAATTAGCGAGTCAATCTCTATGAACTACAAGTTATATGATCAATCTTATTTAACCAAGTTTAGTTTGGTGGGATGTAAACTGAAATCCATCTCGTTCTTGTCTTATTACTTTCCCCCTTGTGCTTTCCTTCACTCTTTCCTTGTCTGATTACTTTCTTCCTTGTGCTCAAGTGTGTTGTGTCCCTTTGACTCCGCCCTTCAAGTGAAACAGATCCATGGTTCATTGCTAAAGAATTCGAAGCAGCCACAATTGCTAAGTAATTTCCTTTCGTCTGACTGATTTCCTTTTTTGTTCTCAACCTGTCGTCTTCGTCTGTGCATTTGATTGCGTTCACTGTTCTGGGCGGCTGTTCAGTTTCTGGTTTTGGTTCACTTGGTTAATTGATTTTACTTATTCCGCTTCTCATATTCGTTGGCCTTCTTTTTTCCAAAAAAAAAAACTTCTGTTTTATATGGATCTGCGATTGTATCAATCTATGCTAAATTTTTTTTCTTTATCTTTCTGTAGTGCTGGTTTTGTGTTTGTGATGTATGGATGATTGATTTTTGAAGGAACAAAGTAAATTTTCAACCTCTGCATTGCTTATATTTCTATCTTGAGGGTTGGCAAGATTATGTGCTGCTTTATTCTTTCCGATGGTGATGGTGTTTAATTTTTTTCCTCTACATTTTTGGATTTAATTGATTTATTCAACGTATGAGGCATATTATTATCCCACTAGAACATAACTAATTAATTTGGTCTCGTATCTGATGCCTTTGCACATAAATCCTACTGGTGTTGTCCTTGGACTGAATGCCTTTTCTATTACTATGAACTGATTCTGCCTCTATACCCTGCTTGGTAGCAATACATACAGGAGTTGAAAGTAGTAAGACAACAAAAGGGCTGAAGAGTCCAGGGTCATTTATTTAGCTCATTAAAATCTGTGGGAAACCGAGCCTTCCACACCCTCTCTGCTTCTCTTTTGCCTTCTTCTTTCATATTTGTACTTAATCTTCTATTTCTGTCTCCTTCAAACGTACCTTGTTTCTTCCACCAAACACATCTCTTCTCGCCCTTGTGCCCTGCGTTATACATATTCCTCAGCTTTATTGTTAAATTCAAAGCCAAAACCACTAGGAAAAAAATTAGGCTGGCAATATAATAATTGCACCTATCCTTTGTTTTTTGTATTTCTGCATGTGTGTTTTGCACTTGATCACTTGTTTCTCCTTCATGACCAGCGAATACATGCTTCTTGAGGAAGTATTTTGTGATTTTATCATCATACCCTTTTGACTCTTAGACACCAAGTTGGCTTACATCATCTTGATGATGTAATTCTTGGTTGGCTTCAATCTTAAGCCTAGGTTCATTTGTCATTAATTTTCTTTTGACTTCTAACTATTCTTTTGCATTGGAAAAATATTCTTGTCCCATATTCTCTTTGGGTGGCGAAATCCTAGTCAAAATGGGACAAATTGTTGCTTTTTAATTCCTTTAGGATTCATGCCACATGTCTTTATCAACTAGATTTCATGTGACTTATATTGTCAGGTGAAGCTGCAAAAAAACAATACTGAGGCAGATGGGATTCAATATAGGAGTGGTTTGCATTGCACAGCTAAAATACTGAAGACTAAGGAAGTATGTTTCTTGATTGCTATCTTTCGAGGAACAAATTTTCTCTTTTATATGCATATTTAGAAATATTGAATATATAAACTTTGATGTATATTAGTGCTAGCTAAAAATCTTGCTAATTCATAATTGAAGTTATGAACATTGAGTGAGACCATTGATTTAGTGTGCGTTTGGCTAACCGTTTGGAGTCTCCTTTTATGGGATTATTCTATCATGTATGATTTATACTAGATTGATTGTGATCTTCCTTTCTTGTTATCCAGGGTTGGGAATATTTTGTACTTGTTTTCATTCTTCAGCATTAGGTTGAAAGGTCTAAAGCATATTAAATTCTTTTCATTGCTGTTCTTTTTTTTTTTTACCAGATTTATCTCCTACTTTGCATTTTTTCCCCAAGGATTTATTGTTTTGCTTGGAAATGATTCTATATATATATATTCTTTGATATAGGGATTTTGTCACATGTAGATTATCGCTGATTTTGTTTTGAAACATAAAGTACAGGTAAATGTGCATTATGCTATATTTGTCTAAAGTACATGGCTTTAGTGTTAATATTTTCTGGATTCTTTATCTCTCTGGCTACATATAGCTTGATTTCCATGACTTGAATTTATTAGATTTCCTTGACAAAACATGCTATGGTGTTAAAGATGCTGTTGATTTCATGTTAGAGACATAAGGCAGGCAAGGAGTGTTTAAATACATATGATGAGCCTTTAATTATTGTTTAGTGGTTAATGGCTTGGTCAACCATACTCATAATTAAGTAGACTTTGTCAGTCATGGTAGCTTCCAAAAGTCCTACCCCCATTGGATTGTTCGTGGATCCATTCACACCTTATTGATGATGTTGGAAGATTTGGCGGTAATTTGTTTTGAAACTTGTGAAGTTAATTTGGGGTCATTGTTTACATGTTCTAATAATAATAATATATACTTATCGGAGTCAAAATGTTAAGCTTTAGAAGTTGGTCATCAAGCTTTGAGGAGAAGTCATTTATCTCCTGAATTGATTATTGTTAGGTAAGCGTTATTTTGGTATGGAGTAAAGACTTCCTTGCTTTTGGTGTAATCAAAAGTTGTTCGGGTTGCCACAAATTCTATTTTAAACATGACGAAATAAGTTTTATTTTGACTAAAGAAAATATTCATTGATTTTGATTTTCTTGCTCAATGTAGTTGTCTATCCATTATTTGATAGTTGCAATATGAATAATTGTACTCTGTGAGTTGTCAAGAGTTTCTAAAATGTACTCCAAATGGTATTGTATGTCGACTCTGTTTGAGTGTAGGGGGGAAAAAACCTTGCCTTCTTAAGATGTGTAAGTTTTGGTTTGACTTAAGATTAAGACAGAGTTAATGTAGTTATTTGCTCTTTATTTTATCCTACTGAACCTGTATTTGTAGATTCTGTGTTGAGCTAGAAATATAAAAGTATAATTAATTGATTGGGTATTTATTTTATAGCCTTAATTCTACGTGGATAATTTGTCTTAACAACTATTCAAGTTATGCTTATGTCTTAGGCTCTTAGCTTCATAGAGAGAGGGCTTATGCGCAAAATCCTTTTTATTTCAAGTTAAACGAGCGTTTGTTTGAATCGAAGAATAGGATTCGTCCGATTGATTTGATTTAGTTTTTTTTGTTTATACTAGATACTATATTACTTCGCCAGTATCATATTGAGTAAATTTCTTATATTTTTATATATACTGATATAATGTTTATAAGTGTTCAGAGATGGAGCATTAAGGAGGGCGTTCAGGTACTGGACATAGTAGTGGTAGCTCTCGGCCCCGTCCTATTAGGGGGGTTAGGGCGATACCATCTACTTCTTCAATAGGCAGAGGGCTTGGCTCTTCCCCAGAGATGTCGTCATTTACTTTTTCATCTTCACCGTCTACTACCGACTCTGTTATGGGCGGTAACATTTATTGTGTGTTTGTAGGAGACCTATCAGCAGCTGACACAAGAGAAAGACTTGCAGATTGAGAACGACCCGACGTCCTCTTATTCCGATAATGAGAATCTATTCATTCAGGCTGCAGGAGGATTTGACAAGAAGGGGAGAGTCTTCGGGATGGGTGTCTCTGCCAGTGAACTAAGTCTTCTACGAAGCGCTCATCGGGAACTATTGGAGGTGTTCCTCCAGGTAGACGTAATACTTTTGCTACCAATCGCAAACCATTATTCCCTCGTCCATTTAAATGAAGTACAAAAACTAAACTAACTTCGTAATGTTGGTTTTGTAGAAGATAAGAGGGTTAAAACGTTAGAAGCGAAGGTGAAGGAGCAAGAAGCGCAGGTGAAGGAGCAAGGAAAGATGATTATTGAGTTGCCGGAACTTCTCCACTCCCTTTTGAAGGACAAGGGTATAGGGCCGCCTCCTGATGGTGATGGTGATACCGGTGATGATCCTGACTAGACTGCTGCAGTTTAGACTTTTTTTTTAGTTTTTTTTTTGGTTGAAACATTATACTTTGTAATATTTTGTTATTTCTATGCAAACTCTTATGATTGTTACAATATATTTTTATTATATATAAGTCTTTTTATTTTCTAATTTTTAATATTTTTATGTAATTAATTAAATTTTTTAAAATCATTTTATTTTTTTAAAAAATTAATTGGGATTTGCGAGGGAAACATCTTTCCCTCGCAAAATGTTGGATTTTGCGAGGGAACATGATTCCCTCGCAAATTGAAACATTTTGCGAGGGAACAAGATCCCTCACAAAATCTTGTATTTTGCGAGGGAACCGTCTTCCCTCGCAAAATTTGAAATTTGCGAGGGATTGTCTCCCTTGCAAAATTTTCAAATTTGCGAGGGAACAAGTTCCCTCGCAAAATGTTGAATTTTGCGAGGGAACAAATTCCCTTGCAAAATTAAACATTTTGCGAGGGATTCTGTTTTCCCTCGCAAATTTCAACATTTTGCGATGGAAAAGTGTTCCGCCGCTAAATCCAAATTTTGCGACGGAAATATGCATTTTTGCGACGGAAAGTTGGTTTGCGTGGGCGATTTTTGCGACGGAAATTTTTCCGTTGCAAATCAGTTTTGCGACGGAAATTTGCTCTTTTGCGAGGGAAAAATTCCGCCGCAAAAAACTGTTTTTTTTGTAGTGCAATGGGAAAATTCAAGACACAAGTAACCTAAATCCCTAGTTAATCCATTGGGTCAATGAGAAATTTTAATTATAGATTAATGATAAGGATTAATCTTAAACAAACCTACATAATAAGCTTGGGATAAATATCACCATGATTTTTACCCAACTTATACATCTAACCTTAGGTTAATAAAGGGAAATTAAATTTACACCAATTTAAATAATTGTATAAATGTTCATAATTAATCTAGTGGCAATAAAATGTCATCCATTAGGGATATTTTAGCTTAATTAAAAATCAAGGGCCAATGAAAGACAAGATTAAGCTTGATTAATAAAACACAAATGACTTTGATTAGTTACCAAACAAGTTACACGATGACATGTGGCATTAATAAACATTTAAAACCTTAATTATATTATCAAATGACATCACCAAGTCTTCATTTTCGTTGATATATTGTTGAGTTAGAATCAGATTTTTGCAATAATAAGGTCACATGCTTTAGCTTGGAAAAAGTCAAAAGTTGCAACTAGCCAATGAGAGCAATGGACCAAGGGATATTTTGCAAATGGAAAAAGCATATTTAATGGCTATTTGAGGTGGGAGTACACGGTTTGCTTGACGAAAGAAGAAGAGTCAATTATTTTATTAATTAAACAACAAACACATGGGATAAGGTTTGAAAATTAATATCCAAGGTTTGTCATAAATAAAAGTCATCAATGACATTATCAACTTGTCAAAGAAGTAGAAGGAAACTTGTTGAAGAAGGGGGAGAGAGAGGGTGGATGGAGGAGATTTAAACTTCTTTACTAAGTTTAGATCTAATGGTTGAAATGCAAGAAGAGGTAGGTTTGGAAAATTTACCAAAGTGCCATAACATTTTCCTATAAATAGAGAGCAAACCTCTCTCCATTCTTCACACCAAACTCAACCAAATAGGTGAGTTTTAGAGGACCAAGAGTAGAGTGAAAGTGAGAGTTAATGGGAAGCAAGAAGGAGTAGCAAGGTTCTTCAAGGGTAAGTTCTCTAGTTCTTAAGCTTTAGCTTTGAGTTTATAGCTTAAATGTTGTTTTGATCTTTAATCTTCCAATATATTCTTGTTATCATGTTTTTATGGTTAAAAATGGTTTTAATTTGAAAAATTGATGAAGAAGGTGTTATAGCAAAATTTTTGGAAGACTATGACCAAAATAGCGAAGCTCTGGCGAAATCTTATTGGTTAGCGATTCATGAAATCAGAGATAGAAACGCCATAATTTTATGTTGAAAATGAAGTTACAACATTCTGGTAAAATTCATGGTTAAAGTAGACATATAGGGCTTTTCAAATATTCCTAGAACGTAGTAATTTGAGCTTTGTACAGTGAGATAAAAATTCCCAAAGTTGGGATACGTTTTCTGGAATTTTTTTGGGTTGAGGCTAAAAACTTGGAAACTGGGATTGACTCAATGAATCTGGGCCAAAATTAGTATTTTTATTTAAAAATAGACATCCTAAGGATTTCTAGAAATTTTACGGATCCTCGTTTCAATCTTTGTATATTTAATTATGATTTTGCGAAGTTAACCGAAAATTCTGCCCAGAAATTCAGCATAGCGTTTTTTTTTTAAATGTGAGGGCAAAGTGGTGATAATAAATCCACCAAGGGTAAAAATGTTGGTAGTGGTTAAAATATCTCTTAAGATATTATTTACGAGGTAATAATGCGATAATACTATTATAGGATATCCGGGAAAATTGGGAGGCGTACCGACCAGGCAAGCGTTCCGCTATCCGAACAGACTAATGTATGGACGTGTACTGTAACACTAACTCTGATGCTTATTATATGCATATATGTGATAGATGATTGTACATATGATGTGTACTGTTAACATAGATGATTGTACATGTGATGTGTACTGTTGACATAGATAACTTTACATGTGACTGTACTGTTAACATAGATGACTTTACATGTGATATGTACTGTTGATTAATGTTGTAATGTCATGAATATCGGTCATACATATTTTGTCATACATAAGCATGAGGTTAACTGTTACCTTGGGTCCGATGGGTATTGGACTTCAGCTCTTACCATAGCTTCAGGGTTCGGAGAACCGAGGACCGAAGGCAAGAGTAAGCAACACGCGTGAGACTCGGCTGGCGATTTGTATTTTGGATATGTACCGTTACAATGACAACACTCAGATAAATGTATTGTTCTTTGTGAACAAACAGATACGCCACAATTAATGATATATCAGTTACTCACTCTTTTACTTGCTCCGATGCTCTACTTTGATGAAAAAAAAATATTCCGCTTTTGAAAATTGGGGTGTTACACGATTTTTGTTGCCTCTTGAGTAACTATGTTAGACATAACAAGTTATACTCAAGAGAGGGTTGTACGTGCACCGACAGGCACTTATAGCTATTTATACTCGAGATTAACAAAATTGATATTAAAGCTAATTAAATTAGTGGAAACAAGGTTTATGAAGCTAATAATAGATTAGTGACTCTAAGTTGCTCATTTGATTATTGTGGTAGTTTTCTTATTTTTATTTTAGTTTTGATTTTCTTTTCCTTTATCTT
The DNA here is from genome assembly GCA_034222035.1 of Acacia crassicarpa. NCBI lineage: Eukaryota > Viridiplantae > Streptophyta > Magnoliopsida > Fabales > Fabaceae > Acacia > Acacia crassicarpa. The sequence goes on along the minus strand of JAWXYG010000010.1, from coordinate 24,625,925 downwards.
AATTAAATTCAATTTGTTTTGCTCAACTTAAACGAAATTGTGAAATTAATGCTTAACTAAAGTTGTGATATTAAGTCCTCGTGGGAAGAATACTTTTCTTATCATTTTATTACTTGATACGGCCCGTGCACTGGAGGAGTTTATAGGCTATAAAGTTTTGCCCTATCAAGTTTTTGGCGCCGTTGTCGAGGACTTGTGTGCCACAATTGTTTTGGTTGGAATTGATTGAGCATTAGTAGTTTGAGTTTGAGTTTGTGAATATTTTATTTTATTTTTTTAGAAAAAATTTAAAAAAAAAAAAGAATTTCAATTGGCAACCAATTGGTCTTAATAATGAAAAGGAGATGAATTCTTTGTCTTATATACAAGATGGATTGATTGCTATATTAAATTCTTTGAATGAATCTAGGCAACATAAAAAGAGCATAAATGATGGTTGTATTTCATATGTTGATTCTTCTCAATATGTTTGCATGTCTTGTGTTTATTGTGGAGGGAATCATTTATATGAATATTGTACATATAGTACAACTAGTCATTTTGTGAGAGATAATTTCACTAGGAACCAAGCTTGTTTTGATAACTCATTTTTTCCTAGTGAAGGTTTTGAGCAACATAATTTTAGGGATCCACATGTCTATTGTTCTCATGAAAATACTCCTCCTTTTTACTCTTATCCACCTATTGAAGAACACACGATTGAGTATAGGGAAAAATCTAATTTGGAAAGATTAGTTGAGGAGTGTGGGGAAGCATTAGAGAAATCTAGTAGAGAGCAAAGGGAGATTCTCGCTAGCATTAACTCAAGTATCCAAGATATTGGGGTAAGTGTTCAAGATATTGGTGTAAGTGTTCAAAATATGAAGGTATATGCGAGTCAAATTTTTTCAACCCTTGAGACTATGGTGCAAGATAATTCCTTAAACATGATGACTACTTCTTATGCTGATAATGATTATTGTGAGGAAGTTGAAGGTATGGAATTACATGAGACTATGGACAATATAGAAAGTGATTGTGAGCTTGACAATGATTTAGACGAGCATATTGGATGTCTAGAAGAGGTTTCGGCTGTGAAGCCTAAGGATTGTGATGTTGGTGATCCAATTGATGTAGATGTCCCAATTGTTGTTGTTCATGACCCTCCTCTTGAAGTGTTGACTCTTACTGATGAGAGTCAAGTTGATTTTATTGGATGCTCTAAATTCTTAGAAGTGCCTATATTTATTTTCAAGAATATGCATGTTGTACTTAATTTGAATTCAGTGAATACTTATATTCCAAGATTGTCTATGATTAAGGAAGTACAAGTAATTAACTTGAATGATCAATTTTTATGTTTGAAATCTTGTTGCTTGAAAAGGAATGAAGACAAGGTAATTGTGATGTTTGATACTTATGATTAGTGGTTTGTTTTGAGAAGTCTGGCTGAAGACTATAAATTTAGCGCTTCTTGGGAGGCAATCCAAGGGTTTTGTTTGCATATTTTATTATTATTTTCTTTCTTTCTTTCTTTCAGTTTTATTTAGGTTTGAAGAAGATCACTCCTATTGTTGCTGCAAGGTCTTGCTTTAACACTCCACATTAGAGTTAGAGGCCTAAACCAGGGGAGTACTAGTTCCTTTCCCTCTTTATTTTTAGTAACATTGAGGACAATGTTTGATTTAAGTGTGGGGGAGGGATACAATTTCTTTGGTTATGCTTGTCCTTATGCAATTGAAAAGATTTTTTTTATTTGAGATTTTTGCATTATTGAGGATTGACCTTAATTTTGAGCTTCCCCGTCTTAGAGAATATTATCAAGTCAAAAATTAAAATAGAATTCTTTTTTAAACAAAATCTCTAAGCCTTGAGTTTTTTTTTAAAATATTGAGATGGACTATGAGAATAGGGATTAGTTTGTAATATGATCAATAGATTATTAGTTCAAGAATATTTTGCTACATGAGCTCTTTAGAAAATTAGATGATGACCTTTGCTAGCTAATTAAAGCTTTTGTGTAGGGAAATGATTCAAAATAAAAAATAAAAATAAAAAGTAATAAATAAAAAAAAACAACTCCAATGACTTCTCTAGATCTTACTTAGTAACCGGGAGCACTTCATCACCAATGTTGGCACTCGTGTCAAACGGTAAAGTCAAAGAGAGTTATGAGTTGGGCTAAAAGCCTCTTGAGGTGCCTGTTGGAGTAACTAAGTAACTGGTGCTGCATCACCCATGTGCAGGGTCGCGTCAAAAGGGGACCTACAACGGCTCAAGAAACAAAAAAAAATATTAAAAAAAAAAGAAAACAAAATGAGTTATTTCCTACCTGAGAATTCTTAATAAATTAAATGAAAAGCTTAGTTTGGTGGGGGAATTTGAATTTTTCTGGAGAAATTGAGTAGCATAATATTCTTTTACTAATCTTATGGTTGAACGTATTGCTTGCCGATCTTTTGATCATAGGACGTTAAGAGATTGTTATACTCTATTGGCTTAGTGACTTATTTTTATAAGACATTAAATTAAATAAGATTTGATAATATGAACCAAGTGTGGTGCTTTTTTTGCTCTCTGTTTAGGAATTTTATAGGCAATATTTTTTTTCAAATAATGAATTCTCTTTCTTTTGTTTGAGGACAAGCAAATGTTTAAGTGTGGGGGTGTTTGATGAGTATATATTTTATGATTAAATAGGTGTATATTTTATGAGAATTAATTAGAATTATTGATATTATATACCTATTTAATTATCTTTTATTGACTTTTCCATCATTGAATTAAACTTAGGATCAAAGAATAAATCGACATAAAATCTATTCATATCCTATTTTTATTTTGCAGGAAATATTAGCTGATTGGAAAGAAGTAGAAAAAACAATTAAGAGGATATGCAATCAGTCAAACTCAATGATCTCACGCAAGAAAAATAGAAACAAAATCAATTGCGTGATCAGGTGGAGTTGATTACAAGATATAAGATATATTTTTAATAAGAAAAAGAGAATTAGTGACCCAAGATCTAAATTATAAATAGGAAGGCAGAGACAAGAAAAAGGAGGAGGCAAAAAGGGAGAAGATCTGGGAGACGTAGAACGAGAAGGAACAAAGAAGCAGGGGAGTAGAGGCTGAGCGTTTCAGTTCTCTTCATCATCTCCACAGAAGGATGGAAGGACTGTGGAGGTGACAGAGAATCTTTCTTTCCTCTCTCTCTCTTTATTCTTTGAACCTAAGTTTTATCATTTTGTTATAGATTTGAATAAAGCCATGTGTGGCTAGTTGGTTTTGCAACCTAGAGGACCTATGAGCTTGTGGGTGAATTGGATTTTGTTTTCATTATTTAGTTAAATTTGATATTAATTTTAGTTACTTAATTTTGTTTAGTTTTATCTATTTAGTGATTGGTCATCATTGAATATGATTTTGAGCATTAGGATTTACCTTGACGAAGGGGATTTTAATTAGGTTCTGAGTTTAAGTGATATGGGATTAGATTGCGATTTAATTTGCGATTAGGATATACATATACCTAATGGCCCCATATAATTGTTGAAGAGTGTGTTTGATTTTTGTTGCCTCTTGAGTAACTATGTTAGACATAACAAGTTATACTCAAGAGAGGGTTGTAAGTGCACCGACAGGCACTTATAACTATTTATACTCGAGATTAACAAAATTGATATTAAAGCTAATTAAATTAGTGGAAACAAGGTTTATGAAGCTAATAAGGGATTAGTGACTCTGGGTTGCTCATTTGATTATTGTGGTAGTTTTCTTATTTTTATTTTAGTTTTGATTTTATTTTCTTTTATCATAATTAAATTCAATTTGTTTTGCTCAACTTAACTGAAATTGTGAAATTAATGCTTAACTAAAGTTGTGATACTAAGTCCTCGTGGGAAGGATACTTTTATTATCACTTTATTACTTGATACGGCCCGTGCACTTGCAGAGTTTATAGGCTATAAAGTTTTGCCCTATCAGGAACCATGAAAATGAATTTGATTTTGACATTTGTAGAGCCTATGAGCCTCAAGAACTAAAAATTCTGTTTCAGTTTCAAATTTATAGCAGTTCTGACCATAACAATTCTTTTTAGCATACTTTGTAGCTGTTTCTTAAATGCCACAAAGTTTATTTCATTTTTTAAAAAAGGTTTAGCTTCTTCTTTCAACGTTTTTAGTTTAAAAAGATTAACATTTTAATAAGGTTGCCATCTAATTCTAAACTATTAATATCAACATATTCTAAAATTCTAAAACATCAACATATTTAAAAATCATAAAATTTCATACAAAACAAACATTATTTTAAAATCCTATCCAACATCATACATATATATGCACATATATCTACCATAAAGTAATAACATCCAAATATAAACGTAACGAACATGGTGCTCTTATGATTGCTCAAGACTTGGGAAATAAAAATTTCATCATCGAGACAGATTGCTTAATACTAGTGCAATGTGTGGAAAAAGATTGCTCAGAACATTGTGAATGGCAAGTGCAAGGAATTCTTGCAGATATCCTAGAGTTACTCAAATCAGACTCTAGCTTTTCAGTTCGTTACTTTATACCCCTCGCCAGGGGAACAAAGCAGCTGATTATCTGGCTGCATCTACTGATAAGGGGGTGTGCCCGATTGGCTGGGTTGACATACCCTTACCCCCTTTGTTCTCTATACTGGATGAAGATTCGAAAACTTGTAGGAGACCACTGCTTCAAGCTTCCTCGCGTCCTAGAACTATAGATCCTAGTTGATCGTATTTTTGTTGCTTTCACTTTGGCTGCTTTGTCGTCTAGTGTATCGAGTCTTTATTTATTCATCAGGACTTGTTAGTGGTTTCTTGTTTGTAGTTCATAGTAGCTAATTGCTTTGTCTGCTATGTTTGAATGTTTACGTTGTGTCTCATTGGCCTATGTGGTCCCATTTGAATATTTGTAATCCTTGTTTCCCAAGTAATGAATACTTTAGAGTTTCTCCAATATATACACACACACACACATAAACATAACGAAACTAAGGGAAAAAAAGTCTATCAAGCGTCTTGATCAGGTCTCCCATCATGTGCAACAGTATGATTGGCAAAATCATCATCCTCGACGTCATCTACTAGATGTCGTGTCATCTCAGTAGGGTGAGAAGGCAGTTGGACCATGAACTAAGGATTGGTGGGACTTGCGAAGCCAGTATGACAGGGAACATCACCTCCTAGGACATGGACAACAATGAGTTCTTAATTTCCCGCCACTAGGCCATCTGCTGATCATAAGCATCGACCTGCCTCTCGTTCACCTTGGCCTCAACCCTAGCCTCTACCCTGGCAATCTCCTCGCGGAGTTCCTTAATACATGTCCTATTCGACCTCCTAATGCCAAAGGTCCCTGCTCGAAAGGTCCTTGCCACAGATGCATTATTCCTGATGTACACCATGATGGGCTTGGCACCTATCCCAAAACCCATATAGCATCTGTTGTGTTCATGCATCAAACATTACATATAATCATTAATAAATTCAAATAAAATTAAAAAATGAAAAAAAATTAATAAACCATAATTATATTATTTTTACTTAATTAACTATAAATATTACTTTATCAACCTCGTTCCACGCGTCATTCTTTGGCCACTTCGACGTCTTCTTCCTATCTTGGAAGTGGAAGTAGATAGGAAACCGGATGAAATTTCCACCCAAGTTTATGAGAAAGTGGTTGAATAAAGGGTGAATGTGCAAATATAGTAATAAAGTATTACGCTATAAGCAAAAATCGCTTAAAATCAGAACAAATTTCACAATATTGTTAACCATGCATAAACATCACCTTTACCTTATATTGCTTGTCATCTCTCTTTCTCCTTTCATGTCATCTCTCTCTCTCTAGCCCCCTTTCAAGCTCTCCCTACTTAGTCTTTAGAGCTAAACATCAGAAGAGGAAATAAGGCGAGATCCGACCAATGTCGGCCATCGCAAAGGAATCTTGTGGCCAAATATTGTGAAATGGAAGTTTGCAGAGTTGAAAAAGTATGGAAATCCGCATCCCCTCTCCCTTACCCTTAAACACCAAGCTTGGATATGCAATGTTCACATATCGGTTAGAGAGCTAAAGTAAAATGAGTTTGATTGAAGCTTATCTAGAAAAAAAAATTAATGTTGTTGTTAAAAGTTCTTCTCTAGAAATATAAAGAAAGTTCTAGAAGGTAAGGATGGATCAAAAAATAAAAAATAAAAAAGGAATTTGGGGGATCAAACTTTGAATCTCCTACCACAAAAATATCAAAACAGAAGTTGCAAAATTAGAGTGAGGGGATCTCATCAAGGAAGCAAGAAAAATGGAGGAAAAAGAGAAATATTGTGAAGCTAACACTAATGAAATGGAAAGAAAGAGCATAGGTCAATTGGTGGCAACGATGGCAAGTTTGAAGCCAAGTATTGTGGTAGGACTCGTGGACCACCGATCTTTTAGAGGAATGTACTTGAGTTTCTCTTCCTAAAAACCACAATGGCATCAAGGCCGTTTGCCGTGAAACTCCATCAAAAGTTAAAGAGAGAAAAGTGGGATGGAGAGAGAGAATGATATGGGGACGAAGAGTAGGAGGAGTAGGAGGGGGAGAGAGAGTGAGAAAAATGCAATTGGTTAGAGTTACACTTTCTACCTAGGCACCAAATGGGCCCTACTAAATGGATCCTAAGTGTAATCAAAGAAGGTGCAAAATTTGCTCTAATTTTAAATCGTTACTACTACTTTTGCTGCCAACAAAAGATAATTATGTTAGGTGCTCATAGTGAAATACTTTATCACTATATTTGCGTCTTGACCTTTGAATAAATGACCGTCACTCTCAATCAATTAGTCTATGAGCTCATTCCACGAAACTACAATACATAGCCCTTGCTCGAGCTAATTTATGGTTGTCACGTCTAGACTCCTCTGAGTCAGGTTCCCCTAGTAATGTGCATAATTAGTAACAAATTTAATTATATTTAATTTTCAAAAATTGATGGAGTAGCTTGTTGTAGTACCGTTAGGAACTAATGTGAGTCGAGGTCCTTTATCCCTGTGGGGTGCCATCGTGTACTAATTGTTAGTATTTAGGTGTCTAAGAGATAATTTGTATGGACAGATCATAAACATTTCCATGTTGTAGTATTTCATTATTAATAATTGAGCACATTTTATCTTTATTTGGCTGGTAAGATGACGAAGACCAAGCTTGAGAAGCTCGTGTGTCACAGAGCCAATGAGTTGTTAGAACTGATTCATTCAGATGTTTATAGGCCCATGTATACTCAAGCTAAACGAGGAAACTCCTACTTCATCACATGTACTAATGATAAATCCAGATTTGGATATGTGTATCTTATGAGACATATATCTTGAAGCCCTTGAAAACTTCAAAGGCTTTAAGAATGAAGTAGAGAAACAACTTGGCAAGATAATTAAGACACTTCGATCTGATCGAGGTAGCAAATGTAGAGTCAGGAGTTTCAGGATTATGTAAAAGAGAATGCGATCTCTCATAGTTGACGACTCCATACATACCACATCAAAATGGTGTGTCTGAGAGGAGGAACCAAACCTTGCTTGACATGGTACAATCAATGATGAGCAATACGAAGGTCCTAAAATGTTTTGGGGATTCGTCCTTAATAGGCATTAAAACCTTCTTAAAAGGGTTCCGTTAAAATTTGTTCAGACTACTATGTATTGTTAGTTCTCATAAGGTTTTGATGATGATTGAACAAATTGGAAATCATTGGAAGATGAAGATATGAGTTTTTAAAAGAGAAAAACAGTTGATCATTTTTAAACATAGCAACACTCTAGTGTTGAGTTCCAGAACTCGAGTGTTGGACATTGGCAAGATGTTTTAGAAAGCATCACCGCCAGTGTTCTAGCAAAACTGCCAGTTTTGAACTTATGAAAAGTTCAAAACTCGGGTGTTGAATTTTCAACACTCGAGTGTTGGCCTGGCAGAGAGATATCAAGCTTTTCAAAACCCCAACACCTCCAGTGTTAGTCTAACACTGCAGTTTTGAGTCTTTTACTTTTTCAAAGAAAGATCAAAACTCGAGTGTTGGAAACCAAAACTCCAGTGTTGAAGAGACAGAGAGTAATCCATGGTTTTCAAAGTTTCAACACCGCCAGTGTTGCTCCATCACTGCCAGTGTTCAACTGAACCTGAGATTTCAATATAAGTGAAAACTCGAGTGTTGCATACCAACACTCAAGTGTTGACAAGGCAGAGAGCCTTTAAAATTCATCCAGTTAAAAACCGCCAGTGATGACTCAAAACTACAGTTTTGGAATTTGAAACTTTTTATCAAAGTTTCAACACTCGAGTATTGAGAAGAAAAACTCGAGTGTTGACCAGACAGAGAGCATTGATTTCTTTTTAGGATCAACACTGCCAGTGTTGTTTTTGAACACTGCCAGTTATGAACTTAGCACAGTTCATAACTTGAGTGTTGATACTCAACACTCGAGTGTTGGCCATTTTAACTGAAAAACGCTTTTCGATTAAACTTGCCTAAATTATCTTAATCTTTGATCTGTTAAGATACCCATTGTTTATTTACTTCAAATAAATCATTTATGTATATTCCTGAACTGTTCTAATGAGTGTATTCATGAGATTACAGGAAATTTATACATTTGAATCAAAGAAACAGAGCCACTTTAGGAAATTTGCTGAAATGATGGAGAAACATAACTCTGGATCACTAGCCGTTAAACAAGATCAAATAGTCGTTGCAGAAGATCAATTGACCATTATGAATCATCCCCAACGGAACAAATCATTAAGAAGAAACAGAATCACAAGATCAGCTCAGCAAACAGTCAAGGAGCAACTTCAGCTGTACAATTCATGCAAATAACTCCACCAACAGCTTTTTCTTTAAAAAGAACAAAGCCCCAACGGTCTTCTAACGTTCACAAGCCTCAAGATATTATAAATAGCTAAGGATTTCAACCTGGAAGACACAGAACTATCATATATACATTCTTGCTTGAAAACTCAAGAAAGGTCCAGCTCTTTTGATATTATTGTACCTCAGTGATTATCAGAATTCACTCTTAGAGAGAGATTTCATTGTTGTAATCCTTTTTCTGTAAGAAATCTCAAAGTAGAGGGACTTTGAGATTGGGATTGTATAATTACATCTTGTAAGGGGGAGCGAGTTCAAGATTGTGGATCCTCCTTCGTTTGCTGAAGGTGTAATTAAGAAGTTAGTGGAAATCCCAGAGGATCTGGGGACTGGACGTATGTCATCTGTTAAGACCGAACCAGGATAATTGCTCTGTGTTCTGCTATTCTCCTTTTCATACTCTTTTCATTCAGTTGTCTTTCTTCAAACTTTATTTTGAAACTAAGCTTATCTGAAAAGAATTTTAAAAAATCCCCAATTCACCCCCCTCTTGGTGATTTAGCTGCGCTTTCACGTATGAGATATGGAGGAGTCGAAAGCCTAACTTGAGTTACCTCAAGATGTGGGGCTATCTATCTTATGTCAAGACCCTAACACTGGATAAGTTAAGGGCAAGAAGCATCTTGTGCTAATTTGTAGGCTATCCTAAGGGAACTAAGGGATACTACTTTTACTACCCTGAGGATTACAAAGTGTTTGTATCCAAGAATGCTACCTTTTTTGAGGAGGATCAACTCTCTCAAGTAGATAGTTGGAGTAAGGTAGAAATTGGAGAAATTTAAGACCTACAGGAATAGATAACAGAACCTGAGTCTATTGGTTAGGCGATGCCTCAAGTAAAGGCTGTAAACATCCAGCGCCGTAGGATTTCTCTAGGGTTAGTTATAAGCTGAAAAGGTACGGTATTGTGATTGAGAATCAACAAACCATTGAAGATGATGAGCCTACTTCCTATATTGAGGCAGTCAAGGATGTTGACTCCTCAAAATGGCTTCGAGTCACACAATCTGAGATAGATTCGATGGATCAGAACAAGGTATGAACTGGTTCTACCACTTGAGGGAATAGTTCCCATAAGGTGCAAGTGCGGCTTCAAAAGGAAGACTGGTTCAGATGGCACCATTCAAACCTATAAAGCTAGGTTGGTTACGAAGGGTTATGGTCAAAAGTAAGGAGTTGACTTTGATGAAACTTTCTCGCCTGTTGCCATGATCAAATCTATCAGGATTATGTTAGCTATAGCCGCATATTATGATTATGATAGTCATTCCAAGTTCTCGTCTATAAAGATGGACTATATCCCCACGATGATAACTTGGCTGATTCTCTGACTAAGGGAGTTTCTGGCGAAAAAAATGATAGTCATATATGCTTGATGTCTTCAAAGCATATGCAACTCTTTCTTTTAGACATGATTTGTTCCCACCTAATAATATGCAAGGTTTTTTTAAAATAACACATATCTCACCAGGTAACCACACCTTTGGTTATAACATCTCATATGTGTCTTTATTAGAAACTAATAGATATGACATTAGTGATATTTGGTATTATTACTTACTATATAACTTTGCATAAATTCATTAATTTATAAGGATATGTCCTTAAAAAAAAAACCAACACTTCATTTTAAATGTATTCCAATATTCTCAAGGTCTAAACTTGTGATGATAACAGAATAAGCTGCCGCATTACCTGTCTACTCTAGTATGTCTATGCATATAGACATCCATATTGTGTGTATGTGAAAGAGAGAAGAATGCACATGGTGCATTGCCCTAGTGGCAAAACAATCCCCTTGTCTATGAGTGGTGGGTTTGATTCCTCTTAGGGCTAGTTTGTCCTCATTTCCTACTTAAAAAAAGACAAAGAAGAATTAATAAGAAAGGAGCAAAAGGTCGGCTTTAATTTCCATGTTTAGGGGTGCCCAGATGAATATCTATAGTACTATGTGTGTATGGGTGCGTGAAAGAGTGAGTGGGTGTGTGTTGTTTTTTGGGTGGGGGGGGTGTCCTCATGCAAATTTACTGCACCTAATGTGAACCAATCCCCATAAGCCATAAGGTCTTCAATGCTTTTAAATTATTGTAAACTTGTTTCAAACGATGATTGAGTTTTGAAATGTTAGATTAGTAATGGTAAAATTCAATGATGGGTTTATTTCATAAACCATCTTAATATACATATTAAGATGGTTTATGTCAACAAATAAATCCAATGTACTTTATTAAAAAAAGGCATTTAAGAGAAACCAATACATATTTGTTACAAATAACGAATTTAAACTTTTATATATATATATATATGCAAAACGTACTCCTCCGGGATACGGTAACGCCCCTATAGAGATTAAAATGCACTCCTCCAGGATGCGATAATACTTAGATAATGGCTAAAACATACTCCTCCAGGATACGGTAACACCCAAAGGTTAAAACGTATTCCTTCAGGATGCGATAACACTAAGATAAAGATTAAAACGTATTCCCTTGGGATGCGATAATGAAGCAAAGGTTAAAGCCGGGATGCGGCAAGACCGAGATAATGGTTGAAACGTACTCCCTCGAGTATGGTAAGACCCACAGGCTAACACGTACTCCTTTGGGATACGACAAGGCCAAGATTTTATCTAAAACGCACTCCTCTGAGATGTGGTAACACCCACATAATGGTTGATACATGCTTCTCTTAGAACATGGTAAAATCGACGAAGCCCCTTGTGGCTATGATTCATTAAAGCTTAAGGTAGTAAAGTTAGTCGTCACAATGACCCGATCAAGTTTGAATGTTTAGAGTTTGGTGGCGACACTGAACCTAGATATGTGACGACTGGATCTTACTCTCGGTTGATTTCTGGTAAGCTACTTAGGAGGGTATACTGCCCATGGGTGGTCCCAAACCCATATTTTGAGCAACGATTATGACTTTGAACTTGTCATTACATAAAACTTGGACGAGTTTTGAAGGCATAACCCGGTTACACTAATTACAGTTAAAATCCAAGTTTAGTGTGGAAAGAACCCTTACGACAGAGACGAAGATAGATCCATTTACACCGAATCTGGTTAAAACTCAGGCTCCGTGTACAGATCCACGTTGTCTTAAATGAATCCCGGCAGCCTAAGGACCTGAACTACCGGGCTGGGGGCAATAGAGTGGATGACAAATTGAAAAGTCTAAGATTGAGAAGTGACGAATTGGCATACTGCTTCGAAAATAATTTCATGAGATGCAGCGGTAACAATGTACAGCCTAACTCGAAATGATATTCAGAGTGAAAAAGGCATAAATAGACCAAACAACTTGGTAGAAGAAGTAAGTATTTGTATATTACTACTTGAAATTCTCACGTGTTTGTAGGAAAACATCCAGGCTATTAACCCGAGAAAGAGGTACAAAATCAGGGGCTTTAAGTACCCCAGGGCATGGAATAAAAACTAATACAGGAGAAAATCAAACAAAAAATACAGTAGTTTGGAAAATTAACAAGTTTGCTGGATGAGCTTCAGACAATCACTACATGGTGGAAGCTGCTAAGTATATCTTGACTAAGAGGCTAGCTGGAGGGAGTTCCGGTGTCTTGATGGACTTCTTCGCCTTCGTTGTCTCCTTTATCACCCTTATAATGGCTTCCAAAAATAGTCTCGAGGGGAGGAAAGAGCAGGACTATTGTACCTCCTCTGATGATAGATATGCAATCCATTTTAGAGGTATTAAAATTGACATTAGGATTTAGCAGGCGAATCTATGCTAGGGCATTCTCGAAGGATTCTCCGACAGATTTTACTATCGCGGCATCCTTCTCCTTGATAGCGGTGTCAACTTTCACCAAACTGAGCTTGGAACTTCCTCTGCTCTTGCAGTAACAGATCTATAGTAGACTTGTCCCTAGCATGAATCTCGTGATGTTGTTTTAAATGATGGATTGCCTTGCCCAATTCCGTCTTAGTAGATTCTGCTTCATACTTCATCTAATCCCTTTCCGTTTCAGCAGCCTGCACATGATCCAAGGTGTCAGATTTTATCGCCTCAGTTAGACGTCCGTGTTCTTCAGCTTCTAGCTTCAATTTTTGTAGCTCGGTAGCCCGAGCAACATATTGTGAATTAACGTAACCAGAGTTTGGGCCATGCCAACAAATCTAGCTTGATGATTCTTTCAATCTCGGCAGTTCCATACTTAGTTTATTCAAAGAAGCATTTTAGAGGGCAGATGACTGAACGAAGCTCGGTAGGCATGGTATGGCTCCAGACAACCCCGCAAGGGAACCTTGGGGTTCCTGAAGAGGGAGATGGGATGTTTATAGAAGGAGGGGCAAGAGCCTGTGCGATAGGTGTATTGTCCAAAGTAGGACTTTTGGGATGAACCTGATGGACTGACCTTTATTTTCTTGGTCGGATTCATTTGGCCACTCTAGTTGATACCTGAAACGACGGATTGTCGAGCGGTCCTTTTCTTGACAGCCCCAGGTTTTGTTAAATTGGGGTTGGCTAAGGTGATAGCGAAGGCAGGAAGTTCCATAGTTTGATCTGCAAAATAAAAGCGAAAGGTTAGCCCATTATTAAAAAATCAATCGACGTGCAAACGACATTAGATGAATAGGTGTCCATACCCACGGAGGGTGATTCCATAGTCCAATGTTTCGAGATCTAATCATCCGGGTTTAGTGGGCCGCGTTCTATGACAAAATGCTCCAAAATGGATATTGTTTTAATGTCGGCATCAAACAGTTTATTGGCTTGAAATTCGAAGTCACCTGGAGAAAGTTTATAATGGTCATAAGTCCAATACAGGGGGAATTTTTCTTCCACCCCACCGGATTTAGCGACTTCAAGGAACCATGGAAGTCTTGGCAACTACCTTAAAGAAGGCAGACTTGAAGTTTTCAAACGAATGGATCAAGAGTTTGAAAAGGAGGCGATTGTGGATACTCTGAATTGAGGTCCAGTCCTTCCTAGATGGGGTACTATATCATTGACATCCTCAAAAGTATGTTGAACCTCAAAGAAATAGAAGAAGATGGGAATGGTATAGGCCAGCTTTTCGGCATGGCAGAACTTTTCAAAGGCTATAGCAAGTGCCCAACCTTTGGGATGAAGCTGAGAAGGAGCGAGATGAACATGGTTTAGGAGATTGATCTGAAACTCGGTGAACGGAAAGCGAATACCAAGCCGAGAAATGCAATCCCGATAAAAGAAGAAGAAGTGAGGTTTGTTCTCCTTAGTCCGACAGTAGGATACAAACTCTTCCGACTTCGACAAGCGAAAAAAATAATTTTCTCCATTGTAAAGACCCGTCTCGGTAAGCTCCTCGGCATTTTAAATCCGAAATGCTAGGGATAATTAATGCCTCTTCAATCGAAAAAGGAATCCTCTTTCAAAAAGTGCAGTAATGACTAGAACATACGACACGGACATTAAATGTGCACGAAAACCAGAAAAACACCAGGGTTGGCTATTACGTGGAAATGGTGGTTACATACCCCAATGTAGGAAAGCGAACAGCTACCACTATCCTTGGAGGGTCATGCCTATTCATATGCTAGTAGGCTCTCATGATAACCTAGATTGGGGGCAACACGTGGTAGGAGTTGATGATGTCGGTTATGTCCAAGTCTCAGTTGATCAATACAAATCTCCGTCATCAGGAAAGCTGAATGAATGGTTGAAGAAAACTAACCCGTCATTCATGACGGGAGCCAAAAAGGAAAATTCGGATTCAAGGAGTCCCAGAGAACGCGGTTAAACTTAAACTCGGATTCATGAAGTCAGGGTTAGTCGGTAAACTATTCTCGGCAGCTCAGAGACCTGAACTTCCGAGCTTGGGGGCAACTGTTATGGATTTGTATATTGGGCCGGCCCAAAATGTATACACCATTTCGGAAGCCTTCCTTAAGATGGTGAAACACTAATCACCCAATAATCGAGGCATTAATCCTGGCAGTAGTGGAGCAGGGATATGTCAGGTAGTGGAGCAGACATTTGTAGAAAGTGGAGGTGCATATTGTCGGAGGAGCGGACGCCCAGCCATCAACACAAAACCCTAGGTAATCTCTATAAATAAGAGATTACCCAAAAGGTGCACACATTCAATTCATATCCTTTTACTATTCAGTTACACTGTGCACAGATCCCACCCCCTTTGGCGAATCGCCATTCTTGTGTCGCACAGTGATCATCTGATATTTTTTGGTGTCTTCCTCATAGGCACCATTGAACACTCATTCTCTTTTTGGTAGTATCTCCTACATACCTTGGAGAGCATAACAGATCCCATATAAACCATATACTAACCCTCTGTGGTTAGACATTTGTGTTCTTAGAACAGAACAAACTCTTATAGTGAGAATCCAAAGAAACATTAAACATAATGTCATAAAAAAAATTATGTTTAACACTTTCATCTGGAGAGTAAAATCGGAGGCACAAATCTGGGGAGGTTGGACAAAACCTTTTCATGCGGTTTAAGTATAGAAATCCTTTCCAACAAGTACATTAGTGAAGGACAAAATCATGTTGAGAAAGAACTCTTAACACTTGGGCGCAACTGGGAAATCACTTGTGTGCGTTATGAAACTATTCCTCTCACATTAATGAAGACCTTTGCTGTAAGGTTTTGGGGTCAACAATCAACAGTTAAATCCAAACAATGCAATATAACACAACTCGAGTTGTTTCACTTCGAGGAGCCTTTATTTGGAACCCTAAGCTAACTAAGTGATAAAAACATAAAATTGACAAAGGAGAACATTTTGGAGTTTTCTTTCTACAACAACTTTGCAAAAATTATTAAATATAACTTAAGCTATTGTTTTTGGTTCTTTTTTTTTTTAATTTTTTTTAGGGTTAAGGGTCAACAATACATATGTGCTTTTTCTAAAGGCGTGTTCAATATCAAGTGCTTTTTTTAGGTTGAAAAGTGACTACGTGGTTACAAATTATATGCAAAAATATCGTTTAAAGAGAGGAGAACATTATTCTATGTGTGTTATTCAGATTATGTACTCCCTTAATCTCATGTCTTATATGCAGTGTACATATAGTCACATAGTAATAGATGTAACTCTTAAGTGTATGATGACATGAGAATAGACATAACTATGAAACCATTAAGGGATATTTCTCTTTATGAACTCATATCTCTCCATAATATCCCTTCTTAAATTAGACTTGAACCCAATGAAAACAGGAGCTTGATGCCCAAGAGGGGGGTGAATTGGGTATCTATAAAATTTTATACACTTGTTCTGTTTGTGAGTACTCAAAACAGAGCAGAACAGAGAGGAAGGAAGAAGAAGCAATGCATAACAAGATTTATACTGCTTCGGTCCTTTCTCTGACCTACATCCAGTCCCCAAGCCTCACTTGGGATTTTCATTCCACTAACTCAATGAAATTGATTACACACTCTGTACTAAGAGTTGTTCTCTCTCTAGAACACACTCCCCCTTACAAGTTGTAATCAATACTCCCCGACTACCAAGTCCCCTGACTTGTAGTTATCTCAATCAATAAATGATTTACAAGTGAAAAACTCTCTCAAAGAGTAGATAGATGAACACTGAAGCACTAAGTATCAAAATGATACTATTATAAGTGAAAGCTAATACACAATAAATGAACTTAGTAAATTTTCGCTCATAGTAGGTGTATCAGCTGGAGATGAAGTTAATGCTCTCTATTTATAGGTAGAGAACATTAAATGACCGTTGTGAGATAATTCCAACCGTTGGAAGTGATTTGCTTAAGTTCTGGTCATCTTCTCTCTCTAAACTTCTGCCAATCCAAGACTTTATGTTGTCTGATGTGGCTCTCTGAGTTTCTGCCCGTTGGAATTAACTTTACTTGATGTAGTAAGCTTCCTTTAACGTTCATTAGACGTTCTCAGATGGATTAGCCGAAAGTAGGTGAGATTGTGCAGGTGCATTAAATGCACTGTTCACCTTTTTGCTTTTTCTCACAAATCTTCAATAATCTTGATCTGTGCTAACTGAAAAACACTCAACAAACTTGTTGAACATATATGGGAACAGGAGTGAATGATATATGAAATCAATTAGATCAAACAACAAGATATAGCAGATTTCACAAATTTGAAAATGCACCAACGGTCATAAACCTTGAGGCTAGTTCATCCAACCTCGAGGTTTGCTTGAAGGTTTCAGGCAAATATAGTTTTTAAAACATCCAACCTCGAGGTTGCTATGTGAACCTCGAGGTTTCTCTTAAAAAGAAACCTTTAGAAAAATCTTAGTAACTCACAAACCTTGAGGTTCCAAAGGTAACCTCGAGGCTTGAAGGTTTGTTGAAAAAACATTTTTCTTCTGGAGCCCGATAACCTCGAGGTTGAAACTCCATACTCGAGGTTAGTTTCAAACTTTGTTAAAAAACAAGACTTTGATTTAAAGGGCTAACCTCGAGGTTTAAAATAGAGCCTCAAGGTTGATATGTCTTTGTAGAAATCAGTTGCTCTCTGTAAGTAGGAAAACTCGAGGTTGCAAACTAAAACTCGAGGTTAATGAATTTTGCTGTAAACTTGAGTTTCAAAATAAAGTGGCCAAACTCGAGGTTGAAATATGAACCTTGAGGTTTTCATACTTGATGAAAACCATGACCTCTCTGGATGGGTTGAAACTCGAGGTTTGCTTTTCATACTCGAGGTTACAAGTGTTAATGCAAAAACTTGGATTTTTCAAGAAGGCCATAACCTCGAGGTTAACTTCCCAACCTCGAGGTTTCACATAGTTTTTGTGAAACCAAGTTTTGTAACATGAGACACTCGAATTTCAGAAGGCTTCTGTAAGGCCAAACCTCGAGGTTTCCATACCAACCTCGAGGTTTGCTCTTACAAAAGGTTTTCCAACCTTAAAGAGCAAAACCTCTATCATTGTTTGTAGTTGTTGGCAATCATCAAAACCATCAGAGAACTAACATTCTCCCCCTTTTTGATGATGACAACATCTACAAGCAATCCCTCTTTCAACACTTAAGAAATTATCAGTGACATTATCAGAGGGTTTGAAATTTTTTTTTGCACAAATAAAGTTCTTAAGAAAGATCAAGATATTATCAGAGATAAGCAGAAGCATGAAATCGAAATTGATATTCCATTTCAACAAGTTCAAACATACAAAATATAATGGAATTCAACTGAAATCTATACTTAACAAGGTGCAACCACCAATAAAAAAGAAGACAGTAAATACAAGTGCACACATGCTGCTGCAATCATCAAAACATGCCTAAATCCCTAGACTCTAGTCCTCATTGCTTGTCTCTCCCCGTTTGTCATCATCAGAAGCATACTCTGGGTCAAGAACAAAAAGAGGAGGCTGGTAAAGAACCATGGTAGTGGTGGGATCAAATGTGGGATCTAAGGTGGGATCAAGAAAAGAAGGATGGGCATAGGGAGAAGGTGTAGGGAAGACTTCAGTAGAAGGGGTAGGTGGAGATGGAAAGGGTTGAGGGAGAACCGCTGTGGCAGGAGTGACAGGGGAAGGCTGGACCTTAGTGGTTGGAGAAGTATGAGTGGAAGGAGAAGATGGTGTGGTATCAATAGGAGAAGTGTGTGGTGGACTTGGAAACGAGAAGGAGTGAGAGGGAGGTGAATGAATGGGAGAGTGAGCAAGAGACTCAGTGGGTGAGTGAGGTGAAGATGGATCAAGTGCTAGATGTGATGAACTAGGGCCATCAGCTGAAGCAGGGATAGGGTCAGAATCCATCTCAGGAGCAGGAATATCAGTGGAAGCTTGTACTGGAACTGAGGATGAACCAGGAGTGGATGAGGAAGCCTCGAGACCAAAATGTCTAAGTAGCATGTCAGCTCTATCTCTGGAATTAGATGCAGCTGAGAGTGTAACAGTTAAAGAGGAGTCTAATTCAGTAAACTTGTGATCCACTTCCTCCTTTAGCTTATTCAAGTGGGACATCACCTCAGTCTGAGCAACAATGACATCCATCAGTTCCAACTTGATGTCAGCCCGCAAAATGTCAACTTCAGTCTTCATGATAGTTCTATGAGAGATTAAGGCTTGATCCACAATCTGTTGTATCTGAACTAGAAGATCAGCAGGCAGAGATGCCTGAGGAGGTGGAGGAGCTGATTGAGATTCTTCATAGGCTTGAGAAGCTTGTGATTGAGCTGTACCCTCATTGTCAAACTTGATCTTCATGAGATTCATCTGATGTTTACCAAAATAGAGAGGATACTCAAGGGTATCGGTTGACCCCACATACCAAATTTTGTGATAGTAGAGTATCACAGAAACTAAGGAAGGGTAGGGTATGTGAGTCAATGGCTTCTTGGCAAACTTAAAGGTCTTCATCCCTTGAAATAGCCAATCTCCAATGTTGAAAGGCACTCTCCTCACAAAGGCTGTGAATGGCCTATAGTCCAAAGAGGTGAAATGGGTGTAGTTTCCAGCGTTAGGAACAAAATTCCTTGAATATATGTACCAAAGCACCCTATTGACTTTAGGCATATCACTTGGTTTGAAGGTGAGCTTGATTGCTTGGTCAGGTGGGAAAGGCTTGCCAGGGATGAGAGTTTCATACACTTCTTGATTGGTGTATGAAAATTCAGGGACAGGAGGTGGGTTTTTGATTTTCAGGATTTTGTTGATCGTATCAGCAGACAATGAAAACTTTACTCCCCTCATTGTAGTTGACACTTTCTCTTCAAGCAACTCACCATTCTCATCCAATGTACTATCATCTTTCATTTTAAAGTAAAACATCCTGATGAGGCTTGGAGTATATGGACAAGCAATGGACACAAAAGATTCATATTGTTTTATCCAAGGGCTCAAATCAAAATTGCACTCCTTATAAAATTCTTCTATACTTATAGCTACTGAGGCACAGAATACCTTCTGAAGATAAGTTTCTCTATACTTATCATTTTCTTCTTTGGTTGAGAAGGAAGAGGCAATAGTGATGAATCCCTCTGGTGGTGATCTGACATGACGAATGTCTTCAATGGCATTGACAGCAAATGGGGAGACCTTTTCCTTCTTCTTTTGCTTTGTGGCCTGAGAGGGAGATTGACCCTGAGAATTTGAAGCCCTTTTTGTCCTAGCTTTCTTAGTCTTTTCCCCAACTTTCTCCTTTCCTTTTCCTGTAGGTTCTGCCACTTTTCTCTTCTTGGACTGAGTTTGTGGCTCATTGATGGAAATGCCTTTCTGTTTCCCTTTGGGAGGAGGAGATGGTGGTGGATCAATTGGAACACCTGGAATGTGCTTGTCAATCCCTTGCCTTAGACGAGTTGATCGAGACTTTTTCCTGACAGGCTTGCTTGTTTGAGTTTCAGGATGAGAACGTTTGGGTGGAGGTGGAGGAGACCAAGATTGGGTCCCTTCTGTGGAATTTGTCGCTGATTTAGAGTGAGAAGGAGATTTCGATGCCATCTATGGATTTGGAATGGAAGAAATTGATAGGAAATTGAAGATTGACAGAGGGAAGATGAGAGAACACGTTGGGAACTCGAGGTTAGGGTTCAGTGGAAATGAAATTTCACTACAGCATATATATAGACACATGACAAACCTCGAGGTTGGAATCCTAACCTCGAGGTTTGATGAACAAAATTGCACTAACCTTTGAGCTTCTTACCTCAAACCTCGAGGTTGCCTCCAGAACCTCGAGGTTTTACTGTCTGTTAGATGAGGTGCCTTCTCTGTCTACCGCAAAACTCGAGGTTCACTCTTGAACCTCGAGGTTTCATCTTTCAGAAACCTGAGTTTTTGTCTGACACCTCGACAACCTCGAGGTTGGCTTTTGAACCTCGAGGTTCTGCCCTTTGACAGCAAAACCATACCTGCATAAAGTTGTCTATGTACTCCGATGCTTAAGTTAGTGACATGTGTTCATCAAAACCATAATTTAACATAAAAATAGACAAAAATTACTCACAACTCATTGGGATTTACCATTCCCAATTCTCTTCTTATGAAGGTGAATGGCTCCTTGGCTAGAGGCTTTGTGAAAATGTCAGCCAATTGAAGGTGAGTTGGGATGAACATCACTTTCACATCTCTTTTCTGGACATGATCCCGGATGAAGTGATGTCTTACATCAATGTGCTTGGTCCTTGTATGTTGGATTGGATTCTTGGCCAAGCTTATTGTGCTAGTATTGTCACACAATATTGGGATCTCCCTCAAGTGCATACCAAGATCAGCAAGTTGTTGCTTCAACCACAGCACTTGAGCACAGCAACTTGAGGTTGCCACATATTCAGCTTCCGTTGAGGACACGGCCACGGTAGTTTGCTTCTTGCTAAACCAAGAGACAAGTGAGTTGCCAAAGAACTCGCATTGCCCACTTGTACTCTTTCTATCCGTCTTGTAGTCGGCATGATCTGAGTCTGAATATGCTACTAGGTGCTCAGGATGTCCTTTGGGAAACCACAGCCCAAGAGTCTTCGTATCAGATAGATATCTGAATATTCTTTTTACGTGCTCAGCATGAGACTCTTTGGGTGCTGATTGGAACCAAGCACACATTCCCACACTGAATTGGATGTCTGGGCGGCTTGCAGTGAGATAGAGCAATGATCCAATCATTCCTCTATACTTGGTGATGTTGAAATCCTTGCCCTCTTCATCAGCATCCAAGGAAGTGGTTGTGCTCATTGGTGTGTCAGCCCCGTTGCACTTGTCCATCCCGAACTTCTTCAGCAAATCATTTAGGTACTTGGTTTGGGATATGAATATCCCATCTTTCTGTTGCTTGATTTGCAATCCAAGGAAGTAATTCAGCTCACCCATCATTGACATTTCAAATTCTCCCTGCATAGTCTTAGAGAATTCCTCACACAAGGAATCATTAGTAGCACCAAAAATAATGTCATCAACATAAATTTGTACAACTAAAATTTCATTCAATTTGTTTTTCTTAATAAACAAAGTTGTATCAGCCTTTCCTCTGATAAACCCTTGATTGAGTAAGAATTGACTCAATCTTTCATACCAAGCTCTAGGAGCTTGCTTAAGGCCATAAAGTGCTTTCTTAAGTTTGAAAACATGATTTGGAAAATGTTCATTTTCAAAACCTGGAGGTTGTTCCACATATACCTCCTCTTGAATGAAACTATTTAAGAATGCACTTTTGACATCCATTTGATAGAGTTTAAAACCTTTTGTGCATGCAAATGCTAGAAGAACTCTTATTTCCTCCAATCTAGCTACTGGGGCATAAGTTTCTTCATAGTCTATTCCTTCTTCTTGATTGTAACCTTTGGCCACTAATCTAGCCTTGTTACGCACAATGATGGCTGACTCATCACATTTGTTTTTGAATACCCATTTTGTCCCAATTATCGGATGGTCTTTGGGTCTAGGTACCAAGTCCCAAACTTGATTTCTATCAAATTGATGTAGCTCCTCTTGCATAGCAATCACCCAATCATTGTCTGAAAGGGCTTCTTCTATCTTAGAGGGCTCTATATGTGAAATAAATGCAGAAAATGTGACCTCATTTAGAGTACTATTTCTGGTCCTAACTCCTTGGTTTACATCACCTATAACTTGGTCTAAAGGATGATTCCTTATAAATCTCCAAGCTCTAGGTTGAGTCTGATCAGAATTTTCAAAATTATTTTTCAGGATCAGCCTCAAAAACATTTTCAGAAGAAGTAGGAGCATTTTTCGAAAAGAATTTATTTTTGAAAATTGTCTCTTCTTCATCATCCAAAGATTTATCAGATTCAGATTCACAGAATACAACATGTATAGATTCTTCAACAATTTTAGTCCTAGTGTTAAATACTCTATATGCCTTACTTCTATTAGAGTAACCGATAAAGATAGCTAAATCAGATTTAGGATCGAATTTACCAAGATTATCTTTACCATTGTTGTGCACATAGTAGCACTTACACCCGAAGACATGTAGATGGCTGAGGTTCGGCTTTCTTCCTTTGTAGAGTTCGTATGGTGTTTTGTTCAGTTTCTTTCTCAGATAGGCTCGGTTGGAGATGTAGCAAGCCGTACTCATCGCGTCAGCCCAAAACACTTGTGAAGTGTTGTATTCGTTCAGCATTGCTCGGGCCATCTCCGTGAGCACTCGATTCTTCTTCTCCACAACACCATTCTGTTGTGGTGTTCTAGGTGCTGAGAAGTTGTGATCAATTCCCATACTATCGTAGAACTCAATAAAGGCATTATTCTCGAACTCTCCACCATGATCAGTCCTTATACCTGAAATTGAAAGACCCTTCTCGTTTTGGACCTTCTTGGCAAAACAAACAAACTGATCATATGTTTCATCTTTAGAAGATAAAAAGATAGTCCAAGTAAACTAGAAAAATCATCAACAATGACCAAAGTGTATAAGTTTCCACCAAGACTTTTGACTCTAGCTGGTCCAACTAGGTCCATGTGAAGAAGTTGAAGAGGTCTGGTGGTTGAAATCTCATTTTTAGTTTTGAAAGAAGATTTGGTTTGTTTTCCCTTTTGGCAAGCATCACAAATCATATCATTTTTGAAATTTAACTTGGGAATGCCAATAACTAAATCCTTTTTCAGCAACTTATTCAAGTTGAAATATGTTGACATGAGCTAATCGCTTATGCCAAAGCCAACTCTCATTCAAGTTGCTTACAAAACAATTTTCAGAAGCAGAAGCATTGCAAGAGAGGTTCAAAGTATAACAATTCCCATCTCTAGGTGCTTTAAACAAGGCTTTGTTTTTCAAATCACTTATGGAGATCAAATCCTTTTTAACAATAAAGCACTCATCTGAATCAAATATTACCAAATTACCCTTATCGGTGCTTTGGCTCACACTTAGAAGGTTGTGACATAATCCCTCTACAAAGTAGACGTCTTTGCTGAGTGGTCCTTCATGGTTGCCAATCTCACCAATGCTAGCAATTTTCCCGGATTAATCACCTCCAAATGTGACTCTACCTCCATCTTTTGGCTTTATTGACAAAAATTTTGATTTGTCTCCAGTCATGTGCCTTGAGCATCCACTATCGATATACCACTTGTTGGGTCTTAATGCTCTAAGGCAAACCTGCAATTCATGAAGGATCAAGTCTTAGGTACCCATCTTTTCTTGGGTCCTTTGGGGTTAGCATGTACCTTGGGAACATATGTTCCTTTTGGTACCCATTGATAATTTCCTACAGGTTTAGTCTTTTTTTCTTTCCTATGAAAGCAAGATGAAGTAGAATGACCCTTCCTATTACAATAGTTACAATAAGCAAAAGGGTTTGAGGAATGAACAGACTTTGTGAAATAATTCATATACGACCTTTGTCCATTCTTTTTCTTGCCTTTCCTTTTATCAAAATCAGGTTTGTATCCAATGCCCGATCGATCGTTTATAAAACGTTGTTGTTTTAGAATCACATTGAGCATTTCACTTCCCTTAGTGAATTTCTCAAGTGCCTTTGTAAGTTGTAAGTTCTTTTTCTCTAAAACAAGGCATTCATCACAAACCAGAGATTGAGGAAAAGAAATGTTTTCAATTTGCAATTCAAGAAAGGAGTTTTTTCTTTTTAAAGACATATATTTATCTGCTAATTTCTCAAACTCCTTTTGAACAACATTGTATTCAGCAAATAATTCATCATAGAAAGGTAAAGATTCGTATACCTCATTGTTCTCATTGTGTTGCTCTCCTTCTTCAGCAACCAGGCATATATTGGCCTTTTCGCTTTCATCCTCTTCAGCTTCATCTTCATCCGATGAGCTGTCACCCCATATGGCTGACACATATACCTTCTTTTTGAATTTCTTGAACTTCTTCTTCTCTTTCTCTTGATTTTTCAGCTGAGGACATTCTGCCTTGATGTGTCCAGGCTTCTCGCATTCATAGCATATGACAGGCTTCTTTGATTCATAGCTCGAACTTCCTTTCTGGAGTTTCTTGAAGCCTTGATCTTTCTTATAAAATTTCTTGAATCTTCGGACCATCAAGCTAATTTCTTCATCTTCGTCCTCGTCTTCATCATCTTTTTCAACATTCAAAGCAACCCCTTTATTTTGATTGTTGCCTTCATTGACATCTTCTAGATCCTTTTTAAACTTCAGCTTGCTCTCATACTCAAACAAACTACCAAACAAAGCAGCAACTGACGTCATTGACTCTCCACGAGCCTCCTCGATAGCAGTGACCTTTGCTTCCCAGTCTTTCGTGAGAATGTTGAGAATCTTCCTCACTTGAGACCGTTGGTCAAAGATCTTCCCCAATGCAGCCAACTGATTTGTGAGGTGAGTATATCTAAGTTGACACTCTCCAATACTCTCTCCTTGCTTCATTCGTAACAAATCATATTCTGTTGTTAGAATGTTGATGCGGTTCTCTTTGATTCCAGAAGTCCCTTCATATGCGATTTCTAGAGCTTTCCACATCTTCTTTGCTAAAGACAAGTTGCAGAGACGAAAGTACTCTTTTTGACTAAGAGCACTCTGAAGCATAAGAATAGCCTTGCTATTAAGGGTGATGTTCTTCTTATCATCATCGTTGAACTCAGCTTCTGTCTTGGGAACAGTGATGCCTTCTTCTACCTTGATTGGAACATAGTCTCCAGTCTCAAAAACTCTCCATAGACCACATTCAGTTGCCATCACGAACACACGAAATTTTGCTTTTCAGAACGAGTAGTGTTCGCCATCGAAACCGGGAGGTCTGTTGATTGAAGCTCCATCTGGAAGAATTCCTTCCATTGTGATCCTTCTCGAGTGGTTAAACTCTTCTGAGAAGACCTTGCTCTGATACCAAATGAAAACAGGAGCTTGATGCCCAAGAGGGGGGGTGAATTGGGTATCTATAAAATTTTATACACTTGTTCTGTTTGTGAGTACTCAAAACAGAGCAGAACAGAGAGGAAGGAAGAAGAAGCAATGCATAACAAGATTTATACTGCTTCGGTCCTTTCTTTGACCTACATCCAGTCCCCAAGCCTCACTTGGGATTTTCATTCCACTAACTCAATGAAATTGATTACACACTCTGTACTAAGAGTTGTTCTCTCTCTAGAACACACTCCCCCTTACAAGTTGTAATCAATACTCCCCGACTACCAAGTCCCCTGACTTGTAGTTATCTCAATCAATAAATGATTTACAAGTGAAAAACTCTCTCAAAGAGTAGATAGATGAACACTGAAGCACTAAGTATCAAAATGATACTATTACAAGTGAAAGCTAATACACAATAAATGAACTTAGTAAATTTTCGCTCATAGTAGGTGTATCAGCTGGAGATGAAGTTAATGCTCTCTATTTATAGGTAGAGAACATTAAATGACCGCTGTGAGATAATTCCAACCATTGGAAGTGATTTGCTTAAGTTCTGGTCATCTTCTCTCTCTAAACTTCTGCCAATCCAAGGCTTTATGTTGTCTGATGTGGCTCTCTGAGTTTTTGCCCGTTGGAATTAACTTTACTTGATGTAGTAAGCTTCCTTTAACGTTCATTAGACGTGCTCAGATGGATTAGCCGAAAGTAGGTGAGATTGTGCAGGTGCATTAAATGCACTGTTCACCTTTTTGCTTTTTCTCACAAATCTTCAATAATCTTGATCTGTGCTAACTGAAAAACACTCAACAAACTTGTTAAACATATATGGGAACAGGAGTGAATGATATATGAAATCAATTAGATCAAACAACAAGATATAGCAAATTTCACAAATTTGAAAATGCACCAACGGTCATAAACCTTGAGGCTAGTTCATCCAACCTCGAGGTTTGCTTGAAGGTTTCAGGCAAATATAGTTTTTAAAACATCCAACCTCGAGGTTGCTATGTGAACCTCGAGGTTTCTCTTAAAAAGAAACCTTTAGAAAAATCTTAGTAACTCACAAACCTTGAGGTTCCAAAGGTAACCTCGAGGCTTGAAGGTTTGTTGAAAAAATATTTTTCTTCTGGAGCCCGATAACCTCGAGGTTGAAACTCCATACTCGAGGTTAGTTTCAAACTTTGTAAAAAAACAAGACTTTGATTTAAAGGGCTAACCTCGAGGTTTAAAATAGAGCCTCGAGGTTGATATGTCTTTGTAGAAATCAGTTGCTCTCTGTAAGTAGGAAAACTCAAGGTTGCAAACTAAAACTCGAGGTTAATGAATTTTGCTGTAAACTTGAGTTTCAAAATAAAGTGGCCAACCTCGAGGTTGAAATATGAACCTCGAGGTTTTCATACTTGATGAAAACCATGACCTCTCTGGATGGGTTGAAACTCGAGGTTTGCTTTTCATACTCGAGGTTACAAGTGTTAATGCAAAAACTTGGATTTTTCAAGAAGGCCATAACCTCGAGGTTAACTTCCCAACCTCGAGGTTTCACATAGTTTTTGTGAAACCAAGTTTTGTAACATGAGACACTCGAATTTCAGAAGGCTTCTGTAAGGCCAAACCTTGAGGTTTCCATACCAACCTCGAGGTTTGCTCTTACAAAAGGTTTTCCAACCTTAAAGAGCAAAACCTCTATCATTGTTTGTAGTTGTTGGCAATCATCAAAACCATCAGAGAACTAACACCCAAATCTATCAAAGTTAGACTAATATATTCCAATAGAAACTATATACACGCCTTTTGCTTATAGGATCATTACTCTGCTTCAGTTTGTTTGGAAAAACAATTATTATAACATAGTTTTATTACAGATTTGTTCACATTACTTTGTAAATGTGAAATATCCCTTTTGAAAACGGAAAAAATAAGATGAGTATACCGAACTATATATTTAGGATTAGTGAGATAAATAATTTACAAATATTGAGGACATTGGTTCAGTTATTTGTAAGAAACGTGTATTGGTTTTTCTAAAATATCCAATTTAATCATATACGTTGAAATTGCCCTTAATAAAAAAAATCCTTCCATATATGCAATGAATAAGATACATTAAAATAATAGAAATTAAGGAAATCAGGATCAAAATAAACTTCCAATATAACTCTTATATATAAGACCAGAATGAGTATGTTTTTTGTGTCAGGTTTGTTTAATGCATATGTTAGTAAAGTACAACTCTGAATTGGCCACCTCAAATCATCAACAACAAAAATTCCGAAGGTCACTGACGATTCCTTAAACAACGTTCACATGAATCACATTCACATGTTCTCTGTCACAATATTCAAAGTTTCATCCCACGACAAGATCATCTATCAGACAAAAACACCCTTCTCTGAAATGTGTCCTACTTTCAGGCAGTTTCTATCATTTAGTGTTGTACTATTCGTTTGTTTTCAGATGCTTTTCTTTTTTAAAAAATAACAAAAGAATATCTAAGAAGGGAAAATTCCCTAAAGGGACCAAATAAGTAAAAATTGTCAAAAAAGGCCCAAATTTTATGTCAAAAAGAGTCCGAGTTGCTAACGTGTATTGATTTAGTTGTTAAGATAAAATTGTTAACGTGTACTGATTTAGTTATTAATGTTGTACTGATATAGTTGTCAATGTTTATGAAAAAATACTAGAAAAGGCTTTAAGGCCTTTTCTAACTTGTGACTTTTCTTTGGGTCTTTTTTGACTATCTTGCTGGCCCTAAGGGGATTTTCCCATCTAAGAGCACTCCTAGCCATAGTTCTTAAAAACTCGTTTTATCACTGCGATTTTACGTCTTTACGAATTTTTTTTTCATTAAAACGATTTTACTAATTTTCTAAACATTTTTAACTTTTGCAATTAACTACTTTGAAACTAATGTTTGGCTTCATACTGCGAATTCTTCATGGAATAATTTGCGTGGAACAATGTTTATATAGGCTTCAACTGTGTAGAGGTTCTATAAGAAACAACCACAAATTTACAAATATCTGAATTTTGTAGCGATTTTAAGGCCTAATTGCTACAAACGTGCAAGATTCTTTGCATTCTATAACAATTACTCTCGCCACCAAAAAACCACCACAACTTGCCAAAACGAGACTAGCCAGCACTACATTTTTGGAAACTGCTACAGAATATCAGCTGCAAAATTGGTGCAAGTTTGGCACCATATTTTATAGCTGTTATACAAAGTTCATCCCTAACCAGTGTGTGGCTTGGCACAAGGGGTCTCATTGCCTAAAGGCAATTTGGTCTTTCCCCCTCCCTAACTGACTTAAGGGCCTTTCATACATATAATTCATTCTCCAATCACTCATTCATTTCGGTATACACACACACCTCTCTCTAAAACCGAAACCAGCATCAAGGAAGAAGAAGAAGAGAAAAACTTGTGGAACCAAGGTAAGTTCATGAGTTATGGTCTTGTCTCTTCTAGTTGTTCCTCTCCTACTTCTTAAGCTCATGAAACATCCTTGTAAGGTGTCTTTAGAGGGCTAGACGAAATCCTTGTGACCGAAGAAGGAGTTTGGCAAGAAACATCACAAGCAAGAGCAAGGTAAGAGATTATATTCTTAGCCTTCTTGTTGTATCTTGGAACTTGCGGTGGTTTTCTTTGCTTTCTTGACACTTTGGATGGCTCAAACCCTAAGGGGAGAGGCTGCTCAAATGAGCTAATTTTTGTCTATGACCTAAATAATAAAATAGAAAGTGGTTTCTTGAAGTGTAAAATTGCAAAACAACAATGGTAATCTTGAACCCTAGTTTCAGTTAGAATAAGGGCAAGCATGTAGAGTGTGATTTTTTTTCATTTTTTGGGTTCCAATGTGATTAAAATGAAAAATTATATAGGGTAAAGGTTAGGTAGGAATTTTGGGAGCTTTGGGATTGAAATAGCCAAAACCTTAAAACCTGCCTTTGAAACTTCTTATGTGAGCAGTGAGTTTGAAACGAATTTTTGGGCTAGCAAATGATGTTCAATTGCCATGGAATTTTCTAGGATTAAAGTAGATATAAAAAGCTTTAATTTGATAGGTTATATATTGAATTTGGATTTGTGTACAATGAGATATGAATTTTTGAAGATGACCTATGATTCTGAAATGCAAACTGGGCAACAGTCACTGTTTGATTGAACTTGAATGGCGGCTTGTGTGTGATTGGTTGCTGAAATAATTTTTCCTTGAAATTAGACTTAATATTGAGTCATTAGGCTTTGGAATCACCTCATTTGAACATTTTTTACTAAGAGATATGATGTTTCAAAGTTATGGTAAAACTTCTAGAAAATATGGTCAAATGTGCGAAAATGATGAAAATAATGGCACATGATAATTATTTTGGTGTTCAAGTGTAAAATGAATTCTTTGACATATATTAGACCTACTAGTTCTATGTTTAAGTATGATATACTAGTTGACATTTAAGATGTCAAGAGTTGGAGTAAGTAATGACCATTGTCTGTAATACATCTTTATAGGAACTCATAATCGCCCGAAACAAGCAAATTTTCTAGATACAACCCGCACAATTATAAAGCAATCATGTAGTAACTCTAATCTCACACACTTTGTATGATTGTTTATGTTGTTTGAACCATGTTTATGAAAGTCTTGTTCCCTATGGGATCAGCACTACTCGTGCCTCAATTGAGCGGAAGGGCTAACCATGAAGATCCTTCCTGGTGGTTATACTAGGTGTAGGGCCTAATAGACAGGTAGTCCATAGGTTGCGAGCCTAGTTACATTTAAACAACTTGGGCGTTTCTGATGCAAGAACCCTGGAAAATCCAAGGGACTCTCAGTGAGAATCTAGTTGAATTCAGATGACTTGGGTAGTTTTGATGTGAGAACCCTAGCGGATCCAAGGAACTCTTGGGGGTTCCCAGTCGATTAGCCCTTGGACTGGTAGTCTCTAGACCAGTACCCAACGCTGTGGTCATAAGTAATAAGAGTATTTTTGTAAGCGCTTCCGATGTGAGAACCCCCATGAGGGGACTCTCGGTAATGGCCGTTACAACTTGCTATTTTGATCTGATTCCGAAATGCTATACATGCTATTGTGGATTGTTTATGTTTATGATTAATTGTCATATACTATTTATACTTTGTTTGTAAGATTAATTTGTTACTCTGAGATCCTTTGGGATTACAGCCCCTATTACTATGATTCTCAAATACTCTAGAGGTTCAGGACTTGAGCATGGCAGTGATCATGACTTCAAGGGTAAAATAGCACACACTGACAATGAAAGACTACAGTATGGATATTAGTTAAGATTTTAGAATTGTAGTTTTAATTAGCTATCGTTGTTTTGGGTTGTAGTATTATGACTTTGTATAAACTAGATTACTATACCTAGTATCCTATAGAAATACTCATGGTTTGTAGCCAAGATTAGTATTTATTATCAGTATACTATATTCTACTTGTGTTGCCCACTATATTTCGCTATATTACTTTGATGAATGTCATAGTTACAAGAGACATGATATAAAACAACTCTAACTCTTTCCTTCTTTCCTTAATTGCCTCATATCATATCAAATATCCAATGTAAAAAAAAAAATTAAAAAAATTTAAAAAAAAAACCTTTTTCTTTTATTTAACCCAAAAGTATGATAACACAAATAAAAGATATGCTGCGAAGAACAAAACAAAACATATTGAAATCAAAAGGTATTACTACATTGTCCAAATGAATTTTGCTTTTATTTAGGAAGCTTGGATTCAACTTTCAACCTTACAGCTGCTTTATGGAGACAATGTAGGCGTAGTGTTGTTGGAGTGTGAAAGCAGTAAATTACTTACCGCTCTAAAATCCTCCACCTTTATGGCCTTCTTATGTATCACTTTACCCAAATAATTAAGAAGATCCATATGGCACTGTAATTAAGTATGGAAGAATTATAATGAGGTCTCAAAGAGGGGAATTAACTACTAAAAAGTCTCAAAGACAAGACAGTAGTATGAATCTATTGTCATTTAATTTAATATACCGGAACTTGTCATTGTATGGTCATCAGTTGTTATTAGACTTTTTTGGCAATTAAATCTTCTTTGGACCTCATCATAATTCCCCCATTAAGTATTACACTCTTGTTGCTCAAACCAAAACAAACTTTCTTCCTCTGTCAAAACTTTCTGCAATGTCTTCTCCCTGGCTCGTCTTGCCTACAAATTATTCATTCGAACTCTTTCGCATAAGCACTACATATATAAATGCTGAAATGAATTACTAAAATGGTATGCATTTTTTGAAAGTGTAGAACAAACCTCTCAAACCTCTTTTATCCAATCGGTAAAACCCGGCCAGTATGATTAGAAGCACAATCACTTGGAATATTGTACCAGTCGTTATTCCAAGCCAAAGGCCTTTTGCTCTCAAGCCTACCCAGAAACCCAAGATTGCAGCCAGTGGAATGCCAATAACATAATAAGCTCCAAAATTCACATATGCCCCTATGTGTTGCCACCCACTTCCCCCAGCAATCCCTATTTGGACAAGAATTATTAGATTTCATAGCACAAGTATTGAAGCTGGGTTATTACCATTGTTAGTTCTTGTTGTTTGAGTAAATTTTGTTTTCGGTCCTTGCAATTTCAAATAGTTGGTTTTTGTTCATATAGTTTCATAAGAATTTGGTCTAACATCAATTCCTCTACTTAAACTTAGGCAAAGTCACTATAATACTATACGGATGAAAGTTAATGATGTGAAACTACGGCAACCAAACTCAAAATTTGATATACGGATGAAAGTTAATGATGTGAAACTACGGCAACCAAACTCAAAATTTGATCAACTGTAAGTTGTAAGGACCAACAATAACATTAATGTATTCAAATTTGAATTCAATAAGAATAGTATTGGAATGCGAGATTTTTTTACTTGTAAGGGTGCCTTGTAGAGAGTCCATAAAAGCAGATACAACTAAAACAGGAGCTACGTCTGAGACATAGGATATCACTTCTGGCTCATTGCTAAAAACATGACCTAAACTATTTCGGAGAGCAAAGATGGTTGCGCTCACTACAAGAGCCTCACCAGTTGCAAGAATCCTTGAACATAAGGCAGACAATCTTGCCACTTGTGGCCTTCCAGCTCCTAATGCATTTGAAACTCTTGCACTGAATAATAATACCAATCACAAAAAAGTCAACAAATGAGAAAGAACCTATTAAGTGAAAGTCCACTAAGCAGCAATATATAAAAGTCATGATCTATATTATTGGACGGAGAATACTCTAAATAAAAAGTATGAATAAATCGATGAATTTTATGTGATACAAACCTTGCTGCTGAACCAATTGATTCTGGTATCGAATAGATTGTAACATTCATTGAAACACTGGTCACAAAATTCATAGAATTATATCATTATTTGACTACTTAAGTAATAATTTTAATAGACTTTGAAAGTGATTTAGAAAAAGCACATACCATACGGCTATAATTGAAGTTTCAAGCTCTGGGTTTGGTCGTAGAAGACCAGCGAGCAACGTAGTCACCTCATATGACCAACATTGGAGGCTGAAATATTCAACAATCAATATCTATATATCAATATCAATAACCAAGGAATAATATCATTGTTGGTCCTCATACACTTTGATCGAACTTCAGTTTTGCTCATTCTAGTTTCATAAAAACTTAGTTTGATTTTAAGTATGGGGACCAAAACCAAATTTGTTATATCTGGTTATTAAACTCTGATCGAGTTCTTATGAAACTATGAAACTATAAGGACCAACTCTGAAACTACAAGGAGCAAAGAGAAAATTGAATCAAACTATAAATACTAACAATGGCATAAACCCAGTATAAAATGTAGAGAAAGACATATTATTAAGTGGAGAAGAAGAATATACCAACCCATTATTGCTGAGGGAATAGCATAACGAAAGAACTCTCCAATGCCTTCGCAAAGCTCCATGGAAATTGGAACTCGAGTCTTTTCACAAGAATCAGAGAATCTCATATATAACGCAAGTACGATCACATTCAACCAATATGAGGCACCAATGGCAAACGCACCTCCAAAGGGACCCATAGGAGATTTAAAAACCAGCGTCCAACAGAAAGCTATGTGGAAGCACACAATAAATGAAGAAGAGAGTACAAGTGGAGAGATCAAACCCTGCATAAGATAGTATCGAACTAGTGCTTGAAGCATTGCATACCCAAAGAGAGCAGGAATCAAACGAACTGCAAATTTCCCAGCTTCATGTGCAATTAAAGGGTCTTGACCTAGCGAAACCAGAATCTTCCCCAAGTTAAGCCACAACACACAGAGAGGAAGACAACATAAAATAAGACAGAAGGCGCCAGTTTGAATTTGAACCCCAAACTTTTTATATTGCTTAGCTCCGTAGGCTTGCCCACATAGTGTTTCAAGTGCCGAAGCCAATCCAAACTGTTACACAAGTTCAAAATACAAAATCCGAACTGAAACTATTAGTTATCAAGCAAAAGTATAAAACCCCACAATACAAGATGATGTTTTTAGGGGTGTGGGGTCTCAGATGTACCCTCCTAAAAATGATATTTTCCTTTTCTTGTTATTATTAGATTTGACATAAAATGAGTGATATTTTTATATATTGTGAGTAAAATGATGCATTTTTGGATTTTTTATAATTTTTTTAAGGAAAAAACTACACTAGATTATGCATCATTTATTTTTTGAAAAATTAAATTATAACCTACACGATTTTGTATCCTTAAAATATTAAAATATCACTCATTTTATGTTATATATTATATAGAATCTAATGATCATAAGAAACAACAATAAAAAATTTGAAAAATTTTAAATGAGATCAGCGAGCACCTTAGAGATCCCTAGGGCACCCTATTTTTACTCATAAGTTAGAGTTTTATCAGTGACTTACAATGACGCTAAAGCCGGTGACGGCACAAATAAAGATGGCAACTCCAGTGTTAGATTGAGCAAGTTTACCCAATTGACCCACCATCATGAGAGTTGTGATGGTTTGGAGAAAGAAGGTTGAAGCATTCACAATCACCATAGGAACTGCTACACTACAAACTGATTTAACTTCTTCAGCAAACACACGCCATGTTATTGGTAGATCATCTTCGTTCACCGAGTCTGCGTTTATATCCTCTAAGAGACTCCTTTGATCCATTATTCTCCTTGCTCTATATCTCACTCGAAGGCAACTACTACTCTTATCCGTGTACCTTAAACTGCAAGAGGAAAATTATTCAAAACCATCATGTGTGTTTGTGTGCAGGCGCATGTATGGTGGAATTCGTGCGTAGGAATTATTTTTAGACCTGGGGATGTGTTTGTGCTTTTGTGGCTGTGTATATCATATTTTTACTTAATTATATCAATAAGATATTATTTGTTGCATTTTTAGCTGCAAGGAATTATCAATTAGTTTAGGGATACTGATAACAAACGAGGACCATGTGAGAGGGCCACTATTATGAAAAGGATAAACAAATTAGTACCATAAATATTCAAAGAAAAAAAATTCTTGACGATAAGTAAATAAAAAATCAGTTGAAACAAACTACTGTTATTCATCAGTTTAATTGTAAATCTATTTCGAGCAGCTGTGCAATCAACATAAACAATACTATAGTTTAAGATATATACCAATTGATTAACTTTTATCTAAGGCTCAAGACTGAAATTACTAACCACAAATAGTTAGGCTTCTGATAATGTGACCTTGAAGATGATCCGTAATCCTTTGAAGCAGCGGAGGAGCTCTGAAAATTAAGAACTTAGAGACTGAGAGAAAGATGAGGATGAGGAAGATGAATGCATAGGAAGGAGATATATATATATATATAGAGTGGCGCTAATTAAAAAATGTAGTTTACGGTTCAAAGAGATCTAATCTTGTACCAACATTGTTAATATTTT
Organism: Acacia crassicarpa; assembly: GCA_034222035.1. NCBI lineage: Eukaryota > Viridiplantae > Streptophyta > Magnoliopsida > Fabales > Fabaceae > Acacia > Acacia crassicarpa. The sequence continues at coordinate 24,590,325 of JAWXYG010000010.1, read as the reverse complement.
AATATTAGTAATAACGAAACTCTGGATCCCTCAAATTTGCTTCAATTCAATCCCTGAGGTTTAATTTTCATCAACCAAATCCCTAAAGTTTCATATGTTAGATATAGAGAAAATAAGAACTTCTCTTATTGATCCTTGAATAAACAAGTGTACATATGAGTCTTGGTATAGGCAACAAATGGATGGTGATAGGAATCTCATAAAAATGTATCTATAAGAAAAAAATATATCTAATAAAAAAATCTATGTAAATCAAACAATTAATAAAATAATACTTAAATGATAACTAATAAAATAAATAATTCTAAAAATGCAGCGCTTGAAGAAAATTCAACACTCCCCTTACTTCAAAGATGCACACTCCCATCTGTATTTTGAAATATTCGACTTTGTCAATAGAGAGTGACTTGGTCATTATATGTGCAACTTGTTGAGAATAACCTGTTAGAAATTATGCCATAGGGGCAAGTCATTATACTTTAAACATTAATGTCATTTAAAGTATTCTCCATTTCATTATCATTTTATTGACATGTTTATAGTGATAAATGTATCCTTGGATATATCTTATCACTACTACAAAATACTAAAAAGACGACCTAAAAAAGACTCAAAAGACGACCTTATTTTAAGGGACGTCGGGGAGAGTGTAGTAGTTTCTGCTCAATCAGACGACCTGAATACATATCAGGTCGCCTAATATTAGGCGACCTAAATTTACATCAAGTCGCCTCATATGAGACGACCTGATTTATATTTAGGTCGCCTCATATGAGGTATAGGGGGTATATTTTATTTTCAAACAGACTACCTAAATTTTGTTCAGGTAGTCTATTTTATGAAAAAGACTACCTAAATGGGAGTTCAGGTCGCCTATTGTATCCAACAGACTACCTAAATTGTGTTCAGGTAGCCTATTGTATAATCGCATGTGGTATATTTTATTTTAAAACAGACTACCTAAATTATGTTAAGGTAGCCTATTTTATTAAAAAGACTACCTAAACGGGCGTTTAGGTCGCCTATTGTATCAAAAAGACTACCTAAATTGTTTTTAGGTAGCCTATTTTATTCAAAAGACTACCTAAATTGGTTTTAGGTCGCCTATTATATCAAACAGACAACCTAAATTGTGTTCAGGTAGCCTATTGTATTATTGCAGGAGGTATATATTTTATTTTAAAACAGACTACCTAAATTATGTTAAGGTAGCCTATTTTATTAAAAAGACTACCTAAACGGGCGTTTAGGTCGCCTATTGTATCAAAAAGACTACCTAAATTGTTTTTAGGTAGCCTATTTTATTCAAAAGACTACCTAAATTGGTTTTAGGTCGCCTATTATATCAAACAGACAACCTAAATTGTGTTCAGGTAGCCTATTGTATTATTGCAGGAGGTATATATTTTATTTTAAAACAGACTACCTAAATTATGTTCAGGTAGCCTATTTGATTAAAAAGACTACCTAAATTGGAGTTCAGGTCGCCTATTTTATTAAATAGACTACCTAAATGTTGTTCAGGTTGCCTTATATTAGTTTTTTTAAAAAAAAAAAAATTAGTTCTCACTCTTTGTTTGTCCAATTTGCTGCAAAACTGAATACTTCACAATTACAACAAGGCAATTCATAACTCAATTTCAGCAATTTCCTGCTAAATTCCTGTTTTTCTAACACCAATTACAGCAAGGCAATAACTCAAAATGTACAAGTTTTTACCATAATAATCAGCCAACCATAGCAAAATTCAAACAACGTTAATGGTACATGTCCATGATTCACAACAAAACTATAGTTACAATCAATCAAATTCAAGTCATTCACTCAACTCCTAGACTCAGAAACTATCCGCTGAACAAGTTACTACAACAATTTAACTATACCACTGCAAAACAGAACCAATTTGTACAATATTAACAAGGGAAGGCCAGATAGAGCTAAGTCATACCACAACAAGTCATACCCTAACAATAGATTAACTTGCAAGTGAGCCATGTTCAAGAAGATATCTAGCCATCATGTCTCGAGTCGAATCCAGGTCATCCTGTGAGTACGGATCCTCAGTACGAAAATACTGTAAATTGGAAAACAAGGTATAATTAACAACTGAAGTACCACAACATAAAATATTATCATTTGAGGATCACGGAGCATTACGTACGTTTTGAAAGCCAGTAGTTTTTCCGTTGGAAACGATAGTTTGCATCCAACTGATAACGTAGTATCCGCACTCGGTGTTCCCTGGTTGTTCATGGCACTATAAATCAAAAACAAATTGTTAAAACGAAAGCTATTGTGGCACAGAAAAACACTTGAATTGAAACTACTTACCTTGGGGTAAAACCACTTCGGTCCACCCTAGTCTCTTTGTCCAGCAAGCTCTCTATACGTCCTAAGACCCCTATCATCATTAAAATGGAAATTAACAGACATGAAAACAATTCATTTAAAAGACGAATGAATGATTTAGACAAAAATTTACTTACTCGGCAAACATTTTTTTTGATATCCTCGGTTGGCCTGCCACTTATAGAATCATACCAATAACATGCGTTCTTAGAGGGGCAAACTACACACAGGGTCCAGTGAGCACTACAACATATACATATTCATATTAAACTAAGATAAGAAAACAATTAATTCTTAAAAATCTTATATAGAAAAAAAAATACGTACCCTTCATGTATTGGCGCTAGATAACAAGTCGATTGTAGGTCACCCATTGCTAACCCAGCATAAATGGCCCTCCTCGCTAAGTTATTGCCAGCCGAAGCTGTGCCAGCCGAAGCTGTGCTTCCAGGACATAAGAATCCGAATGAAGCCAATCGGCCTCCCTTTTTGCACAGGTTGTGGCAGACACTATGATCAAAATAAAATGATAGATGTTGTTGAATATATTAAACAAAAAAAAAGTAACTGACATAATTAAAGGGTACAAAAAACTTACAAGATTGCAAGTTGAAGCCACTGTATATCTAAATCTTCCATATGCATAAACTCTGTCAGATCTTTCTTGTCAATATTGATCGAATATGACTTGTCTGCACCGACAATGCCTGAAGGCATCTGCAAGCCTATAGAGATGACGTCCTTGTAGAGCTCTCGCAGCTGTGCTAAGTATGGAAATATGTCCGCAGCTTGTTCATGCTATGAAAACATAATAATCAAATTACGAGTGGGTTAGCAATGAAAATCAAATGGGAACCTACTCATCGTCAATCAGTAAAGTATGGAAATACCATTGGAGGTGTCGTCCCCATCTCAATAAGATGATGCGGCCAAAGGATGAACGATGTGGTGGCAGCGCTGAGATAGGGAACCTCCTCATCATCAATCGGGATGGTTGTCTTTTCTTCACCCTCTCGCACACTTCTTACAGTCACCCTACGTAGGTCTTGTGGAATTTGCATATTGTGGTGTGTGGTTTGTTCTGGGAACAAGACCATCGTCAACAATACGCCAGTGTGGGTCATTCAAATATAGAGTGCAGGGATGTTCACCCTGTGGAGTGTGAGAAGGCTCGCAAATAAGTACATCTGGAGAGTGATGAGAAGGTTCGCCAACAGGTACATCTGGAGCGTGAAAACTTTCTTTGCTGCTTGGGAAGGCCGGAGATTCCTGGTTTGTAGGCTGCGTATTTCCCCTCTCTTGTATCATAGCCCTCATTTCACCCCGTAGTTGTGCCATAACCTCATCTACGAGGGACGCTCGAATTTTGGCTACAAGCTAAGGGCTAGGGTTGTCATCGTCATGCGAACAAGTAGAACGCCGTCCAAAATATTTCGCGACGCTAACTCCCCTCGGCTCCCCTCGAACAGCATCAAGGTAATCCGGCTTCCCAATCGCCATGAACAAAATGTCCATCCGTGTACCCGGCGTGAATGAACCTTGGCTGCTCTGCTGCTCAAGCGCATCCTGTATCATATGATTTTTCATAAATAGTAACTAAACGCTAAAAATATGAAACAACAGAGACTATTATTTAATACTTCTAATTTAACTACTTACAATCTTCTTGGCAACCTCAGCCACATCTTCATTTACGAAATTGTCACCCCTCTTCCTCGCAGCTATCCATTTTTTGTGGCGAGGAGGACGCTCAGGGGCCTGGATAACTGTGGAAGGATCGGATTGCGCAGCTTCCTTCATTCTTTGCAACTCTTCTTCCATCAGCTTCCGTTCAAGCTTCTTATAGCCACCCCTAGACATGCAATGCGGATACTTATTTCTCGCTTGCCTCTCTCTATTGGCCTGACTTTGTTCCTGTGACACGAAAACAAATAAAATTGCGCCTTCGATGTCAAACCAATGCGAACTAAAAGATAAGATATGAAAGAAATTTTACAAGAAATTCAGGATTTTGGCGTAACGCCACAAACTCCCGCCAGTCCTCTGGAGAAATGTAATCATAGTCCTGACATGGGTCCTTGTCCCTCTTTGCCCCTCGGATATACTTTTTAGTGAGCTTGTTCTTAAAGTCTTTCCAACGCAGACGAACCTCGCCCATCCAATGCTTGTACATGGCCTTATTGTTAGGCACATCATATGTTTGCTGCAAGGTAAAAGATAGAAGATATTAGACAAATCAAGTAATAAAACTAAAGATACAAATGCAGAATGAATCGAAAGTGAGATACCAAAAGTTGTGCCCAGATCAACTCCTTCGTTTTCTGAGGAACCAACTTCCAATGAGAGATAACAATGCGGACTTTGCTTCGAGCCAGATAGCCTACGTAGCTAATGAAATTGTCTTCCTCTGGACCACTCGGATTCATATTGGCATCGAACTCCACATGCAGCCTCTTTTTCTGACCCTGACGACGTGTAATTAACGCACCCATATGTGTGCTACCTCTACCCTTTCTCCCCACCGGTACATCATTCCCACTATCACCCGATGGCTCGTCAGAGCTAGACATATTCCTGATCATCAAAGACAAATCAATAATGTTAGATAGGGTTATTATTAAATAATAAACAAATGAATAAAATGAACTAACATGTTAAACCTGTACAACAATAACATATCACTTTTTCATAACTTAAGATCTTACTTTATATGGTCTCCCATATTCCTTCAGAATGATCCTTTCTTGGAGCATATTCTTCATCATCTACCAATTCTACTTCGCGTGTTGTAGGTGGATTTGTTGTGAAAGGGAGTGTATCGTCCAGGTTCAAGGATTCTTCACCATATGTCTGTTTTTTACTTTGAAGTACAATGGGCATTTTCTTATTTGCAGGGTCTGTAACATAAAACACTTGTTTCTCCTGGCTTGCTAGAATGAATGGCTCGTCTCTATGACCAAGTCTTTGAAGATTAACTGAGATAAATCCAAATTTAGGATCTATTACAACAGCATTATTGTTAACCCACTTACATTTAAATAAAGCAACTTTGAACTTGGTGTAGTTCATCTCCCATATTTCTTCAATAACTCCATAATAGGCCATTGATGCTAACACCAGGTTTTTGTCTTTCGAACTCGAAAAGTGCATGGGTTCAGCTTCAACCATCACCCCACTGTTTTGCACAGAACTTCTGTCATCTTGGTCTTTTGTGTAGAAAGAATATCCGTTTATATTATAACCTGTCCAAGTGATGACCTGATAAGAAGGCCTCCAGGATAACCACTCGATTGTATCCGACACTCCGGTCTCGTGCGATACCTTCTCCTCGAACCACTTTATGAACGTCTTCTTTTGCTCATGAGCTATTTGCATGTCATTCTTCCTTGGATTCTTATTCTTCAAACTCTTTCTGTGTTCATCAATGTATGGTTGAACTTCTTTCATATTATTCAAGATGTACAGGTGTGCTTGCAACACCTCTTCACGAGGCTTATTCTTCAGTTTGATTCCTCGAGTTCCCTCACTTATCCCATTATCATGCTGAGATTGTAACGTCGCCCCCGATAGATAATCTTTACAGAATTCCATAGCCTCTTCCACTATATATCTCTCAACTATTGAGGCTTTCGGTCGATAAGGATTTTTAGAATACCCTTTTAAGATCTTCATGTATCGCTCGAAAGGGTACATCCACCTTAGGTAAACTAGACCGCAGAGCCTTACCTCCCTTACTAAGTGCACTATTAAGTGCACCATTATATCGAAAAATGCAGGAGGAAAATGCATCTCCAGTTGGGACAAAATAATATAACCCTCATTTTCCAATTCATCCAACTTTTCAATGTCAATGACCTTGTTACATATAGCATTAAAGAAAATACACAATTTTGTTATAGTAGTCTGCACTTCGTCTTTCATAATGCCCCTAATAGCTACTGGTAATAGTTGTTGCATCAACACATGATAATCATGGGACTTCATTCCCACTAACTTGAAATCGTCCATTGAAACACACCTTCTCAAATTTGAAGAATATCCTTGTGGAACCTTAATGTCATATAGACACCCACACAAACTTTTTTTCTCCGCTTTTGACAGTGTATGAGCTGCTGGCTCCATGTATGCCCTCTTACCATCTTCCATTACTCGTGGATGTAACCGTTCTCTTATTCCCATATCAACTAGGTCTAGTCTTGCACTAATTCCATCCTTAGTCTTCCCTGGTATGTGCAAAAGAGTACTGACAAGGCTATCACAAACATTTTTTTCCACATGCATCACATCAAGACTACGCCAATATGGAAGATCAAAGAAAATTGATCTCTTCTTCCATATATTCTTCTCACCCGCAATCCTTTTCTGCTTACCCAATATGACATTGATATGCATCACCCGACTATAGACTTCCTCTCCGGTTAATGCCTTTGGAGCCGTTCTATGCTCCGGTAAGCCATTAAAACGCTTTCTTAACTTACGATATGGGTGGAATCGATCAAGAAACCTCCTATGACCGAGGTAGACCATTTTTTTCCCATGCTTTAGTTGATGGAAGTCTGTGTCTACTTCACATATTGGACATGCTTTATGCCCCTTCACACTGTACCCAGACAAATTTTCGTATGCAGGAAAGTCGTTGATCGTGGTAAAAATCATTGCACGCAACTTGAAGAACTCCTTCTTATATGCATCAAACACATGTATGCCTTCTTCCCACAACTTCTTCAAATCCTCAACCAAAGGCGCCAAGTACATATCGATATTGTTACCGGGCTGTTTTGGTCCAGAAATCATCATAGACAGCATCACATACCTGCGTTTCATACATAACCAGGGAGGTAAGTTGTATATTACAAGGAGAACCGGCCATGCACTATGGGTACTGCTAAGGGTTCGATACAGATTAAAGCCATATGTACAAAGCCCCAGCCGAAGGTTTCTTGGCTCACTGCCAAATTGAGGGAACATTTCGTCTATTTTCTTCCATTGCAGAGAGTCAGCCGGGTGTCAAAGATATTTTCCATCGGATATTCTCTCATCAGAATGCCATCTCAACTTCGTCGCCGTTGCTTCACTAGTATACAGACGCTTAAACCGTGGAATTATTGGAAGATACCACAATGTCTTCAAAGGTTGCCTTTTTGTTGTCTGCTCTCCAGAAACACTACATTTCTTCACTTTGTATTGTGAAGTTTTACACTTCGGACACTTATCGAGGCCTTCACTCTCGTTTCTGTATAATATGCAGTCATTAGGGCAACTGTGTATCTTTTTATACTCCATACCCATCGTAGATAAGATTTTCTTGGCCTCATACATACGATTTAGAAGTACATTATCATCTGGCAACATATCACACAACAATTCAAGCAACGACGTGAAACTGCTATCGGTCCACCCACAAGTTGCCTTTAAGTTGAACAAATGTAAGGTCCCAGTCAACCGTGTATACTTAGTACACCTAGGGAACAAAGGTGTCTCTGCATCACTCCGCACGCTATCATATTCATGCGGTTGTGCAAAGGATTCGACCTCAACATCATGAATCATTCTCTCCATTCCATCATCATCTACCTCAACCTCATTTTCGTGGGATGCACTAGGTGTTACCTCCTCACCATGCCATATCCACGTTGTGTATCGAAGGTTTATTCCATCACAAATTAGGTGATCCCTTATATCAGCAATATCCCTTCGAATCCCATTTAAACAATTAACACATGGACAATAATACATCCTGTTTTTTGTAGCCACATTCCTTCTAGCAAATTCAATAAACTCTTCCACCCCTTTCTCATATTCTTCGCTAGTTCTCAAAGCATTCATCCAACTATGACCCATTTTATTATCACCTAAGACATTTCCAACAACAGTTAAGTTCATAACAATTTCAAAAAATTTCGGCAGCATTTTCCCTCAACAGTAAGACATCCCAAAATTTCAACAACAAACCATTTCAACTTAATTCAACAAAACTTACTAAGGCAATTTAGAAAATATCAGCTATTAAATCCAATACTTTCATCAATACAAAAAACTAAAATATATCTAAGTTGTAAAATTGGAAAGGTGCAGCAACAATAGGAGAATTCACTGAGAACTTGCAATTAAATTTAAGAATTACAAAGGTGCAGCAATAATAGAATTCACATTCACTGAGGATAAAATGAGCAAAAGTACAATAGTCTTATGCTCACAATGATGCAACACTTCCCAAATATTCAGTTTCTAAGCAAGCCAGCAAGTAAATTTGAACTTTTTACTCACACGCACACAACAAGCTAAGTCAATTGCAATAAAGAAATCTCTAAAATTAAACAATAAAAGCAACAAAAACAAGAGCAGAAGAAGCGCTGACCTTCAAGACAACTAACAGCGAACGACAACCCAAAGCCGACGAGAGGCAAAAAGAATAAAAGGCTCGACCTAACCCTGTGTGCGTCTCTGGTTTGGGTCAGTAGGCAGCAGTCGTGACACGAGCAGAATTCACATTCACTGAGGATAAAATGAGCAAAAGAACAATAGTCAGCAATAGGAGAATTCACATTCACTGAGGATAAAATGAGCAAAAGTACAATAGTCTTATGCTCACGATGATGCAACACTTCCCAAATATTCAGTTTCTAAGCATCAATGGGCGATAAATTGGTTAAGATTTCAAGTTTCCAAGTATATCAGTGGGGCTTTTGAAACATATCTCTCCGAAGAAGTTTATATGTTGCAGTATTGTGAAAGCTCTCGGTGTGTGTAGATCCTATTAATAAGTTCTTCCCCCTAAATTTTCATTCATCTTATTTTCTTTTCACTGCCCCAGTCAAGACAATCTTCACTTAGGTTAAGGTACAATATTGAGCACTAGCTTCAAATATTTTCTAGATACACCTAGTGGCAGAAAGTATTTTGGTGCATCCAATGTCTCAAAGTATTTTTTTACGTGTGTCCATAATTGTAAAATACTTTTTGTGCAATTTTACATTTAAGGTTTTAGATAATTTAAGATTTTAGATGCACTTAAAAAATAATTTAGTGTGTTGGACACACCAAAAAATAATTTAGGGTGAGGCTTGTGTAAAAATACTTTAAGATAACGTGCCTAAAAATTATTTCAAGGTTCTGGATCAACCTTAATCCAATGTTTATTTTTGCCCTCTTTCTGGTAACAATGTTCTTATCATTCTAGAATGGAGGATGAGCACCATATCTGCTGATTCACCATCCCCACTCCCCAGTCAAATTATACTCTGAAAATGACCGACACTAACCGAATTTACTAAATTCCAATAAAAACAATTATATCGTTGAATAGCAATAGGCTTAGATATGTGTGGGGGTTTGGGTTTGGTGGGTGGTTGCAGGGTGAAATAATGATACGGTGGAAATAAATTGAAGACTTGATGACACAGTCATTGATTTTCAAGATAGCTCATCAAACCATGCATAATTCAAGAACAAGCACTCGAATGTCAATTTACTAGCTCGGGTCTCTCGTATTATTTTGCTATTAGGATAATTCAAGAACAAGCACTCGAATGATTTTCAAGATAGCCCATCAAACCATGCATAATTCAAGACAGGACATTTTGTTCTTCTCATTAATGATACCTGTTCCAGGTTTGAATAAAATGACAATAATCTAAATGGAATGACCATTGAAGTGGGAAATCTCTCTCAGAGATGAAATCGACTCACCCTTCGAAAACCTTTTTTCCCCTATGGTTAAATTTTTAAAAAATTATACTCAATTAGAGCCTTCTCAATTTAAATTTGCTCATTCAAGTTTTCCTTACAAATTACAAAAAGCAACGGAAAGGGGCACAGGAGAACCGGAGAAGAGGCAGAACGGTGAGAGACCCGAGAACTAAAAATACGAGCAAGATCTGTTAAAATAAAGTATGGAGTGAAGTGAAGCAACTCACCAAGGGAGAGATGATGTTGAGACGACAAGATGCACCTTTTGCTTCGTACTACAACTTTGGAGAACTGGAGAAGAGGTAGATCAGAGTCACAGATAGATCAGCCTTTGCTTCGAACTTCAACCCCGACGAGCTGGAGAAGAGGCAGATAGTAGATAGGGCAGAGAGTCGACCACCGGAAGTGAAGAGAGAACACGCTGTGAATTGGGGGAAAAAGAGATAGGGCAGAGAGAATGAGAAGGAGGAGATGTGGAGGTGCTGCGAGAGGGAAATGGGTAACACACGGGTGATCGAGGGTTTTGGGGATTTTTATTTCCAAATAGGTGACCTGAAAATGGGTTCAGGTCGCCACTTTTGTCAAACAAACGACCTGATACATAATCAGGTTGCCTGTTTTCAGAAAACAGGCGACCTAATACATAATAAGGTCGCCTGTTTTCAGAAAACAGGCGACCTAATACAAAATCAGGTCGCCTGTTTTCTAAAATTGACTACCTGATACAAAATCAAGTCGCTAATTTTTAGAAAAAGCGACCTGATTTTATTTAAGGTCGCTTCTTTACGCCAAAAATGTACCATGGCGCCAAACAAAAATTCTGGCGGGAAGCAATTAAAATGACCTTAAAAAATGTTAGAACGCAAAAAATCAATTTTAGAAGTCCTAAACTTCCATTCAGGACGTTCATGACTCATTTTCCTTATATATTAATTACAACAATCATTTTTTACTACCTGTTTTTTATTTAGGACGTTTTTTAGAGTAGTAATATCCAATTTTTGTAGTAGTGTATAGATTATTCTAAATGTCTCTGGTCGGTCATCTACGCGAGAGCGAAGATGAAATAAGATCAGTATGACTTTGATGAGGTATGGAGATATGAATCAAAGTCATGGGCACTTGTAAGAGTACAAGATGCTGGATCGACCCCTTATAAGAAAGCTGCATGGATTTAGTCATAAGTTTATCTCATCATATATAACCGTGTCACAACGCTCTTTGACCTGAAATCATCATGGATTCCTACATGATGAGTCGCTGATCTTTGACCTAGTCAAAAGTCACCTTTGACTAGGTGATAATAAAGGCCTGGATCGGGATCAGTGGTTTTTATGCAGAGGAATATGAATGGTCAATATGGAATTTGTCTCTCACATTTGTAGAGAGATAATACCGGGCCCCTCAATGAGTAAGTCTGGGAAATGTATGGCTATACTACAATGGAAAGGATTTTCCATTTCAATTATTAGACTACTCAAGAGTTGAGAAAGTAATGGTCAAGAACAGGAAGTTGACATTATTCATACCTCATCAATAACTAAATTATAGCGTGACAAAAGGGACGTGACATGGTTGTATAATAGGTAGTATTGCATCATCGGTCCCTATATGAATTGGGTAGTTGCAATGTTTTGCTAGAGGCCGCTTGCAACTTGTGGGCTGGTACAGTATTGGCCCGCTGCCAATCTCATGTGGGCCTACAGGGTTGCACACAAGAATAGCCCAACACGAACAATAGTGTCCAGATTCATTGAATTTTAGACATGTCTAAGATTTTATGAATACTATTTAATCTAGGATGAATATATTATTAAATTAAAAATAATATAATAATATTATTTAATAGAGATTGTAATATTATTATATAATATTTTTTTGTATTTAATTTATTTGATAAATTAAATATCTAAAACAAATAGAGATATTATATTGTATCTCAGATTTAATTTTTGAATAAAGATATCATATATTTGATTTAATTTAAATTGAGATATAGTACCTCATATTTAATTAAATAAATAGATATCATATCACAAATTATAATTTATAGAGATAAATTAAATCAGCAGGCTTTTAATTCAGATTAAATATATATATTAGATTAGATCTATTGGATAGATTTAATTAATATATTATTTTAATCCAAATTCATATTTCAAAATTAATAAGCATTAATTTTGAATATATAATACGCCTATTGGGTTTTGAAAGACCTATGATAGCGACTTCGGCAAGTGCACCGGTCGTTATAAGTAATAAAGTAGTGAGAAAAAGATCGTCCCACGAGGAATAGTACTCCAATCACTAATTTGCTATTTTTGCTTTAGTTGGATCAATCGAGTAATATGAGGTTAACAGAATTTAAAGAATTAAATAAAGAAAAAGAATCTAAAATCAAGAATTCAAAAACAGTTGAGAGAGTAAAAAAAATGAGTATTCCAAAATCAAGAAAAACGCAGTGAGGGATGAGAATCCCCCTATGTTCCTCCAAATGTTTAAATTGAATCCCTAATTGATTATTATTCTCATGATTGACGATCAATTCTCTAAAATTAGACTAAGTCCCAATGTCTTGATGCTACCTTAGTCCGTTATCTTTGAAAACAACCTAATGTCTTAGTATTGTTTGGAAAGATCATACTTTTACCAGAATTCTGAGATCGCATTAACTCATAAGCCTATGTCTAGGTCATACAACTCTATGATGAATTAACGGTTCCAGTTAAATGTACCAACATCTCTATTGTCATACACCAACCTATGAACAATCTAAAAGGTGATCAGTCTTTAAGAAAGCTTTAAGCAAAGATAATTCATTCAATCAAGAAAATAAAGATCAATCAAGAATTCAACCAAATACTTAAAATTCACATAGGTTTCATCCTCTCCCTAACTACAGAAGAAAACTAGCCAAGCATGGCTAGGTTAACAAAAGAAAAGAGATAAATCAAACTCATGCTCTGAATTACGATGACCCTTCTCTCCTGTGCGTGCGTGCTTCTTCCTTTCTTTTTTCCGTTCTCTTCTTGCGTCTCACTTCTCTTCGTTCCCAGCCTTGCTTTCTTTTTAATAGATATTCTCGTGGGTCCTACGCATGCGTTTGTGATCTTTCTTTTATTAGATACATCATATATCCTCTCACAATTGAAATTCCGTGGATATTGCTTTCGTGTAGGGTCCGCATCTCATTCCAATTGCCTTTTTCATTCTTTACGTAGGTAGGTCTTTTATCTTTTGGTCAATTTGATATATTATATCCTTTTGTAATATAATATAATAAAATTTTATATTATATCTTTTTCAATTTAATTTGTTGCTCTTAGACCAAACAATATCTCCTGCATAATAAAATAGGATATCAATAGATTTTCTGTTATAGCATTCTTTTATCCTATATTTAATTCAAAGATAGATAAGTATATAAAAGATAGTTAAATAAGCATAAGATATTAATAAATTTAATCAATATATCCCAAAATCTATACTTATTTAATTATAAAATATCTACTTATCAACTTACGGGACATTTTGCAAAACGTATTAGAAAAGACGCGAGAAACCCTAGAGATAAAAAGGAGAGAAGTGAAAATACTGAAGGAGCTAGCACGTTGCTGTCGGTGTTGAAGGCTGCTCGTGTGGATACCAATAGAGGGAGTGGATTCGCAGAGCCGGCTCTTGTTTGATCGAACAAGATCGCACGACATTTGAGACGCACACGAGTTTGCATATGTACGGTTTCTAACGAACTAGATTTAAACGTCATTAATAGATCCTTCTATGGGATTCATAAGTTTTTTAATGGTTGAAATCCTTTTATTACGTGTACGGATCCCAACATAACCTTTAGCTACTAGTGGTGCTTTGTGCTTCTCATACTTGGTTCGAAACACCCATTTGAGCCCAATTGCCTTCTTTACCTTTAGGGAGATCAATTAACTCCCATGTAGCATTCTTCTTGATACAAGCAAAGAAAAAACAAATTAACTATTACAGTACGACCGATCCCTCAATACCAAATGGTGGCAACCCTGGGGAATTGTTGGAATCATAATCACCCCATCATCTACAGTAGCATTATGCCCTTCCTTGGCCATGAAATCCGCGCACGAGATATTATCTCTAGCCGTATGATGAAGCTCCACAGTGCAGTCTCTGAATAGCAGGTCTCTGTTATCCCCAATAATATTTCTTAGCAGATGATCTGTGGGACAGTCACGCATAAGAATATTATTAATGGCATCCAGGGAATCCGAGTAAAGAAGAATTTTTTCTATTCCCATATGGTAACCAATCTTTAGCCCAAGCATGATGGCGTGTATCTCTGCTTCAATAACCGATTGAAGACCAAGTGATTTACAGAAACCCATCAACCATTCACCCTGGGCATTCCGAATGATGCCTCCGCAAGTTGCTTGATGCTGGTGCCAAACAGATCCATCCACATCAATGCGGACGAAATGAGCAGTAGGGAGAGTCCAGGACTCCTCCATTCTGCCAAGCTGGAAAATCTGGTGATTAAGATGATGGTTTGAAATAGCCTTCGTGAGAAGGTATTTGCACAAGTGCAACATCTCCCTGGTGTCCGTGCTCAAATTCTGAAAAAGAAATTTGCATATGGATGTCCACAGAATCCAGCACCCCAGACTGAAAATCTGCTGCCAAGGGAAACTCTGAAGCCTTCCTTTCCCTGGACCGTGGTTAGCGTTCCAATTAAGCCAAGCCTGCAAGTTACCTGTAAAAAACTGATGAAAGTAGTTAGGATTTAAAATTTGTTTCCAAAAGTTTCTAGCATGATCGCAGTCTCTGATTATATGGATCACACTCTCTTGGCATTGCACTAGAAGGGGCAAGTATTATCATTTGTAAGACCTCTCCGGGCTCTAAGCGAGTTAGTGACAAGCCGATTATGCCCAACCATTGTATTTTTCTAAACTTGATCTATTTTAGCATCCACATATGACTCAAGATTTGAAGCAAAAAGAGCATAATTACAATATTCATAAATATCTGTTAAAGCTTGAATCTTTCAAGGTGGGGTTTCACTCGAGGAGCTAGTATAAGTGAGCTTGCTGGTGATAATGTAATTCTTTCTTCATTAGAAGGTGATGGTTGTAGCATTTGTGAGCTACTGCCACTAAATGTCATTGATTTCAAACCTGCTGGTTCTAGTTCAGAGTTTCTTGCTCCAATACTTATTGGAATAGGGATAGATTTTTCATCTACTTTGTCACTCCAATTCCAACTAGCTTCTTCATTAAATACAACATCTCTGCCATTAATTATCTTGCCATTAGGTGGATTATACGACCTATAAGCTTTGGATTGATGGCTATAAACAACAACGATACATTTTTCACATTTTTCATCAAGTTTTTGACAAGATGGTTTTACCAAAGCATTGGCTATAGAACCAAAAACTTTTTAGTGGCTTACTTGTGGCTCTGTACCTCTCTGTTCTTCATATGTTGTCATATTGGGGACTCCTTTAGTGGGATACAAATTAAGTAGATACACTCTGTTGGCTACAGCTCCTGCCCAAAATTGATTAGGAAGATCTCTTGCCTTCATCATGCTTCTGGCCATTTCTACCACAGTTCGAGTTTTTCGTTCAGCAATGTCATTTTGTTCTAGCGTACGTATGTGGTGAAGTAAGCTCCTTACAAATATCATTCTCCTTACAAAAAGTAGCAAATTCATTGGAACAACATTCTCCTCCGCTATCTATACGTAATACCTTTAAGTAACAATCACTTTGTTTTTCTACAAAAGCTTTAAATTTCTTGCAATTTTTGAATGCTTCAAATTTAGATTTCAAGAAATAAAACCAACTTATTCTGCTATAATCATCAGTAAATACTAGCTACCATTTAAAGATTCAGTATTCATAGGTCTACACAAATCCAGCATGCACTAATTCAAGACATTGAGAAGCCCTCCAAGATACATGAAACAAATTTTTAGTTTGTTTTCTCATAACTCAACATTCACAGAAATCAATAGTGCCAATATTTGGCAGCCCAAAATCCATATTCTTTTGACTTAGCCATTTCAATTCATTCAGATTCATATAACCATCAGAATTGCTAACTTCTTTAACAATTAAAGCCCTTTTGTCAATGGAGGAAATATCAAGAGGAAACATATGATTCTTAGTCATAGGATCTTTGAAACTATCTGACCAGACTTCTTATCATAAACTTCACAACAAAAATCATTAAAGGTGACTCAAACCATTTCCACCACTTGTCCCAAAATAATAAATTATTAGCCAAACTAGGCACATGTAAAACATTATTCAAGAGTTTCTTTTTACCATGATCATTGCAAATAGCAACAATACCTCTGCCTTTTATTTGAATTTTCTTATCATCATATAGGAGAGATTCATCTAGTTCTTCATAAAATGAGCTCGAGCTAGTCATAAAATTGGAACATCCACTGTCAATGAACCAGATACCTTTAGAGGATTGAGTGGTAGGGATATGTGACATGAACGTAATCTCTGCATCTTTTTCCCCTACAAAGTCAGCAAGCTTTTTTGTCACCTCATTTATTTGCCCAACAATAGACTTCATTATGCCTAAATTGTTTGCACCAATGGCATTGAATATAACTTCTATATATTTTAAGCTCTTGATTGTTTTTTCAGTAAATTGACCGCGGCCTCCGCCAATACCATGGCCTATGCCTCTATCTCAACCACAAAAACTACCTCTACCTCTACTTGTAGACTCTCCTTTCGCTTGAAAGCCTTGCTCTTCGTAATTTTTTTGAAGCTAATTCATCCTATCCTTATGAGCTTGCAATGAGCTCATTAATTCATCAAAAGAATACTTCGAAAGATCATGTGCCTCCTCAATTGCAGCAATAACAAAAATTAAATTGAGGAGCTAGAGTTCTCATAATTGTCACAACAACTATTTCATCTATAACTTTTTCTCCATAAGACCTCATTTTATTAACTACATAACTAGCTCTAGATACATAATCTTGCACCGACTCACTCTTCTACAAACGAAGATTCTCAAACTCACGACATAATGATTGGATTCTTACAGAGATTTCCTTGTCTAAACCAAGAAACTTAATCTTCAAAATCTGTCACGCCTCTTTAAAGTCGTTGCTGATGCGATATCATGCACGACTTGTTGGAGGAAAAATAAAGCCTTTGCATCTGGCTTCCTATTTTCCTTCAAGCAGGCGTCTTAATTGACCAAAACTTATATTTATCCCTATTAAAGATAGGAATTGATGGTTGAGATTCCCCATTGGTTGCTGAAGAAATTTTGTTGGTTGCTAGTGGAAGACGCCCTCTTCGATGACTGAAGAGGGGGAAGGATCAATTTTACTCTCTCACAGTATGAGTACGCTGTAGTGCGTTTCATACCCTAATACTCTCTCACACACACAATGAGAAAACTGGCTTTGGTACCACTTTTGTTGGATATAGAGAAAATAAGAATTTCTATTATTATGGATCCTCGAATAAATAAGTGTATATTTGAGCCTTTATACCGGCAACAAATGGATGGGGATATGAATCTATCTAAAAGGAAAAATATATCTAAATAAAACAAATAATAAAATAATACTTAAATAATGACTAATAAAATAAATAATCTATAAAACTGCAGCGTATGAAGTGTGTGTGTGTTATTCAACATCATAATCATACGTAATTAGCTCCTTTGCTTTGAAGACATGGAATCCTGAACATTTGTGTCGATTAATCATTAACTCAAGGATGAGGATTGTTTTTGAATTGCAGTCAAAGATTGAAGAAAAGATTATTGGTACGATTGATCAAATAAACATAGGGAGAATTACTATGTGGTGCCACCGAAAGTTCTCACAAAAAGTGAGTGGCAAGCAATAGCAATTTTAGTATAGGAAATGACTACTACTCTATACTACTAACTTGTTATTGAGATATTTTGGTGATTACATTCTTTCATTGGGACCTCACATTGATTCTGCAAAAGGATATAAAAGTGTGTATAAAATTTTAGGGACTTAATTGATCAAAATTAAACATTGGAGTACAAATGAATAGTTGAGAGAAGCTTAAAGGTCCAAAAGTTTCTTTACCCCTTAACATTATCCTTATCAAATTGTTAAACATAAGGTGTGTGTGTGTTTTTTTTTTTTAATGTTCAAGAGGCATGTGTTTTCTTTCTTTTGTTTTTAAATTGGTTGTGATAAGCTCTTCAATAGAAACTGTAAGAAATTCGGGCTTACTTGGAATCCGATTAACTTTGCTGAAGT
Source organism: Acacia crassicarpa (assembly GCA_034222035.1). Classification (NCBI taxonomy): domain Eukaryota; kingdom Viridiplantae; phylum Streptophyta; class Magnoliopsida; order Fabales; family Fabaceae; genus Acacia; species Acacia crassicarpa. Next base: position 24,572,019 of record JAWXYG010000010.1, on the reverse strand, counting down.
ATCCACATGAAACCAAAGCACTAATTTAGACTCTGATTATGTTATACAACAAATATACTAAAGAAAAGAAGAGAAAAGAGCCCTCTCCTGAGAGATCCTTTTAGAGAGAAGAGAACATTATTCTATGTGTGTTATTCAAATTCTCTAATCCCTTAATCTCATGTCATATATGTAGTGTATGTATAGTCACATAGGAATAGTTGTAACTCTTAAGTGTAAGGTGACACAAGAATAGACATAACTATTAAATCATTGAGGGATATTTCTCTTTATAAACTCACATCTCTCCATAATATCCCTTCTTAAATTGTACTTGATGAACCCAAATCTATCAAGGGTAAACTAATATATTCCAACAGAAGCTATATACACACCTTTTGCTTATAGGATCATTACTATGCTTCAGTTTGTTGGAAAAAAACAATTATAACATAGTTTTATTATAGAATTTATTCACATTACTTTGCAAATGTGAAGTATCCCTTTAACCTTTTGAAAACGGAAAAAATAAGATGAGTACACTTCACTATTTAGGATTAGTGAGATAAATAATATAATTTACAAATATTAAGGATATTAGTTCAGTTATTTATAAGAAACGTGCATTGATTTTTCTAAAATATCCAATTTAATCATGTACATTGAAATTGTCCTTGATAAAAAAAATCCTTTATTTCATATATGCAATCAAGAAGATACTTTAAAATAATAGAAATTAAGGAACAAAAGTATATTGAACTCTTTTATTTAATCAAGATTAAAATATACCTCCAATATAACCCTTCTATATAGGACCAGAATGAGTATTTTTTTTGTGGCGGGTTTGTTTTGAATGCATATGTTAGTAAAGTACAACTCCGAATTGGCCACCTGGATCAACAACAAAAATTCCGAAGCTCACTGACGATTCCTTAAACCACCTTCACATGAATCACATTCACATGTTCTCTGGCACAATATGCCAAGTTTCATCCCAAATACAAATCATTATCTATAACCTGACTTTTTTCCTACCGAGCTTTTTTTTTAAGTCAGATAGCTTTTAAGCCACTGCTCATACCACCAACCTAAAGAGGCCCATTAACGTCAACTTTCCTGCGCTGGATAATGAAGTAACTGCTCAAGGCTATCAATGAAATTATTTTTTAGACTTCAGATTCCAAACCTCCTCTCTCTCTCTCTCTCTCTCACCTCTTCACACAAACTTTCAAACCCAAATATACTATGATTTAACAAACATCAAACACTTATGAGGAATAAAACATGTGAATAAAAGTTGAAGTTACCAATGTTGATTAATCAAGCATCTAAGAATCCATTAGACAAAAGAAACATGCATGCGGAAAACTAGCCATCATCTCACTGTCAGTCTCATTCTCATCCGTGCTCGTTGTTCTGCGCTCTTTCGGTCGCAACCCAAATCGCCTATTCACCTACCTCCATTCTTCAGTTATTCGGTGCAACCCATAAAAATTAACCAAGATCGCTTTCAATTATCTCGCTCTGTGTTTCTTTTCCACTCAAATATCTTTTGCTACTTCAAGTTCCAGTGAGATTGTTAAATTGATGTTTTGACTATTGCACAATTTATTTTACTTAATGAAAAGCTTTTTTCTCTTGGTCTGGTTTGAAGAAGGTTTTGTACTTTTATAATTTGCGTCTTTCCCTTGTATAATGAAATTTTACACTCGTATTTATTTCTATGTATTATGTGATTGATGAATGAATGAAGCATCAGGGAAAGTTCTATAAGAACATGCAATTATGAGTTCTTCAATATTGTTTAGTTGTAACTTCTCGAAACTGACGACAACTCTATACATATTTCATTTATAAAATTCCTTTTCTACTAATAAAAATAGCATTAAAAAATGTTAAAAGTGGTCCCCTTGGTGAACATATTCGTACAACGTCCAACTTCAGATTCACTGCATATGTTGGCATCATTCATGACCCACACTAATATAAATATCATATACTTCTGATTTATTATTATTAATGAGTAAAATAAATATATTTCCTTCCATTTATCATATCATATATCAATAAAAAGAAAAAAATTGATTCTAATTTCCAGTATTATAATGACAATTTGTTAATTCTCTATGTGTTTTGATGATAATCAACAATTGTAAACACATTTTGGAGTTTTTGCATTTGCTAAAAATCAACTGTCAAATGGAAACTCGAGTATTGATATGAATACTCGAGTATTGACTTGACAGAGAGTTGCTCAAATCCCTTTTGACAAAGCAATACTCAAGTATTGGAAACTATACTCGAGTATTGGACTTACAGAGAGCACTCAATTTTTTCGCCTTGAGTCAATACTCAAGTATTGGAAACTATACTCGAGTATTGGGCTTACAGAGAGCACTCAATTTTTTCGCCTTGAGTCAATACTGAAGTATTGGAAACAATACTCGAGTATTGGACTTATAGAGAGCACTCAAATTTTTCACCTTGAGTCAATACTCAAGTATTGGAAACAATACTCGAGTATTGGACTTACAGAGAGCACTCCAAGTTTTCACCCTGAGACAATACTGAAGTATTGATATGAATACTCGAGTATTGAACTCACAGAGAGAATTTCAACATTATGTTAAGTTCTCAATACTCAAGTATTCAATGGCATACTCGAGTATTGATCATACAGAGAGCTATCAAAGTTTTCCATCATGTGGAAACTCGAGTATTGGATTTACATACTCGAGTATTGGACGTTCACAAAGTTTTTTTCAAATCATCATCTGTTTATGAATACTCAAGTATTCATTTGAAAAATCAAGTATTGACATGGAAAAACTCCACAAAATTTTCAAATGAGTGTATACTCGAGTATTGATTTGGAAACTCAAGTATTAGACATACAGAGAGCTTTTCCTCTTGTCAATGACTTGAATACTCGAGTATTGATTTGAATACTCGAGTATTGTACCTAAGGTCCAAAGTTCACATCACAATGATTTCTCTCTGGATGATGAATACTCAAGTATCAAGTTGGATACTCAAGTATTGACTTAAGTGCACAGTGACATACTCGAGTATTGAAGAACATACTCGAGTATTGAGCACTGATGTTGAAAATCAAATCTGACGAATTTGTGAAACTCCTTCATTTGATCTTAATACTTACATTTATCATTCTTATATATTCTTGGCTACGATTAACCATCTTTTTGTTGAGTTTTTAGACAGATCAATGAGAGTTAATTGAAGGATAAAGTAAAAAGCAAAAAGTGATTCAGTTCATTAAATGCACTACTCAGAAAGTTGCACAAACTTGACTAATTCTTCTGCACACGATTGCAAAGCATTAAAGAATGTTTTCCACATCAAGAAACCTCATTTCTAACGGATTAATTCGCAGAAGAACAAGTCAGATTACTTGGCCAGTTGGATTAAGCTAAGTGAAGAGAGAGAAGATGTCTAAAACACTTGCTAATCACCTGAAGACTTCTCTCAACGGTAAAATTGAAGATGCAACGGTCAATTAATACTTCTTAAGTATAAATAGGACTGCATTCAAGGCTCTTCAACAATAACAACATTTGAAAACATACAAGCATTCAAGTTTCACAACTACCTTCAGTTTTCACTTGTATTTTGTTTTTTGACATTATAAGCTTCAGTGTTTATCATCATCTACTCTTAGAGAGAGTTTTTCTTTGATCATTGATTATTGATTGTAAAGAACCACAAGTCAGAGGACTTGGTGGTTGGGTTCATTGATTACAACTTGTAAGGGGGAGTAAGTTCTAGTGAGAGAATTAATCTTGAGTGCAGAGTGTGTAATCATTGAGATAGTGAAAATCCCAGAGAGTCTGGGGACTAGATGTAGGTTAAGTTGTTGAGACCGAACCAGTATAAATCCTTATGTCTAAGCTTCTCTTCTCTTATCTCTATTAACCCCTGTTTTCATTGTTCAAAAACAGAGTACTTAACCGAAAAAATTAACAATACCCAATTCACCCCCCTCTTGGATATTTAAGCTCCACTTTCATTTGGTATCAGAGAAAGGTCTTCTCTAAAGAGCTTAACATCTCAAGAAGGATCAACATGGAAGGTATTCTACCTAATGGAGCTTCAATCAATAGGCCACTTGGTTTCAATGGAGAACACTACTCGTTTTGGAAAGCTAAATTCAAGGTGTTCGTCATGGCAACAGAGTTTGGATTGTGGAGGGTGTTCAAAAGAGGAAATTATTTACTTTCAACTGTTGAAGATGGTGTGAGAGTTGATAAACTTGAGGATGAGTATGACGAAAATGATAGGAGAAATGTCACTCTCAATAGCAAAGTCATTCTTCTGCTACAAAGTGCATTAAGTCAGCAAGAGTATTTTCGTGTCTGCACTTTGCCAACAGCCAAAGCAATGTGGGATGCTTTGGAAATTGCTCATGAAGGGACAGCCGGTGTAAAGCAAAATCGAGTCAACACTCTCATGGCTGAATATGATCTTATGCGAATGAAGCCGAGAGAATCAATTGGTGAATTTCAACTAAGGTTCACCCATTTGATTAATCAGCTTGCCGCTCTTGGAAAGGAGTACGATCAGACAGTTCAAGTGAGGAAGATTTTGAACATCCTCAACAAAGAATGGGAAGCCAAGGTCACTGTGATTGAAGAAGCAAGAGGAGATTCAATGGCCTCAGTGGCTGCACTCTTTGGAAGTCTTTCTGAGTACGAGGCTAAACTTAAGTTCAAGAAGGGACTTGATGAGGTTCATGGCAAAGGGAAAGGCATCGCTCTCAAGACTGCAAAAGAGGATAAAGAATCAGATGAGGAGGATGAAGACGATGATGAAGAGATAGGCATTCTGGTTCGACGATTTAAGAAATTCTACAAGAAGGACCAAGGCTTCAAGAAATTTCAGAAAGGTAGCTCCAGTTATGAAGCAAAGAAGCCCATCATATGCTACGAGTGTCAAAAGCCTAGTCACATTAAATCGAAGTGCCCCCAGCTGAACAACAACAAAGATAAAGAAAAGAAGAAGTTCAGCAAGTACAAGAAGAAGGCTTATGTTTCAGGCACATGGGGTGATAGCTCTTTCGATGAAGATGATGAGGAGGAGGAAGAGAAAACAAACATATGCTTAGTTGCTGAAGAAGAAGAGCAACATGATACAAGTGATGAGGTATATGACTCTAAACCTTCCTATGATGAACTCTTTACTGAGTATCTTTGTGTGCAATCTGAATTTGAAAAACTTGCTGATAAATATTTGAGTTTGAAAAGAAAAAACACAACTCTTGAGTTGCAAGTTGAAAAACTCTCTTTTCCAGAAAATCTTGTTTGTGATGATTGCCTTGATTTAAAGAAAAAGAATCTGCAGTTAACTAAGGCACTTGAGAAATTCACTAAAGGTAGTGAAATGCTCAATGTCATTCTAAAACAACAAAGGTTTATCAATGATAGATCAGGAATTGGTTATCAACCTATCTTTGATAAAAAGAAAGGCAAAAAGAAAAACGGAGAGAGATCCTATATGAACTATTTTAGAAAATCAGTACATTCTTCAAATCCCTTTGCACACTGCAACTATTGTAATAGGAAGGGTCATTCTACTTCATCTCTTGCTTTCATGGAAAAGAAAGAAAGGTTAAACCTGCTGGTAATTATCATTGGGTACCGAAAGGAACTTATGTTCCTAAGGTCCAATCTAACCCCAAAGGACCCAAGAAAAGATGGGTACCTAAGACTTGATCCTTTGTGAATTGCAGGTATGTCTTAGAGCATCAAAGCCTAACAAATGGTACATTGACAGTGGGTGCTCAAGACATATGACGGGAGACAAATCCAAGTTTCTCTCAATCAAGCCTAAGGAAGGTGGCAAGGTGACCTTTGATGGAGATCAATCTGGAAAGATTGCTGGGATTGGTGAAATTGGCAACAATGAAGGACCACTCATTAAAGATGTTTACCTTGTAGAAGGACTATGTCACAACCGACAAGGGTAACTTAGTTATGTTTGATTCTAATGAATGCTTGATTGTGAAAAAGGATTTGCTTCCCTTAGAAAATCTAAAATCAAAAGCTTTATTTAGAGCACCTAGAGATGATAGTTGTTACACTCTCAACCTCTCTAGCAATGCTTCTATTTTTGAAAAATGTTTTGTAAGCAATTTGAATGAGAGTTGGCTGTGGCACAAGCGTTTCGCTCATGTCAACATATTTCAACTTGACAAGTTGCTCAAAAAGGATTTAGTTATTCGCATTCTCAAACTCAGTTTCAAAAATGATTTGACTTATGAAGCATGTCAAAAGGGAAAACAAACTAAATCATCCTTTAAAACCAAAAATGAAATCTCTACCAATAGACCACTAGAATTGCTACATATGGATCTTGTGGGTCCAGCAAGGGTGAGGAGCCTTGGTGGCAATTTGTACACATTGGTTATTATAGATGATTTCTCAAGATTTTGTTGGACCATTTTCTTGTCTTCTAAAGATGAAACATTTGATCAGTTTGTTGTGTTTGCTAAGAAGGTCCAGAACGAGAAAGGATTCTCTATTGCAGGTATAAGAACTGATCATGGAGGAGAGTTTGAAAACAATGCGTTCGCTGAATATTGTGACAACATAGGGATAGACCGCAACTTCTCAGCCCCAAGAACTCCTCAACAAAAAGGTGTTGTAGAAAGGAAGAATCGAGTTCTTACCGAGATGGCAAGGGCAATGCTGAATGAGAACAATACTTCCCAAGTATTTTGGGCTACTGCAATGAGCACCGCTTGCTACATCTCAAATCGGGCATATCTATGGAAGAAGTTGAACAAGACTCCCTATGAGTTGTACAAAGGAAGGAAGCCCAATCTGAGTCATCTGCATGTATTTGGTTGTAAGTGTTTCATTCATAAAAATGGTAAAGAGAATTTGGATAAGTTTGATTCTAAGGCTGATGTTGGTATATTTCTTGGATATTCAAATATAAGCAAAGCCTATAGAGTGTTTAACACTAGAACTAAAGTTGTAGAGGAATCTATTCATGTTGTGTTCTGTGAAGATAAATTTGATAAATCTTTGGTTGATGAGGAAGAAAATGTTTTCAAGAATCAATTCTTTTCAAAAACTACTCCTTCTTCTACTGAAAATTCTGAAAATGTTTTTGAGGCTGATCCTCAAACTTCTATTGAAAATCTTGATCAGTCTCAACCTAGAACTTGGAAATTTATAAGGAATCATCTTTTGGACCAAGTTATAAGTGATGTAAATCAAGAAGTAAGAACCAGAAAAGTACTTTAAATGAAGTAATCTTTTCTGCATTCATCTCTCAAATAGAACCCTCTAAGATAGAAGAAGCCCTTTCAGACAATGATTGGGTGATAGCTATGCAAGAGGAGTTACATCAATTTGACAGAAATCAAGTTTAGGACTTAGTACCTAGACCCAAGGACCATCCAGTCATTGGAACTAAATGGGTATTTAAGAACAAACGTGAAGAATCTGCAATCATTGTCCGTAACAAGGCAAGATTGGTTGCAAAAGGTTACAATCAAGAAGAAGGAATAGACTATGAAGAAACTTATGTTCCAGTGGCAAGATTGGAGGCCATAAGAGTTCTTCTAGCCTTTGCATGTGTTAAAGGTTTTAAACTTTTCCAAATGGATGTCAAAAGTGCATTTTTGAATGGTTTTATTCAAGAGGAGGTGTATGTTGAACAACCTCCTGGTTTTGAAAATGAGCACTTTCTTGATCATGTTTACCGACTTAAGAAAGCTTTATATAGTCTCAAGCAAGCTCCTAGAGCTTGGTATGAGAGATTAAGTCAATTTCTTATTGATCAGGGGTTTATCAGAGGAAAAGCTGACACAACATTGTTCATAAAAAGAAATAAACTAAATGAAATCTTGATTGTACAAATTTATGTGGATGACATAATTTTTGGTGCTACTAATGATGCTTTGTGTGAGGAATTCTCTAAGATTGTGCAGGGAGAATTTGAGATGTCAATGATGGGAGAGCTCAACTATTTTCTTGGGCTGCAAATCAAGCAAAGAAAAGATGGAATATTCATCTCCCAAACTAAATATCTCAATGATCTGTTGAAGAAGTTTGGAATGGACAAATGCAATGGAGTTGACACTCCTATGAGTACAACCACTTCATTAGATGCTGATGAAGAGGGCAAAGACTTCAACATCACAAAGTATAGAGGGATGATTGGATCATTACTCTATCTAACTGCAAGTCGCCCGGACATCCAATTTAGTGTTGGAATGTGTGCAAGGTTCCAGTCTGCTCCAAAGGAGTCTCATGCTGAACATGTGAAGAGAATTTTTAGATATCTTGCAGACACAAAGTCACTTGGATTGTGGTTTCCCAAAGGTCAACCTGAACACTTGGTGGCATACTCAGATTTAGATCATGCCGGCTACAAGACTGATAGGAAGAGCACGAGTGGCCAATGTGAGTTCTTTGGCAATTCACTTGTGTCATGGTTCAGCAAAAAGCAAACAAGTGTAGCCGTCTCATCAACTGAAGCTGAATATGTGGCCGTATCAAGTTGTTGTGCACAAGTTTTATGGCTCAAACAACAACTAATTGACTTGCGAGTCCATCTGAAAGAGATCCCAATATTGTGTGACAACACAAGCACAATAAGCTTGGCAAAGAATCCAGTTCAACATACCCGGACCAAGCATATTGATGTGAGGCATCATTTCATAAGGGATCATGTTCAGAAAAGAGATGTCAAAGTGATGTTCATCCCAACGCATCTTCAACTTGCTGATATCTTCACAAAGCCATTAGCCAAGGAGCAATTCAACTGTATAAGAAGAGAATTAGGAATGGTAAATCCCGATGAATTGTAAGCAATTTTCACATAATTTAATGTTAGTTATGTTTTTTATGAGTAATATTTACTGACTTAAGCATCAGAGTATATAGCTGTAGTTTTTGCACGATGTTTTAAAATTTCAGAAGATGAATACTCAAGTATTGGTTGCAATACTCGAGTATGGAGGTGCCAGAGAACATCACTGACGCTTGAGAAGGTCAATACTCGAGTATAGACCCTGAATACTCAAGTATCCATAAGTCAGAGAGCAACCTGATGATGAAGATGTTGAATACTCGAGTATGGGAATGCAATACTCGAGTATGCACCAGACAAAGGACAAACAAATAATGAAGAAGTTGAATACTCGAGTATTGGTCGTGGAATTTCAAAAGTTCACCTCACACTTTTGAAGTCCAGGTTAGTACCTTTTCTTCAATACTCGAGTGTGTAAATAGTATACTCAAGTATTCAATACTCGAGTGAGGCAGTTGGCTCATTCTACTCAATGAGCAAAATATCGCGACTTCTAGTAATCAGAAAACCATATCTTTGAAGCTGTAGTTGTGATCTATCGGACCTTCGTGGGTCTTGTGTTACTTGAGTAGGCTCAACAACTTGTTGTGAGTCTTCTCTGTTTTCTATCTGTGGTTCTATGTTGTCTTGTGGCTCTTGAACTTCTTTGATGTACACCTCACTGCCACTAATTCTTTTAGAAATAAACTCTTTTTTCCAAAAAGACACCATTTTGGATAGCAAACATTTTATGGTTGGTAGGATTATAGACATAATATTCTTTAGTTTCCTTAGGATACCCCACAAAAAGGCATTTTAAAAATCTGTTTGATAATTTATCAGAGGCTTGTTGTTTAACGTAAACCTCACATCCCCAAATTTTGAGAAAAGGACAAACTGGGTTTCTTCCCAGTCCATATCTCATATGGTGTCCTTTTAACTACCTTTGATAGAACATGATTTAGTGTGAACGCAGCTGTTTATAAGGCATGGCCCCAAGAGGAAGGTGGAAGATCTGTTTGACTTATCATAGATCGAACCATATCTAATATAGTTTGATTCCTCTGCTCAGAAACATCATTCCATTGAGGTGTTCCTAGAAGAGTTAATTGTGAGATAATCTCACAACTCCTAAGATGGTCAATGAACTATTGACTCAAATATTCACCACCCCGATCAAATCGAAGTGCTTTAATTGTTTTGCCAAGTTGGTTTTGCATTTCATTTTGGAATGTTTTGAACATTTCAAACAATTCAGACTTATGTTTCATTAGATAGGTATACCCATGCCTACTAAAATCGTCTATAAATGTAATGAAGTACATATAACCTCCTCTGGCAGATGTGTTCATTGGTCCACACACATCAGTATGTATAAGGCCTAATAAATCAATGGCCCTCTCACTACACCTAGTAAAAGGTGTCTTCGTCATCTTTCCCAATAAACAAGACTTACATGTATCAAATGATTCAAAATCAAATGAGTCAAGAAATCTGTCTTGATGGAGTTTTGAAATGCGTTTCTCATTTATATGGCCTAGACGACAGTGCAATAGGTAGGTTGGATTCAAATCATTTGACTTGATCCTTTTTGTTGTTATGTTATAGATGTGTCCATTATTAGAATTTTCTAAATTAAGTATATAATGACCAACATGCTAATCACCATTAGCATAAAAAATGTCATTACGATAAATAGAACATTTACGATTCCTAGTAATGGAAGTATAACCTTCCTTATCCAAATAAGAAAGTGAAACAATGTTACTACTCAAAGCATGCAGGAATATAATAGCAACTATTCAAGAAAAACAAAAGCCCACCGGGCAAAACTAATTCATAAGTGCCTATGGCTAAAGCAACAACTCTTGCTCGATTTCCAACTCGTAAGTCAACTTCGTCCTTCTTAAATTTTCTACTGTCCTTGAGACCCTGCACATTTATGCAAATGTGAGAACCACATGCAGTATCTAATACCCATGTAGAGGAAATAGAAAAGTGAATATCTATGACATAGATACCTAAAGCGATAGCCCAGCTATCCTTCTTGTTCTTTTTCAGATCTTCAAGGTAGAGTTTGCAATTCCTCTTCCAATGACCTGGTTCATTGCAGAAGAAGCATACCCCATCCTTCGAAGGCTTTGCCTTCTTGGCTTTCCATTTCATACCCTTTCCTTTTTGAACCATCAAAATATTGTTGGGCCTCTTCTTAAAGCTCTACTCAGTAGTTTTGAGCATCCCATGCAATTCAGAAATTGATTCCTCCATGTTGTTCATGTTGTAGTCCATGATAAAGTAGTCATAACTTCCTAGGAGTGAGTTCAAGATCACATTTGTAGCTAACACCTGGGACATGGGGAATCCAAGCCTCTCAAGGTGATCAATGTAGCCTTTCATTTTCAACATATGAGGACTAACTGATGCACCTTCAACCATCTTGCAGGAATATAAGGCCTTTATGATCTCATATCTCTCTTGCCTTGCCCCTTGCTAGAAGATTTCCTTAGGATGAACGATCACCTCATAGGCCTCCACATGTTCCAAATCTATATGGAGGTTTGGAACCATAATGGCAGGCATCAAGCATCCTGCATCCATAGAATCATCCTTATGCTTCATAAAAGCATCAGTCTAAGCTCTTGGATCATTAGTTGCAGGCTCGTCAGGAATAGGTTGATCGAGGAGATACTCCTTTCTTTCGTGTTTAGGATCAATGCATAAGTTCTTAAACAGTTCAAGAAAGTTTCTCTCATTGATTTCATCCTTCTCAAGGACTGATCACAATGATGGTGGAGCAGTATTACTAGTCAACATGATTCTACAATTAAAATATGCGAAGTTTAGTTGGTAAGTAATCTCCCACTGAATAATAACTTTTAATATAATTAGTGGGCTAAGATCCATATTTGGCTTAAATTTAAGTCTGCTTTGGCAGGACGCTTAAAATCAAGTTATTTAGATAGGCAACCTCTTTCCCAATTGCATTGTATGTAACTCTTAGATCTTTATGGGATTCGATCATTTGATGACCCGACATGTTTAATCACATCTAATGCCTTGAGATCCAAAACCATTTTGATAATCTCAATTAAGTCAAGAGAATAATGAATGTTGTGAGTATCACCATTACCCACCCTTGTCTCACCAAGATAACTCAAGCTCATCCATTTTGGCGGTACTTACAAATAAGCGATCTAGGTTTTGACAAGTATTCATTGATTGACGGCATTACGACTTAAGATTTCATTTAGAGGGTTTAATCCTATTAATTCTATTTTTTTTATATGAATGCAATGACAATTTTATCTCATATAAACTCAAAAGATAAACATGCCATGATCTAATAAAAAAGGCACAATAAAAATGTGACACGACATGGCTCACCTAACCTAAAGTCCTCTCAAGCCAATGAGAGGACTTCTCAAAATAAGAAACGGAAATACATCAGAAGAAACCTCGTTTCTACATACGAGGGGAGTGAGATGAGAAGAGAATATACATCGAGAATATTTAGAGAATAAGGCATGACAAGCAGGCCATATTTGAATATTACCACACTTGTAAATACTAAAGCCATGTTGTTCACCATACCAAAACAACTTTTGGAAGTATATCACAACATGTTAATTCATACAATATGAAAGAAAACTAAAGGTGTCATGATTAAATTATCAAGCTTTTCAAAAAGGCATATTGTTTTAGTAAAATTATTTCCTTAAAAAAAATTTTAAGCCCCCAAGATAGCGTTGTCCAAGCATGACCGACGTGCAAACAAAATAACGTCGTCCTTAACGTGAACGACGTCCAATCATGATCAACGCTTCCGAACAGAACGTGACCTAGCATGATCATCGTCCAACCCTAGCGTGAGCGACATCCGAACTTTTCAGAATGTGACCGACGTTCGAGCATGATTAGATCGTTCGAGCATGATTGATGTTTCAGAACGTGACCATCACGCCAACGTGATTGACGTCATGCGATCTGAACGCTTCTGAACAACACGAAATGTCTGCAAAATCCAACTAGCGATCCGAACTTAACCCTAACGTGAACTTTCAATTTATATGCACATTAGATTCGGTCAATCATATACATCCTATATATACACATGTTTAAACCCAATTTAAACACGCGATTGATCTGCCTTTGATGCCACTGTTGGGATTTGTACACGCAGTGGAAGAATTTCATCCATTAAAATTTTACAAATCCCATAGAAGGATCTATCAACAATGTTTAAATCAGGTTAGTCAGAAACTATACGTTTTGTATTCGTATGCGTCTTGTTCGATACAATCAATAGGAGCCGACTCAGCGAATCCACTCCCTCTACTGGTATCCACACCAAACAGACTCCAACACTGATAGTAGAGTGCTAGCGCCTTCAACGTCTTACGTTATTTTTCTTTTCTATAGGGTTTTTCACAGCTCGTCTCTTCTTTTCTTATTTTAATACGACTAGATCATCATTTCTTATAGAGTTTCAAAAACCCTAAAGGGTCGTATTACAATATTCAAAATTAATCTTAATTAATCTAGAAATTCGAATTTGGAATAAAATAATATATTAATTAAATCTGTTCAACAGATCTAACTTAATTTATTTATTTAATCCAAATTAAAAGAAACCTGATTTAATTTATCTTTATAAATTAAATTTGAAATATGATATCTATCTATTTAATTGAATTTGAGATACTATATGTCAATTCAAATTAAATTTGAGATACAATATCTCTATTTATTTTAGTTATTTAATTTATCAAATAAATTAAATACTACATAATAATATTATTTTTATTTTTGAATTTATTATTTTATAAATATATATATATATATATATATATATATATATATATATATATATATATATATATATATATATATCCATCCTCGATTAAATGTTATATTCATTAAATCTTAGATGTATCTAAGATTCAATGAATCTGGATATTATTGCTCGTATTAGGCTATTCTTGTGTATGACCCTGTAAGCCTACATGAGATTGGCAGCGAGCCAATATTGTACCAGCCCACAAGTTGCAAGCGGCCTTTTGCAAGACATTGCGACTACCCAACTCATATAAGGATCGTTGATATGATACAACCTATCATACAACCATGCCGCGTCCCTTTTGTCACGCGATAATTTGGTCAAGGATGAAACATGGATAGTGTCATGCTCTTGTTCATAACCATTATTTTCTCAATTCTTGAGTAGTCTAACAATTGAAATGGAAACTTCTTTCCATCGTAGTATAGCAATACATTTATCAGACTCACTCATTGAGGGGCCCAGTATTATCTCTCTACAAATGTGAGGGACAAATTTCATCTTGACCATTCACATTCCTCTGCATGAAAACCACTAATCCCGATCGAAGCCTTTATCATCACCCAGTCAAAGGTGACTTTTCACTCGGTCAAAGATAAGCGACTCTCATGTAGGAATCCATGATGATCTCAGGTCAAATGGCATTGTGACGCAGTTATACATGAGATAAGCTTATGATTTAATCCATGCAGCTTTCTCATAGTGGGTCAATCCATCACCTTGTACTCTTACAAATGCCTATGACTTTGATTCATATCTTCATACCTCATCAAAGTCATACTGGCCTTATTTCATCTTTGCTCTTGCATAGATGACCGTTTAGGGACATTTAGGACAATCCTTATGATATGTCCAAGGATACAGTTATCATAACAAACATGCAAACAATAAGATAACTAAATGGAGAATTCTTTAAATAATAATAGTATTTAAAGTACAATGACTTGCCTCTAGGGCATAATTTTCAGCACTTAACTACTATTATTTCTTGGTATGTGAAAATATAATGAATTACAACTTACAAGTGATTTAAAACAGGGACCCAAGTAATAATTTGTACTCCTATGTAAGGAAAGTAAGACTACTTTACATGAGTTAAGAAACTGTTTTTCGTTTACCACATCACCAAAAAATGTATTGCCAATTTTCCCCTAAGTTACGAAATAATTTAACTATTTTGCCTTTGCGTGAATTAAAATATTTAAGATTATAAAATAAGTATTGTATATATTAATTATCATTTTTCATAAAAATATTAATCTTATATTTTACGTTGAAATGGTGCTGATTATTTTGAAATTGATTCAATTTTAATTGGGTTAAGGTGAAAAAAATACACGTGATTTTTCCAAAAGTGCGTCACCAAATGCTTTTTTTATGTGCAAAAGTAACTATATGATTACAAAAATGGAGTAAAAGTCATATATTTTGTTACTTTATGTTGGTGAGGCCTACAGCCACATTAATAGAATATGTGACTTTTACTCTACTTTTGTAACCACATAGACACTTTTACAATTAAAAAAAAAAAAACTTTTTTGTTGGGTGCACTTTTGAAAAAAAATATATATATATATATATATTTACACCTTAACCCATTTTAATATGGTGTATTTAAGTCATTTAGCCGCTTTCACGCGTTCCTTTCTTTCTTAATAGATACCAAACATCCAATGTTAAAGGGAAAAACATACAAATTTCTCTTAACCTCAAATACACATTTTTAACTCAAAAAACTTTTATACAAAAGGTAATTAAGTCAAAGGGAAGTAAAAGCCATCCGAGCAAGAAAAAACCACATGCCAATTGATGTTGAAAGATTCGGCTGCATTATTCAAATGACATTGCAGCTCGTGAGCTTGTGGCCTTGGATTCAACTTTCAAACTCACAGGTTGATGGAAACATTATAAGGATTGTTGGTGTGAAAGATCAATCCCCCATCTTCGCCCAAAGAGGATGATATATAACTGGCCCGACAAATATGTAATTATAAAAATAATACACACTGATTTCTCAAATGAAAACATTTTCTTCTTCAGCCAAAGCTTTTTGTAATGCCCTCTCCCTAGCCCGTCTTGCCTACAAATTCAAACTCTCCCATAATGAGAACATTTCAACTGAGTACTACAAAAAGGCTCAAAAGTAAAAGACTAGGCATCAAAATTTCAAGATGAATGGGTTAAACTTCAGTTTTTCCCAGGAAGTTTTCATGTATTAGTTGTAGGTATTCAGGAGTTTTTGTTGGATCGCCCCAAAAGTGCTAAAAGGGGAGCGATATCGCCTCATGCCATTAAGAATGTTAACAATCAATATTAGTTTTCTAATGGTTAGAGCGACTTTGCTTCTTTTTAAATATTTTTGGTGCAATATTGATCTTACAAAAGTGTAATTTTTTAATAATCACAACTTCTAGATGAAAACTTCCAAGGTAAAATTGGACCTTAATCTAAGATGAATTGAAAAGTGATATTAAATAACTAACCTCCTTCATCCAATCGGTACAACTTATTATGATGAATAGTGCAATCACCTGGCAAAGTGTACCAGTTGTTATTCCAATCCAAAGGCCTTTCCCTCTCATGTCTACCCAGAAACCCAATATTGCAGCAAGTGGAATGCCAACAATATAATAACATCCAAAATTCACATATGCCCCAATGTGCTGCCACCCACTTCCCCTAGCAATCCCTATTTTGGACAAGAAATATAGATTTCACAGCACATAAAAAATCTAAGTTTGAATACAATTAAGAATTTTATTTTTATTTTTTTATTCTTTTGAAATAGTAATCTAATGAAAGATTTTACCTGTAAGGGTGCCTTGTAAGGAGTCCACAAAGGCAGATAGAACTAAAAGAGGAACTAGTTCTGTGACATATTCCAGTACATCAGGCTCACTGCTGAAAACATGGCCCAAAACATTCCGACTCGCAAAAACGATTGAGCTCACTAGAAGAGCCTCACAAGTTGCCAGAAACCTAGAACATAAGGCAGACGCACGTGCTGCTTGTGGACATCCAGCTCCTAATGCATTTGAAACTCTTGCGCTGAACAACAATAACCACAAGGAGTCATCAATGAGACATAATTGATTAATTAAATAACATAAAGAGTCGCACTATTTTTTAAGTATGAAACTATGAATGGTGCGACTTAGGGTGTGTTTGAATGGAGGGGAGGGGAGGCATTTTTTATTCTTTTTATTTTTATCTTGGATCAATTTCCCTCAGTGTGTTGAATGAGCGGGGATTCTATTTTTTTTTTTCCTTAAAGGTATAAATGTAATACCACAAAAATTATGGTAAAATGGTCAAGAAATTTGGGTCCCCTAAAAAAACACCCCAATTTGAACTGGAGCTAAAATGAACAGACTCCCCCCTCCAACCAAACATATGCCTTTAGTTTCATATTATTGGAGTTGTAAATGAAAATACATGAATTCGTGTTTATGGATGTTATGTAATGGACACCTTGCTGCTGAGCCAATTGATTCTGGTATCGAATAGATTGTAACGTTCATTGATACGCTGCACATAAAATTCAAATTTGAAAAAAATTAAGAATTAGTTAGCAATGATCATAAGCAATAAAACAGGTGTAGGGAATTTAAAACAATAATAAGCTAGATCATTATTTGACTACAGGAACTACATTTTAGTTAGATTATGGAAATTGAAACATTTATACAAAAAGAATATACCATACGGCCAAGATTGAAGTTTCAAGCTGTGGGTTTGGTAGAAGACCAGCGAGCAACGTAGTCAACTCATATGACCACCATTGGAGGCTGAAATATTCAATCATCAATATCAATATGCCATACCATTCATGGTGTAACACAAAATGTAGGGTTAAAGTCTAATTTTTCCCGCAAAGTTTTTGCATGAGTTGGGGTATTCAAAAGCTTTTTGTTGGATCAATATTAGTCTGAAAGTTTTTTAAAAAATGGCAATGTTGTATTTAAATTTTTTTAGAAAGTAGCAATACTGTATTTAGTAGTTAACAATGTTAATGGTTAATGTTAGATTTTGAATTATTAGGGCGATTTTGCTTATCTTTTAAAACTTCTAGAGTGATATTGAGCAAACAAAAACTAACAAATACTTATATCTCCTACTAAAAAACATTGAGGATAAAATTGATCCTTAACCTCAAAATGTATGGGAAGAAGTGATATTGAGCAAACAAAAACTAACAAATACCTACATCTCCTACTAAAAAACATTGAGGATAAAATTGAACCTTAACCTCAAAATGTATGGGAAGAAATATTATTATGTGGAGAAGCTATACCAAGCCATTATAGAGGAAGGAATGGCAATGCGGAAGAACCCTCCAATTTCGCGGAAAAGCTCTATCGAAACTGGAACTCGAGTCTTTGCACAAGAATCAGAGAACTTCTTATATAACGCAAGTATGATCACATTCAACCAATATGAAGTAGCAATGGCAAATGCTCCTCCAAAGCGACCCATACCAGATTTAAAAACCATTGTCCAAGAGAAAGCTACGTGGAAGCATATAGTAAATGAAGAAGAGAACATAAGAGGAATGATCAAACTCTGCATAAGATAGTATCGGACCAGGGCTTGAAGTATTGCGTAACCAAAGAGAGCAGGAATCAAGCAAACTGCAAATTTGCCTGCTTCATGTGCAATTAAAGGGTCTTGACCAACCAAAACCAATAGATTCCCCAAGTTAAGCCACAAAACACAGAGAGGAAGACAACATAAGATAAGACAGAACATGCCAGTGTGTATTTGAACACCAAACTTCTTATATTGCTTGGCTCCATAGGCTTGCCCACATAGTGTTTCAAGTGCAGTAGCCATTCCAAACTGTTAAGGTGGACCAAAAAACAAAAAAATTTCCGACCTGTTAACGAAGTGCAAAATACAAGATACAACGTTCAATTATTTGTTATTAGAAAAGGGAAAATTAATCTCTTGGTTCCTATAGTTTAACTCAGTTATTACTCAACTGAGTATGATTCAGTTCCTATAAATTTTACTCAGTATTAACTCAATCCTTGAATTCACTGCAACCATTTAATAATTTAATGTTTACACTTTAGAAAATTATTAGGAACTAAATTATAAAATAGCTAAAAGTATTGAGATTGAGTTGGAGTGGGTCAAAATCCAGGGATGACATTTCAATCAAGTCAAAACTATAGGAACTGAACTGCATCGAGTCGGGAACTAAATTAAAATTAATCCAAAACTATAAGAATCAAAATATAAACCCCACAAGAAAGCAGTAATTTAGGGACGCAATTTGTTAGGAATTCTCTTTGTTTGTTTTGGGGTTAAGTTGTACTCTGAAAAAGTTATGTGCATTGTAAAACAACAAGCTAAGTTACTTACTATGACGCTGAAGCCAGTGACAGCACAGAGGGAGATGGCAATGCCAGTGCTGGATTGAGCAAGTTTACCCAAGTGACCTACCATCATTAGAGTGATAGTTTGCAGAAAGAAGGTTGAAGTATTCACAACCACCATAGGCCCTGCTACCCAGCAAACCTCTTTCACTTCTTTATAAAAGACCCGCCATGTTATGTGTAGATGATCCTGTTCGTTTCCCACCTCAATGTTTTTCTCCAATAGAGCCTTCTCCATTTTCCTTCTCTTCTGTCTTGTTCACTGTAAGTCCTGTACGAACATAGGACGGCAAGAGGTCAAATTTGGACGGTCCAATAATCAACACCGTCCAACATGTGGGTGTCAGCATATATATATTACTGTTCCTAATATAAGATCCACTTTGATGAAGAAAATGGAGCCCATAGTAATTCTTATATTAAGGACAAGGTAGTATATTTTTTAGAAAATTTATACATTTAGTCATTTAATTATAAGCAATGTGTCATTTTGATCCCTCAAAACTTTACAAAGTATATATATTTCCTTTAACTCTGTTAGAAAATATATGTTAATTAGCACATTGTCAACCAGAATCGCTATCAATTAAGGATTATAGGAAATCACCATTAATATCTATTAATCCTCATTAAGAGCATTTATGACTAGGCTCTCTCCCTTGTAAAGTATCATATGTATAAACTTGGCTTTGGTCATATACCCTCTCGTCCTTTACGTCCTTTGTAGCCAAAACAGCACATTTTGGCGCAAAGAAGGGAGGGCAGCTGTTTTTGTTGTGTTTTTTTAATATATATATATATGTTTCAGGTACTGACTGGACTGGTACTAAAAAAATACTTTAAGATACTAAATAGTACTGAAAAAGGACTTTATGATTTTAAAAAATTATTTTAAGATCCTAAAAAAAATCCTGAACTATATTGTTAGTACTAGTCAATACCCTGGAATATTTTTTCAAGATCTTAAAATAATGTTTTCAAGATTCTAATTTTTTAAGATCATAAAGTATTTTCTTCAATACCAGTCAAAATCCTGAAGTGTCCTTTTAGTACTAGTCAGTACTTGAAATATTTTTTCAAAATCATAAAGTGTTTTTTTAGTACCAGTTAGTATCTTGAAATATCATTTTAGTACCAATTAGTACCATGAAATATTAATTTAAGATCCTAAAATAATATTATAAAATCATAAAGAATTTTTTTCACTATCAGTTAATATCCCCAAGTATCTTTTCAGTACAAGTCTGTACCATGAAATAATTTTTCAAGATCGGAAAATCTTTTTTCAGTACTTTTCAGTATCCTGAAGTGTTTTTTTAGTATAAGTCTAATCCATACTTGAATTAATTTTTCTTTTTCTAAAAAAAAAGCACAAAACAAAAACAGTTGTCCTTCCTCCTTTGCACCCAAATGGCGCTGTTTTGGCTGCAAAGGACACAGCGGACTGAGGGTGTATAGGACCAAAGTCAGGGTCCCATATGTACATGAATATACACAACTTACTGATTCATTTCGCTTCAAACTTTACCACTGGTAGCAAAAACTAATTGATAGAGGGTCAAATGTGTTTTAGAATTATGAATAAACTGAAATTTTGATGAGGTTAGAGGGTCAAATGTGTTTTTTTCCATATATATATATATATATATATGTATATATATTAAGATTGAAGTACATGGTTATACAAAAGGATGCATGTTCTAGTGTTCTAAATCTCAAAGGAGGATGACGGAACCAGTTTCAGAGCTCGTCCGTCCCTGCTCGTCCGTACGGACGAGCTCTGGACCGTCCAGATTTGATCTGGACGGTCCAGATCTGATTTTTTTTACTTTTATATTTTTTATCCAAAATAATTTTAATGGGTAGAGGATATAAAATAAAGATAATCTCTCAACTAACATTTTTTCATATAAAAAAAATAAAAAACGAAAAAAAAAAACAGATCTCAGCCATCCAGATCCAGCTCGGACGGCTGGATCTGGACGAGCTTGCAGGGAAGCTGAGTCCGGAGGATGACTTACCGTGCTAATAAGCTTCTGATGATGTGGTCTTGAAGATTATGACAAATCCTTTGAAGTAATTGTACGGAAGCTTTGAAAATGAATTTTAGATAGTGAGACAAAGACGAGTGCGAGGAAGTCGAATAGATGAGATGAGTTATATGGTGGCGCCAATAATTAAAAAGATGCACTACAAAAGGGATCAGTGGAAATCTTCTCGAATCACGAAGTTTACCCTTTATTAGGATTTAGGCGCATGATTAGTAATATACTAATATTACATTTAATTATAATAATCCATGTGTTTTGGTTCTTTTTTTTTT
Source organism: Acacia crassicarpa (assembly GCA_034222035.1). NCBI lineage: Eukaryota > Viridiplantae > Streptophyta > Magnoliopsida > Fabales > Fabaceae > Acacia > Acacia crassicarpa. The sequence goes on along the minus strand of JAWXYG010000010.1, from coordinate 24,550,679 downwards.
TTTGGAATTGGGGACCTAATGGTCCCGGACAGAGTCGAACCCTAATACAAAGGCTGGATAAGCCAGCGTCATACCACTGCACTACCTAAGTGTTTGGTGTGTTTTGGTTCTTTTGATCCGTCGTTAGTTGTAATAGCCTACTAGGTTCTTAAAATTTAAAAAATATATATGCACAAAGTAAATGCACCTTCCCCTTGGGATCACGCCTTGTTTTAGTTTTTTTTCCTTAAAAAATTTATTATAGTAATTTTGCCATAGATCATGGGCGGCTCCTCAAGATGCAATCACATGAATCAATGGGTTAGATTTCTCTTCTAATCTTTTTGTCATTATTCCTCATCTTCTTTAAATTATATTTGTCTAATCAAGTATAATACTATTTTAATATATCTCTCATCTTCCTAATCAGCGACCCAAATGAGTTGATGAAAGGAAAAAAAAATGAGAAGAAGATCATCTTCCTGAATTAACTGTATCATCATATGGGGAGGGGAAAAAAAAAAGCATCCTTATTTGCGCCTTTTCTCCCTATTAATGCTGTATTATTCGTTTGTTTTCCAGGCCCCTCTCTAGAAGCCTAGCTGTCTTCCACTTACATAAAATGATACTCCCTATAAACCTAGATGATTTTTTAAAAATAAATATCAAGATAATTAATAAATTATTTAATCATAACATATGTAGTATATCTTTTAATTATATGTTAATCTATTAATCAAAACAAATTAGTTTGAGGAAAAAAAATCTAAAATAATTTAATTAAATTCTTTAATCTTTTCAAAAAAGTTAATTTTATCTTATATTTAAAAAAGAATAAGAATTTAGTCAAGTAATAATATCATATAGGAAAATGATAGATCAACCACATGATGATTGGGTATGTGAATTTCTAAGTAGTTAATGATTTATTTGTGAATTTTACCAATGTAATTAATGTTTAAGTGTGATTTATCGTATTTTTCTTTTTGCTCCAAAATTTTATTTAATATTAGTAAAGTTGATATATATATATATATATATATATATATACATTTCTAATTGGAGGTAGATCTAATGTGTTAATTGTCAGTTGGGAAAACAATTCTTGAGGTATCTATAGTTTCCTTAAATTTTTAATTTGATGCCTGTATGTTTTTTCTTCTAAACAAATCCTTTAATTTTACTTCAATAGCATATTTAAACTTTGCATAGAGGCTAACAGAGCAAAGTTATAAGGTTAATGGTGCTAAATGAATAAAATTAAAATATTTAATAAAGAGAAAAAAAACATAAGATATCACTTTAAAAATTGAAGCAAACTACAAGTACTTCAAAAATAGTTTTTCTTTGTAGTTTCAGTTTTAGTGAATTAATTTAATTAACATATTGTCTATAATCTTTATTATAAGACACGAACTAACAATTCTCACAAACTAATAAAAGTAGTTAAAGTCAATAAAGTTGTCCTATAATTTAAGTATCTTTCAATATTACCCCTACTAATTATATTAAACTCTAATATTTTATTAATTATTGCTTTCACCCACTACCTTTATTAATTATAAGTATACTGGAAAAAGATAATTAATGCTCCTTAGAAATTAAACAAGTAAGTGTTTTGTAAAAATGACTAAATAAACTTATTAATTGATGCCTTATAACAAAAATTAGAAAATATATATTACAAATCGGATCAGTACATATAAACTTGTTTAGATTAGCTTATTAGAAGTGTAAAAAGTAAAAACGCTTCAAAAAGCTGATCCTTACTGGTCTTTTTACCGCCCGGCCCTCCGGGGGGGGGGGCCACGAGTGGTTTCCCCCATAATTGTGTTAGGTAGTAAAGGGCCAGTGACAGATGCAGGGTAGGCCGCAGGAGTAAAAAAGAGTGAGCAACGTGCCGAAGAAGGAAAAGAGACGAAGAAAAAATCATTGTCATGAATGGCCTCAACCAAAAGGACAGAAAAAAGCGAGAGCCAAAAAATAATATTGTCTGTAAATAAAAGTGAAAGCAAAACATTATCTATATAAGGTGGGCCAGCTTATTAGATTGGTGCCAAGCGACTGCTTTACTTTATACTCCGGCTAGTTAAATAGTAAAAGTTACCCTTGGAAGATTTTTATTTCATTTTTAAATTTGTAACATAAATTATTAGGAGAGAAATTAATTTCAATTTATCAAAATTTCCCCAAACATTAATATTCAAATGTGACTCACAATATTTTTTCTCTCTTTCAAAACATTATTTAACATGGATATTGTTTGAAAAAAAATTGAAACGAATTTAATAAATTAACAGTAATTTTGTTATCTTAATAAAATATTTAAAATAACTTATATTATGAATTGCACAATACATTCCAAGGGGCTCGTTAAAAGAAAATAATTTTGTAATTTTGGTTGAAGAAAAACCTATCACCATCTATTACTATTTTGGGCCTCAGTTTGGTTTTAACCCCCACCACATGCTAGTAATCAGTACATGCTAGTAATGATAATTATGATATTATATTTAAAAAAATGATAATTATGATAGTATTATTTAAAGGAGAGTCTTAGGTTGCATGTTAGTCTAATACTTCCTCTGGTCTTAATTATAGGACATATTTAACCGATTTTGATGAAATTAAGGAGAGAAGTTAAATTAGTTAATTTTATTCATTTTCTTAAAATGCCTTTATATAAATTTAAAATAGCATAAATAAAAATGAATCAACAGCCATTACCACATACCTCTCTGACTGGTGTAATGTGATTCAACCTAACGAGCCTTAATGTTAAAACAATCTCAAAAATGAATCATATAAAAAGGATAGAACCAGATCTATTAAAATTTGAATATTATTGATGGTTAATATTGCCTATTACATGACTTTTATGCAAAATTTCATAAGGTTGAAAACAAAAAAATTTATTTAATCGTTGTGGAAACCCGTAACTCCTTACGGTCCTCATAAATTATTAACCTTAACTCATTACACTAATTAGTTTATAATTATTAATCCGTAACTCTTTATAATACTCATGAGAATTCATAACAATTTATAATACTTATGAGTTTCCGGATTACTCGTTAAAACAACTATTGGGGTTTAGAATAATTTGATAAAACGATTATTGGAGATTAGATTTACCTAAGATTACTCGAAGACTTCAAGGTTCTTGATGTCCTCTAACGTTGATCCACATGGCTATCTCACGATTGCAATGAGAACTCCTTCTCTTGAAACCTTCCACTCCTTGAATGCGCTAGGCAATGTAACACCCCTACCGGCCTCGTCCTTTCGGGTGGCAGGTTAGAAGGATTCACTTACTTAGTTACATTTCCTTCGTTATTTGGTCCATTTAACTTATATCAAAGTGAGCGCAACAGAGCATTTAACTGGTTTAGACTATCTACTGTACTGGTAAAGGTAAAATAAACAGGAAATAAAAGTCCCCAAAGGGTTAAGGGTACAGTCATCCAGAATAAATTCAAAAAACAAACATGCTGTCATCTCAAATATATGTACAAACATGTTAGGGCATTCCCTATTCTTCAGTCTGTACTAATAAGCACTTTTTGTTTTGAGGAGAGCTCTTCACATCCGGTATGTCTCCTTGTAGCAACAGAAGAGGCTGGGGTCCGATAACGGCCCCCAGAGTAACCGTCAGTACTCAAATACTGAATGTGTCAGGAGTATGTATGCTACCATGCTGACAGAATTATAATAACATGCCAAATACATACCACATATACATCCAGATCATACCATAGTAAAGCACATACCACAATCCAAGAACCCGTACAGTTGCCTTACCAAGGCAAGCCTCGGACTCACAACCCATAGAGCCGCCCTTTCTAGGCTAGCCCCAGACTGATAACTCAACCCGTACAGCCGTCGACCAAAGCCGGCCTCGGACTGAACATCCCTAACGCTAGGTATCACATAATACTGTATGCATATTTGACAATTCATATACAGGGAAAAACACACATGACAAATACAAACATACAACAAAACACATAGAGATATCTGAGTAAAACGGTTACTACCTGTTGTGATAATTATTGTCCTTAATATTCAGTAGGCCCGTAGACTTCCCAAGGATTCCTTAAACCTATCAACCATTAAAAGTACACTTAGTGTTACAAAAATACTTTTCCATTTAATTGCTTGCAAAAACCGTGCCTACCTACTTAACCCTTCATTTGCAACCCCTTGAAATCACTAATTTTACTAAACTCCAACTCCTTTCCAAAGAGTATATGCTAACCGAAAGAGTATGAGGCAAGGGAGAGAGCCATACTTTGTAATTCAATTAGCATCAATTATTATATGGGGTTTCTTCAAAATTGCTTTCCAAACATTCATGTTTATATGTCACAACCGAAAGTCTTCTAATGGCAAAACAGTTTGAGCACATATTACAACACTATTCTTCATTCCTTCGGTGTCCAAACAGCAAGAAGACATAACAAGTATTAATTCTACCACTCTTATTCATTCCCAACATACATACCAAACACTTTAATTAATAATTCTCCACTAGCTCTTAGCATTTCCAGAGTTTTATATGCCTTCTCAAACATCCCACGAATTGAATAAAAACAATAGAAGCTTACCTTTTGATTACTTTGCTAAAACACCAATACAGCTCGGTACCTTGGTCACTTGTGTCTCTTTTTTTTTTTTCCGGTGAGCCGTGGCGTTATCCCCTGATCACTCATTCATTCTTGCTTCCTTTTCGGTGCACCCTGAATTTGCTGTCCGAGTTGGCTAAAGAATTGATCTCATAACTTATTCAGTTTTGGTATGTCGGTTGGCAAGGGAGACACATGTCCAGGCTGAAACTTTCTTAATATTACATACTGCCACTTGTTCAATTCCAACGAAATTGCTTGGCCGAAGTTAAGAGTTCTGATTCTTCAATTTAATTATCCACCCAATCAGTTTCAGCAATACAAAAAGCTTTGAGTCAGTTGCAGTACGGAATTAGCTGGACAATTATATTCAATATTGATTGTTCACTTAATTACCAACACGTCATGCCCCTACAATTTCCAGAAATCCAGTTATTTTGGTCCAACTTGTGGGATTTTTAATAAATTCCACAAAAATCATTTTTACATGAAACTAGTGTCATTTGAACCATTGAAATGTCTATTTTTCATGAAAAATACTCCCAGACCCAGAAAGCACTTATATTTTGGCGTGGTGCTCACTTTTCACACCTGAGTCAATTTTTGCCCTGGTGCACACAGATCTAACTTAGAAAATTTGTATCTCTCAATCGGTGTATCAAAAATATGTCAAGTTACATATCAAAATGATGCCCCAGATGTCTACTTTTCACCTGTAAAAACATTTTTGAAGCCTCGCTGCCTAGAATCCAGAAAACTGGCAGCAAGCCTCTTCCTTGAGTTTTTTTTTTTTTGGTTTTTGAGTTGGAAAACTTAAACCATGACTTAACCCCACACAAAATCACGTTTTAAACACTTTGGGACCATCAAAAACTCCAAAATCAGACTCCAAAGCCAAGCCCCAACCAGAAGCACAAAAATCCAAAGGTAAAGCTTTAAAGATTAGTTGTCGGTAGTTTCCTATTTCGGAACTTTGGATTGGTGGAGCAAGGTTGAGAGCTTGAGTTGAACTATGGAAGCTTGATGATCTCCTCCTTCCTCTTCAGCTGGAGCACGAAATTTAGGGAAAGAAAATGGCTGATCAAGCTTTTTAGAATATCCCCAAAAGTGCCCCTTTAGTTTATGTAGTGTTTTGCCATATTCCCCGGGCGCCGCTTCATCACATCGGCATTATACCTCACAAGTATCTTGCCCTGGGCCCACATTTTTACAAACCCAGGCCCATCAGAGACTCTTGTCATTCTAGGGATTCTTCCCGAATCGGGCTTAGTAGTCTGCCTAATTTAGGCTTATTTTCAATTTTCCGGGTCCAAAATTCAGGATATTACAGGCAAAGACAAGGTTGAGTTTTGGTTTCTTTGGGTTTTGATCTATTCAAGAAGATGATGGTTTCTTAGGATTAGGTTAAAGATAGGATGAACAAGGTTGGAACCTTACCCTTTTATAGATGGTGCCTTTTCCTCTCTAAACCTTTGGTGAAGACCTAAATTTAGAGAGCATAGGGATGATCATAAAATGTCCAACCCTCCCCCTTTTATAGCCTTGGTGGGCCAAAAATTCCTAGCCCTAATTCCCTTAGGAATTTTCAGCTTATGCACTAAGAAAGAGATTTTAGGTAATAAGTCCACTGCTTGTCAACCAAGTCACATTAAATTCACATCTTGATTGATTGATTGAATTTGATATGATGAATCATATTCATATCTTGATTGATGGATTGAATTTAAGATGATGGATCACATTTATTTCCCTTTTTTTCTTCAAAAAACGTGCATAAAAACGGCACCAAAAAATTAGCACTTTATAAGAGTCTAACCCTGATTTAAGTGCTCACAAAAATGACCCAATCCAAACTTGAATTGGAAAATCCAAATCATAATGAATTAAGGTTCGGTTCCTCCTCTCAAACACATCATCAAGTGGTATCAGAGCCGGGCTCGTTACCGAAAACATATGGGGTAATATTATTGAATTTGATTCAATAATAAATTAGGATTTGAAAAAAATATGTGCATGTGTTTTTCTAATTTTTGTAGGTACAAGAAAAGGAATGGTCATGGTGCTTCGAATGAATGATTTAAATTATTATTTAAATTTATTTCTTTTGGTAAATGGACTTGTTTTGTCCTGATTTAAATTTTATTTTATTTTCTTATTTTTTGGTACATAGGATTGTTTTGTCCCAATTTAAATATTGCAAAGAAAAATTGTAATAGGAATAAGAATGTAAAATTGTAGATCGTGGACAGGTACAAGAAGAGTTTACCATCAGATCATTCGACCATGATGAAAGAATGGAGAAGATTTGAAGATTTGATAATCCAAGACATGGAGACGTTTTGGATCAATAATCGGAAGGCACCATGATCATCCACAAAATACATGAATTGTTATTATTATTATTATTATTATTATTATGCATAGAATTAGTACGACTAGTATGTATGATAATAGTAAACACGATCAGCACACGACAAGCATGCATAATAAATACAAGCTGTTTAAAATTAAACTATGTGATAGTTGTTTTATATGTATGTCTAATTTATGCATGCAAGATAAAATCAATTCTAACTTAGAAATTGACTAAATATTAGTTAATTTATTAGTTAGTAATTTATGATGAGACTGAATAGAACCCTCACAAAATTATCTAGTGAGTTTACCTCCCATCATCGGTGGTGCTATAACATGGGAATGTCATTTCCAATGAGCAAAATGTCATCCACATAAAGCATAAGGAAAATAACAATCACTCCCACTGACCTTCTTATAAACACACGATTCATCTTCATTCTTGATAAAGCTGTTTCCTTTGACAACTTTATTAAAACGAAAATTTCAAATTGTTGATGCTTGCTCAAGCCTATAGATTGATTTTGAAGTTTGCATATGTTAACTCTTAGAAATTGACAACATTCTAGTACATTTTCTCTCTCCTTTTATCTATTTTTGGTTCAAAATGTGCATAGAAATGAAGTTATAGAGGAAAATGTGCATATCAAAGTATAAGGCAAATATCAAAGAAATTCTTGTTTTATCCTATAGAGTTTGTGATTCAATTGAGAATTGATAATTCCTTCCTCTTTTGTAGGAAAGTGGAGAAAAGGTTTGAAGCTCTATAAGAACCAAGAAACAAGGAAAGAAAGAAAGGATGTGAAGCAGTGCAAAATTAGAAGAACCTGTACAACTGGCCGTAGCAAGTAGTTCTCTGTGTCACTGGCCGCGGCCAGTTGTGAAAAAGTGTTGAAAGTACAGCTGCGGATTTCTTCATTTCAAAAACAGAAAAATCCTATTTAACCCAAAGGGAAGGGCCGAAAAACACACTCTTGACCCAAGGAAACAAGTGGGCACACAAGGGAAGAGCTTGGGAGAGAGATTTGGACAATCTTGGAGGCTTGGGTGCTCAACCTAAGAGAGATTTTGGGGATTTCACCTTGGTTCTTCCTCTTTTCTTCTCTTTTCTTCCTAGCTTCTTCATGTATTTAGTTTCTTTGCTTAGAATCTTTTTGTATTTGAACATGAGTAGCTAAACCTTTCATTCTAGGGTTCTTCTTACCCTTTGTATGGATTAATACTTGGATTTTCCTCTCTTTTGGTAGAAAAATATATATGTGTGTTGATTTCAACCTTGGCTTAATGCTTCTAAGTGATTGACCTCCATTTAGATGATTCATTCACATAGGTTTTAACTCGAGAGAGCTTATCTAGGTGTAAAACTTGATTGAAATCATGCTTGTCTTGAAATTTACTTGATAAATGGATGGTTTGTTGGTAAAATAGAGATATATTTACTAACCTTGCATTGTCACATTAGGGTTGTTGCTTAAATATTGATTCTCACTAATTGTAGCAAGAGATTGTGCATTTTAATGAGAAGAGAAACTTGATTTTGACTTGAGAGAGCGTTTCAAGTGTTTTTGAACCCTAGACCAACACATATATGTATTGAAATGCTATTAGAGAGAAAGTTAACCAAGTTTTATGAAATGCAAAAGGGGAAGAAGAATCCTAGGCTCCATTATCCTAGAAGTCAAAAGTCATTTTCCTTTAGCAATTTTTTTAGTTTTAGAAATAGTTTTTAAAAATTCTCATTCCACATGAAAACTTTGTTCTAGCTCAACTTGATTGAATTCACTAAGTCTCTTGCTTGACCAATTTGTTAAACAAATCCTCGTGGGAACGACACTTTACTAATCACTTCCCTCCTTGAATTATTCGGTCATGCAATACTTATTGAATACAAAGAACCAAATTCATTTCGACCCTGTCGTAGTTCTCAATCATTTCGTGGCACCGAGCGTGGCTGAACCATCTACGATGGGGGGAGCGAATACCGAAACTCGTACACTTGCGAGGCGAACAAGTTCTAGGTGCCGCTGCCGGGGATTTGTGCAAACAAATCCTTTGGTCAACCTTAGGCTTGTGTTAGTAAATTTCTCTTGAGCTTTTAGTTAGGTTTACATTTTTTCTTTCTGTTTTTCCTTTATTTGTTTTTTGTTTTAGTTTGATACTCGCTCTTGCTTGTTTCTCTTGTAGGTACCATCTCAGTATATGCAAAACTTGCATCGGACGGATTGGTAGTGGTACTTAACGAAGTGCCTCTCATTGACGAAGTGCCTTTCATTGAAGAAGAGACTGAATCTGCATTTGAAACCATGGCAGACGATGAATATGATAAAGCTATCGTCAATGACTTTGCTAGTCGGAATATGCAAGGTCCTCAATCTTGCATTTAGATGCCGGAAATACAAGCACGTACCTTTGAGATCAAGCCGGTTATGATAACATTGCTTCAAATGGATGGGATGTTCCATGGGCTCTACAATGAAGATGCCAACAAGCAGTTGATGTACTTCTTGGAAGTGTATGATTCTTTCAAGTAGAATGGAGTTCTTGAAGATGTTTTGAGGCTACGTTTATTCCCTCTCTCGTTACAAGGCAAGGCTTGGGATTGGTTCAACAATCTTCCGGAAGGATCTATCAATTCTTGGGTTGATGTTGAGGCTAAGTTTAGAGCTCGATTCTTTTCTGATGACAAATCTGTGGAAGCTAGGGATGAATTTATAAGCTTTAAACAACATCTAGATGAGCATCTTTATGCCGCTTGGGAGAGATACAAGATGTTAATGAAGCAATGCCCTAATCATGGGGTAAGCAAATGAGTTGTAGTCCAAATTTTATGTACTCAACTTAATCCTCAATCTAAAGCAATGGTTGATTCTATGACCAATGGAGGATACCAGAATGTTCCTGTGAATGAGGTGATTCGATTGTTGGATCAGTTGTCTGCAAACAATACTCAAGGCAATGATAGGAGGACTAACTAAGTTATGCCTAATGCAAAAGAAGACTCTTCCTCACAAATTGCAACTCTCTTATCCGCTATGAATAAGCGTTTTGATGTGCTTGAGTCTCAAATGCAAAAGAGCACCTCTCAAGGTGTGCATTCTGTTCATGCCACACCAATTGTATGTAATCAATGCCATGATGTCCATATGCCTGACTATTGTCCTCTTTACATGGCCACTAAATCTGTCAACTACATGGGCAAGTTTCAACATCCTCAAGGGAACCCTTATTCACAAACCTACAATAGTGCTTGGAGAACTCATCCCAATTTTTATTGGAGTCAAGGTAACACTTTGAATCAAGCACATGGGTCTACATCAAGTACTAAGCCTATTCCACCCGGTTTTCAAATGCAATCAAGGCAGGTTCCTATTAAGGAAGAGGAGTCTAAAACGGACAAGATGCTTGCTCGAATCTTATCTGAGGTGGAATCTTCAAGGGTTGAAACTAAGGCCACTTTTTCTCTCCATGAAACTGCTATTTAAAATCTTGAAGTGCAAATGGGGCAATTAGCATCACAAGTGAATGATATGTCAAGAAGCAGTCTTCCTAGTGATACCATTCCTAATCCAAAACGATTTGGACAAGAGGAGTGCAAAGCCATTAACTTGAGAAGCGGAAAAGTGCAACCGGATGTGCCTAACTCAAGTACTCCTCTACCAAAGCATGATGATCAAGTGATTGTCGATGTTGATGAAGAAAGTGCAATGGAAGAAGATGTCACTAAGAAGAGAAAGCAAATTGAAGAAAGTTTGCAAGATTTTGGCAAACAAAAGAAGGTAGAGCAAGAGATGAATGATGAGAAAAAGAGAAAGCCAACCACTCCAACTTTTATGCCACCACTACTTTTTCCTCAAAGATTCAAGAAGAAAGAGGAAGATGTTCAGTTCAAAAAGTTTGTGAACATGTTCAAACAACTCCATGTGAATATTCCTTTTGCCGAAGCTTTGGAGAGCATGCCTAAATATGCCAAGTTCCTTAAAGATGTTTTGTCTAAGAAGCGGCGATTCAATGAATTTGAGACTATGGCATTATCCGAAGAGTGTAGTGCAGTCATTCAAAGGAAGTTACTGGCTAAGCTTAAAGATCCAGGAAGCTTCTACATCCTTTGCAACATTGGGACAAATTTTAATGGTAAAGCTCTTTGTGATTTGGGTGCAAGTATTAACTTGATGCCTTTAGCTGTTTTCAACCAATGGGCTTGGGAGAGCCAAGACCTACTACGGTATCTTTGCTCTTAGCTGATCGTAGCATTTCTAAACCTAGAGGAATCATTGAGGATGTCCTAGTTAAAGTTGACAAGTTTATCTTCCCCACGGATTTTGTAGTGCTTGATTGTGATGTTGATTGGAAAATTCCTCTAATCCTTAGGCGTCCATTCTTATCCACTGCAAGGACTCTCATTGATGTAGAGAAGGGTGAGGTCACTTTGAGGGTTGATGATGAGCAAGTGATATTCAACATGCAAGAGGGCTTGAAATTTCATGACAATTCAACTCAATGTTCTTTTGTAGATATATTAGATGAAGTTATTCCTCAAGAATCATATGCTTCTATGATCAAAGACCCTTTAGGGGCATGCTTGATTGGTGAGAAGAGCTTTGAGAAGCTTGATGAAGATCTTGTTGAAGAAATCTTTCATTTTGACCCAGTTCCTCATTCTAGACCGAGGACTTTTGAACCACTTAAGGTGTCTGATGCCTTAAATACTCCATTGAAGCCTTCTCTTGAAGTTCCTCTGATTCTAGAGTTGAAGCCATTACCTTCTCATCTCAAGTATGCTTATTTTGGGAAGGCACACCATTTGCTGATGGAATTGGAGCATAGAGCTTATTGGGTTGTCGAAAAGTTAAATTTTGATCCTAAAGCTGTGAGGAAGAAGAGGTTACTTCAACTCAATGAGTTAGATGAATTTCGCCTAAATGCCTATGAGAGTGCAAGGATATACAAGGAGAAGACCAAGCGGGATCATGACAGCAAAATCATACCCAAGAGTTTTGAACCCGGTCAAAGTGTTCTCCTCTATAATTCCAAGTTGACATTGTTCCCGGGTGAGCTAAAATCTCGATGGTCCGGTCCATTCACTGTGGTTCAAGCATCTAAATTTGGTGATGTGCAGCTGGAAAATGAGAAAGGTGAAAGATTTAAGGCTAATGGTCAACGATTGAAGCATTATTGGGGTGGAGATGTGGATAGGCTTGTGTCCACTATCTACTTAGTCAATGAGGAGTGACCACCATGAAGAGTCAAGCTAAAGACTATAAACTAAGCGCTTCTTGGGAGGCAACCCAAGTTCTAAACTAAATCTTTTCAATTTGTGTGTGTGTCTTGCTAGTAGATTTATGTTTGATCTTTTGTTTTGTAGGAAGAAAAGGGTAGCCAACTTGGAATTGGACTGTTGCAACTGAGAGGAGTATTTATGAAGGAAGAAGGATTCATGAGCTATAAAGGAAATGCTTTTGAGGGAAGTTCATTTGACTCTAAGCTCATACATACATGATTCTGGGGTGATATTATGATGACTAGTCAATTTTGAGTAATACTGTGATCATTGTGATTATTTGGTTGATTTTCTATGTGAAATTCAATTGTGACCATGACTTGAGTGCTCAAATTTGATGTGTTGTGGTATTTCCTAAGAATATGTGTATATGTGTGCCCTTATGGGCTTGGATGGCTTCAAATGTTTAATCTTAAGTAATTTGGGTGATAAATATTGGTATAAAGCTTCTTGGGTGATTCTTGTAGTATTTGGGAATGTTCCTTGTGTTTTGCAATTTTGCTTGTTTTGTTTTGTTTTTGACAGCAAAACTAGCCGTGGGTAGTGCTCTCTGTGTTCACTTTCCGCGGAAAGTTTTCAACTGGCCATGGCCAGTGCTCTCTGTGTTCACTTTCCGCATCAAGTTTTGCAACTGGCTGCGGCCAGTGTTCCAAAGTTACTTCTGAGGCAAGTATAATATTTTCGTTTTCCAAAAAAATAAAAAAAATTATTATTATTATAAAAAAAAACCAAAAAATTTGAATTTTTCCTCCCACTTCACCCTTTGTTATTTAATTTAATTGCCATTTCACCCAAATGAATGTGGCCCACTATTGGAACCACATTCATCCCTTTTCTCTTGCCCTTGACTTGATCTTTTGAAATACTTTGATTTCTTTGGTCTACCACAATGAAATGGATTGATCCGTTGCCTCTGCAATCTTTGAAATGTCATTTTGAGAAAGTAAGTGATCTTCTAAGGCAGTGAGGAGTAGGTGTAGGCTTGGAATCTTGCTTGGCTACTTGGTATTAGATAAAATCTAAGATTGGGGGATCTTCTCTTTTCTTTTTAGGATAGGTTAAATAAATTCCTTTCTGTTTTATGTGTTTGTTGTTGGGTGTGCTTTATTGTTTTTGTGTTTTGTTTGTTTTGTTTAGACTTCTGCATAGGTTTGTGAAATCCAACTGCAGGGCTTCTCCCTAGATTGTGCTACAATTTTCGCTAATGGATTTCTACTTTATTGTGCCAATCTTGTTGTTGTTAATGATTAATAGCTGGCGCCTTCCTCTGGGTTAGATTATGCTGCTGATAGCTTTCTAATGTGGATATTTGATTCTGATTCTTGATGGTTACAGATGGCCACTACTATTTGACACTCTTGTTAGCATGTGAATCTGACTTTCCTAGCTATTGATGACTAGTTTGAGTGGTTTAGATAATTTTCTCTTTCAATGAATTCCTGTTGTGTTTGCTAATTTCCTAGCTACTGATAGCTAGTAATGAAAGCAATTTTGAAAATGTTGTGGCTAGTCTACTAAGGGCCTAATTGTTAGTTTGTAAATGCTGTGGATATGAGCTGAATCAGGTACAGGTGTTACTTCTTTACTTTCCCATCCTTTTAGTTGACAATGAGGACATTGTTTGTTTTAAGTTTGGGGGTGAAAGTTGTTTGTTGCAATTCTGAAAATTTTTGAAACTTTGATGAGTACATAGTGAAAATTTTGAACAGTTTTTGAAAGAAAATTGTTGGAATGTTTGAAATTTCTCATGCTTAAATTTTTGTTTGTGAAGAATATTAAAATGAACTGAAATTCTAGGTATTTGTCAAAGTTGCTTGAATGATCCGATGATAGAAATTACTGCTCAACCTTTTATGTTTTATAGGAAATTTTGTTTAATGTGTATTGATGAATGTATTGTAGTGATAATTCATGCTATTCAGGAATTTTCAAGTTAAGAAAGCACTCCTCGAGTTAACTTTATTCTAGATGTTCTTGTTGAAGGGCTATGTGGCAAATTAGGTTATATGCATTTTGTTTCAAACTGTTGATTTCAAAATAATCTTTGGACTTCTTCAAAGCTTTTGATTTATTTCATAAGATTTAAAGAAAGGATTAGGGCATTTCATAAAATGCGGTTGAGCCTTTCAAGCTTACCTAATTGATTCTATTCCCCTTTAAACCCTTATTTTGAGCCTTATTGAAAAATAAATTATACATTCTTTTTGAAAAACCTAACATCTACCTACCTTTGCTAATGTGAATAACCATGATTCCTTTGCTTTGAGATAGATAATAATTTATTGGGGTTGTGGAATATAGTGATGAGTAGAGTGTTAAATGATTAGAAAAGAATGTAGAAAGTAAAAGGGTTCATAATGTATAGAAATCAAGCCTGAAAAAAAAGAGCTAAAAAAATGAGTATATAAAAAAAAACAAACAAAAACAACAAATTAAAAAAAAAATCCAAGAAGGCTTGATATGGAAAAGATCAATTTGGTTTAAGTTTGGGAGAGTATGGTTAATGAGAAAAGGAAGAAACCCCTTGAGTGGTTATCATCTATCTTGAGGTATTTGTTGATTATCCTTTACCTTTTCTTTTGAGAACTTTAACCCCTAGCCCACAAGCTGAAAAGTCCCTTTGATCTTTAAGTCAAGTGAAGTGAATTAGAAGAAAAGAAGAAGAAATTAGAGAAAGATGGAATTAATTGTTTGAATATAGTTATATGATTTGAATTGTTGCTTTTAACTTTGGCAAGAGCAAAAGGAGTACATGTCAACTCCATTCACACACTCACATTTGGAAATTCTTGAAAAGCATGTTTTAAATCTATGAAGTGTTCATTTTTGCATATTTAGTTGATTTCCTGTTTTATATAACTCTTTGAGAAGTAGATGAGGACGAATTTATTCATGCATCAATGACAAATACTAAAGAAATTTAGTGAAGATACATGTTTTTGCTTGAGGACAACCAAATATTTAAGTTTGGGGGTGTGTTAACTCTTAGAAATTGACAGCATTCCAGTACATTTTCTCTCTCCTTTTATCTATTTTTGGTTCAAAATGTGCATAGAAATGAAGTTATAGAGGAAAATGTGCATATCAAAGTATAAGACAAATATCAAAGAAATTCTTGTTTTATCCTATAGAGTTTGTGATTCAATTGAGAATTGATAATTCCTTCTTCTTTTGTAGGAAGGTGGAGAAAAATTTTGAAGCTCTATACGAACCAAGAAACAAGGAAAGAAAGAAAGGATGTGAAGCAGTGCAAAATTAGAAAAACCTATACAACTGGCCGCAACAAGTAGCTTTCTGTGTCACTGGTCGCGGCCAGTCGACAACTGGCCGCGGCTAGTCGTAAAAAAGTGCTGAAAGTACAGCTGCGCGTTTTTTCATTTCAGAAACAAAAAAAATCCTATTTAACCCAAAGGGAAGGGCCGAAAAACACACTCTTGACCTAAGGAAACAAGTGGGCACACAAGGGAAGAGCTTGGGAGAGAGATTTGGACAATCTTGGAGGCTTGGGTACTCAACCTAAGAGAGATTTTGTGGATTTCACCTTGGTTCTTCCTCTTTTCTTCTCTTTTCTTCCTAACTTCTTCATGTATTCAGTTTCTTTACTTAGAATCTCTTTGTATTTGAACATGAGTAGCTAAACCTTTCATTCTAGGGTTCTTCTTACCCTTTGTATGGATTAATACTTGGATTTTCCTCTCTTTTGGTAGAAAAATATATATATGTGTTGATTTCAACCTTGGCTTAATGCTTCTAAGTGATTGGCCTCCATTTAGATTATTCATTCATATAGGTTTTGACTCGAGAGAGCTTATCTAGGTGTAGAACTTGATTGAAATCATACTTGTCTTGAAGTTTACTTGATAAATGGATGGTTTGTTGGTAAAAGAGAGATATATTTACTAACCTTGCATTGTCACATTAGGGTTGTTGTAAAATATTGATTCTCACTAATTGTAGCAAGAGATTGTGCATTTTAATGAGAAGATAAACTTGATTTTGATTTGAGAGAGCGTTTCAAGTGTTTTTGAACCCTAGACAAACACATATATGTATTGAAATGCTATTAGAGAGGAAGTTAACCAAGTTTTATAAAATGCAAAAGGGGAAGAAGAGTCCTAGGCTCCATTATCCTAGAAGTCAAAAGTCATTTTCCTTTAGTAATTTTTTTAGTTTTAGAAATAGTCTTTAAAAATTCTCATTCCACATGAAAATTTTGTTCTAGCTCAACTTGATTGAATTCACTAAGCCTCTTGCTTGACCAATTTGTTAAACAAATCCTCGTGGGAATGACACTTTACTAATCACTTTATTACTTGCGAAACTCGTACACTTGCGTGGCGAACAAAATACTATATGATTTTTGGTCCTTGGATTCAAAAACCCTTAGGTTGTGTGATGTACACTTCTTCCTTCAAGAAACCATTCAAAAAGCGGTTTTGACATCCACGTGTCAAACCTTATAATCATGATATGCGGCTATAGGTAGCACAATCCTAATAGATTTGATCATGGCAACATGCGAGAAAGTTTCGTCAAAGTCAACTCCTTGTTTTTGACGATAACCCTTCACAACTAACCTAGCTTTTTAGGTTTGTATGTTGCCATCTGCATTAGTCTTCTTTTTGAAGACCTACTTGCACCCAATTGGAATTATTCCCTCAGGTGGTATAACCAAGGTCCATACCTTGTTCTCATGCATCGAATCTATCTCAAATTCCATGGCTTGAAGACATTTGGAGGAGTCAACATCTTTGACTACCTCAGTGTAGGAAGTAGGCTCGTCATTTTCAATGGTTTCTTGATTCTCAATCCCAAAATTATACCTTTTAGGTTGATGACTAACCCTAAAAGTCCTACAGGGCTGGGTGTTTACAACCTCTACTTAAGGCATCACCTGACCAACAGATTGGGGCTCTATTATCTATTCTTATAGGTCTTGAATTTCTTCAAGTTTTACGTTACTCCCACCAATTACTTGAAAGAGTAAATCCTCCTCAAGAAAGGTAGCATTCTTGAATACAAACACTTTGTAGTCCTAAGGTAGTAAAAGTAGTATCCTTTAGGATAGCCTACAAATTAGCACAATGTGCTTCTTGTCCCTAACTTATCCGGTGTTAGGGTCTTGACATAGGCTAGGCAGCCCCACAACTTGAGGTAGCTCAAGTCGGGCTTCTAGCCCCTCCATATCTCATACAGAGTAGTTTGAACAGATTTCGACGGAACCCTTTAATAAGGTTTTAATGTCGTATAGAGGACGAATTCCCAAAATGTTTTTGGGAGCTTCGTACTGCTCATCACTGACCCTACCATGTAAAGCAAGGTTCGGTTCGTCCTCTCATATGCACCATGTTGTTGTGGTATGTATGGAGCTATCAACTGTGAGAGAATCTCATTCTTTCTTAGATAATCCTGAAACTATTCACTCAGATATTCGCTACCTCGATTAGATCGAAGTGTCTTAATCATTTTGTCAAGTACATTTCTCTACTTCATTCCTAAATTCTTTGAACTTTTCAAAGGCTTCAGATTTATATCTCATAAGATACACAAATCCGAATCTTGACCTATCATCAATAAAGGAGATGAAGTAGAAGTATCTTCCTCTAACTTAAGTAGATATGGGCCCACAAACATCCGAATGAATGAGTTCTAACAACTCATTAGCTCTGTGACTCATGAGCTTCTCAAGCTTGGTCTCCGTCATCTTACCAACCAAACAAGATTCACAAGGCCCATAGGATTCGAAATCCATGGAATCTAGACAATCATAATGCTGAAGTCTAGACAATCTTGTCTCATTAATGTGTCCCAACCTACAGTGCTAAGGATAGGATCAGATTATTGAACCTTGGTTTTTTAATTTGAATACTAAGAAGTTCACTATTCCTAGGATTCTTTAACACCAAAGGTAGAAACATCATCATGTTTCTTTCCCATGAGGCTTGTAAGGTTCAATGGGTTGTTCCTCTTTCAATGTCCTTCCTTTTGACAATGAAAGCATACAACAATGCCTTTAGATTTCTCCTTGCCCTTGCCCTTCTTCTTTTAAGGTTAGCTTTAAGCTTGAGTTTGTTTCTTGCCATAAACTTTCCCTTGCCCTTAGCTTTGGAAGACCCACTAATCAGAATAGCTTGGGTTCTGTTTTTCTTAACAACACCCTCTGCAGTGGTCAGCAGAATCAACAATTCAGGGAGTGTTGATTCTACTTTATTCATATAATAATTGACCACGAAGCCATTCTATGATTGTGGTAAGGATTGCAAGACCAAGTCAATACTTAGCTCATGGTCCATGATAAAGCCCAGAGAAGCAAGCTTCTTTATCAGCCCAATCATCTTGAAGACGTGCGGTCCAACCGACATGCCCTCAACCATCTTTTAGCCAAACAACTCCTTGGAGGTTTCGAAACGCTCAACCCTCACTTGCTTGTCATAAAGCTCTTACAGATGCAAGATAGTAGAGGGAGTATCCATATGCTCATGCTGACATTAGAGTTCCACAGGCATAGACGCAAGTAGTATGCAGACTACATCCTCATTGTCTGCTAGGTGTTGTTTATGGGCTTCCAAGTCAAACTGATCAAACCCATCTTACCCTTCAGTAGGGGCAACAGGAATTGGAGAATCTAAAACACATGCTATTTAGAGCGTAAAACTATTTTTACATTCCAATACCAGTCCTTAAAGTTAGATACAACTATCTTATTAGTATCCAAAATAGATCAAAATTAAAGTTTCTCGTCATGACTTATATGTCGAAAAACAAAAACAAAATAGGACTTATAAGTATTTCATTAACCATATATGGAGACTTTTGAAACGTATGTAGCCCTCCCACTATCTTCTCTAGAATCAATGACCCTCAGATATTGATTTTAGGGTTATCCTTCATAAGGATATCCATAGTGGGCTAAGAGAATGACTGGAATCATTTGTTTCCGGCTGAGCCTCCAAAAATTTACTTATCCAGTGGGTTGATTAACAATATCTCTATGTCTTCTCTTAGATCATCAGGTTGACAACACCTTGTCACTTAGTGTCACATCATTATGTAACAACCTGGCATCTTTACCCTAAATATATAGACCCAACTGAGCCCGCAGATTTTACATCTAGTCTAGCACAAACCATCATCCTAAGTGTCATACACTTCGAATGGCAGCGTCATACATTGCGAGATAAATAGGTCCTAGCTGAGCTAGAGAGAGCTACCATTCGTAGGATTCTTAAGCACCACTGATGATGGGAGATAAACAAACGCTAGATAATTTACCCTAAATGCATAGACCTGGTTAAGCTTGTAGGCCATATATCTAGTCTAGCAAAACCATCATCTTAAGTGTCATACACTTTGAATGGCACCGTTACCCAACGAAACAGTAGGTCTTAGCTGAGCTAGAGAGCACTACTATGTCGAAGGGTCTTAAGCACCATCGATGATGGGAGGTAAACTCACTAGATAATTTTGTGAGGGTTCTATTCAGGCTTCAACGAAGAAGACTAGAGAGAGAGAGAGTGCCACGGTGGAGACACAGAACCTGAAAGGAACGTGAATGAGTGCAAACCTGAAGCTCTGACCACAAGTTGACATGCGAAGATCAGATAAAAGAAAACAAAATTACGAGAAGTTTGTTTTACAGGGTGTTTCCATATTACTTATTTTTATTCTGGGTCCTGGTACAGAAATCTATTACAGGGTTTAAGGAACGAAAGAGTTAAAAGAATCGGGCTTTGGGCTTGCGCAAACTACTGTGTGTGCAAATGGCTTTGCTCTCAACATGGTGTCGATACATGGCTCACAAACTTGAGTATTCCATATCAATCAGCTTAAAGGTCTCACATGCTCTCTCACCCTATTATAGCCCTAAGTTTGTTTTCACAACCGATTTTGTGATTTTTTCCATTTTCTGACTTCTTAAATTGTTTCTCAGCCATATTTTAACAATCAACCGGCTTCCTTCACCATTGACGTTGTAATGGGCTTAAGTACATGTATGTATTTTCATCATGGAATTTCTTGTTATTAATTGCAGCCGTTTACAAATGATTAGAGCATACTGTTTCCTCTAATTTTTGCGAGTTAATGCTGGGGTTAAGAATTCAATGGAAAATAAAATGGCAACTCACTTTATACGATTCCTGCTCCAAAAGGTTTCAGTTGAAATGCATTTGTTGTCTCTTTGGGCATGTTCGGTTGATCTTAATTTTCTGTAAAGACAATTAACGATCCGATATGACTTGTGAACTTTACTCAAATGCGATACCATTATCAAGTTATATAGTTGTTCCCCTTTCACTCGTTCTAATTGAATCTATTCTCCTATGAAAATGACCATAGACACAAATCTAGTCACAGTATAGGCAGAATGGGTAATTGAAGAATTCTGTTAGTTGCTTTCCTTGCTGCATTTGATTATTAGCTCTGTTATTTATAAAACAAGAAGGAAAAACCATAAAATTCCCAGAGGATACGTTCTTTAGAGTGTTTTGACTATATACACATACAAGGTTAGTTAGCATTCTTATACAAGTTTTACAGATTAGATAAGGTTCAATGATATAGTAGTTGAGTATTGAAACTGATTGTCTTCTATTTCAATGAAAGGCTTGATATTCTTCTATTATAGATTACTCAGATTTTCAAACACATAACCTTACTTACTTACCGATACATAGCAAACTTGGGTTACAAATAGAGGCTGGATGGATTCCACGAAAATTCCCTAACTATCCCCTTAATCCACTTGATTATCCTTCTCCTATTCATTGGTGTGAATGTAGTAGTCTTTTGTGTTAATGTATCATTGGGGAAGGATATCTAGATCATTGGTGTGAAAGTATCATTTGTAGTATTTAAAGAAGTGTGAACATGTTTTATGTTGAAATGGCCTTGGATGTAAGAGATGGTCAGATATCTTAAACACAAAACTTGCATCTCCTGTTGTGAAGCTATGCTAGATTAATTGTCAGTGGTGAAAATTCTATTCTATTCGTTGCTCATCAGTTCATCTTCTTACCTACAATTTTGTTTACATTCCTTATATTTTGTTAGCAGTCTTTCTTTTTTTATCACTTTTTCTTATACCTTCTTTTTCTCCATACCGTAACTTTGCCAGTGCATCACAGTATGAGCTTTTAACATTTTATAATCTTTTTTGACCAATCCAATGACCTGGCACATAACTACAAAGGGGGCAACATTACGGGCAAAGAGGTAAATCATGTTATTTGGAAGGATCTCCATCAAGGAAGGTTGGCGTACTTACACTGGAACAAAGGAGAAGAAATGGATGTTACTGGCTCTTACTTTGTCAGATTAATCAAGATAATAGCGTACTAGATGTTATTTTGTGCAATTGAATTTCAAAGATTCAGTTCATGAAAGCTTTATTTTGTCAATAGTGGCAGCACGAGCATTAACAATATTGCCGATATTAATCTTCAGTAACAAGAATATGCCAAACAATACAAAAACGACAAATAAAGACAGAGAAAGGAAGCCAAAGGGAGGAGAGGAGCAGTTTTATTGTCATAAAGACAAAGAAATAGACTTGTAGTTTTATTGTAAAATTTTGATGAAACGTCTCATTTCATGTAATTTAGAAAACTATATGCATTTCTATGATATTATATATTTTGACAATGTATCCATTGGCTACTAAATGTCGCAATTCATGACAAGAGTATATAATGGCAACTGAATGTGCCTCTTTTGAAAAGCCTTCTGACAAGTTCTCATCCCTATTTTGGCAACATGAACATTAGGTACATTATAAATCAAAATACATAAGCCAATGTTGTTCAAAACTTAGAGAATCTTTGACAACATGAAAAGTTATTTTTACAACATTAGAAGCCATTTTCACAAGTTTTTCATACGTGTAGAATTTTAAAAACCTAGAGAGTTTTTTACAACATAAAAAGCCATTTTGACAACATTATTAGAAGCCATTTCCCCACATACGTGAAGAATTTTAGAAACTTGGAGAATTTTTGACAATATGAAAAATCATTTTAACAACATTAAAAGCTATTTTCACAACGAGTTTTTTTCATACTTGTACAATTTATAAACCTGGAGAATTTTTTACAATATAAAAAGTCATTTTCACTAGTTTTCATACGTGTAGAATTTTAGAAACCTGAAGAATTTTTTACAATATGAAAAGCCATTTTGATAACATTTCTCAAGCCATTTTCGCAATTATTTTTTCATACATGGAGAATGACAGAGATTTTGCCGTGTTCTCCCAAAATAACCAGGATTCAAGGATTTTGTAGTATAGTCTAACCTGGGTCATTTCTCAGATGAATTCACAGCGGGTTTGATTGGCGATAGTGAAACAGAAACAGAATGGTAAAATGGGGCGGTTTTTAATTCGAAAGGAATAAAAACGTGAATAAACAGAGACAAAACAAAACTAAACAGAGACCAAACAGAGGATTAAAGGATTAAATAGAAACAGATTAACAACGATCGACCCAACATTTCAATTCCAGAAACGTTCATCATTGAGCGAAAAAATAAACGAACTCGCGTTTGGCTCTGGATGAACCGAAATCTCTGCGTTAATCCAGAAATCCCTCGACTAGACGATCGCCTAGAATATGTCCGAACAGTGGCGTCCCACTATGCAATCGCACAGTAAACTTTAAACCTAGTTCGAACTCAGTCCTTGGGATGAACCAAACCGAATATTTAATCTAATATTCGAACTATTTTCAGACATCGAATCCGATAGATGAAAATAGAAACGAGTAACGTTACCGATTAAGCACAAGCTCTCAGAACGAGTCATGGAATCTTCAACGTTGGGTTAATCACAGATATTTAGCCAAGCATGGCTGGGAAAGATGAAGAAAAGACGATGAACGCGAAGAACATTGAAGAATAGTTGAGAGAAAATGCAAGCTTCTGTTTTGATCCACTAAAACATAAAAAACATGAATGAATAAGTGTTTGTGGCTGCTACCACACTTAAAGTTAACCTAATTGGGAAATGGGTTCAGCCCAAAAACGAAAATAAAATAATATGGGCTTTAATTACAAAATTCGAGCCCAAAATAAAACCCAAAAATACATATGCTTCGGCTCCAAAATCGACCGCCCTCTTGTCCGAATTTGCTCTTCATGTCTTCATAACAATTGTAGCTCTCTGAA
Source organism: Acacia crassicarpa (assembly GCA_034222035.1). Classification (NCBI taxonomy): domain Eukaryota; kingdom Viridiplantae; phylum Streptophyta; class Magnoliopsida; order Fabales; family Fabaceae; genus Acacia; species Acacia crassicarpa. The sequence goes on along the minus strand of JAWXYG010000010.1, from coordinate 24,527,282 downwards.
TCATCTGAAATATGAGGCAAATCCGATGTCTGGTTCAAGAGTTATGGTTAAAATAGTGAAGTAATGTAAATCTGGAATTTTCGCTATGAAAAATGGCTAAAATAAATCCAAAGGCCCAAAGCCCAAATAGATATAAAAGCCATTATTTATTAGCCAAAGAGTCCTAAATTATTAATCAAGAGGCAAAAAGTAGTGTATGAAATATTCAATTATCAGAGAATTTTTGAAACCTAGAGAAAGTTTGATAACATGAAAAGTTCATTTTGACAACATGAAAAGCTATTTTCACAACAAGTTTTACATACGTGGAGAAATTTTTAAACTTTAGTACTTCATGATAAATTTCACATCATAAGGTTATACGTATTTTAACAACTACTTATTCCTATTTTGACAACATAAAAACCCATTGTGACAATGAGTTTCTGATACCTAGAGAAATTGTGACAACTTTAGTACTAATTTCCCAAGATGCACATTCAGTAGCTAATAGGCCTTTTAACAACTAATAAAGTAATTTTGACAACATGAAAAACCATTTTTACGTATAAACTTTTTTGTGAGGGGAATTCAGTAGCTTCTTTCATTTTTTATTCAAAATGGACAACACAGTCATTTTCCATTCACAACTAATAATAAGAAAGTCCCTCGGGACTTTTTAGTGAGAGGAATTTGGTATGAGACTTTTTTGTAATTATGTTTGTAACTTAGGACCACACTATGATTTTCCCATAATTTTTTTCATAAAATAACTTGACTAAAGATTCTTATTGGTTTGGAAGATTTTAATTCTCTAAAATATTTATTATTTTATGATAGATAATGCATAGGAAAAGGTAATATATGTGTGTGTATATGTATATATTATATGTATATGTGTATAATCAAATAGGGATAAAAATAAAACAAATATATTAAATGTTCAGACATCTAAGAAAAATGTAGTTTTTACAAAGCATTATAGAAAGCATCATACCCATTTAAAAAATTCAAGCTTATATAAAAGACAAGAGGAAATATAGAATATTGAAATAGTACCCATAATTTTGAAAATTCAACATAAGTAATTAAATTAAATGAGAGGTATTTCCATCACTTAGAATAACTCTAACTCTTTCAGTCCTTTCTTAATTGCCTCATATCATATCAAATATCCAATGTAAAAAGAATACCCTTTTCTTTTATTTAGCCCAAAAGTATTATAATACAAATAAAAGCTATGCAAAGAACAAAACAATACAAATTGAAATTTAAAGGTAGTACTACATTGTCCAGATGACTTTTGCTTGTATTTAGGCAGCTTGGATTCAACTTTCAACCTTACATACGGCTTTATGGAGACAATGCAGGCGAAGTGTTGTTGGAGTGTGAAAGCAATAAATTACTTGCGGCTCTAAAAGCTTTATCCTCCATCTTTATGGCCTTCTTATGTATCACTTTACCCAAAGAATTAAGAAGATTCAATATGGAACTGTAATTAAGTATGGGAGAATTACAATGAGGTTTGAAGGAAGGGAATTAATTACTAAAAAGTCTTAACGATAAGTGAGTTATGGCCTTCTTATGTATCACTTTACCCAAACAATTAAGAAGATCCAATATGGCATTGTAATCAAGTAAGGGAGAATTATCATGAGGTTTCAAAGAAGGGAATTAAATACTAAAAGGTCTTGATGATAATTGTCATTTCTTATACCGGAAATTGTTATTGCATGGTCCTCGGTTGTCATTTCTTTAGAACTCATCATAATTCCCCCATTAAGTATTACACTCTGGTTTCTCAAACCAAAACACTTTCTTCTTCTGTCAAAACCTTCTGCAATGTCCTCTCCCTAGCTCGTCTTGCCTGCAAAGTATTCATTCAAACTATTTTGCATAAGCACTACATATATAAATGCTGAAATGAATTGTTGGAATCGTATGCATTTTTTGAAAGTGTAGAACAAACCTCTTTTATCCAATCGGTAAAACCTAGTATGATTAGTAGCACAAACACTTGGAATATTGTACCAGTCGTTATTCCAAGCCAAAGGCCTTTTGCTCTCAAGCCTATCCAGAAACACAAGAATGCAGCCAGTGGAATGCCAATAACATAATAAGCTCCAAAATTCACATATGCTCCTATGTGTTGCCACCCACTTCCCCTAGCAATCCCTATTTTGACAAGAATTATTAGATTTCATATCACAAGTTTTGAAGGTGGGTTACTACCATTTTTAGTTCTTATAGTTTGATTAAATTTTTTTTTATCCCTACAATTTCAAATTGTTAGTTTTGGTTCATATAGTTTCATAAGAATTTGATATAAGTTTAAGTTTAACGATAATTCTCTATACTTAAACTTAGTCCAAGTCATTACGAAACTATACGGATGAAAGTTATAATGATGTGAAACTACAAAGACCAAAATCAAAATTTGATCAAACTGTAAAGAACAACAATGATATAGATGCATTGAAGTTTGAATTCAACAAGAATAGCATTGGAATGAGAGATTTTTTACCTGTAAGGGTGCCTTGTAGAGAGTCCATAAAAGCAGATAGAACTAAAAGAGGAGCTACGTCTGAGACATAGGATATCACTTCTGGCTCATTGCTAAAAACATAACCTAAAATATTTCGGAGAGCAAAAATGGTTGTGCTCACTACAAGAGCCTCACCAGTTGCTAGAATCCTTGAACATAAGGCAGACAATCTTGCCACTTGTGGCTGTCCAGCACCTAATGCATTTGAAATTCTTGCACTGAATAATAAAACCAATCATAAAAAAGTCACCAAATGAGGAAGAACTTACTAAGTGAAAGTCTACTAAGCAGCAACATATATATACATGTGTCTGTGTGTATGTGTAAATCATGATCTATATTATTGGACGGACATTACTCTAAATAAAACAAATGAATAAATCGATGAATTTTATGTGATGATACAAACCTTGCTGCTGAACCAATTGATTCTGGTATCGAATAGATTGTAACATTCATTGAAACACTGGTCACAAAATTCATAGTATTAGATCTTTCTTTGAGTACTCAAGTAATACTTTTAATAGACATTGGAAAGTGATTTAGAAAAAGCACATACCATACGGCCAAGATTGAAGTTTCAAGCTCTGGGTTTGGTCGTAGAAGACCAGCGAGCAACGTAGTCACCTCATATGACCACCATTGGAGGCTGAAATATTCAAAAATCAGTATCTATATATCAATGTCAATATCCAAGATATAATATAAAAGGAATAATATCATTGTTGGTCTTCAAACTTTAATCGAATTTTAGCTTTGATCGTCTAGTTTTATAAAAGTATGGAGACCAAAACCAAAACTCATTAAAAGTATAGAATATGTCATCGAAAACTTTGATCAAATCCTGGTAAAATTATGAAATTATAATAACCAACTCTGAAACTACAATGATCAAATATAAAATTTGATCAAACTAAAGAAACTAATAATGATATAAACCCAGTATAAAATGTAGAGGAAGATAAATTATTAAGTGGGGAAGAAGAATATACCAAGCCATTATAGCTGAGGGAATAGCATAACGAAAGAACTCTCCAATGCCTTGGAAAAGCTCCATGGAAATTGGAACTCGAGTCTTTTCACAAGAATGAGAGAATCTCATATATAACGCAAGTACGATCACATTCAACCAATATGAAGCACCAATGGCAAACGCACCTCCAAAGGGACCCATGGAAGATTTAAAAACCAGTGTCCAACAGAAAGCTATGTGGAAGCACACAATAAATGAAGAAGAGAGTACAAGTGGAGAGATCAAACTCTGCATAAGATAGTATCGAACTAGTGCTTGAAGCATTGCATACCCAAAGAGAGCAGGAATCAAACAAGCTGCAAATTTCCCAGCTTCGTGTGCAATTAAAGGGTCTTGACCGAGCGAAAGCAGAATCTTCCCCAAGTTAAGCCACAACACAGAGAGAGGAACACAACATAAAATAAGACAGAAGACGCCAGTTTGAATTTGAACCCCAAACTTTCTATATTGGTTAGCGCCGTAGGCTTGCCCACAAAGTGTTTCAAGTGCAGAAGCCAATCCAAACTGTTACACAAATTCAAAATACAAAATCCGAAATGAAATTATTAGTTATCAAGCAAAAGTACAAAACCCCACAATACAAGATGATGTTTTTACGGGTGTGGGGTCTCAAATGTTCCTCCCTCAAATGCCTCACCCTCCCAAAAATAATATTTTCCTTTCCCTGAGATTATTAGATTTGATATAAAATGAGTGATATTTTAATTTATTATGGGTATATTATTTTAGTTTCGGATTTTTTAAAGAAAAAATACACTAAATTTATGGATTATTTATTTTTTGAAAAAGCATAAAAAATTCTAAACATTTATATACTTAAGATATCAAACTGTCATTAATTTGATATGGAATCTAATGATCATAAGAAAAAAGAACTAAACATTTGAAAAATATAAAAATTTAAGTGGTATTAGCGAGCACATTAGAGATCCCAAACCCTGTTTTTTACTCCTAAGTTAGAGTTTTATAAGTAACTTACAATGACGCTAAAGCCGGTGACGGCACAAAGAGAGATGGCAACACCAGTGCTAGATTGAGCAAGTTTACCCAAGTGACCCACCATGATGAGAGTGATCGTTTGGAGAAAGAAAGTTGAAGCATTCACAATAACCATAGGAACTGCTACACTACAAACTGATTTCACTTCTTGAGCAAACACTCGCCATGTTATTGGTAGATGATCTTCGTTCACCAAATCTGCGTTTTTATCCTCTAAAAGACTCCTTTGATCCATTATTCTCCTTTCGCTCTATCTCACTCGAAGGCAACTACTACTCTTATCCGTGGACCTTAAACTGCAAGAGGAAAATTATTCAAAACCATCATAATTAAATTATTATACTGAGATGGGATAAAAAGAAGAAAAAAAGTGAAATCTAAAATCATTTTTAAATGGCATAAATAAAGATATAAATCAACTTTATTTCCTGGAATGTGACCGATCTGAGAAAAACCTTGGCGGTGGGAATTATTTTTAGGGAAGAATTCGTGTGCTTGTGTGCCGGCACATGTATAGACGCATGCATATATGGCTGACTCTATTACTGTCAGAATCTCGTACATATATCGTGGAATCAAATACTTAATTTAAGATATAACCTTCCCACACTGTTCAGTGTACTGAACCCAAACTAATGTCAATTTGGATATATTTTTTTTAGGGTTAATTAACAAATTTGCTCTGAAAGTTTTCATTGAAGAATAATGTTGTCTTGAAAATTTTTCTTGTCTCAATATTACCTTGGATATTTCAAAATATTGTAATATTGTCCATTTCTGTTAAAATGTTAACAGTCAACGACAATTTTTTGACAATCAAAGTTAGTTTTTTAACAGAATAAGATAGCATTGTTATGTTTTGAAACTTTCAAAGAAACATTGAAAAAAAAAACTCTAGCGGACAATATTACTTCTAGATTTATACTTCCAAAATAGATTTATTACTTAACCCTTTTTCCAACCTGAAAGTTAATTAGTATTTTAACATGGAGCTTTATAAGATGATTTGCAAATGAGGGTGGGAGACCCAGTCAGACACTTGGCCAATCATTGAAATGGGTGGGTCCCACTTATCAGAGGGGGAATTAATAATGAGGCTTAATCCAATTTTTTTACCCCTACTTTAACTTTTTGCCTTCATTCGGCGGGCGCTGGCCTATTCTACTATATTGGAAAAGGACGAAAACAACAGTACGTATCACGTTAAAACTATGAAGAGAAGTTAGAAGAAAAAATAGTAGAGAATGGGCTATGAATGATGCCACGTGATTTGATGAGAGGATCCTATGAATATCAAATGAAGAGACACATAAAAGCATTATTCTGAGTCTTCATTGCGCAGTTCTTCAGCTTCATTTTACTAAATGGGTCATTCTAGATTACTTCTTTAATATAAAACATATTTATCTGATTTAGTTAGCTTAAGAAAGCTAGTTGATAAATTAGTTAATATGACATATATTTTCTAAAGTATTCTAGTCTTCTTCTTTTATTCCATTATTTGTTCACTTCCTTTGTTCTTGTTGAGAAAACATCAATATGAGTAAATTAAAAAAAGATTGACAAGTATAAAAACTATATCTTATATTTAGAATTAATATCAACTCTCTAAATATTTCTTATATTAAGAACCGGAGAGAATATTTCTTTATTGTTTTTCTACCTTTGACTCATTTTTGGATAAGCAAAATATCATCTTATTGGAGGTAACCCTAAGTACTCCCTCCGTTCTAATTATAGGACAATATTTGGGAGTTCATTTTGGTTCTAATTATAAGACAACATTCTAATACTTATCAGTTTCTTTCTAAAATACCCTTATTGATACTTTCTCAATAATAATTAACACAATAATAATTTAATAATGCACCTATATATTATATAAAGTAAATAAAGTTTGCAACTCATTGATACCACATACACCTCAATTCACTTTTTTTTTTCAAAAAAATAATTTTGAATAATTTTTATCATATTTTTATCAATATCCCTACTAATACTTCCTATATAATAATTAATTTAATAACACACTTATATTTTATTTGAGAGATTCTACTTTCTTTGGCCCTCATGGCTTGAGGTTAGAATTCTCTACGGAGAGTATATCTTAGAATTTAAAATAACATCATCTTTTTTGTTAATTGAGCAGGGGAGATCCTTACTGTGATTTTTTTTTTTTTTTGGAGCCGAGGTATGAAGGCTAAAAGGAAAACATAGAGTTTCGCTGGCCAAATTAACTAGTCACGGAGAGTACGACGAGGGGCTACCTATTTAACAAAATAGTCGTTCATGTCATTTTAAATTCTAACTAAGGGTTTTTTAGGAAAATCAATAAAATTAACTAATTTAACTTTTCTTCTTAATTTCTTCAAATTCTGGTAATTATGTCTTATAATTAGAATCAGAAGGAGTATTAAATTTTGACTTATCCTCAAGCGGCAATTTGAACGTTCGTCACATTGGGGGATTAATCATTCCCACTAGACCCAACCCTTATTCTGGCTTTTACTTATTGGTAGATAACAAGCCGCACTCACGATCTGCTTCACATTTAAAGCTCCGCTTTAATATTATGCTAATGTGCGTGTGTAGATTGAAGTGCACACGGTTATACAAACAAAGATGCATATCGAATCGGTCTAGTGTTCACGTTCAAAAGTTATATACTTAAATGCAAGAAACTTTCTAATTTGATAGTACTGTAAGATGGAGACGGAGAAGAGAATCACAATAGTTTCTAAATCTCAATTAAGGAATATATGACTTACCACTGATAATAAGCTCCTGATGATAATGTGATCTTGAAGATGATATGCCAAATCCTTTGAAGCAGAGCAGCGCAGCTTTGAAAATGAATTAGAGAAGAATGAGAGTGAGGAAGACCGAAAGATGAGAAGGTCATATATAATAATAATGAAGCTAAAAGATGCACTATGCGTGCGTGGGACCCCTCAGCATTAATTCATAAATCTGACCCCATATGTTATTGCCACATAATATGGAGTTAAAAAATAAGGCATGATTTATGTATATATATATATATATATATATATATATATATATATATATATATATATATATATATATATATATATATATATATATATAGGGGTTTACACTTCTCATGTTGCATGAGAAGAAGAAGATTCCTACACACACATAAAATGGTGGGACCCACATCTTTTATATATATATATATATAAAAACTCAAGCATAGAAATGGTGGGACCCACATCTTTTTATATCTATGACATGAGGATACATTTCTCCTACAATATGATAAATGTATTTCCCACATATACACACACACACACATATATATATATATATATTAATATCCAGTTCGGGGCTGTCCCTCCCATCATAAATGTCTCTTCTAAAACTTGAACTTGAGATCTAGAGATATTTAATGGGGTCTTACAGTTACAGGTACATCTAACACCCTCAAATATTTTTTTCAAGCATGTCCATAATCTTGAGGGTTTTTTTTTTCCAATTTTACAATTAATTAATGGCTAAATTACATAAAACCCTCTGAACTTTAGGTCAATTGCATATGACCTCTTGAAAGAGATTTGTCGTGTTCCTCAAAATAACTAGATTCAACAAAAAATTTGTAGTAATAGGGAAGCTAGGTCGTTTTCCCAAAAATTGTAGAACGTGAAGAACATTATGGAGAAAATTAAACTTTTGTATTTCTTAATCCAAAATTGCTTCAAACATGAATGAATAAATGTTGGCGGCTGACCTAACTAAATAAACCCTAGCCGCTAAAACGAAATAGACTCTACAAGTTTGGCCTAAAACAGAAATAAAATAAAACTGGGCTTTAATTACAAAATTAGAGCCTAAATAAAAATCCAGCAAAATTCATATGATTTCAGCTCCAAAATTGACTGCCTTCTTGTCCGAATTTGCCCTTTATGTCTTCATAACAATTGTAGCTCTTCGAATCATATGAAATATAAAACAAGAATGAGGCAAATCCGATATCTCGTTCAAAAGTTATGGTAAAAATAGTGAAGCAATGTCAAACTGAAATTTTATTAAAAATGGCTAAAATCTAATTAAAGGCCCAAAGCCCAAATAAGTATAAAAGCCATTATTTATTAACTAAAGAGTCCTAAATTATTAATCAAGAGATAAAAAGAAGTGTATCAAATATTCAATTATCACCTCTGACATTTCAAAAATTAAATTTTACCCCCTCTCACCTTTTATGTTTTTATTATTAACCACATGCTATTAATTAATCATTATCTTGTTTGGTTGTGATAGGTTTTTTTAAATTAATATCTGGTATCAGCTTCCACACTGTCCCTCCCACCAAAAGTGTCTCTTCTATGACTTGAATTCAGGATTTAGAGACATTTAGTGGGGTCTTGCAGGTGCATCTAGCAACATCAAGTATTTTTTTTTTTTTTCAGGTATGTCCAACATCCCGAGGGTTTTTATTTTCAGTTTTGCAATTAATTAATGGCTAAATTACATAAAACCCCTAAAATTTTGGGTCAATTGCATATAATCTCTGACATTTCAAAAATTAAATTTAACACCCTCTGACCTTTTATCTTTTACTATTAACCCCATGCTATTAATTAATCTTTACTTTTTTTAAAAAAAATGAAAACTGTCACGTCAGAGTAACATATAACACATGGCATCATATGTAATTCCCTAAAATTTCATAAAACTCCCATGAACTTTGACTAACTCTGTTAAACTTTGATGAGTTACATATAACCCCTTGATATTTGAAAATTTAAATTTAGCTCCCTTAAAATTTTTGTTTACAATATTAAATCACATGTCGTTACTTTTATCATTTTAATAAATTTATTAAGATTTTTACTATCATTTGAAATTTTTAAATAGTTTTTTATGGAAAAAACTTGAAGAATAATATTAAAAAATATAAAAATAAACGTTGAACCTCTAATTATTTTTTTTAAGAAAAAATTCATGACTAATAAATAATTAATGAGAGCAAGAACTATCATCTAACACAAATGCAATATTTAATATATCAATGCTCAATTATCCTAACAATATATTTAACACAAATGATGACATACTTATACTATCATTGCTCAATTATCCCAAGAAAATAAATATATGTTATATAAATTATGATACTTTTATTTTTATATTTTATAAATATTATTCATCTACTTTTTATCATATAAAAAAGTTATTATAATTGACTAAAGTTATCAAAAATCTTAATAAATTTATTAAAATGATAAAAATAATGACATGAGGTTTAATATTATAAATTAAAAATTTTAAAGGAGTCAAATTTAAATTGTTGAAATGTTAGTGGGTTATTTATCACTAATCAAAGTTTGAGCGTGCTCGGGGGTTATCTATAATTGGTCAAAGTTGAATGAGGCTTTATGAAATTGGTAATTTACATAGGAATTTATGTATATATGATGCACATGTCATCTGTTAATCTGATATGGCAATTTCCATTATAAAGTTAACAATTAGTTATTGGCCCGGGGGGGGGGAGGGGTTAATAATAAAAAGATAAAAGGTAAGAGGGTTATATGCAACTGACTTAAAGTTTAAGGGGTTTTGTATTATTTAGCCTTAATTAATAATATATGCAATTTAGGGTGCTGGATATACAAAATAAAAAAAAAATAATAATAATAATTTAGGGTACAAGACGCACTTGATCAGAAAAATGCTTCCAGGAGCTGAATATAGTACAAAATACGTTAAAATATACTAGATGCACCTTAAAAATTATTTTTCATACTATAATATATAATATCTTTCCAGGAGAAAGACATTAATTCCTTAAAAGAAATTTTAAAAGATAAGGCATGATTTATGTCTTTTGTTCTGAAGTTGGTTGTGAGACAGAGTACCCTGCATTTCAAAACTATAGTCGACCCATGGGATCACGCCTGTTTTAATCGAATTTCAGATAATAAGAATAAGAATAATTTTATCATATTTTATTACAAATTGATACTCCCCTCTGCTATTTTTCATATTCTCTATTTTTTTTCCTTCCTAATTTACCTCAAATAATGCTCCCTCAACATTAATCAAGGAAGCGAGAGAATAAGTGAATTAAGGAAGATGACTACAGTAATTTAAAAAATATATGTCATATTAACTAACTTAAATAACTTTCTAAATCTAATTAAATTATGTAAATATGTCTTATATCAAGGATTGAAGGAGGAGTAAGTAATTAATTCAGCAGATCTTGGAGGTTTCTCAAGTGGCATTCCGGTGAGTAATATCCAGATGATGTTCTGTGGTATCGATCAACAGGATTATCCAATGGACATCGGTCTCAATTCATTCATTCTCAATTCATTTATCTGACAACTAAATTTGCGGTTCCCATGGTCTCAATTAATGCTGAAATATTAGTTCGCCACAGCTGCCTTTGTTGACAAATCCAATACTAACTAACATGCCTAAGTTTGCTGCTTATAAATGCATGGTAAGAATTCTTCAAAATTACTGCTTATACCAACGTTTTCCTATAAATTACTTACCGCATGTTTCAATTCATTCATATGGCAAAAAAAAAAAAACATATCGTAAATTTGCGCTGCTCATGGTCTCAAATAATGCTGAAATTTCGTTGGCCGCAGCTGCCCTTTTTGACACATCTAATACTAACTAACAAGCGTAGTTTGCTACTTACAAATGCATGGTAAGAACTCTTCAAATTATATTATACCATTGTGCATTTATGCTCCTATAAGTTAGTTCTGATCCGACATGTTTTACTTAGATCAAGAAAAACTTTAAATTTCATTAACTCTATCTTTAAGTTTAACAACTTTCCAACTTTACCCATATTTAATTTATAATATATACTTCCTCTAGTCCATCTTCTAAAAGGAAAGTTTGGTCCAAAATATAAGATGTTGACAAGGTAATTAATGAACGTTTTCCACTTTTACCCCAAGTAGGAGAGAGAAAGATGTGATAAAAAATAAATGCATATTTGAAAATTGCATTCTCTAATGAGTTTAAAATAAGTAAATTTTATTGATTTAAGACACATTAGATGTTTTCACTAACATTTTTTTGTCATATGAATTAGTTAACAATCTCTCTTTTTTATATGGGTTTAATGTTTCTCTTTTACTGCAAAAACATTTATTCTGTCACACTCACATAAAAGTGAGTGGGTCTCATTATAAAGAGAAGATAATATATGTTCTCTTTATAATGGGACCCACTCACTTTTATATAAGTATAGCATAAAAAATGTTTCTGTAGTAAAAGCAGAAACATTAAACTCTTTATATATATATATATTATGGATCAAAGAGAGTAACTCATGAAAATAAAATCAATTTAATAATAAATTAATGGCATAATGATATGTTCATATGAAAAAAAAAATTAAGATCGATGTGATTTCTAAATAAGATCAAAGTAAAGCTTCTTTCTTTACTCTAAATAAGTGTAACAACTTACTCTAGGAAGGTCATAGAAGTCTTTAGCTAATTCTAAACCACTAATGACTCATTTAGTGCTCTAAAAAGTTGAACTTTTGTTTTGTTTTTTGTTTTTTTGGTTAAAAAAGTCTTCTTAAAAAACTCAGGGTATCCTAATAAGGAATGGACTTTTATGAAAAATCTAAAAAATACAAATCTAATCATTATCAAGTCCAACTCCGGGGATTAAGTTCCTTGTTAACCTTTTAATAACCAAGTAAGACCTAGAATATTTTCTATTCAACTTGACCATTCATATTCATACTTCCATAACATTATAGCTACTTAACCAAATGTACTAAACTCCTCGCGTCAGAACATATAACCTGAAAATAAGTTTTTAGCCAAATAATTCACTTTGGCTAAAATTGTTTAAGTAATTTAAGATTGTTTTCATTTTCTTATATATATATATATTACTTTTCAAATAGTTGTGTTAATTTTTTCATATTGAGATAAAGACTTAATTGATTTAATTAATGCAGACATAGAAAACTTAATTAAAAATATGATTAATTCTTTTAATAGGTGCATACTTAAGTAAGCTAAACGTGTTTGTGAATGTTGGTGCAAATATGTTTTCAATTATGGTATCATGGCAAAAAAGAAAGAAACATATTTTTAGGCATTTAAAAGAATACTAAATAAATAATTTTCAATAAATATGATAAAAATTTTAAATTTTAAAATGTTATCATATAACAAAAACTAATAAGTTTTATAATATATTGGATATTGTGAACATATATGTATTGGAATTTTGTTTTGTTTGAATAAAAAATTATTTTTAGACAAATATAAATATATAAAATTGTGTCAAATCACTTTTAAACTCATGATAATTGTAAACTCGTCAAGTGTGTGAGTCCACACACTGAGTTTATCGATTTTACTTTCTAGCTTACAAAATTACATTAACTTGATCCTAAATTCATGCTTTTTTTTATTTGGTCATATTTAATGGCTTTATATATAAATTATATAAAAAGGTTCTTTCTTGAGTACAATAAATTATGAATAAAGGTGGATTTAATTCAATTATTTGGATTTAAAATATATTAAAATAAAATGTTTATTTTTTATATTTTAATTATTTATTTATATATACTATTAATATCTATTTATTGATAAAAGTAAACTCGTAAGAGTTTATGATTTGAATCGATGATATGATTTTATGTTTTTATAACAAGTTTACTTAAATTTTAATTTGTGAGTTCAACAATATTAGGTATGTGTGTTTTGCCTTAGGAGTAAGCAAAAACAATCACCATGTCTGTCAACTTTTGAACTACTCCTACCTATTCTATATCAAAGTATTTAACGATAGTACTTTTGAGAGATAAAAATGAAAAGTAATTTAATTGTTTTAAGACAATTTTATTGCGTCAATCAATTTACCTTGGTTTCATTTAATTAAAAAAGGCTTATACTATATTCAATCAAAGGGGGCATTGCCCAAAGCATATGTTTGGAAGGAGGGAAAATGGGGGAAAGAAATAGGGGAAGAGAAGAATATTATGAATGAAAAATTCAAAAAATAGTAAAAAATTTATTATTTTTAGGAGTTTTCCTTCTAAATATTCTTTTGCCTTTAATTTTATTTCCATCAAACTAAGAGCTGGTTGAGACGTTTGCTTTACGTCAACATGTAAACCCAATTCTGTTTGCCTTCAATATTTAAATTTTTTTGTAAACTTTCCTTATTCATTGCGCATATAAAATGAGTTTCTATCATCAGAGTAGTTTCCAATGAAATTATTGAAAGAAGTACTTTAGAAAAACAACAGGCATCTTTTACAAATAACAAACTGAAAAGAATTTTCTTAATTTCTATAAATTAGTGATCAAGTACATACATTTAAGACCAGAGAAAATATTCTTTTAGATGCCAATAAATGTTATTCCAATTAACAAGAAGTTGGCTTATATCTACAAGCTTATGAGTTCAAATTTCACTGCCAATATAAGGATTTTGTTGGAAGACAATTTGTAAGTACCTATCTGTGATTATAATCTTCCTTGTAGAGGCTAGGAAGGAGGGCCATTGACAGATATGGAGGAGGCAAAAGAAGAGATCAACGCATTCAATGATTGTCTTTTGATTGAATGATTATAAAGTTTATATCAAAAGTACTGTCTTCAAAACAAAGTTTGTCGTCTTGCTAGAATATTAGCTTAATTTCTTTAGTGTGGTTGACGTGTTTCCCCATCACGGAATAACCAAATTATTCAATCCTCTGCAAACAACAAATTAAAGGCTGTAGAAACTGGTTTCCACATAATGATAATGACAAATCACCAGCACTAAAGTTCATAATAACTGCGTGGAGCCGTGGACTGTTAATAACTGGCTATGTAATACTGCTCAACTAAACGGAAAAGAGAGGATATGGACGAGTTATATGAACAATAGTTAAAAATCGTTTTGTCTATATTCATAGAGGTGTCTAGTCCGTTAGACTAGTATGTTGATTTAGGATCGGATAACTCACTCCTAGATATCTATGAAGTAGATATCTATAAGAATAGCATATTACTGTACATGAAGAGGCATTGGCTGAAGGGGTATGTGTATACACAGTGACGGCAGAATATAGTATTTAAGAGAGAATGTCCATACCTTTAAAGTTTACCTCTTATTTATAGAGTTTACTTTAGAGTTAAGGTTTGAGCTCATGTGCCTCTATGCCTCCAAGCCTAAGTGATGTGCCATCATATCTGTGTCACATAAGTTGCCCCTTGATAGGCCATGCATTAAATGGGCTTCATATATAAGGCCGTAACAATAATAATAATTTTCTCACATCCCCCAGAATAATTAATAATATCATCACATGAATTGTCATTCTGACATGTTATTAGGTGTATGTTGTAGATATATAATGAATTTATTCTTATATATTTACGCATGCCTATCAATTATTGATCCCCTGGCTTCGTTTAATTTTTCAAACTTTCTTTAGATCCACACACCAACATTATTAATTAGGACCTGATGGGAAATCCAACCAAAAGCTAGCGATTAGGTGGGAGATCCCTCCGACTTTAATATCTCATTGAGTCATCACACTCTAGGCAATCTGGGAATGTGGGACTAGTTGCTATATAGTATTATATTTACTCTCAATCTCGTTTTTATTATAAGACACTAACTAACAATTTTCACAAATTAATAATGAAAAAATTAAAGTCATTAAATTATCCATACTAATTACAATAAACACTAATATCATAGTTCTCCGATCCTAAACTTTGTCATATATTTAGAACCGAAGATAGTATTAATTATTACTCTCACTTACGGGTGGAAATAGGCCAGGCCCCTATCAGGTGGCCTACGGCCTGGCCTGATCTAGCCTGACCTGTTTATTAAAAAGCCCAGGCCAAGGCCTATTTAAAGGCCTAAATCTGTAAATAGGCTAGGCTTATTTTGTTAAAGTCTGACCTATAAGCCTTCAGGCCTGGCCTGTTTAGACAAAAAATATAATTTTATTTTTATCATATACGTACATACACAATATTTAATTTATATTTTTATACTTATATTTATATGTTTTTTATTCTTATATTTTATTTTTATTTTCCAACCATTATTATATTCTAATTTTTATTAAAGTAATAATCGCTGGATTTCTCATCATCTTTCCATATTGCCGCCATTAGCTTGCTATTCGTCTCCTTCATTCAGTCATTTTGTCGCTCGCTATTCCTCATGGTCTCGGCTCTCGCTCAGTTTGTACTCTGTCGCAACTCAGTCACTCAGAACACAAATCCTCTCACTCTCCTTCATCCGTCGCTCAGTACCTCAATCAGTTGCAACCCTTATTTGTTACTGCTGTAATCTCTCTTCCTTCTATTTCTGCTTGAATATTTTGTTGAATCTGTAATCTCTTCCCTTATTTTGCTACTGCTGTAATCTCTCTCCTTCGTTCGTCGCTCAGTGCCTCTTGCTTTTCTTTTCTTTTTTTTTTTGTCGCACCCATTATCTCTCGGAACCATTATTTTGTTGTTGGCCTGTCTTTTTTTTTTTTCTTCTCTTCTTTTTCCCCACTGATCGATTTGTTGGTACTGATTATTAGGAGGAGATTAATCAAATTATACTGAAGCCTTAATGTGAATGTTATTGTGTTGGACGTTGAATTTTTTTGGTTTATTACTACTATATATTGATATAAATATATTCAGTGCTAAATTATAATGAATACATTTTCGTATTATTAGTAATTATGTTTGCTTTAATTTTATGATAAAGCCTACAATTGTTAAATATATTGGCCTTAAAATTTACCAAAAGCTTTATTTAGGTTTTAGTAGGTTCAAAGCCTACTTATGGTTTTGAAGGCCTGCAATATGAGGCCTTTTTAAAGGCCTACATTATAAGTAGGCTTACAAAAAGGCTTCAGGCTTACATAGGCCTCATATAGGCTCAGGCCTGAGCCTAAAAAAAAGCCTGCATGCAGGCTCAGGCTTTAGATTTACATTACAGGCTCAGGCCTATTTAGGCAAAGCCTGGCCTAGCCTATTTCCATGCCTACTCTCACTTACTATTTAATGAGCATATATGAAAAAAAAATATTTAATGCTCTTTGGAAATAAACAAGTGCTTTATATTATTTTTTTTTAAAAAAAAAACAATACACTTATGAATTGGTGTCTTCATTCTAGATGTTCAGATCATCCATTGGAGTCTTCTATTTTTCCTAGAATTTTCGTGAATGTTTGTTCATGTCTGTTGCATCTTTTCCAGAGAAAGTTTAATCAATTCGACTTTCAGAAGGTCATTTTTGGTCCAATTGGCCAAAAGTTTTGTGAAGGTGTTCGAGACATATAGGTTTTGAATCTAATAAGTGGGATCGCGGATTGGAGCTTCCTACCTTCTACAAGTTTTGTGTGAGCGTTGGTATACGTTTTGTGACCGCAGCTTTATTGTGTTTGGTGATTTCCGGCACACGCAGATTGTACCTTCACCCAAGAGATATGTATTTTAATACTATATTTTCTCTTCTATTTTATTAATATAATCTTTTGGTGATTTTTTTGGATGAGGTGAATTGGTTATCATCCTATAGTTGAGCTTTATGTATTATAAACATTGTATACTAAACATTGTTTCGCTTTGAGCCATGATGGTTTGCTTTCACTCACATTGATGGGGGTAATTTTTTCCCGTTAAATTCTTAAGTCTCCATCTATTATTTTTTTACTCATTTTTTTTCTACTTTAATTGATTCCTTACAATCATTTTTCACTAAGAAGATTTATTATTCGTTGTGCACTTACTAACATGCAGGTGCTCCCTTGAAACAATAATGAAACAAAAAATTAATTCATATACAGCCATGTATTCTATAGAATCGGGTATATTTTTTTAGATAACAATTTCATTAATATATATAATTAATTAACTAGTTCCTACATTAATTAATGTCAAAGAAGTAAGACGTCATGTAAATGGTTTTCCATTTTTGTACGTCAAAGTTTTAATGAGTATGTATTCTTATAAATTTTGAATAAGGGTACGTTTCTTTCGTTTTTTTACCATGACATTCCTTTCGTTCATTTGGCACATTTTAAAATTTTACAAATATGTTGCTCCCTCTGACTCTTTTTACTCCCTCCTGCCCTATTTATAAGATTCATTTTCTTGGATAGATGGACTTGGTCTTTTTTATAAGGTGAATTTTAAAAATGCCTGTGCATTTATTGTATTTTTTCTATTTATATCCCTAATTAATTATAGGTATCTCTGATCTCTTTTTCTATGAATCTACTCATTTTGTCTCACTCACCCTCTCCATAAATAAGAATTTTTTTGGGGAAAATTACTTGCATTTTTTAGATATTTTTGTCTTTAATTGATTTTTTAACAAATTTTTGAATTGTGTAAATTAGTTATATGAAACTTATAAATAGAACCAAAGTCAGTGCAAGGCACATAAAAGGCTATAAGTACCTCATAAAAAATAAGGAGTAATAGTTAAATCATTGATTTTGTCCAAAAAAGAAAGAAACTTCTAAATTTACTCATATTTATAATTACATCCAAGCAGTGAAAAAAGTTGTAATTAATGAGATTTTAAATAGGGGTCATATTGAGGGAAAAAACTATCCATTTGATGTCTTATAATAATGACCATCATTATTTTCTTATAGAATGTGTCTTATGATATAGATAGCAAGAGCATGTTATTATAGATAATTTATCATTTCATTACTACAAAGAAAAAGGGCTTTTAGACCGCCACTTTTAAACTAGATATAGAGGATCAGATCTAAAAAGTATGACCGGTGGCAGTTTCATAAATATAAAGAATTTTTTATGCCAGTTCCTTTAATATGAGGTCTAAAAGATATTATTTAAACCGGTTTCCGAACAACCGGTTTTAAAAAGTTAAATATAAAAAGTTGTTTAGTTCTTTTCTTTTCTTTCTTTTTCTTTTTGACTACCCTATTTGCCCTGCCCGCTAGCAGTAGGGCCTTTTTATTGTTCTAGAATATAACATCTTATGCATCTCTATGCTCCCTGGTTCCCACTTTCTCCAATTCCCCTGTTTATTGGCTGCACGTTTCACTTTTGGCGCCTTGTTCACTGCCTTTTCCTCATTTTGGCCTTGTCTGGCTTATTGGTTGCCATGGGGACATTGCAACATTTAAGTGTGGGGGAGGGTTGTGTGCTTATGTGTCTGAATTTTGAATTGCCAAATTAGCTTTATGCAATTTGGGCAAAATAAAAAGTGTTTGAACTGATAAATCAATTAGAGTATGAGCAGAAACCATAGCAGTAGAGCAATTGTCTGCATAACCTAGTTGAATAAAAATTGTCTTAAGGGAACTGAACCATGTAGGCTTTGAAAATTGACAGTACTAGAGTATTCAGTGTAGGGCAAAGTGATAGTAAGGGAAAGTACAGAACCAAACCACATGGAAGGAATACTTTGAGCCTAATTTTGCATAATTCTTTGAGCATACCTGCTAGCTTTAAGAACTTTCATTGGTTTGTCTTATTTCTCTGGTTTTGATATCCTACTTCTGAATAGAACTACATAGGACAAAGGCATTCATGTTTCACCCACTAATCTAATACACAAGCCACTGTTATCATACTCCCATTGTCACCCCTTTTAAGCCATACATGTATTGCCATAACAACTGCCAGACAGTCAATTGATAAAAAGATGCGCATTGCAATGCTGTAGCATACCGCCCGTCATACAAAAGTCATGACAAAGTAATGCAAAAAAAATTAAAATAATAAAAATAATATATAAAAATAAAAACAATTTTTTTAGTATAAAGCATCACCACTAATTAAAGCATATTAAAACGCAACATCATGACTACTTGTTCTAAAGGCTTGTCTGGTGCCTTGCTATAGCATGTTTCATCTTCAATAAACCATCCCACACACTACCACTCCTTACATTACAACCTGAAAAGCCCTTTTGATGCAATTAAGTTCAGATACTGGGAAGTAACCTTAGAACTTTAACAAGCCTGTAGAACTTCTAGGCTAGCACGATAAAGAGAAACAAATTCCCCTGTGTGAGAAAGCGAATAAATGAAAGTGGAGCTAAATACCCAAGAGGGGGGGTGAATTGGGTATTCTGAAAATTTTCGAAAATAACTCTGTTTTAAGATAATAAAAATAGAGGTGAATAGAGTAAAGGGAAGAGTAGCTGGACACATAGATTTATACCGGTTCGGTCCTAACAACTTGACCTACATCCAGTCCCCAGACTCTCTGGGATTTTTCACTATAGAACAGATTACATACTCTGCACTCAAGAAGTAGTTCTTTCACTAGAACTCACTTCCCCTTACAAGTTGTAATCAATGAACTCCCAAATCACCAAATCCCCAGACTTGTGATTCTTTACAATAAATGCTCTATAATGAAATAACTCTCTTTAAGAGTAGATATGAATGAACACTGAAGCACAATATATCAAAAGATACTTTTACAAGTGAAAACTGAAAGTAGTTGAAGAACTTTGAATGCAATTCATTTTCAGCAGATGTGTTAGTTGAGAAGACTTGAATGCAGCTCTATTTATACTCAGATAGCATTAAATAACCGTTGCATCTTTAATCAAACCATTGGAGATGATCTGCAATGGTTAGGAGGTGGTTTTGTCTTCTTCTCTCTCTATTCTCCACTTAATCCAGTTGTCCAAGTGTTCAGAGTTGACTTTCTCTGGATTAATACGTTGTAGAAGCAGTTGCTTGTTGTAGAAATCATTCTTTAATGCTTTGCAACCGTGTGCAGATGGATTACCCAAAAGTATGCAACTTTCTAGACTTAGCATTTAATAAACTGACATCACTTTTACTTTTGCTTTTATCCTTCAATAAATATCTTCTAAATCATCTGAAACTCACTAACAAAGTGGTTAAACATAGCTAGGAATATAGAAGAGTAATACTGGAAAGTATTGGAAACAAACAAAAAGATTTCACAAATTCTTCAATAAACATATCATCCGAGAGTCTCTAATGCTCCTTTGCTAAAGCAGTGCCTTGCATCTCATTCACCACTACTGGGTAGTGGGATTGTTTACACCAGTGAATTGAACTTAAGACAATGATAGGATGCATGGTTCCAAAAACAAGCGCGCAGCTGCAAGATTATTTTCTACTCTATATTTTTCTATTTGTTTTGCCCAGGAGTGCAAAAAGTTAAGTGTGGGAGAGTTTGATGAGTCATATTTATGCCATGTTTTTTCTATGTGTTTTGACTATTTTGAATGCTAAATCTTAGTTTTATTGTGTGCTATTTGATAGAATGTCAAAGAATACATGCACATAGGAAAATAGAGGATAGGCCTTACAAAATGTTGCATTCATAGCATTATCCTGCTCATGTGCATAAGAAAAGGAACACTTTATGGTTTGTTCTGAAAGCTCATAACAAAGCTGATACAATGCTATAGTATTGCATGTTCTCATCTATGCCAGCAATACAATGCAACTGCTATGCTGTAGCATCTTAAGTGATGCAGAATTATGTGCTATGCTATTCTAACCTTTCCTCACAAGTTTTTAGAAAATTAAGATAGGTCTTCCAAACGAATGTTAAGATGGTGATTGACTCAAGTTGAATCCAGAAGATGCAGAGGATTGAGAGAAAGATTTGAAGAATCCCGTAGTAATAAAAGAAATATCAATCAACCAAATCTAGGGATTTGGACCTAACAGAATTGGAAGGCCCAACTCACTGGACGTACAGTGCAAAGAGACCTAACTATAAGAGGAAAGCGTGGAGAAACCTAGGAGTCGTCGAAGTTGTGAGAGTAAATCAGTCAACACAATTCCAATCCGATTGAACATACACGAAAGAAACGAAAGAGAAGACTAACCAGAGGACAATAGATCAGACCTAACTCTTCCCCGAAAGAAGATAGATCGTAGAAGATGTAGAGACGTCCCGTGACAAGACGCCTCTTACATCATCAACCTTCCAACGAGCTTCCTTGTTTTTCTTCTATTATTTTATTTTCCTAATTCTGCCATAGGCTGTTCTATATTACTCCATTTTGTGTTTCCCCCATCAATCATGAACTAAGCTTCCATTGACTGAGTGAGGATGAATTTCTAAGTTTTAGAATGAACCCAGTTTGCTACGGTTTAATTTAATAAATTCAGTTTGTTTAACAGTGCTTTAATCCATAGTTGGTTAGTAGATGTTGAGGACTATCTCAATAGTCTTGGCTTACTAGAGAGGAGTCAAGATTAGACTTCTATTAGACAGTGTTTGTTGGGCGAGCCCATGCACAACTCAACCTAAACTGTAGATGCCAAGAATAGATTTACCACCTATAACTAGCACACCTGGGTTTAATTAGATAGACTAAACTTGAAATTGTCATAGGAATATGGGAGATAGAGCGAGGACTGCAGTTACAAAATATAGATACTTATGTATAGGATAGTGGTGGGTTAACTGAATAACGTTATGAAACGCAGTTATGTTGTAGCATTGAGGAAGCTGTGTAGTATCATTGCCATAGCAATGCATTGTATGTGAACTGAGGGAATGACACGACTTAGAATGAAATCCGATCTCAGCCTACTTTTAAATTGATATCTTCCTTCGACTTCCTATCACTTATTTATTTCTTGTCATTAGTAATAGAAAAAACAACCAAAATCAACTCTACTTTCACCTCACGACTATTATTAGAAACTGGAATCATCCTTGGTATCAACAGTCTCTGTGGGCCGATAACTCTTCATTACTTGTTTGACCAACACTACACATATAGTAACTAGAAAATAGGTTAGTTGTATAAGCAAGTTTAAAATGGAATCCAGCACACATATGACTAAGTCTGCTGATCTTACTTTGCCAAATGCACAATCCAAGAATATCAATGTCCTTTCACAAATACTTGGATTTAGACATATTGAAATCGCGGTTTGGTACTTGACAGAAAATAGAGACTAAAGAGGTTAAGTGTATTTATTCAGCTTTATGCACCTTTTGTAACTACAGGGAAAATTCTTAAAAATGAAGTTACAAAGCAATCTAAAGACAAATAATTTGCCCATCATCAGTTAAGAATTAGAGGGTACTCCTAAGAGATAATTGTTTAATACTTCCTCTTGGTAAAACCTAACCTAAACTAATCAATAGGCTTTGATAATTGAATATTATTTCACTTATTTGTATCTCTTGGTTAATAATTTAGGAATTTTTAATTAATAAATATGAGTTTTATTACTTAATTGGGCTTTGGACTCTTAATTGGATTTAATTCATTTTTATGATAGAATTCCATATTTATAGTGCTTTACTATTTTAGCCATAACTTTTGATCTAGATATCCAATTAGCCTGATTCTTCTTTGTTTTTTAGATGATTCAAAGAGCAACATTTGTTATGCAGACTCGGAAGGCTAATTTGAACAAGAAGATAGACGAAATTGGAGCTAAAGACAGACACATTTTTCTGGATTTTTATTGGGCTCGAATTTTGTAATAAAAGACCAATTTTTAATAGAGTCTTTTAATATTGGGACTATTTTGAAACCCTAGCTGTCATTCCCTTTTATGTTAACTTAGTTGGCGGTTGCAAACACATTCTACATTACGTCTTCTATGATTTTTGGACTAAATTAGAAGATTTTTATTTTCTCTAAGTTGTTCATCATGTTCTTCACATTCTTCATCTTTTCTTCAGCATTTTGCCTAACCATGCTTGGCTAAGCTTCTGTGGCTGACCCATGGATCGAGGATTCCATGAATCTAGAAGACCGCGCTTCAATCGGAAACATAATTTGTTTCCATTTATTTTAATCAGATCTGATTATGAATGCCGATTTGGTATTAGATTTAATATCCAGATTGATATCCCAAGGACATAGGCCAGACCAAGTTACAGAGAACATTGTGCGATCGCACAGTGAGCTCGTCACACGTTCAATCAGATGCTAGGTGATCGTCTAGTTGATGGAGTTCTTGGACAAACGCCAAGATTTCGGTTGGTCCAAAATCAATCACGAGTTACATTATTATATTTTAGTCCGATGAAGGTTATGAAATCCCAATTCTGGGTTAATCGTTTTTTAATCTAATTAATCATGTTTTCTCATATTCTGTTCTAGCTTAGCTTCGTTTTAATTACATTGAAAAACTCCCCCATTCTGGTTACTGTTTTACTACATTTACTGTTGATTTTAGACTTGTTGTGAATTCCTTGAAAGAAATGATCTAGGTTTCCTAAACTACAAATCTTTGACTCCTGGTTATTTTGAGAGAGCCTGACAAATCTCTATCAAAATGTGTC
Organism: Acacia crassicarpa; assembly: GCA_034222035.1. Classification (NCBI taxonomy): domain Eukaryota; kingdom Viridiplantae; phylum Streptophyta; class Magnoliopsida; order Fabales; family Fabaceae; genus Acacia; species Acacia crassicarpa. Next base: position 24,503,457 of record JAWXYG010000010.1, on the reverse strand, counting down.
ATTGCTAAGGAATTTGCATCGGTCTGATTATTGACATTAGAGTAGTTTAGATTATAGTATTTTTCAGTGGTTCTTGTGACTGAGTAGATTTGTATCTCTCCCAAATCACTCTAAAGCTAGTAGGAGATCTTGTTATTTCACGGTATCTAGCTTGCTCCGTCATTGACCTTAGTTCTCCTTCATTAAATATTCCCAGCCCCTATAAATTTTTATAGTGGGCACACCAATCTGAAAGGAATTGGTCATTCTGAGCAATAATCACTCTCTTTTGAGAGTGAGGTCAGATCTGTTTTGGCTAAATTCCATTGTTTAGACCGTTGTTTTACTGTTGTTTCATTTTTTTTTGTCTCCGTGGGATATATTAAATTGTTTGACTTACCCCAATTGTGCTGATTTTTGGTGACCTAAAGGAAAATAACATTAAATAAAATTGTGTGTGTTTTTAGTCTTCTTTTTGTTTTTGAGTCTTTTTGTGTGTCTACCAAGTTTGTGTACCTATACTATATGAGTACTAGGAGTACTACTAATCCAGAAGACTTGTTAGAATTTGATCCTGAAATTGAAAGAACAATTCTTGCTCTAGAATAGTTGTTAAGCTGAGTCATAGGACTACTACTGAAATTGATTCTGATTTTGAGCATTTTGAGCATATTGAACTTGATTATGATATTTTTGTTACTATTTCTCATTTTGATAGTGTTGTTTACACTAATTCTAGTAGCAATTTTGCTAACTTAAAAGTTATGGCAGAACAAGCAGATCATCCTACTTTGAAAGAACTGGCTGCCCCTAATGTAGTCAATCAAAATTTATGTATTCAATATCCTAAACTTGGTGCTAACTTTGAACTGAAATCTGGTCTTATCCATTTATTGTCCAAGTTTCATGGTCTTGCAAGTGAATGTCCTTACAAGCATCTAAAGGAGTTCCATGTGGTCTGCAGCACGATGAAGCCTCAAGCAATTGATGAGGATCACATTAAGCTAAGAGCTTTTCCATTTTCCCTAGATGGTGTGGTTACGGATTAACTATATTATTGGCAACCATCATCTGTTGGGAGCTGGGTTGATATGCAGAGGTTATTCCTAGAGAGGTTCTTCCCTGCCTCAAGAGCTACTACTATGCGAAAAGAGATCAACAACATAAAACAAATCAATTGGGAGAACATGTATAAGTATTGGGAGAGGTTTAGGCGATTATGTGCCATCTGTCCACACCACCAGATTTTTGAGCAATTAATGATTACATACTTTTATGATGGTTTATTGCCATTAGACATAAGTTTTGTGTATGCATCAAGTGGTGAGGCCGTAGGCAGCAAGACACCTGAAGATGCCGAGAGTTGATATCCACTATGGCTGCTAATTCTCAGCAGTTTGGCACCAAAGTGAATAGTACTGTTGTTTACCATATTCAAGCACCTCCAGGCCAGTACAATTCCCAAAAATTAAAGAATAGACTTGATTATTTGACTTCTCTGGTGAGGCAGTTGGTAGTGAGATAGACAGTATAGTCTTCCTCTTTTCAGATTGGATACTCACGTGGGTACTGTTCTGACCCTTATCATTCTACTGACTCTTGCTCTACCTTGCATGATCCCACTTATCAAGACTAGTCGATAGCTGCAATGGATGTTTTTCAGGGAAAGCCACAATACCAGCAAAATAGTGCATTTTCTAATGCTTACAATCCGATCTGGAGAAATCACCCCAATTTTCATTGGAACCAGATTCAGAACCAAAGTAACCAATATCAGCATAATTCTGGGAATTACCAGCAGAAACAGTACAAACCACAGAATTTCCAGCAACAATTTGCACCTCTTTTGCCTGCACCACCTCCTTGGCTAGCTATATGCGCACCTCTACAGGCAGCACAGAAGCAGCCTAGCAGTAGTGGTTCCTCATTAGAGGATATGATAAAGAAATTTGCCACAAACACTATGCAGTTTCAACAACAAAATGAAACTTCCATTCAGAGTTTGCAAACTCATATTGGCCAATTGGCGACATCATTGAACCAGCTCCAACCTCAAGGATCCAACACTCTCCCTTCACAAATGATTCCTAATCCTAAGGGGAATGTGAATGCTATCTCCCTACGTTCTGGCAAGCAATTAGAGGAGCCTAAACAAGTTGCAGATGTGACTGAATCCACATCAGAAAAAACAGTCAGATGTTGAGAAGATTGACTCTAAAACAAAGAAGCAGTGAAGCAAAGTGAAGAGGAGCTTGACATTACCATTCCTCTTCCCTTCCCTCAAAGAGCCACTAAATCCAAGAAGTTGGCAGAAAATGTTAGTTCTCTATGTGTTTTGATGATTACTAACAATTGTAAACAATGTGGAGATGTTTTTGATCAAGATTTGAGTGATTTAAAACTTGTCAATTTCAAGCAAAAACACTCTGTCTGCGACAAAATCGAGCCTATTATGTGCAACCTCGAGTTTGCCTTTGACAGAGGGTGCAAACTCGCCAGTTTAATCCTCAAACTCGAGACTGAACCAAAAGTTTGAACTTAAGAGTTTTCCAAAGTTTTTAAAAACTTTGTGTGAACTCGAGGTTACCTTTGCAACCTCGAGTTTGCCAAAGGCAGAGAGGTTTCAGACTTCCAAACACTTTTAAACTCGACACATCTTCCCACAAACCTCAGGTTTGCAACCTCCAGAGAAAACCTTTCATAGTTTACATAACCTATGAACTCGAGCCTGTTATGACAAACTCGAGTTCATCTCTGGCGGGAAGAATTTTTCAAATTAAGAGATCTTCACAAACTCTGCACTGTTTCATTCAGAAGTAAATTTTTCCAGCTTGAAAAATATCAAGAGTTTACAAAACATGTAAACTCGAGTTTACACTTGACAGAGAGCTTTCAAAGTTTTTCAACCAAAGTAAACTTGAGACTTAGTTCACAAACCTCCAGTTTACTTCAGGTCAAAAACATTCAGAGTTTTTCTAAGTTGAACAAACTCGAGCCTAACATTTCAAACTCGAGTTCAAACCTTACAGAGAGTACAGAACTTTTCAAATTGAGAAAACTCTAAAGTTTGCCCTAAAAACCTCAGGTTTGCGCCTTTAAAAGTTTAACCAAGTTTTGATTTGAACAGTGTCAAACTCGAGCCTAACATTGCAAACTCGAGTTCAAACCTTACAAAGAGTAAAGGACTTTTCAACTTGAGAAAACTCTAGAGTTTGCACTGGAAACCTCAGGTTTGTCTTTTGAAAGCTAAAACTAAGTTTTGTCTTGAACAGTGTCAAACTCGAGCCTGTCACTAATAGACTTGAGTTTGCCTCTTAGTCACAAACTCTCCAGAACTCAAAATCGCGACATTCCTCTCCGGAAGAAGGGAACTCGAGTTCAGACTTGCAACCTCGAGTTCAAATCAACCCGAGAGCAATGTGATTTTTCACTGAGTTGAAAACCTCAGGTTTTGATTTCAAACCTCCAGTTTATATGTTTTAAACTTGAAACGCTTTTACAAACTAAAGCTCCAAACTCGAGTTTACATGAACTGAACTCAAGTTCATAGCGGTGAATCAGAAATTCAAATTAGACGATTTTGGAAATCATTCTTGTTTGATCTTAATACTTTCCAATATTATTCTCTGATATTCCTAGCTATGTTTAATGACTTTGTTAGTGAATTTCAGATAGTTTAAAGAATGTTTATTGAAGGGTTAAGGCAAAAAGCAAAAAGCAGTTCAGAACATTAAATGCTATGTCCAGAAAGTTGCACACTTTAGGGTAATCCATCTGCACACAACTACAAAGCATTTATGAATGTATTCTGCAACAAGCAACTGCTCCTCCAACGGATTAATCCAGAGAAAGTCAACTCTGAACACTTGGACAACTGGATTAAGTGAAAATTAGAGAGAGAAGAAGAGTTAAACCACTTGCTAACTTCTGAATACTTCTTCCAACGGCTATATTGAAGATGCAACGGTCATTTAATGATCTATGAGTATAAATAGAGCCGCATTCAAGTCTTTACAACAACCACAACTACTGAAAACGAATTGCATTCAAGTCTACATTTATTTTCTTCAATTTTCACTTGTATAGTATCTTCTGATACAAAGAGCTTCAGTGTTTATCAATATCTACTCTTAGAGAGAGTTTCTTTCTGATTATCATTTATTGTAAAGAATCACAAGTCAAGGGGACTTGGTGATTTGAGAGTTCATTGATTACGACTTATAAGGGGGAGTAAGTTCTAGTGAGAGAACTACTTCTAAAGTACAGAGTGTGTAATCTTTGAGTTAGTGGAAAATCCTAGAGAGTCTGGGGACTGGATATAGGTCAAGTTGTTAGGACCGAACTAGTATAAATCCTTGTGTCTTGCTATTCTTCTTCTTGCTCTGTTCTGCCCTATTTTACTGTCTTAAAAACAGAACAAGATCTTTAAATTTTTAAAATACCCAATTCACCCCCCACCCTCTTGGGTATTTTGCTCCATTTTTAGAAAATACAAAAGAGCAAGACATTCTTGAGATGTTCAGAAAAGTTGAGATCAACATTCCTCTCTTAGATGCAATCAAGCAGGTTCCCAAATATGCCAAGTTTCTTAAAGAACTGTGACCAACAAGAGGCGACTGAAGGGGACTGAACGAGTGAGCTTAAACCAAAATGTATCAGCACTCATCTAATCCACCATGCCTCGTAAGTACAAGGATCCAGGTAGGTTTTCTATTCCTTGCATTATTGGGAATTATAGATTTGATGATTGCAAGTTACATTTAGGTGATTCAATTAATATCATGCATGTGTCTATTTGTAAATCTCTTGGTCTTGGTCCTTTGCATCCTACTGGTGTATTGTCCAACTAGCTAATAAGAGTAATGCTCATCCCACTGGTTTAATTGAAGATGTCTTAGTCAATGTAAACGAATTGCTATTCCCTACTGACTTTTACATTTTAGACATGGAGGATGAATCTCCTCACATAAGTCCCCAATCATTCTAGGGAGACCTTTCATGAAAACAACTAGGACTAAGATAGATGTGCATTATGGTACTCTTTCCATGGAATTTGGTGATATTCTGGTTAATTTTAATATTTTTCATGCTATGAAACATCCTAGAGAAGAGCATTGAGTTTTGTGCATTGATGTGATTGATGATGCTGTAAATGATATGCTTGCTAAATGGTATGATCATTACCCTGATTTTGCATCTGTGTGTTAATCTAGTGTTTATGGTTGTTCTGAGAATGAGTGGTGCCCTATTTGCACTGATATTAATGATGCATTATATGATGATTCTAACTTGATTGGTGATTATGCATTTATTAAGGATTATGATATTGATTGTGAATTTGAGTTGAATTGTAATTCTGGTGTCACTTCTAATTCTGATGTCCATTTTGAATATGAATTGAATTCTGACACTAACATTGAGCTACCTAGACACAGTTCTGCTTCTGCTTCTACTTCTGTTTTAGTGCACGTGATTGTAGGCACTGCAGGTAAACACCCAACTAAGCTGCTTCCATCCACTGAGCAGCCACCTAAGTTAAAGTTGAAGTCCCTTTCGGATCATTTGAAATATGCCTTTCTAGAGGTGAATGAGCAGCTTCTAGTTATCGTGGTCAACAACCTTCTACCTTCTCAAGAAGAGAAGCTGCTAAGCTTGTTGAAGGCTAATAAAAAGGCAATTGGGTGGACATTAGCTGATATTGTTGGTATTAGCCCTTCCATATGCATGCATCAAATTTTATTGGAAAAGGATTTTAAGCTAGTGACACAACCCCAGAGATGCTTGAACCCACTTATTCTGGATGTGGGGAAGAAAAAGGTGACTAATCTTTTGCAAGCTGGTATTATTTATTCCATTTCCGATAGCCGGTAGGTTAGCCTAGTCGAGGTGATTCCCAAGAAGTCTAGAATGATTATGGTAGCCAATTGAAAGAATGAGCTTATCCCCATTAGAGTTTAGAATAGCTGGAGAGTATGTATTGACTACCGGAGACTCAACCAAGCTACTCGCAAGGATCACTATCCTCTTCGCTTCATTGATTAGATGTTAGAGAGGTTGGCTGGTAAGTCTCGCTACTGCTTTCTGGATGGCTACTCGAGCTATTTCCAGATCCATATTTCTCTTGAGGATCAGGAGAAGACGACATTAATATGTCCCTTTGGCACTTATGCCTATCAGAGGATGCCCTTTGACCTTTGCAATGTCCCTGGAACCTTCCAGCGTTGTATGGTAAGTATCTTTTATGAGTTTCTAGAGGATTGGATGGAGGTTTTTATGGATGATTTCACTGTGCATGGGTTTGATTTTAATGCATGTCTAGCTAATTTGTCTAGAGTCTTGAAATAAATGCATAAAATCTAATCTTGTGTTGATGAATTAGTTTTCCTAACATTAGGGGGGAGAAAATAAGCAGTTGGGTAAAGAGACTAGTTGGAATGAATTATCATTGACTCATTTTGATCCTCGTACAAAACAATGTGAACTGGAAGTTCATAAGATAATTCATTTGCAGAATTTAACTAATTGAATGCCAGAAGCATTTACTGACCCAAAGAAAGTGACAAAGTCACATGTTCTAGCTGCTAATGCTCCTATTCGAATTGATGTCCCTGGAGGGAAACCTGTTATAAATGAATCTAAAGCACGCCTGAAGCACGGCAGGCCCATCGGTTCCAAAAATAAAAATCCTCGAATGAGAAAAGGAGCTAAGAATATAGATGGTCAAGTCGAAGATAATCAAGAAAAGTTGGTAGCTCCTGAAGAGTCATTATCTCCCATAGAGATATCTCCAGAAGAGAATGTTATAATCCCAGAAGAGACCCAGGTACCTGAAATATGTGAAAATAATGAGATCTCGATAAATTATGTTATGAATGGTATCCGATGGGACCGAAATGAAGTCAACATTGACGACATCTTTGCTTATCATATAGCATATGATGTAATGAATGATAATGAGGATCATGAGCCAAAATCCATTAACGAATGACAACAACGAAAGGATTGGCCCCTATGGAAAGATGCTATTAATGCATAATTAAATTCACTGGCAAAACGAAAAGTATTTGGACCTATAGTCCAAACACCTGAAGATGTAAAGCTAGTTGGGTACAAATGGGTTTTTGTATGAAAGAGAAATGAAAAGGGTGAAATCACAAGATATAAGGCACATCTTGTAGCCCAAGGCTTTACACAAAGACCTGGCATTGACTTTAAAGAAACGTACTCACCAGTAGTGGATGCAACTACTTTTCGTTATTTGATTAGCTTAGCAGTAAATGAATGACTTGATTTGCGTTTAATGGATGTCGTGACTGCCTATTTGTATGGCTCACTTGACAATGATATTTATATGAAAGTCCTTGAAGGACTCAAGGTGCTAGAAGCATCTAATTCAAATTCTCGAGAACAATACTCAATTAAGTTAAATAAGTCTTTGTATGGCTTGAAACAATCAGGGCGCATGTGGTATAATTGTCTCAAGGAATATTTGTTGAAAGAAGGGTACAAAAATGACCCAATATGCCCATGCATTTTTATGAAAAGATCTAGAAATGAATTCGCTATAATTGCTGTTTATGTTGATGATATCAACATCGTTGGAACTCTTGAAGAGCTTCAAAAGGCAATTAATTGTTTGAAAAAAGAATTTGAAATGAAAGATTTGGGCAGAACGAAATTCTGTCTTGGACTACAGATCGCGTACCTAAAGAACGAGATCTTTGTATATCAAGAAGCTTATACAAAGAAGATCCTGGAGCAATTTTATATGGATAAGTTGCATCCATTATGTACCCCAATGATTGTAAGATCTTTGCAGGTTGATAAAGACTCATTCCGACCTCAAATAATTAGTGAAGAAAGTGAAGAAGAACTACTTGGTCTAGAAGTACCATATCTTAGTGCTATTGGAGCACTAACGTGTCTTGCTCAACACACACGTCCTGATATATCATTTGCCGTTAATTTATTAGTAAGATATATTAGTTCTCCAACACGGAGGCATTGGAATGGAGTAAAACACATTTTTCGTTACCTTAGAGGCGCCATGGACATGGGGTTATACTACTCAAATGTATCCAAGCATGAACTGATTGGTTATGCAGATGCTGGATTTTTGTCTGACCCACACGACGGTAAATCACAAACAGGCTATCTGTTTACATGTGGAGGTGCAGCTATTTTATGGCAATCTATGAAACAAACTATATCAGCCACATCATCTAACCATGCAGAAGTTCTAGCAATGCATGAAGCAAGTCAAGAATGTGTGTGGTTAAGGTCAGTATTACATCATATACAAACAACTTATCATTTATCTTCAGAAAAAATGGTTCCAACAGTTCTATATGAGGATAATGCTGCATGTATTGCCCAACTTAAAGAAGGATATATCAAGGGCAATAGAACGAAGCATATTTCGCCAAAATTCTTCTTCACTCGTGATCTTCAAAAGGATGGTGAAATAGATATCCAGCAAATCAGTTCAAGTAAAAATCTAGCAGATTTATTCACCAAGTCACTTCCAGGAGCAATCTTTGAAAGACTCGTCCATGGTATTGGTCTTCGGAGACTCAAAGATCTCAACTGATGTTGTCAAGAGGGGGAGGCGATACACGCTGTACTCTTTTTCCCTTATCTAGGTTTTATCCCACTGGGTTTTCCTAAAAAGGTTTTTAATGAAGCAGCATTGGACAGTGTATCAATGGATGTTGTACTCTTTTCTTTGGCTAGGTTTTTATCCCACTGGGTTTTTCCTAGTTAAAGTTTTTTATGAGGCACATTCATAATGGATATTCAAGGGGGAGTGTTGTAAATATTCCAATGTTGGTGTGAATATCCATAACCTTTTCAAGAAGAGTCTTTTGGGATTTCTACACTTAAAGCAATGAAACCTATGACATGAATGGTTTAGTGGGAGTTTTATATGATTAATATAAATAACTTATAAAACTCCATAACATACCATTATGTTGATTTACTCTTTTGTATGTAACTCTTGTAATGGTGTTAAGGATTCATTGTCTATATATAGTAGGCATGTATCAAAGGTTAGAAGAGAACAATAAAAAGAAGAATCACTCTCTCCTTGCTCTCCATTTCTCTCTTGCATTTCTTCATCTCCCTCATGTTAATCTCTCTTGTATTTTACTTAGTTTCATAACACTTTGCTTATTTAATTGCAACTACGGAATAAATATTAAAAGTAAATTCTTAATTCCATATAAGGATTTTTCTTTCTCAATTAATTCCTCTTGGCCATAAAATATTAATTCTATAATTTTTAAGCATAATTTATTCCTTATTTGAATTATTTTTTTCCCAAAATAAATTAAGGGAAAAATAAGCCTAAATTTTCAATAATTATTCTCATAATTATTTTAAGCCAACATTTCATAATTAATTTTCATATATTATTCAAACTTTAAATTCAATTCCCAAAATTTGGTATGTTAAAAAATGGGCGTCTATTAAAACCTTTCAATGTCACTCATTTAGACATTCTCCTAAAAATGGACATTTAAAAGTTTTAAAAAAAATGGACTTTAAAAGTATTTTCTGTATTATTGCCTGCAAAACAAAATGACCATCTTTGCACTAAAGCTTGTGACCTATGGATAATTTTTTTCATAAAATAACTTGACGAATAATTCTTATTGTTTTGGAATATTTTAATTCTCTAAAATATTTATTATTTTATGACAGATAATGCATGGGAAAAGGTAATGTGTGTGTGTGTGTAATATATGTATATATGTATATAATCAATTAGGGGTAAAAAAAAAAATGCATTTGTTCCGACATCTAAAAAATGTAGCTTATAAAAAGCATCATACCCATTTGAAAAATTCAAGCTTATATAAAAGACAAGAGGAAGTATAAAATATTGAAATAGTACCCATAATTTTGAAAACTTAACCTAAGTATATTAAATGAGAGGCATTTCCATCACTCAGAATAACTCTTTCCTTCCTTTCTTAATTGCCTCATATCAAATCAAATATCCAATGAAAGAAGAATACCCTTTTCTTTTATTTAGCCCAAAAGTACTATAATGCAAACAAAAGCTATGCTGCGAAGAACAAAACAATACACATTGAAATTGATAGGTATTACTACATTGTCCAGATGACTTTTCCTTTTATTTAGGCAGCTTGGATTCAACTTTCAACCCTACAGCCACTTTATGGAGACAATGCAGGCGTAGTGTTGTTGGAATGTGAAAGCAGTAAATTACTTGCGGCTCTAAAAGCGTTATCCTCCATCTTTATGGCCTTCTTATGTATCACTTAATCCAAAGAATTAAGAAGATCCAATATGGAACTGTAATTAAGTATGGGAGAATTACAATAAGGTTTCAAGGAAGGGAATTAATTACTAAAAAGTCCTAATGATAAGTGAGTTATGGCCTTCTTATGTATCACTTTACCCAAAGAATTAAGAAGATCCAATATGGCATTGTAATCAAGTATGGGAGAATTATAATGAGGTTTCAAAGAAGGGAATTAATTACTAAAAAGTCTTGATGATAATTGTCATTTCTTTTACCGGAAATTGTTATTGCGTGGTCCTCGGTTGTTATTATATTAGACCTTTTTGGTAATTAAAGATCTTCTTTAGAACTCATCATAATTCCCCCATTAAGTATTCTGGTTTCTCAAACCAAAACACTTTCTTCTTCTGTCAAAACTTTCTGCAATGTCCTCTCCCTAGCTCGTCTTGCCTGCAAAGTATTCATTCAAACTCTTTCGCATAAGCACTACGTATATAAATGCTGAAATGAATTATTGGAATCATATGCATTTTTTGAAAGTGTAGAACAAACCTCTTTTATCCAATCCGTAAAACCTAGTATGATTAGTAGCACAAACACTTGGAATATTGTACCAGTCGTTATTCCAAGCCAAAGGCCTTTCGCTCTCAAGCCTACCCAGAAACCCAAGAATGCAGCCAGTGGAATGCCAATAACATAATAAGCTCCAAAATTCACATATGCTCCTATGTGTTGCCACCCACTTCCCCTAGCAATCCCTATTTTGACAAGAATTATTAGATCTCATATCACAAGTATTGAAGTTGGGTTACTACCATTATTAGTTCTTATAGTTTGATTAAAAAAATTTTGGTCCCCACAATTTCAAATTGTTAGTTTTGGTCCATATAATTTCATAAGAATTGGATCTAAGTTAAAGTTTAATAATAAATCCCTATACTTAAACTCAGTCCAAGTCACTATGAAACTATATTGGTAAAAGTTAATGATGTGAAACTATGAGAACCAAAATCAAAATTTGATCAATTTGTAAAGATCAACAATGATATAAATGCATTGAAGTTTGAATTCAACAAGAATAGTATTGGAATGAGAGATTTCTAACCTGTAAGGGTGCCTTGTAGAGAGTCCATAAAAGCAGATAGAACTAAAAGTGGAGCTACGTCTGAGACATAGGATATCACTTCTGGCTCATTGCTAAAGACACAACCTAAAATGTTTCGGAGAGCAAAAATGGTTATGCTCACTACAAGAGCCTCACCAGTTGCTAGAATCCTTGAACATAAGGCAGACAATCTTGCCACTTGTGGCCTTCCAGCACCTAATGCATTTGAAATTCTTGCACTGAATAATAAAACCAATCATAAAAAGTCACCAAATGAGAAAGAACTTATTAAGTGAAAGTCTACTAAGAAGCAATATGTGTGTGTTTGTAAATCATGATCTATATTATTGGACGGACATTACTCTAAATAAAACATATGAATAAATCGATAAATTTTATGTGATACAAACCTTGCTGCTGAACCAATTGATTCTGGTATCGAATAGATTGTAACATTCATTGAAACACTGGTCACAAAATTCAAAGTATTAGATCATTCTTTGAGTATTCAAGTAATCCTTTTAATAGACTTTGGAAAGTGATTTAGAAAAAAACACATACCATACGGCCAAAATTGAAGTTTCAACCTCTGGGTTTGGTCGGAGAAGACCAGCGAGCAACGTAGTCACCTCATATGACCACCATTGGAGGCTGAAATATTCAACAATCAATATCTATATATCAATATCAATATCCAAGGTATAATATAAAAGGAATAACATCATTGTTAGTCCTCACACTTTAATCTAATTTTAGCTTTGATCCCTCTAGTTTGATAAGAACTTAGTCTGATTTTAAGTATACCAAAACCAAAACTCAAAAAAAGTATAGGACAAGTCATTAAACTCTAATCAAATCCTTATAAAATTATGAAACTACTATAGTAACCAACTCTGAAACTACAATGAGCAAATATAAAATTCGATCAAACTATAAAAACTAATAATGAAATAAACCCAGTATCAAATGTAGAGGAAGACATATTATTAAGTGGGGAAGAAGAATATACCAAGCCATTATAGCTGAGGGAATAGCATAACGAAAGAACTCTCCAATGCCTTGGAAAAGCTCCATGGAAATTGGAACTCGAGTCTTTTCACAAGAATCAGAGAATCTCATATATAACGCAAGTACGATCACATTCAACCAATATGAAGCACCAATGGCAAACGCACCTCCAAAGGGACCCATAGGAGATTTAAAAACCAGTGTCCAACAGAAAGCTATGTGGAAGCACACAATAAATGAAGAAGAGAGTAGTAGTGGAGAGATCAAACTCTGCATAAGATAGTATCGAACTAGTGCTTGAAGCATTGCATACCCAAAGAGAGCAGGAATCAAACAAACTGCAAATTTCCCAGCTTCGTGTGCAATTAAAGGGTCTTGACCGAGCGAAAGCAGAATCTTCCCCAAGTTAAGCCACAACACACAGAGAGGAACACAACATAAAATAAGACAGAAGACGCCAGTTTGAATTTGAACCCCAAACTTTCTATATTGGTTAGCTCCGTAGGCTTGCCCACAAAGTGTTTCAAGTGCAGAAGCCAATCCAAACTGTCACACAAATTCAAAATACAAAATCCGAAATGAAATTACTAGTTATCAAGCAAAAGTATAAACACCACAATAAAAGATGATGTTTTTACGGGTGTGGGGTCTCAAATGTACCTCGCTCTAATGCCCCACCCTCCCAAAAATAATATTTTCTTTTTCTGGAGATTATTAGATTTGACATAAAATAAGTGATATTTTAATATATTATAGGTAAAATATTTTAGTTTCGGATTTTTTAAAGAAAAAATACACTAAATTTATGCATTATTTATTTTTTGAAAATCATAAACAATTCTAAACATTTTATATCCTTAAGATATCACACTGTCATTAAGTTAATATAAAATCTAATGATCATACGAAACAAGAACAAAACATTTGAAAAATTGTAAAAATTTAAGTGGCATTAGCGAGCACAATAGAGACCCCAAGCCCTGTTTTTACTCCTAAGTTAAGAGTTTTATAAGTAACTTACAATGACGCTAAAGCCGGTGACGGCACAAAGAGAGATGGCAACACCAGTGCTAGATTGAGCAAGTTTACCCAAGTGACCCACCATCATTAGAGTGATCGTTTGGAGAAAGAAAGTTGAAGCATTCACAATTACCATAGGAACTGCTACACTACAAACTGATTTCACTTCTTGAGCAAACACTCGCCATGTTATTGGTAGATGATCTTCGTTCACCAAATCTGCGTTTTTATCCTCTAACAGACTCCTTTGATCCATTATTCTCCTTCCGCTCTATCTCACTCGAAGGCAACTGCTACTCGTATCCGTGTACCTTGAACTGCAAGAGGAAAATTGTTCAAAACCATCATAACTAAATTATTAGTAAGATGGGATAAAAAGAAAGAAAAAGAGTGAAATATAATCATTTTTAAACTTCATAAATAAATATATATAAAGCACTTTATTTTCTGGAATGTGACGGATCTGTGGAAAAAAAACCTGGGGTGCGAATTATTTTTATAGAAGAATTCTTATATATGTGTGTGTGCAGGCACATGTATGTGCGCATGCGGAACGCATTTCCCTACTCATCCTAAAGGATGATTAGGGTAACACGTTCGGTGTGCATGCATATATGAATAACTTGATTACTGCAGAATCAAAAGACCTAATTTAATGTATAACTTCCCCACACTGTACACTGTCCTGAACTTAAACTAATGCCCACTTGGATCTTTGTTTTAACCTAAAAGCTAATTTGTATTTTAAAATAGAGGTGAATAAGATGATGATTTGCATATGAGGGTGGGAGACCTAGTCAGACACTTGGCCAATCATTGAAATGGATGGGTCCCACTTATCAAAGGGAGAATTAATAATGAGGCTTAATCCAATTTTTCTTACCCCCACTTTACTTTTTGGCCTTCATTCGGCGGCCGCTGGTCTATTCTACTATATTGGAAGAAGACGAAAACAACAGTTCGTATCACGTTAAAACTATGAAGAAAAGTTAGAAGAAAAATAGTAGAGAATGGAATATGAATGATGCCATATGTGATTTGATGAGAGGATCCGATGAACATCAAATTAAGAGACACATTAAAGCATTATTCTGAGTTTTCAATACACAGTTCTTCAACTTCATCATACTTAATGGGTCATTATAGATTACTTCTTATGTCCCTAATTTTCTTATATTTAAGATTGAGATTAACTCTTGAAATATTTCTTATATCAAAATTAACTCTCTAAACATTTTTTATATTAAAGACCAGAGGGAATATTTCTTAATTGTTTTTCTGCCTTTGACTCATTTTTGGATAAGCAAAGTATCATCTTATCAGAGATTCAGAGAAAATCATAGGTATTAAATTTGGACTTATCCCCAAGCGGTAATTTGAACCTTGGTTCATCATCTTGAGAGACAAATCCTTTCCACTAGACCCAACCCTTGTGAGTTCTGGCTTTGACTCATATATTGGTTGATAACAAGCCGCACTCATGATCTGCTTCACATTTAAAGCTCCACTTTCATATTATGCCAATGTGTGTGTGTAGATTGAAGTGCACATGGTTATAACAAAGATGCATATTGAATCGGTCTAGTGTTCACGTTCAAAGTTATATACTTAAATGCAAGAAACTTTCTAATTTGATAGTACTGTAAGATGGAGACGGAGAAGAGAATAACAATAGTTTCTAAATCTCAATTTAGGAATATGACTTACCACTGATAATAAGCTTCTGATGAACCTGATGATAATGTGATCTTGAAGATGATATGCCAAATCCTTTGAAGCAGAGCAGGGCAGCTTCGAAAATGAATTAGAGAAGAATGAGAGCGACGAAGACGGAAAGATGAGAAGGTCATATATAATACGGAGTAATAATGAAGCTAAACGATGCACTGAGCGCGTGGGCCCTGCTGCATTAATCCATAAATCCGACCCATGTGTTATCGCCACATAATATAGAGTTAAATAATAAGGCAAGATTTATATCGTTTGTTTGGTTGTGGTAGGTATTTATTTTTTATACTATTATCCGGTTCAGGACTGTCCTTCCATCGTAAATGTCTTTTTTAGGACTTCAACTCATCAAAATCTATAGTGATTTAATGAGGCCTATTGGTGCATTTAGTACCTTCAAGTATTTTTTTTTAGGTACATCCATCATCTTTTTTTTTTTTTTCAGTTTTGCAATTAATTAATGGCAAAATTACATAAAACCTCATGAACTTTGAGTCAATTGTATATAGCCGGCCCACTGACATTTCAAATAATTAAATTAACCCCCTAACCTTTTATCTTTTTATTATTAGCCATATGTTATTAACTGACCATTATCTTTTTAACAGAAACTGTCACGTTAGATTAAATATAACACGTGGCATCCTATGTAAATCATAATTTCATAAAACTCCCATAAACTTTGACTAGTTACACATAATCCTCTTAAACTTTGATCAGTTACAATAATCCCCTAACATTTCAAAATTTAAATTTAACTCCCTTAGAATTTTGGTTTATTATTAAACCCCATATCATTATTTTTATCATTTTAATAAATTTATTAAGATTTTTACTATGATTTGACAGTTAAAATATCTTTTTCGTATGGCAAAAACTTGAAGAATAATCTTAAAAAATATAAAAATATTTGTATAACTAATAAATATTGATGAGAGCAAAAACTATCCTCTACAAAAATATGATATTGAATCTATCAATGCTCAATTATCCTAAGAATATATTTAACATAAATGATGACATACTTATACTATTAATGCTCAATTATCCCAAGGAAATAAGCAAATGTTATACAAATGATAACACTTTTATTTTTATATTTTTTAAAAATATTATTCATCTAGTTTTTATCATACAAAAAAGCTATTTTAATTGAAAAATGACATTAAAAATCTTTATAAATTTATTAAATTTTAAAGGAGTTAAATTTAAATTTAAAATGTTAGGGGTTATTTGTCCTTAATCAAAGTTTGCATGCATGCCGGAGGTTATCTATAATTTGTCAAAGTTTAATAAGGCTTTATGAAATTAGTAATTTACATTAAAAATTACGTATATGGCATTTTCGTTTACAAAGTTAACCGTTAGTTAATAGCGAGAGGTTAATAATAAAAAGATAAAAGGTCAAGGAGCTATATGTAATTAACTCAGTTCATGTTTTGTATTATTTAGCTTTAATTAATAAAATATGTAACTTTGGGGGCTGGGTATATAAAAAAATAAGGGTTAAGGTGCAGATTGACCAACAAAGTTTCACACCATGAGCATTCAATACAAAAATGTTTTAAGTAGATCAGAAATACCAAAAAAATTTTAAGAATGTAAAGTTAGCACAACGCCATTAGGAACCAAAAAAAAAAAAAAATCAACGTACGTTAAAATCACAAACTTTTAAGGGTTAAGATGTAGATTGGCCAATAAACTTTTACTCTAAAAGCGCCTGGTACAAAAAAAGTTTTAAGTTGATCAAAAATACCAAAAAAATTATAAACATTTAAAGTTAGCACAAAGCCATTAGGGGGAAAAAAATCAACTCCGTTAAAATCACCAACCTTTAAGAGTTAGGGTGCAGATTGGTAACAAAGTTTTACTCAAGAAGCACCCAGCACAAAAAAGTCTTACTTCAAGAGCGTCCAATACAAAAAAGTTTTTAAGTGGACCTAAAATATCTACTTGTTACATTTGTGCTTTTTTTGTTACATTCACTCTTTCTAACCCCAATGCACATGGTTGGGGGAGTCCAGATAAGGATTTGCGACAGTCAGATTTTGGGTGGATTGCACATGAACTTATCCGAGTACGTTCGAAAACTTACCACCCTTACTCAAAATGAAATCTACTCATTACATTTGTGATTTTTTTTTTCATTCACTCTTTCTAACCCCAATGTTCATGGTTGAGGGTCCAGGTAAGGATTTGCAACAATCAGATTTTGGGTGGATTAAATATGGACTTGCCTTGGCACGTTTGAAAATGTAAACTTTTAAGGGTGCCTTTTCAAATATGCCCAGGCAAGTCCATATGCAATCCACCCAAAATCCAATTATTGCAAATCTTTTTCCCGACCCCCTAACCATGTGCATTAGGGTTAAGAAAAGTAAATGCAATAACAAAAATTACGAATGTAACGAGTAGATTTCATTTTGACTAAAGGTGGTGAGTTTTTGAACTGGCCCGGGCAAGTCCATGTGCAATCTACTCAAAATCTGACTGTTGCAAATCTCTGTCCAGAACCCCCACTATGTGCATTGGGATTGAAAGAGTAAATGTAACAAAAAAATCACAAATATAACGAGTAGGAATTTTAGGTTCACTTAAAAACTTTTTTGTGCTGGGCGCTCCTGAAGTAAAAAATTTTTGTGCTAGATGCTCCTAGAGTAAAACTTTGTTAGCCAATCTGCACCTTAACCCTTAAAAGTTTGTGATTTTAACAGACATTGTTTTTTTTTTTTAACGGCGTTGTGCTAACTTTATATTTTTAAAAGTTTTTTAGTATTTTTTGTCTACTTAAAACATTTTTGTGATGGGCACTTCTAAAGTAAAACTTTGTAAGCCAGTTTGCATCTTAACCTAAAAAATAATAATTTAGGGTACTAGACGTACCTGAAAAAATACTTCAAGATGCTAAATACATCACAAAATATTTTAGAATGCTAGGTGCACCTAAAAAAATGCTTTTCATAGTAGATTCACCTTAACCCAAATATAATATACAAATATATTTCCAGAAAAAAGCATTAATTCCTTAAAAGAAATTTTAAAAAATAAGGCATGATTTATATCTTTTTTTGTTCTAATAAACAGGATTAACTTTATAGCTACTTAGCCAAATGTATTAAACAACTCATCACTTTTAGAACATATAACATGAAAACAAGTTTTTAGCCAAATAATTTACTTTTGAGGATATTTAATTTTTGATTAAAATACTCTTAACTCCTTTGCACTTTTTCCTTAATTACTCGGACTTTCCTCTTTTTTGAAAATATATACTTAGGTCCAAACCGTTAACTCCATTAAAGATTTTTATTTTTTAATCAAAATTTATAGTAAAATAAATTTTAATTATTAATTTACCCTTCATCATTATTAATTCCCTAATTTTAGCTAAAATTTTTTAAATAATTTAAAATTGTTTTTCATTTTCTTAATTTCTTTTTTATTTTTACTTTTCAAATAGTTATCTGTTAAATTTTTTTTCATATTGAGATAAAGACTTAATTAATTTAATAAATGCAGACATAGAAAAATTAATTAAAAATATGATTAATTCTTTTCATAGATGCATACTAAAGTAAATTAAACGTGGCTTTTGAATGTTTTTATGCAAATATGTTTTCAATCATGGTATCATGGTAAAAAAGAAAGAAATATGTTTTTAATACTAAATAAATAATTTTCAATAAATGTGAAAAAAATTTAAATTTTACCATATAACAAAAACTAATAAATTTTATAATATATTGGAAATTGTAAACATATATGTATTAGAATTATTTTTTTGTTGGCATAGAAAATTATTTTTAGACAAATATAATTTTTTATTCATTTGTTGAAAGAGGGATATTTTGTCCAAGCAAATGTTTAATAGTCAAACTTAACTTCAACTAAGTGGATGAAAATAGAATTTCAAATATATATATAAGAGAGGTTTCTGGAATATACATTTTAATTTCAAGAAATATCTACATACATTTATAAAATAGAGGGGAGGATTCTGTACTTTAGGTAAAATAGAAACATAATCAATTTATTTTACACTTAATTTTTAGATAAAGTTCATAGGCCTCAAATATGCTTAATAAATCTCTTCTCAAATTTTTGAGATGTTACACCGTAAACAGCGTGCGCCCATGCATACACACATATATATATCTATATACATATAACATGTGTGGACACATAGAAATGTGTGTGTGTACACATATCTGTGTGTACACATATCTGTGTGTACACATGTGTGTATACACACACATTATATATATAATGATAAGATCAGATATTTTAAAGCGTATTGATGCTTATAAATAAACAATGTATGTAATTCTCCCAAACATCCTCAAGCTTGTGTGAAAAGCGAACTTCTCTTATAAGGAAACTCTGTTAACTAAATGTCTTTTAGTTTCCCTTTGTTTACTGGCAAGACCAATTGTGTATGCCATTTAATTTAGGGGCAATACAAGATATATTTATTGTTTTCAAATTCGTGAGTTAACTCTTTGAGTTCACAGTTTTTACATTTCTACCTTATAAAATTATGTCGAATCACTCTTAAAGTTGTAATAGTTGTAAACTCATCAAACACGTGAGTCCACACATTGAGTTTACCATTTTTATATTTCTAGCTTATAAAATCGTTTTAGCTTGATCTTAAACTTGTACTAATTTTTTTTAGATTTGATCATATTCAGTGGCTTTATATATGAATTTTATAAAATCGTGTTAGCTTGATCTCAAATTGTTTAATTTTTATATTTTAATTATTTAATTATATACTATTAATATATATTTATTGATAAAAGTAAACTTGTATGAAAGTTTACAATTCGAGTCGATGATATGATTTTATATCACTATTATAAATATACTTAAACTTATGAGTTTGATAACAATCTTATATATATTTAGTGTTGCTTACCAGTAAGCAAAAACAACCAACATGTCTTTCTACTTTAGAACCACTCCTACCTGTCTTATATCAAAGTATTTAACGATTGTGCTTTTGAGAGATAAAAATGAAAAGTAATTTAATAGTTTTAAGACAATTTCATTGCTTCAATCAATTTACCTTGGTTTCAATTAATTAAAAAAGGCTTATACTATATTCAATTAAAGGGAGCATTGCCCTGAGCATATGTTTGGATGGAGGGAAAATGAGAAGAAAATAGAAGGAGAGAAGAATACTATGAATGAAGAATTCAAAAAAATAGTAAAAAATTTATCCAAACTAAGAGTTGGTTGAGATGCTTGCTTTACTTCAAGTAAACTCAATTCAGTTTGCCTTCAATATTAAATTTTTTTCAAGAAAAAACTTTTCCTATTCATTGCACATATAAAACGGAGTTTCCAATATAAGTTATTAAAAGAAGTATTTTAGAAAAACAACATGCATCTTTTACAAATGACAAATTTAGAGCAATATTCTTGATTTCTATAAATTAGACATCAAGAACGTATATTTAAGACCAGAGAGAATATTTTTTTAGATGCCAGCAAAGCTTGGTTCAGTTAATAAGAAATTGACTTATATCTACAAGGTCATAAGTTCAAATTTCACTTTGAATATAAGGACCTTGTTGGTGAAGAACCGGCTGAACCTAACAGGGGGTGAATTGGGTGAAGATTAAAAATTTGAAACTTTGAAAATCTTTTCGTGTCTTCTAAATCAACAGTTAGATATTCAAATAAACATATACTGGAAATATAAAAGATAAGGAAAGAGAATATGCAAACTTTGATTTATACTGGTTCGGCCCAATCCTTGACCTACGTCCAGTCCCCAAGCTCCACTTAAGATTTTCAATCCACTCTCGTCTTGTTTAACCAGGCATAAGAGAAAAGCCTTTACAACCTCACAAGATTTGTCGGGCACTTGTGCGACCTTTACAATCTCTTACTGAGATACTCTCCTTACACACTATAGGGATACAATCACACACTCTGTAAACAAAGGATGGTCCTCTCACTTTCAGACTCCACTCCCCCTTACAAGTTGTAATTGATACACCCTCTCTTAAGGTTCCTCAACCTTAAGATTCAACTAATAATGAAATAAATGTTTATGAACTTCTCATGAGTAGATAAAGTATTAAACACTGAAGTACATAATCGTTCATCTCACTCTCTACTTTAACTATATGAATATTAAGAAACAGAGAGTGTGAACTATCAACGGTGAAGTAAAATCATTTCGTTGGCTACGTCGATTTGTTCATCAATTGTCGTCACTTATTCCGGTTTGAAGACTTCACAATTTATAGGTTATTGTGTTTCGACCGTTGCAAGCATTCGACCGTTGGACAAGCTTGAAGATTAATCGTTGTGACTCTTGAATATAGCCGTTAGACAGATGAAGCTCCACTGGTCACAATCGTCATCGCTGACTTCGTTCTTCATAAACATTATTTATTCCATTTTTCTTGAGTGTTGAGAGATAGCATTTATTGCGCAGACAGAATATCAGAAGTTGCTTTATTTTGATCAGAGTTGGTTTCCCATATTTTCACAGGTTTAGGTAGCTGCACTTAATGCTTCTGACAGCGAGATTGCTTTATTCAAATCCGCCAGTAATCTATGTCTGAGTAATCTAAAACTTATGAATAAATTGGTTAAAAACATTTGGTAATGACAATAAGTAATAATCAGAAGAGATATTAATCCAATCAAAGATTCCTACATCTCGTAGATGATGATTAGAAAACAGGGATGGATATGCTCGAGCAATGATCTATGCTTGCTCGAGCAAGCCTCTTTGAATTGCTAAGAGTTTGTTCTTTGGTCGCTAATGCTCGAGCAACAAAATCCCTTTGCTCGATGATGATTGAATATTATTATACTTAATTGTATCTCTTGGTGAATAAATTTAGGATTGTTTAGTTAATAAATAATGGATTTTATTACTTAATCGAGCTTCGAGCTTTTAATTGGATTTGATTCATTTTTTATAATTAAATTCTAGATTTACAGTGATTTAGTATTTTCGCCATAACTTTTGATCTAGATATCCGATTAGCCTGATTCTTCTTTCTTTTTTTAGATGATTCATAGAGCTACAATTGTTATGAAGACTCGGAAGGCTGATTCAGACAAGAAGATGGACGAAATCGGAGCTAAAGACAGACGCATTTTTCTGGATTTTTATTTTGCTCGAATTTTGTAATAAAAGACCAATTTTTAGAGGTTTCCTTTTTTATAGGGATTTCCTATTGATTAGGGGTTTCCTATTTATTAGAGGTTTCCTATTTTTTAGAGATTTTCTATTTATTAGAGGTTTCCTATTTTTAGTCATCTTTCATATATAAGGAAAATTAGATGATGGCTACAAACATATTCTCAATTACCCTTTATGGGTTTTTCAGATTAAATTAGAAGCTTTTTATTTTCTTTGGGTTGTTCTTCATGTTCTTCTTCATCTTTTCTTCTGCATTTTTCCTAGCCATGCTTGGCTAAGCTTCTTTGATTGACCCAATGTTGAGGATTCCATGATTCGTCCAGAGAACTTGTGCTTTATCGGTGATTTAACTCGTTTCTATTTTCATCTTATCGGATCCGATTTTTGAAAATAGTTCGAATATTAGATTTAATATTCAGTTTGGTTCATCCCAAGAACTGAGTTCGAACTAGGTTTTAAGTTTTGCTTTGTGATCGCACAGTGGGACGCCGCTGTTCGGATATATTCTAGGTGATCATCTAGTCGAGGGATTTTTGGGCGAATGCAGAGATTTCGGTTCGTCCAAAGCCAAACGTGGGTTATTTATATTTTGTTCAATGATGGAAGTCTCTGGAATCTGAACGTTGGGTTGATCGATTTTAATATGTTTCTTGTCGTTTTCTTATATTCTATTTTATCTTTGCTTCATTTAAATTGCATTTCTATTTTAGTATATTAATTTAAAAATCCAAAACCCAATCCCCCCTTGTTTTCATTGCATTTGCATGACATTTAGATTACTTAGGATTCAATAAAAGGCTCCTCGAAAAGAGAGAACGATCCTAGGTTTGCCTATACGCAATCCTTGGTTAATTGTTGATTGTGGACCCCAAGGCTAATGACAAAGGTCTTCATCACTCGAGCATGTTGATCAAGCATGAATATATCATGCTCGGGCAAGCCCTTTATAAATCAGTTGAAGGCACGTTTGGATCTCTGATACTCGAGCATACTTTTCTGGTTGCTCGAGCATGTTGCTCGAGTATGATTTAAATTAGAGTTGGTTTCCCATATTTTCACCGATTTAGGTAGTTGCATTTAATGCTTCTAACAGCAAGATTGCTTTATTCAAATCCACCGGTAATCTATGTCTGAGTAATCTGAAACTTATGAATAAATTGGTTAAAAGCATTTGGTAATCACAATAAGTAATAATCAGAAGAGATATTAATCCAATCAAAGATTCCTGCATCTCGTAGACGATGATTAGAAAACAGGGATGGATATACTCGAGCAATGATCTATGCTTGCTCGAGCAAGCCTCTTTGAATTGCTCAGAGTTTGTTCTTTGGTCGCTAATGCTCGAGCAACAAAATCCCTTTGCTCAAGCATGAATATATCATGCTCGGGCAAGCCCTTTATAAATCAGTTGAAGGCACGTTTGGATCTCTGATGCTCAAGCATACTTTTCTAGTTGCTCGAGCATGATTTAAATCATGCTCGGGCAAGCTTCAATTGAACCAGGTAGAAGCACCTTAGATCGCTGATGCTCGAGCAGCCCAGATATCGTGCTCGGGCAATGTTGAGACAGAGAGAAAAAAATGGATTCAGGCACATGCTTGCTCAGACAGCCTTTTTCTTCTGCTCGAGCATGCTGCTCGGGCAAGCCTTTGATTCTACTCGAGCAAGACTCTTCAACCAGCTGTTTCTTTGTTCAAATTGATGTTGCTCGAGCAAGCCTTCCTTTATGCTCGAGCATGACTTCCCAATTCAGTGAGAATGTTCCTGGTCACGCTGTTGCTCGAGTAAGACTTTTCTTCTGCTCGAGCAAGCCATTTTCTCTGCTCTAGCATGCCTCTTCCAATTTGTCATTTCCTTGCTTGTTACGCTGATGCTCGGGCATACCACATTCTTTACTCAAGCAAACTTCCTAATTTGCTCCCTACTTCTTCTTGGCTCAAGGCAATAATTCAGCTCAACATGAATTGTTCTTTGCTCAAGTAGACTACCTTCTAATATCAAACTCCTGGTTGCCATATATCATGTTATTGTGCACAAATCAGACTTTCAAGAAACAATTACGTTGACAGTACAAGAGGCAATTTTCAGTCGGCATAACGTCTTCGATATAGCTTCAATTTTGGCAAACCACCCATCCTCATAAAGCTCTTCAAGTCTTCTTTCCAATGCAAGAAGAATAAGCTCCAAACTCATTGTACTTTGTCTGTTATCATCAAATGATTGGAGGTTGTTCTTGATCAGCGTTTTTTGCAACATTTTGATCATACCGTCAACTTCAAAACATCATATCTCCTTCAATTGATCTTTGTTTTTCATATTCTTGATGTTTTTGGAAAGGTATTTGAGTCTAGTTTCCAATGGCACTAGTTTCAGCTCAATTGGATTTGTCATTTGTGAGATACACTCAAATTACCAAAGCTTGGTCTGGAATATGACGGTGATTCTTGAGGCAACTTGTAAAATTCATAGATAATTCATCTGACCTAATTTTGACTTGAATTTTATATCAAAATGACGCATTAGGAGTGTAGTTTCATATACCACTGGTTTCACATCAATCAAATTCTTAGTTTGGGAGATATCATCAAATTACCAAAGCTCGCCAAAAACAGAGCTGAATAGAGGAAGCTGAAGCACGACCTTGCTCGAACAAGGATTTTTGCTCGAGCAAGCTTTTTCCTGCTCGAGCAAGTGTGGATTTTGAGCTAAAAATGAGCTGAAAGCATACCTTGCTCGAGCATGAACATAGTTGTGCTTGAGCATGACACTGTTCATACTAAGAAAAATCTGAAATTGCAATAATGCCCCAAAACAAACTAATATTCATCCTGAAGCTTGAACTTGCTCATTTTAACTTCGAATTGAGCCGTTCCAACTTCTGTTTAATCTCAGAAACTTGAATATTGATATTTTCATAATATTTAACAAGTTCTTCAAACTTAAAGCACTGAAATTACATAAAGGCCCTCCAATAAACTAGTATTCATCAAGAAGTTTGAACTCGCTTATTTTAACTCCAAATTGAGTTATTCCAACTTCTGTTTGACCATGGAGACTTGAATATTGATATTCTCATGATATTTAATAAGTTCTTCTTTATTCAAACTACTTTCTTGATCATTCTTTATAATCTAATTTGGACTAACCTATAATAAACAAAGTAGTTAGTCAATGTATATGATATAAACTTTTTGGTCTAGATAATGGCATCAATAGAAGACATCATCAAAACTAATTATAACTAACAACTGGAAGGCAATTGGTAAGTATACCTATGATTCTCATCTTCCTTGTAGAGGTTAGGAAGGAGTAGGGGTGGATCTAGAAATTTACATAAGGGGGGGCACAATTAGTGGGGTGAGGGGCTTCGGGGGCAGCGCCCCTGAAATTTTTTTTTTAAAGAAAGTTTTAAATACATTAAAAAACAAAAGAATATAAACAAGAAAAAAAATAAAAAAATATATTTATAAAATCAAGTGAATATTGATGATATAATAAAAGAGGTAATTATTTTACAAATCTGTCACTTAGAAAAGCAAGGCTAAATACGGTTAGAAATGCAGCTATATAAATTACAATGAATGGTGGACACTCAATAAGTTTGAGTACATATATTTTAATAAAAAAACGTATATTACAATAAAAATAATTATAATGTCATCCTTCTAGGTCTTATCTTTTGGAATTCCATCGTAATTGTCTTATTATGATTGTTATCAAATGCATCTTTTTTCAATATAAGGCATTAAACAATCATTAAACCATTTATCCGCATCCCATTATGAAGTATAGTCTTAATGTATTAAAAGTAGGTACTTAATTTAAAGGTGAGCAGCAATCATTCAAACATATATTAATTTTTTTAAATTTAAAAACAAAAAAACAAAAACAAATTCAAGGGGGGCACTTGCCCCCTTATCAAGTATGTGGGTCCGCCACTGGGAAGGAGGGCCATTGACAGATATGGAGGAGGCAAAAGAAGACATCAATACAGTGGCGGAGCCACATATGTTTTGTGTGGGTGCAAGTGCACCAATAAATTTTAAGAAGATATATATTTTTTGAATGGACTTTGTAATAAGTTGTCTAAGTGGTGTGGTGGTAATCTCACTTGTTCCACATCAGATCTTGTGTTCAAATCCTTGCGTGGACAAATTTCTTGCCTATTTTTAATATCTTATCACGAGAAATCATAATAATTTTTGCTTGCATATTATTTGATTGTGTAACATCTGAGTATCTGTATACCATATGATTAAAGTATATTATTTTATTTAAATTGATTTCCTCGAAAATACTTTTCAATTGAGCCCAATTTCTGATCCTAAATTTTACGAAGGTGTGGGTTACCTTTTATCCTCTTTTAAAAAAAATTTCCCTCAAATCCCACTATTAATTGTGCACCCACAAACACTATATCCTGACTCCGCCACTGCATCAATACATTTATTGATTGTCTTTTGATTCAATGATTATAAAGTTTATAACAAAAGTCCTGACGGAAAAACAAAGTTTGTGGTCTTACGAATAGTATATTAACTTAATTTCTTAAGTGGTTGAAATGTTTCCCCATCACGGAATAACCAATTATTCAATCCTCTGCATAAAACAAATTAAAGGCTGTAGAAATTGTTCTCCACGTGATGGTAATGACAAATCAGCGGCATTAAAGTTCATAACAACTACGTGGACTTTTAACAACTGGCTCTGCAATACTGGACAACAAACGGAAAAGAGATAGATATGGACCAGGTTATTTGAACAATAATTAATAATAATAATGATTCCCACATTCCCCCAAAATAATTAATAATATCATCACATGGACTGTCATTCTGACCATGATTTGGTTAGGTGTTGTCGATATAATGAATTTATTCTCATATATTTGCACATGCCTATCAATTATTGATCTCCTGTTTCGTTTAATTTTTTAAACTTTCGATCAGATCCACACACCGACATTATTAATTAGGACCTAATGGGGAATCCAAGAGCTACTAGTGATTAGGTGGGAAATCCAACCCACTTAAGTATCTCATTGGGTCATCTCACTCTACTCAATACCGGACTAGTTTCTATACTACTATTTCCTGTCCTAAATATATTTGCATTACAAATAAGAGCAGATCCCAAAAAATTATGAAGGGTGCACACTGGTAGCGGGGGGATTTGGAGGTCGGTGGCAATACCCCGAATTTTTTTTCTTTTTTTAAGGAAAATTTTAAATATATTTTTAAAAAAAACAAAAGAATATAAACAAGAAAAGAAAAGAATATCAAAAAAATATTCATGAAATCAGGTAAATACTGATGATGTAATAAGAGAGACAGTTATTTTACAAATCTATCATTTAAAAAAGTAAGCTAAGTGCTGTTAGAAATGCAGCCATATAAATTATAATAAAGGGTGGGCATTCAATAATTTCAAGTATATATATTTTAATAACAAAAGTATGTTACAATAAAAATAATTACAACGTCATCCTTCTAGGCCTTATTTTTGGAATTCCATCATAACTGTTTTATTATCAATGCGATCAAATACATCTTTTTCAATATACAGCACTAAACAATCATTTAATCATTCATCCCTCATCTAATTACGAAGTGTAGTTTTGATGTATAAAGGGTAGGCATTTAATTTAAGAGTGGACAATCATCCAAACATGTATTAGTTTTTTAAAAACAAAACAAAATCTCCAAATTCCAAATTCAAGGGTGGGCACTTACCCCCTAATCTAATACTTGGGTTCACCTATGATTACAAACTATGTCATATATTAAGATCCGGAGGAGTATTATATATATGGGGCTAAAAATCATTTTTGCCATGGAAGTTTTGCTAAGGGAGCGCTCAACACCCGGAAGTTTTTTGGGTATCAAAGTTGCCCCCGGAAGTATGAAAAAGGTAGCAAATTTGCCCCTCCGTTAATTTTGACCGTTAAGTGCCACCTCATCACACGCGGCACGCCACCTTATGACACGTGGCATGCCACCTCATGACACGTGGCATGTCACCTCATCAATCAAAAGTATCATTTTTGCCCTGGAAGTTTTCATTGAGGAGCAATTTTACCCCATAAGTTTTCATTGAGGAGCAATTTTGCCCCGGAAGTTTTCATTGATGAGCAATTTTGCCCTTCTTTCTCCCAATATTAAATTTGACTATTAAATCAGTCAAAGACCACACATGTCATGCCTTGAAAAGGTCGAACTTAGAGTCAGAGAAGGAGATCCTTGAGATGTTGAGCTCAAGACGGCCAGAATTTGTGAAGCCTAACTGGTTACAGGGACTGAAAGGTCTGTCGCAAAACTCAGAAGAAGCATCACTTATGATCTAAGCAAATGAAACGCAAAACAAGAAATGAATTGTTCCAAAAATTGATTCAGTAAAACAAATCAATAGTGTTAATATTTACGTTTGTACAGACTGATCATTTACTTAGATCATAAGTGATGCTTTCTGTGAGCAGTTCGGCTTCACAAATTCTGGCGGCCTAGAGCTCAACATCTCAAGGATGTCCTTCTCTGACTCCAAGTTCGACCTTTTCAAGGTATGACATATGTGGTCTTTGACTGATTTAATAGTCAAATTTAATATGTGGGAAAGAAGGACAAAATTGATACGTTTTGTAAACTTCCGGGGTAAAATTGCTCCTTAGTGAAAACTTCCGGGGCAAACTTACTCTCAGTGAAAACTTCTAGGGTAAAAATGATACTTAACTCTTATTGGGTTGATGAGGTGGCATGCCACATGTACACTCAATCAAATTTAACGGTCAAAATTAACGGACGGGCAAATTTGCTACCTTTTTCATACTTTCAGGGCAAATTTGCTATCTTTTTCATACTTCCGGGGCAAATTTGATACCCAAAAAACTTCCGGGTGCTAGGTGCTCCATTAGCAAAACTTCCATGGCAAAAATGACCTTTAACCCTATATATATGCAAGTGGAGAGAATTAAAGACACGATTGTCCAAAAAGAAAATTAAGGACTTGAGGGAGGGCAGTGGGAAAACAAGTGGTAAGTGTGTAAGAATAAACGCCCGTTGATTTCGCATGTGTGTGCGCGTATGGGGCTTCAAAGAGCAATGAGGGGCTGAATGGAGCGAGTTCAGGTTGGGTTGGCGCGCTTGATGGGACCGTGGCCGTAAGAATTTTGCCATGAGAACCTCATGAGAAACGTGGCTCAGTGATGATGACCATAGCAGGCGTATGTATCTTCTTTTTTTGGTCTTGTTAACACGCTTCGAATTGTGCTTGTTATAAAATGTTTTCTAAACTCTTTCGTAATTCAAAAGTTTCTTCTCTATTTTTTAATACAAATGTAAGAGTTAATCAGAGATTTGTTTTTATACTATATTTTTTTTTTTCAATTCTAAATATAGGAGTTGGCTACATGGTAAGAAAATTGGTTAAATCAATTATTTGTAAAATATGTGTGTGATTTTCTCTAATATACTTAATTTAGTCATTTGCATTGGAAATTAACAATCATTTGATGAAAAATCCTTTAATATGCATAATTAATAGAAATAATTTAATTAAGAAAGGAATTATATATTTAGGAAACAAAATATATTGGTGTCTTATATTTAGGATATGAGGGAGTATAAAACTTCAATGCACCATGTGGCCTTGTTTTCGTGTTGTCGGGCGGTAGGATGTCAATACTATGTGGAGCCTAAGTTCTAATTGTTTAATTTTATTTATTCCTATTTTATGTACTTCCTATTTTTTGTGTTTCCTATTTTATGTAAAGAGAGAAAAAAATTTTAAAAAAAAAAACAGAGAGAAAGAAATGAAAGATAGAACCCTATTAAGGGAACAGCAGGAAAAGGATGCTAGATTGTGTGTGGGGAAAAAAAGAAGTTTATATATAACTCTTGTGAGAGAATATTTTCTACAGCTTTTTAGCCTAAACAATTTTGATCTGAATTTTTTTGTGGAGGTTCTAGACCCACAAAGTTCTTCACTCTGGATGGTTAGATAATCCATTAGAGTCTTCTATTTTCCCCGAAATTTTTGTGAACGTCTGTTCATGTACGTCTACTGCAGATTTTCCAGACCAAGTTTAATCAATTCAACATTCAAAAGGTCATTTCTGGTCCAATTGGCCTGAAATTTTGTGGAGGTGTACAAGGCATATAGGTCTTAAATCTGAACAGTGAGATTGTGGATTGGAACTTCCTACCTTGTACAAATTTTGTGTGAAAGTTGGTATACATTCTGTGACTACAGCTTTATTGTGTTTGGTGATTTTCAGCACACTCAAATTGTACCTTTTCCCAAGAGATATGTATTTTATTGCTATATTTGATCTTCTATTTTATTAATACATTTTGGTGATTTTTTTAGAAGAGGTGATATTTGTTGTCGTCTTATAGTTGAGCTTTAAGTATTTAAAGTTGGTATACATTTTGCTATATTTCCACGTTAAATCCTTAGGTTTCCATCTATTATTTTGTTGCTCATTTTATTTACTACTTTAATTGACTCTATAGGATCATTTTTCACAAGGAAGATTTATTATTCCTTGCGCTCTTCCTAACAGGTGCTCCCTCGAAACAATAATGAAACACAAAAATAATTCATATACAACCATGTATTTTATAGAATCGGGTATATTTTTTAATATAACAATTTCATTAATCTATATAAATTAACTAAATAATTCCTACATTTAATATCAAAGAAGTAAGACGTTATGTAAATGGTTTTCCACTTTTGTACGTCAAAGTTTTAATGAGTATGTATTATCATAAATTGAGAATAAGGGTTTCACGTTCCTTTCGTTTTTTTACCATGACATTCCTCTCGTTCATTTGGCACATTTTAAAATTTTAAAACTACGTTGTCCCTCTAACCTTTATTACTGTCTCCTGTCTTATTTATAATATTCATTTTCTTAGATGGACTTGGTCTTTTTTGTAAGATGAATTTTACAAATGTCAGTGCATTTGTTGTATTTTTCTATTTGTATCACTAATTACTTATAGGTCTCTCTCATCTCTTTTTCTACGGATCTACTCATTCTCTCTCACTCACCCTCTCTATAAATAAATATATATTTTTTTTGGGAAATCAGTTGCATTTTTTAGATATTTTTGTCGTTAATTGATTTTTAACAACCTTTTGAATTGTGTAAGTTATTTAAAACTTATAAATAGAACCGGGTTAGTGCAAGGCACATAAAAAGGCTATAAGTACCTCATCAAAAATAAGGAGTAATGATTAAATCATTGATTTTGTCCAAAAATGAAAGAAACTTCTATATTTACTTATATTAAGCTTGTTTTGATCCTCTTATTTTTAGCTTAAAAGTTACTTTTAAGCTAAAGCTATAAAAAAAAAAAAAAAGAGCTTCTAAAAAAAGCTAAAAACTGTTTGGTGATTATATAAATTTTTCAGCTTAAAAGTTACTTAAAAGCTGAAATTAAAAATAAACTGTTTAACAAAATTTTTGTCATAAGCACTTTTTCTAATAAAAATTATCATAAAAGGTATATTATAAAAAGATGGTGATGGCAGCGTCGGTGGTGGCGGTGGTGGTGGTGGCGACGGCGACGGCGCTGGCCGGTGGTAGCGGCAGCGGCGGTAGCAGTAGTATTCGATCGACAGATTATGAGTTGTCTTTTCTTTTTCTTTTTTTCTTGTGTTTTTTTTAAGAGCTTAAAAATAAATTCTTATGAGGAGTTTATTTTTAAGCTCTTTTTTCTTCACTATAAAATAAGCACTTATAATTACAAGAGTTTTTATAAAATCTTGTTTGACCTAACTTATGTTTATAAATAGAAAATAAACTAAAAATAAACTAGGTCAATCAAACACTTAATATGATTAAATCCAAACAGTAAAAAAAAAAGTTGTAATTAATGAGATTTTAAATAGGGGTCATATTAAAAGAGGGGGAGGGGGGTACATCCAAACAGTAAAAAAGTTGTAATTAATGAGGTTTTAAATAGGGGTCACATTAAAGAAAAAGGAAGGGGGGGCCCCGGGGGGGGGGGGGGGCCTTGCATTTGATGACAGCCAGAGAATGTTATCATACATAATTTGTCATTTATTGATGAATCTATAATCTAAATCGCTTAGCAGAGTATGTCTTGCCCTATGATATAAGTCAAATGGAAATAATTAATGATTATTTGTTACTTTTACCCATGTACTTAATGTTTAAATACTCCTTTCAGTCTTAAATATAAGACAGAGTTAATCTTTTTGAGAGGTTAATGAAACTAAATAAGTTACTTAATTATATCATATATTATGCATCCCTAAATTATACTTCCTTCGATCTTAATTATAAGACCTAGTTGACTTTTTTGAAGAGATTAAGGAAACTAATTAAATTAGTTTAGAGTATTTTTATTTTTATTTTTTAAAATTAATTAGTTTGACTAATAAACTAATATATAATTTAAGAATATATGACATATAAAATGATAAAGTATCTTATTTAGCTTCCTTAATCTCTCCAAAAAAAAGTTAACTAGGTCTTATAATTAGGACTGGAGATAGTACTATATCAGTTTATTAGACAAACTAGAAAGTTTGGAAAAAAAAATAAAAATAAAAATAAAAATACTCTAAAATATAATTAGCTTTCTTAATCTCCCAAAAAAAATTAACTATATCATATATTTAATATAGAAGTTAGTAATTTATATACTGTATAAGAATATTTGTTAATTAACTTAGGCCCCAGGCATTTTCTGCCATTGACATCTACTCATAAAGGGGCATGACTATGAAGCGCGTGCGTCATCTAGGCAGGACATGCAGCATGCCTCTTGACTACCGTGGGAAGTGGGGCTGAGGAGGCTGGGCCGCTGGGGGCGCCACCACGTGAACCATTATTGAGGCCCGTGGAACAGGATCCGGCTTTCGTCCAATGCACTTAACATCCGCTGCCCTCCGCTGCAGGTAAAACGACGCCGTTTTGCCTTTTGAAAAAAACTAAACCTTTCATTTGTTTTTTTTATCCAAACCGTTGGCTTCAGGGAGGTTTTCGGAAAAACCCATCGAGGCATCGACCAAATGAGAGACGGCGACCCAAATTGTTGGATGAATCAATTGATATCCAATTTAGCATGGGTGCAATTTTTGACAGATGCATTGACACTTTCACTGATTTGTGTGCTTCTCATGCCAAGTGTATTTGAGTTCTTCATATAGCATATCGCCCATTTCTCTTTTATTTGGTACATGGACATCAACCATGAGTTTTTCTCCACATCTTGTTGTTGCAATAATGTCTGCCAAGCTTCTTCAAACTCGACTTCATCCCAACAATGATACATGCAATAGTTGAAATCACTGACCATTGAGCTTGGAAGGTGCTTCATTGCATTTTTTGAAATATGCCAAGTGCACAAAGCATGCTTTACCTCTGGCATCACTTCTTGTAATGCACGTGACATAGCAGCATCTTGGTCGGTAAACATAGTTAGTGGCCTCGCATTTTTGTGTGCGCACAAAAAAGTTTCAAAGAGCCATTTGAAACTCTCAACAGTCTCATCATATAACAATGCAACTCCAAATATTACCCCTCCTCTGTAATGGTTAAAGCCAGAGAAAATAGCAAGAGGTCTATGATCACGATTTGTGCAATAAGTTGTATCAAGTGAAATTACTTCACCAAAGCAAGCATAATCAACTAACATGCGTGCATCAGCCCAAAATACATTTGTCACTTGCTCCTCTGAATCCATTTGGTGAGCATGAAAAAAAGATGGATTTTCTGCTAATTGATGCTCAAAATACCCAAATATACATCCTACTTCCCCATATTTCATGGCTCGTTGTCTTCTTGAATTAAGATAGTTCTTTACATCACCTCTTGTATATCCCAAATTGGTTCGACCTCCTGCATATTGGCTTTGCAAATTGAATGCTGATTTTTGACTAATCCCAGCCTTTTCAGCATTTTCTAATTCATATTGTTGAGCTGGTGTTAATCCTCGAAACGATGCAAATAGATGAACAGCTTCAGGAGGTTCAAATTTCTCCTCGACCATCAATAGGTTTAGCCAGGGCATTTATAACACGACCCAAATAAGCCTCACTTACTGGTATCTGAGCAATTCTTCCTGTTGCTTTTACAGAACTTCCCTCTTGTATTATCAAACCGTCACCCATTAATACAACACCAACATTATTTGAGGATGATTATGATCTAAGAAAACTTCATTTATTTTGTACTTTCCATTAACTTCTTTAACTTTCATTCTTGCTTTGCAATCTGTTCTTGTCTCTTCTCTGGGCTTCCTAGTTTTCACATTATGAATGTCTGGTTTCTTCACCCCTTCTTTACGACAAACATATAGATAAGAAGAATATTTTGACTTATCTTTTCTACTCTTGTTAAAGCTCTGTTTTCGAACACCAAAACCAATTCTTTTACCGTATGCCCTCCAAAATTCCCATGCTTCTTCTATATTGTTAAATTCAAGATCAAGACTAGGAGTTAAATTTTTATCCATCCGCAAAATTGAAAAATATGTACCCAATATAAATATAAACTCACAACGAAAAATATAAAAATTATGATCTCAAAACCAATGAACAAGCTGAAAACTAATTATATCAGTATGTGGTTGATATTTCCCACAAAGAAAGCTTTGCCTGTGGCTATAGGTTATTACTGAAAGGTGCCATTGCCAATTTGTAAGTGCGGTCCATAAAGACAAATGTAAGAAGGCAACTAGCTAGCAAAATACACAAATATATAAAGATATTTACATATCCACGCACACAACTAAACCAATATGTATACACACGCACTATTGATTTTTATAATTAGTGTTTTTTTCATGTCATGAACAATTTCCCCATAACTATTCAATACTTTCAATTTATTTCAATCTGATTCTCTGCTTTAGTGGATCCAAAAAAAAAAAGTACAGCTTTTTTTAATGTTGTCTTCACCATTCACCAACACCTTTTGTTCTATTATATTGTTAGCTAAGAGACTACTGCTAATTGCAAAAAGAGACAGATTACCGATAGATTATTGGAATCAAAATATTAATGCTAACACTTTGGAAATAAAAATTATGATCTCAAAAATCAATCATTATAAAAATTATGATCTCAATTCAGCAATGAAAGGAAACATAAGAATAGAAACAGAGAAATGCTAGCAGTGGCGCAAGCTACAGTGGCACGAAATGAAGAAGCTGAATAAAAATGATAGGAAACATTGCTCAACAATGCACCTTGATGAGTATGATTTAAGGATGCCACATTTACTCTATGATCATCACAATATGATATTCCAACGCAGCTGGAGGAAGAAGAAAGGCATGTGGACTGGCGTGAAGATGGAAGACAGATGTTTTCCCACCTCCTCAGATTTTCTTGCGCAGCTGGAGGAAGGAGAAAGGAATCGGACTAGCGCAAAGAAGGAAGACGGACGACTGGCGCGAAGATGGAAGACAGAAGATGAATGTTTTCGCACCTCGTCAGATTTTCCCGCGCAGCTGGAGGTAGAAGAAAGGGATTCTGACTGGAAATTAATTGCTCATCACCGTCCATGCTTTTAAACAAACCAACGGTCCATATTTTCCCCCACACAAAACGGTGTCGTTCTGATTGCAGCGGAGGGCAGCGGATATTAAGTGTATCGGACGAAAGCCAACTCCGGTGGAACAACCCTCAAATGTGAATGTTTTCAAGTAATCGGTTGGTGATTGCTTTAAAGGATCGGCGCAGAGGTATTGGTAGAGACACTGGTGGAGCCAGAGATTTTAATGATGGGAAATGAGAATTAAAAATATTATATAAAAAATAAAAATACTTGAAATATAATACAGACCTAATATATAAAAAGTTAAAAGAAATCTATCACAAAAATTAAGATAACTTCACTTGACTCTTACCCTACGGGTTTTCATATTATTAAATTCATCTATAATTAAATCCATGCTAAAACTCAAAATACAATTTCTTTTCCATTTGCACTAACACGAGAGATAAATAGGTGTATGATGACTTCCTAATTTTAATAAATTTGAGATATTATATATATATATATATATATATATATATATATATATATATATCATACATCCAAGATATATTTTGATATATTTAGGAAGTTATCAACACTAAATTAAGGAGATTTTATTAAGATTTTAAAATATATTAATTTAAGTGCATCATTTGTGAGATCTCAACTTAAACAATAAGTTTTTTTATTAATTTCAGGAAATAAAATAATAATGAATGAATAAAAATTAGAGGTTTTCAAAAGAAAAAAAATAAAGTTGTGATCATCATCATCATCATCATCATATAATACTTTTAATAATATTGTACCGGATAATAATATTTTTGGAGTAGCAGGGGACTCATGAGATTTTCTTGGTTCTACTTGAAGCTTGTGTGTGTGTAAAAAACAAAAAACAAAAACAAAAACAAAAAGTAGGGGCGCGGGGCCTCACCCTAGTCCCCCTGTCTCCACCCTTAAATAGGGAATACTTCCATATGGAGTATTTTTTATAGAAGAATTTCCTTATCCATAATATAAAAAAGAAAAATCCAAATAAAGCTAGCAAAATTAGGGAAATTTAAGATTGGTAGATTCAACAACCCCTTGATTGAGTCATTGACTCAATTTGAGATTTTCAAAATGTGTAAATTGACTTTAAGCCCTCTCCTCTTGCCTCTCACCTCTCTCTTCTTAAAGGAGAGTTTCATTGCTATCTAATTAACTTATTTTTCCCAATTTATATGGGAAAATGTCATTAAAAGCTTTTTGAAATACCTAAATCTTAAATCAAGCCTCTAAACTTAACAAATTCTAAACGAAAACAACAAGCCCAATTTAGGATTTCAAGTTTGAGTGACTTTACCTGTATACCCACTTACTCGTTTTATATTCATATTGTCCTAATGGAATTTTTCCTAGATCAGTACTCTTCCAAAGCTCCAATTCCAAATCTCTGTTTTCTTCTACAAGACCTCATTCCCTCCTCCATCCCTCTCTCCTCACTTTCTCTTATCTTATTCGTTCGCCACCCAGCCTCATGTTTAAGTATAGGCTAATTGTTTTTCTGCTAAAAAGAAGCATTGATTTGTAGCAGATACATAGTAGCAGTTTATTACAACCGCTACAAAGTTACAGATTTGTAATGGTTTTTTTTCTTTAAAAAAAAAACCACTATAAATTTGTAATGATATGACTCGCACTAAATAACGCCTTTGTCAGCTGCAGTAATTGGTAGCAATTGTCTTCGACAAACCACCACAAATGTGGCGTCAAAGTGGCACCAAATTTATAGTAGTTTGGGTTAATAACTGCCAGAAAAGACTAAAGGTCGCAGTCTGGTTTGGAGTTTATAGCGGTTCGAAAGAACTGCTACACGGTGTCACAGATAACAAAGTAAGGTTTCAGCATTTGAAGTGATTTATGTTGTAGTTTTCGGGTAACAGCTACGAATATGGTGTTGTTTTTGTGGGTTGTACCAATTTGTATGGTAAAACTCCTACAAATATCGCAACTATAAAAATGGTGCCACACCTCATTTTGTCACTTTTAGCAAACTCGTGGTCTGTACGCGCTCTGAGAAAGTTTTCATCAAATTTAAGATTTTGCTTGAAGTTAGAAGGAGTTCAACAGTCAAGTTAGTAAAGTTACTTATTTTATTTCATTTTTGAGCTAAGTAGATTTCTTTTAGCACTTTTGATTTCTTTTAGCAATTTTATTGTTATTTATTCATTTTTTAAAAAATTGATAATTAACTGAGCCTGTTTGGTGGTATGTGTAATATGTTTTTTGTTGAACATTTTTCGTCCCTACGTTTTTAATGAGTTAAAAAAAATATCGTCATATTTTTTTATTTTGTTTGGTTAGATGTAATTATATTATTACAATATTGTTAAAATATTATAAATTTATGATGTCTTGTGAAATTTATTTTCTTTTTCATTTTATAAATATTAGTTAGGTGTGATTGTAATTTATTTTTAATAATCCTAAAATTTTAAATTTGTTAACTGATAAATTATAATCAATTAAATTTGTATTAATTTTGAAAATTGAATAATTGTAATTATCATGTCTTTCGGGAGAGATAAGAAGAAGGGGAAGGGTTATCTTAAGCATTCATTCATCGGGGGAGCTTCGGGCCACTGTTGTGGACCATTCACTGCCCCCAAGATAGTGAACATCTGCCTCTTTTTTTTTTTAATTTTTTTAAAAAAATAAAGGTAGAGGTTCACTGCCTTTTTGGGGGGCAGTGAACGGTCCACTGCAGTGGACCGTGGCTGCCCCTCATCCAGATGACCTCTTCACCTAGAGGATAGTAGTAGACGACAGCACCCCATGGGCAACAAGACCCCACGTCACAATAGTGCCCAACCCCACCACGGGAGCCTAGTCCACCAGAGGCTCCTATATTAGTGTAGAGGACATGTACAATCAAGTGGGGGATATGGAGATCGTTCCTTGACACAGAGATAGAGAGGGACCACTGGACCAGTATTAACCCACAACGTAACGATCACTTTCGCGGGCAACTGAATTTGATGTGCATGTTCGGGGGTAAGTAATTTTTTTAAACAGTTACAATTTTAATTAAAGAGGTTTATATATATTGGAAATTATATTTAATTGAATTTTGTGATTAGTTGTGCAGATGATCAGGGAAGTAAACCTGACTAACAGGAGGTTGGACATGATGACAAGTGCAAATAAACTCGACTCGACTCAAAGACTATATGTCATAGTTTCATGGAATGATCTCAGGGACTAGCCAATAATTGAGAGTGCGAGTTATCTTTCCAGTTCAAGGACTAGAAGAAGATGTCGAGAAGGCTCAAGGACACACATGGAACGAGGTAGTGAAGATAATGAATTTTATTTAATTAATCAAATATAATTTGTTTAATTTTCATTTAATTAATTCAATATAACTTAATTATAATTTCTTTTGTGATGTAGGATAAGTTTGTTGAGCTAGACAACAGGAAGCAGTACGGAAAGAAAAAGATGAGGGAAAGGTGGAAGAATAAGAGAAATCACCTCTACCACCAGATGAATGGGAATGGGACAAATTAAAGCCCCCGCAAAAGGTGATCAAGAAAGTGACTAACAGTGTACCACCAAATGATTGAGTAAGATTTGTCTAGTACAGGGGGCGAAAACAAGGAGAAGTAATTTTTTAAAATAATTATTATTTAGAAGTAAATATTAAATATTATAACAAAATGAAATGTTGATTTTTTTTTTTTTTTTTTTTGGGTAGATTGTTTCTCAAAGAAACACCAAGAACCAAGGGAAGCAGAAGATTCATCACATCACATGGCAGGATCTAAGGCATTTGCTATCACCTGCGGCAAATTAGTAGGTTTAGTAATCAATTAATTTTTTTGTTTAATATTACTACCTCCGGTCCTAATTATAAGAGCTAGTTGACTTTCTTTGGAGAGATTAAAGAAGCTAAATAAGTTATTTAATCATCTTATATATTAAATTTTCTTAAATTATATATTAGTTTATTATTCAAATTAATAAATTTGAAGAAAAAAATAAAAATAAAAATACTTTAAAGTAATTTAGTTAGCTTCCTTAATCTCTCCAAAAAAGTCAACTAGTTCTTATAATTAGGACCGGAGGGAGTATAAATTATATGACTGCTATTAATTGTATGTTTTAAATTTTTTTAGGAGAAGAAGGTGGAGTAGGAGAGCCTGTAGACGGAGCACACGATGAGTTATAAGTAGTCACGCACAGATGCTTAATACTAATTCTTTAATAAAATTTGTGTTGTACGAGAATATATATATATATTGTATGAGCATATTCAGCATACTAGGCTGAGCAAAGAGACCCAAAAGGTCTCTTTTATATTTAAAATAATGTTTTTTATTTAAATTTGATGCTTTTTAAAATTTTCAAAATATGTTCTTGCTAATATCTTAAAATGTAAATTTTTAACAGCTGCAAAACTGCTAGAAACGTTTGGCTGGATCCTATTCCTTACTTCTTCCAAACTCTCTTCTCTAGTTCTCTCTCTTTTTTTTCGTTGTCTTCTTCAAACATTCTGAACGAAATGTATTTATCCTTGTAAGGTCAATTTATTTTTTTTATGATTTTTATTTGATTTTGTTTCTTCATATACTAATTATTACTTTCCTTCTACATAAATTCAAGAATGTGTTTCTAAATTCCTACACATTTTCAACATCCCTTCCATGAACAAAAATATATCTCTTCATCTTTACTTCATCTTCAAGTTCAATTTCATAAAGTGAAGAACTTAAATCATTATCCTCTACATTATAATTTCTCAATCATAAACATAATGTTCATATTTATCTAACTTAATTAAATATTTCCTATCAAATAATAATTATTATAGTTTTAAATGTTATTTATTATACACCATTTTAAAATAATAATGATGAAATTTATTGCAAAAATTATTCATGTAACTTTTTTAATATTTGTTCAACATTTAGTAGCGGTTACTGAAATTGCTACAAAGAATTAAGTTTCAAATTTAAATTACTTCACAATAATTTCAAGGGTTAATATCACGTTTGATCCTTAAAGTTTCACCCAATTTTAGTTTTGGTCTTTTAAGTTTGAAATCGATGGTTTTAGTCCCTCAAGTTTACTTTACTTATAACTGTTAATCTCTAAAGTTTAAAAAGAACTTGGTGTGGTCTTTGGTGGTGTTAATTCATCCCATGTGAGACTAACACCGTCAAACTAGCTTACGTGGCATGATTATTAAGAAAGATGATATGGAAAATGATATTGTTTTGATTAATTATGAGCTGGACATTTAATTTATAAAGAAAATAAATAGATCCAGCATAAAAGAAATGCACCAAGTCTAGAGATTTAGGGATTGCAATTTATCTGAGAAAAGTGATCCTGACACTTTAGGTGGTGATATGCTAATTACGAGATAGCCCAAGCCACCATAGCCCAATCCCAAAATCTCCAGACTTCGTGCGTTTCTTTTACGCTGGATCTATTTATTTTCTAATTAAATTAAATGTCCAGCTCATAATTAACCAAAATAATATCATTTTCCATGTCATCTTTCTTAATAAGCATGCCACCACATAAACTAATTTAATTGTGTTAGCCAACAGCTACTAGCATTTGTAACAGTCAAAACCGCTACATGATGACTTCTCATTTTTAATGAATTTGAGATATATTTGGATATTTGACAAGTCATAAACCCTAAATAAAAAGGATTTTCTTGAGTTTTTATGAGATATCAATTGGATGTATGATTTGTGGGATTTCAATTAAAATAGAAGTTTTTAAATTTAGGAAAGAAAAAATAAATAATAATGAGAAATTTTCTCAAATAAAAAAGATTCAGTTTTATCATTGTCATTATTATTTCCATTTATTTTAATTGATAGGAATGTCATTATTTTCGAAGTCTTGGGAGGAGGCAATATATCCCTATATATGTGTGAGGCATAGCGAGAAGATCAATGTTATGAAAATCGCGAGTTAAATCGCAGGATCGCACAGTATCGCGATTTTCACAAGCCAAACGATCCAGTTGGAGAGAAAAATCGCAGAATCAGTTGGACCTATAGGATCGACGGGAAATCGTAGAAAACGCATCGCACGATCCTGTTGCGTTTTGTAAATCAGGGAAAAAAAGAAGAAGAAGAAGCTCAAATACAGAATACCCCTGAATAGCCATGACCCAAAAGTGAATCGAAACAATTTCACTATTTCAGAACCCTAAGATTTTGGGAATTTAGGAGCTTGACCTCAGACCTGTTGCTGTTTTCAGAACCTTCTAGCTGTTGAGTTGTTGCTTTGAACGGCTTTTCTACCTCACTCCAAAAGCATCGCTGCCGCAGGAGATGATTCCAGATCAGAGCCTTCCTTGGCTCCCCACACCTCCATCGCTGAAGGAAGATGAACTTCCACAGTTTTCGCTGGCTGTTGCGTGTTAGCTGTTAGGACTTAGGAGGACGACAGGAGAGCTAGCGAATAGTCGATGGAATTTTGTTTTGTTTTAACTTTTAATAGTAATGGTTGGTGTGGGTCATTAGAAAATTTGGTGATTTATGACTTTTTTGCTGGTCTTAATTAACTAAAGGATTGTACAGTTTAAGGGTTGATGTTTTTGTATATTTTAAGAGAACATGACAAATTCCGATTACCAATGGAAGCTACTAAAGAAATAGTCATAATTCATCACATTTTTTTTTTAACTTTTATATTATATGTAAGAGTTTTACAATTGATGTTAATTATTTTAGATATATATATATATATATATATATATATATATATATATATATATAGTCAAAGATAATTTTATTTCTTAGATAATAAGATTTTACGATCCGTGTCGATTCCACGATTTACGATCTCCACACCCCCTCCCGATCTTATATAGGATCTCGATTTTAACAACATTGGAGAAGATAGTGTATTCTTTTTCTTTTTTTTTTTTGTTGGTGACAGCAAGGCAAGAACTCAAATTAAAGCTTGAAGATGCAGAAAATCTATAGTACTGACGAAAATTTGATATTGAGTTTTTGTTTCTCTTTTCCTTTTTCTTCTTTCCTTTGCCTTTTATTTTTTCTTTAGTTAGCTATTATTTTGTCCATGAGAATGTACAATTTATGTAGCTAAACCTTCATCTTGGATTATTTAGTTTAATTATGGATTAGTGGATGATTATTTCTTTTCTTTTTTTTTAATTGCAATAATGTCATGTTTGTTGATTCAATTGTGAACTTAATTGTTCTTAAAGATGAGAAAATTGATTGGAACTTATTTTGGTATTCTAAAAGAGTCTAGACGTAGGAAATTTAGAATAGACATTCAATTTAATCATGATGTAGGATTAAGTTTTCAGATTTAATTTGCTTGTAGGATAAACAGATATCTACACGCCTTACATAGCCTCATTAGGCTTGTACTAAATTAATCCAATTAAATACTGATCACCTAAGGAATTAGGGATTAACATAATTGGAATGACGTTTAGTGAACCAAAAGACACTCTTAGGTGATTAAGAGTCCTAAACAAGCAAGTATAACTTTAAATGCAATTAAGGGAAGAAATCATACACTAAGAAGTAACCAAAGCTATAATAATTTAGTCACTAATTAAGATCTAGAATCACCCTTATCCTTAACCTTAGATTTGATTTTCTTTTTCAGTTAGCTTTTATTCCTATTTTTGATTCAGATTGTGCTAACTCAACTTAAACAAAAGTATAAAGTCATTGGTTAATTGTACTGTTGGCATCTACTCCTTATAGAAACAATACTTTTTTCATCATTTTATTAGTTAATGAGGTTAATGAGGCCTGTGCAATTATAAAATCTTAGGCTATAATTTTTCCTATCAAATTTTTGGCGTTGCTGCAGAGGACTTGTCTGCCACATTATTTGGTTGGAATTGAAGCATTAATAATTTAAGTTTGAGTTTTGTGAATATTTTTTTTTTGTGTGTGATTTGTTTTGTTTTCCTTATTTCGTGTTTATCCTCTCAAAAAAATATATTAAAAAATGGATTATTCAAAGCATTCATTTGTTAATAAATGTCAAATCTTTGTTTTTACTAGCGATGCATGTTGATAAAATGAGACAAAGGAATGAAAATGAGGTTGGATTGAAAATGTTGATTATTCTCCTTATAATTTGTTTTTCTTGTGTTTATTGTGGAGAGAAATATTTATATGAGAATTGTCCATATAACACAATTAGTCAATATGGGAGAGACGATTCCATCAAGGTGCAAACTTATTTTGATCATTTCCTTTTATCCTAGTAGAAGTTTAAAGCAACAAGAGTCCTAGGATGTCAAACATTGTTCTGATAAGGTGACTTCACCTTTTCACTCTTACCCACATTTTGAAGGAAACACTCATGAGGATGGTGAAGAAACTTGCTGAGAAATACTACCTCCGGTCCTAATTATAAGAGCTAGTTGACTTTTTCTGGAGAAATTAAGGAAGCTAAATAAATTACCTAATCATTTCATATGTAAAATATTTTTAGATTATATATTAGTTTATTAGTTAAACTAGTAAAATTGAAGAAAAAAATAAAAATAAAAATACTTTAAAGTAATTTAATTAGCTTCCTTAATCTCTCCAGAAAAGTCAACTAGCTCTTATAATTAGGACTGGAGGGAGTATTAGTTAAGGATTTTCTTCATGAACAAAAAAAGTTTGTCACTAGTTTGGAGTCAAATGTCCGAAATATTGGAGCTCATGTGAGTTAAATGAGCAAAGACATTAATGTTGATGGTGGGAAAGTCTAAGCGTGGGGTGGGTGAAGCTCAACGTTGATGGAGCCTCAAAGAATGAAAAGAAACTAGCAGGGTGTGGGGGGTTGATCATAGATGGTAGTGGGAAGTGACTTTGTGGGTTTACTAGAAGATTAGGATTTTGCTCAGCTGTCAAAGCTAAACTATGGGCAATATTAACTGGTCTAGAGCTAGCATACAGATCCAATTTTCAGATGCTACTGGTGGAGTGTGATTCTGCATCAGTGGTCTCGCTAA
The DNA here is from genome assembly GCA_034222035.1 of Acacia crassicarpa. Classification (NCBI taxonomy): domain Eukaryota; kingdom Viridiplantae; phylum Streptophyta; class Magnoliopsida; order Fabales; family Fabaceae; genus Acacia; species Acacia crassicarpa. The sequence continues at coordinate 24,458,650 of JAWXYG010000010.1, read as the reverse complement.
TAAAGGAAACACAGGAGGAAGTGCATGAAGGTAACCGTTTACTCAAAGAAATTATATTGCTGATGAGTAAATTTGCTGATATAAAAATAGGCCATGTATATAGGGAAGCAAATAGTTGTGCAGACGTGTTGGCTGATCTGAGTTGTGTACAGGAGGATATACTTGTGTTTTTTGTAGTTCTCCTCCTGCTTTTGTTTGTAATTTCCTGTATAGGGATGAGTCTGGGGATTCATACCCACGTGTTGTAGTGCAAACTTGAGCATATTGGGCATTTCTTGCCCAGTTGATATATCCAAAAAAAAAAAAAAAGAGCAAAGACATTGAAGAAATAGATCAACAAAACTTCTATAATAATATTTCGCATTTGAGCTTTGATAAAAATGATTATGAGGGACCAAGCGCCTCGTAGCGTGATGACATTAGTGCCAACTTTAGGAGTTGGCTTTCTCTCTTGTCCAGGGTTCGAGCCCTGCCTCCCCCCACTAAATTTTTTAAGAAATGATTATGAGGAAGTGAAAGAGTGGAAATTACATGACACTATATATGGACATTACGGAAATTGAATTTGAGCCTGAAATTAGTGAAATGGATGGCGTCGCACCTCCTTTTTCAACAAATGAACCTTTAAGATAATTTATACTTTGTCATTTAAGACTTGTATTTATATTATTCAATTTGGAACTTTAGACATTTGTTTTGGTAATGATATATATAAATATATTATAGTAATTAATTTTTTTTTAAAAAAAGAAAAGGCTATTTGAGTATCTGGGCTCCCCTCTAAACCCAATCTATTAGGGCTGGGCTTGAGAAAATCTTTAAATTTAGAATAAAAAGGTTTATAGGCCTTAACCTATAAGAAATAGACTCGTCCAGCTCGTTTTTCAGGTCCAAGCAAACACATTTAAACGGTTTTTGTTACTGTCCCCCCCCCCCCCCCCAAAAAAAAAAAAAGATGTAATGACCCTACTTCTTATCGTTTTATTATTTCCGTGTAAAATTCTTTCCGTTGTATTAAAAAAAAAAATTTATTTGCGTGGAAGAATTGGTTCATTAAATCTTGAGTGAGGTTTACAAAGGGACTTACCAGAGTGATTTTCTTTACCCGTTGAAGTATAAAGGCAAGACTATGGTCGAAGATTTAATAGACAATAGACATGATTAACAAAAACAAATAAAGGAAATGAATTAACGTTGTTCTAACAAAAGCTGCATAGCTTCTAACGAATCCATTTAGAGCTTAATTTTTGAAAAACTATACTGTTTACACACTAGTAATCTTGCACGAATAACATGGAGTTCTGCTTTAGTTGATGAGTTGTATCCAAACCTCTATTCGAACACTGCTACCAAATGTCCCTTATCATCATTTCTTATAAAGCCTTCGTACGCCGCGTGCTTTTGAAAATTTAGTGAGAACTAGATGATTTTTTTTTTTAATCTTACCCGGTTCACCGGAACCTTCGGTTCCGACTAATCCGGATTCGCTTCGCGTTGGAGCCCACGGTTGTGGAGGAAGAGCTCCCAATACCATTTTTACCATTTATACACCTCAAACTAAGGATATGGTGGTGAGAAAGCAAATCCCTTATCATTGCTCTCAATGGATGTGGGACTAGATGATGGATGCATTGATGAACTATTTCTCTAGGATGAGCAATTACTCCTTTGAAGAGGGAATATGGGGGACAGCCCACGGCCCAAGTATACTGCCATTTAATTGCTTCCAATTAATTTTTTTGGGCTTTGGGCAGAAAGGGGAATTAATAAAAATTTGCCTTGTAAATATTCATAAAAGAACAATGTTGTTCTAGAAATTTGTATTTTGTCTCAAACTATCGCTCAAAAGTTTAAAAATATAATAATGTTGCTTCTTTTACTATTCCATAAATGAGAATTATCATTCTCTAAATGAGAATTACCACGTTTTCTACAGGGATCCATTTTTTACTCTACCAAATCCACCATCGACCAGCTACAGTACACCGTCTCGTTTATGAAAATATAATAATGTTGCTCCTTTTACCATTCCATAAACGAGAATTATCATTACATAAACGAGAATTATCACGTTTATGGAATGATAATTCTCGTTTGTGGAATGATAATTCTCGTTTATGGAATAGTAAAAGTGCATTTTTTTACAAATTCACTCATATGTATTAAAGAGTCAAAAAGGGATCCCTGTAGAAAACGTGGTAATTCTCGATTATGGAATGATAATTCTCGTTTAGAGAATGGTAATTCTCGTTTATGGAATGATAAAAATGCATTTTTCTTACAAATTCACTCACATGCATCAAAGAGAAAAAAAGGGATCGCTGTAGAAAAAGTGGTAATTCTCGTTTATGGAATGATAATTCTCGTTTGTGGAATGGTAATTCTTGTTTATGGAATGATAAAAGTGCATTTTTTTACAAATTCACTCATATGCATCAAAAAGTAAAATAGGGATCCCTGTAGAAAATGTGTTAATTCTCGTTTATAGAATGGTAATTGTCGTTTGTAGAATGACAATTCTCGTTTGTAGAATGGTAAAAATGCATTTTTTTTACAAATTCACTCACATGTATCAAATAGTAAAAAAGGAATCCTTGTAGAAAACGTGGTAATTCTCGTCTATGGAATGGTAATTCTCGTTTGTGGAATGGTAAAAATGCTTTTTTTTTTTTTTTTTACAAATTCACTCATATGCATCAAAGAGTAAAAAAGGGATCCCTGTAGAAAACATGATAATTCTCGTTTATGGAATGATAATTCTCATTTGTGGAATGATAATTCTCGTTTATGGAATGGTAAAAATGCATTTTTTTTTAACAAATTTACTCACATGTATCAAAGAGTAAAAAAAAGGATCCCTGTAGAAAATGTAGTAATTCTCGTTTCTGGAATGGTAGTCCTCGTTTGTGAAATGTTAATTTTTATTTCAAGATTTGTAAATACCATTAAAAAATGTTATAAAGAATATATATATATATATATATATATATATATATATATATATATATATATATATATATTGTTAATGTATATATATTAAAGGAACCAAGTGGCCCAACTGGTGGACCACTTTGTCCCATGGTGTTGGAGGTGGGACTTAGCTTCCGTCCTCTTCTCTTCCCGTCCTCTTCCCATTCTTTTCTTCATCTTATCGCTGGATCGAAATCTCAACCGTTCATATTTAATCTTGTATAAGAATATTATTTTAAATATTTTATTAATAATTTAATTTTTTATAATATTTTTATAACAGATTAAATCTGAACCGTTGATATTTAAATCTAATGGTTGAGATGAAAAAAGGATAGGAAGAGGATGAGAAAGGAAGTGGATGAGAGCCAACTTCATTGGAGATGGGGGTTCAAACCCCACCTCCTAAACTTCAATTAATATATATTTTTTTTAAAAAAAACCCAACCCACTCAAAATAAAAAAAAAAAAAAACCCCCCACCCCCTCGCCAGTTGCCGATGGCCGGCGGCCTTGTAGCGGTCGGCAGCGGCGGGGGTATTTTTATTTTTTAAATTTATTTAAAACTAAGGATAAAAGAGTAATTTCACCTGAATTTGTATATCTTTCATAAGTCATTGGTACTTCTCAATCTTTTTACAAATTGGATTAAGTACCAATTTTTTTCCTAAAGTATGCGCCCAAGAGCAATTTTGCTCTTGAAGTATACGTCCAGGGGCAACATTGCTCCTTCGAAAACTTAAGGGGCAAAATTGCTCCTGACCGCGTACTTCAGGGGTAAAATTGGTACTTAACCCTTAAAAATTTAACGGACTTATGAGGGTTTTGTAAATTTAAATAATATTTATTTATATTTTCCCAAATATCATTGTCAACCCCAAATTAACAAGTGAGATATTAATTGATTGATGTGGCATCCCATCAATTTTTTTTCTTTGTCAGATTCATAAATTAAAAAAAGACTGAGTGGGAGCACCTCATCACTTGGGAATTCCTTCTTTTCTATGAATCTCAATAGGCTTGTTCATTTGAGGGGGGAAAAAAAGGCTTGTTCAGAACATCTTCCATTAAATTCCCTAAAATCCCATGATTCGTGAGATGAAACATCAAACTCTCAGATAAAAAATGACTTAAACAATAAAAATAGAATTTATCATGTCATAAGAACTAAGAATACTCGTTGGATACAGTGTACAAATGAAACTCCGTAATTTTGAAGCTTAAAGTATATTCAACAGTGAAAACACTCAAGTACTTTTGACCAAAAAAAAAAAAAACACTCAAGTACTCTGTTTCGGTGATGTAAGAACAGAGTAAAGAAGAACAATGAGAAATTACAATGAAGAAGCCCCAGTGTTAGCAGGTTTGGCCTAGTTAGCAAATGGCAGAGGGAGAAGTCGATGACTGGGATGAGAGTAGCTAGCTCATCTGCACCGTCAGCAAGGCTTTCAGAAGCGATGAGAGTATAGGTAATGTTCCCATTGATTTCATATCAAAGGTTAAATAGAAATAATACCAGGATAATTTCTTTTATCAAATATATTCAAAGGTGCATATCCCAATACTTAAACCAAGAATTCAACCTCTCACTTTCAAAATGTCACCAATTTAAAGAAATGTTTTTAGAACAAGTTAAAGTATATGAACTCTAGGAAGATACAGAAATAATATGAAGTTTTCCTGAATAAAAGGCAACAAGTAAGCCAAGATCATATCAGGCCCAGAGACTAAACTCATCAATACACTCTTCGCTTCCAAAACAGTAGGAACAAGCAGCCCTAGTCTCTCCAGAACCTCAAAAAAGCTCCTCACACAAACCTAATCCTTAAAATTGGTCACTACCTTAGAGAATTCATCCTCATTCTTCAAATCCTTTTCAAATACTATTAGAGTATTAAGTAGTTTTACTTACTTTAGTTAGAGTAACTGAATTTGTTTGTATATAGTTAGACTAGTTAGTGGAATGTACGGCTGTTGTTATTTAACTCTTTACATAGGACATGTGTACATACATTGGATCAGATATCAAATAATATTCAGAATTTTCATTTCTCTTCTTCCTAAATCCAATATAGTATTGAAGTAGGTTAGTCTTTTGACATCATGTATTCTTTTCAAATTTCTTTTACGTTTTGTCATTGCAGTGTGTTCACAATCATAGACCTGCTCTCTGCAAATTTCTTTTACGTTTTGTCATTGCAGTGTGTTCACAATCATAGACCTGCAAATTCACGTGCTCTCTGCACCATTTGCCTTCCTTTGTCTTGTTCATTCTTGGACTTTTCCCATTTACTTTTCATCTCTTTCTTCCGGACCCGATGGCCTCCATTTCCTCTACCACCGACTCATCTATCGGTGTTTCATCTTCTTCTGCAACAGATTTGCTCCAAACTATTGCGAATCCTTTCTATTTGCATCAAAATGGAAACCCCTCCCTGATTCTTGTATTGCTGATTTCCATGGGGTCTAATTACCATTCATGGGCTCGTATGATGAAGATGGCGTTGCTATCGAAGAATAAGCTAGGGTTCATCGATCGTTCGATTCCGGCATTGTTTTCGGTTTGAGAACGGTGCAACATGATGGTCACTATTATTAAAATCGCGCTTTAAATCGCTGGATCACACGATCTTGCGATATATTGAACCCAAACGATCCAGTTGTTAACCGAAATAACATATTGCTTGGGAACAGTAGGATCGACGGGTAGTCGTACGATCTCTGGTATCGCACGTTTCAGATCCAGCTTTTAATTCTCGCTGGCCGTTGCGGGCTACACTCGGTGTAGCTAGATCTCTGGTATCTTTAAACATTCTCGGCTTCTCGCTACACTTGACGATGTACTATAGCTAGTCGATGGTGGATTTGAAAGAGTAAAAAAGGGATCCCTGTAGAAAACGTAGTAATTCTCGTTTATGGAATGGTAATTCTCGTTTGTGGAATGGTAATTTTTGTTTATAGAATGGTAAAAGTGCATTTTTTTTTTCAAATTCACTCACATGCATCAAAGAATAAAAAAGGGATCCCTGTAGAAAACGTGGTAATTCTTGTTTATGGAATGGTAATTCTCATTTGTGAGATGGTAAAAACGCATTTTTTTTAACAAATTTACTCATATGCATTAAAGAGTTAAAAAGGGATCCCTGTAGAAAACGTGGTAATTCTCGTTTATGAAATAGTAATTCTCATTTCAAGATTTGTAAATACCATTAAAAAAATGTTAGAGAAGAATATATATATTTGTTAACATGTGTATATATATATATTAAAGGAACCAAGTGGCCCAATTGGTGGACCATTTGGTCCCATGATGTTGGGGGTGGGGGGTTCGAACCTCACCTCTTACATTTCAATTAATATAATTTTTTTTCAAAAAAAACCCAACCCACTCCAAACCCCCCCAGCCCCTTGCTGGTGGCCGGCCACCTTGTGGCGACCGGCTGGCCGATGGCCCTTTGGCGGCTGGCGAGGGTATTTTATTTTAAAAATTTATTTAAAACTAAGGGCAAAAAGATAATTTCACCCGAATTTACATATCCCTCATAGGTCCTTGGTACTTCTCAGTCTTTTTACAAATTCGATGGATTTCTAGGGGGTTTTCAAATTCAAATGATATTTATTTGTCATTTTCCCATGATATTACTATATTTTTGGATTTTTGTGACAACGTTTAAATTAAAAAAACTTTTAAAATAACGTTGCTCCTTTGTAAATATTTTTGGATCGAATTTACACATCAAGCCATAAAAAAATAAAAAAACTAGTGTCTTTACTTTTCCAAGATCATGTACAAATAAGGGTTTAAGAGCAATTTGGCCAACCAACTATTGGCTTAGGAGCGCCTAGCACAAAAAACTAGTAAGTGGACCAAAAATGCCAAAGAACTTTTAAAATTGTAAAATTTGCACAAATCCGTTAAAAGCAATTTGACGTCGTTACTTTCCCTGGAATTACAAGCCAAATTATTGATTATCTGCTCTATTCAGTCTCTCACCCACCAGCCCTTGCTCTGTATCTCAGTATGAGCCATTATATGAGACCACAACGAGCAAAATCCAAATCAGCTCCAAAGCATGTGCATAGAAGGTCAACTCACCCTTCCGCCATTTTCTAAAGCTTGTCTTATCCCCAAATCTCACGCAAGCAATTTGCACAAAAAACCTTAAAGCTCAAAATTATCCCCAAATCTCGCGCAAGTGATTCCATGGGTTTGACTTTGAAGCATTTGGATTCCACTGCTAGAGGTGAAGGTGGTTTTGGATCTACTGGTGTTGGATCTTCTTCTTGTTGGCTCTAGAATTTCTGTTTCATTTTGGAAAATTGGGTTTAGAGACATAGCTGAGGAAGCCTCTTAGTAGTTTTGTCAAATAGATGGTGGGCTTGTTTATGCTCTTACTTGCATACTGACGACGTTGTAAGGTGCATCAACATCTGCCATATTCCTTGAGGAAAGAACATTCTAGTCGACAGTTTGGCAAAGAGAGATCTTTCTACTTCCAACTTCTACAATGAGTGCCTCGAGTTCAAACGAGCCTTGTTTGCTCAAGATATGTTGGGATTAAACTGGAAGGAGGATTCAGTGAAGAAGATGAAGAAGACAAAAGTGAATGAATGAGACAGGGAATGAATGAGAGAGGGAAAGTGAATGAATGAGAGAGATGGACGTTAGTTCACCTTTAAAGTCATTGTGGTCAATTAACATTTTAAAAAGTTGGTTGGTATTTAAGGTCCAAATAAGAGTTTATTGTGTTGGGTGCTCCTGGGTCAATAGTGTATTGGCAAATTTGCTCCTTAACCCTACAAATAACCCTACCAATATTTAAAGGGAAAATCACTGTAGGGACCCATTTAGGGAAAGTATGCCCAAAAAGAGCCCCAAGAATATGATTTTCCCAGATCAGGCCCTAGGGCCCTGAATGGGAGTGAATTAATAAAGGAAAAGACCAAAAACCCCTGATTTAAAGCAAAAAAGAACAAGTCAGGAAACAGATGCAATATTCAGTTTTGGCGGCAACAGACGAGGAAGAGAGAAACCATCGTACAAGGCAAACATGAAGGAGAGAACAGCTGGGTTTTTTTGAACCTATATATCGCTCAACTCAGCGAGGGAGAGAAGGTCTATATTACCAATCATCCATTTCTGTATAGGCTGAACTCATCTACCCATGAATTTGTTGTTGCTGAAAGTTTTTTTCAGTTGAAGGTTGGGTTGCTGAAAGGTTGGACCTTGGGCAACTTTATGTTATAATCATATAGGAAATAGGTAAGAAATACTAAGATTTTGCTCAAGATATCATTATCACCATTCTAGTTGATCTTTAATCATTTTTGGGGTGGGTGGAAAAAATGTTGCTCTGTTTTTATTTAATTGTCCTCAATGTGTATATACTATATATTGGTTTTATCTCTCTCTCTCTCTCTATACCCTTGTTAGGTGTCATTTTCAGAATTGATGAGATGATGATGATAATAATGGCGAAGGTTTGGGTTGGGTCGGGGAAGCATAAATGTGTGTGCGTGTCATGTATTGTAGATTTATTTCAAGACAACCTGTCAACCTTCTTCCTTGTTGTCACTCTGCAATATAGCAGAAGCTTACAAGATTAATCATCACCAGCCTCTCATCCTTATAATTATTGCTCCCCCCTTTTTAAATTATTTTGTTTTTTTGGCATGAAAACAGAGGAAAATGTGTGTTTTTAAGTGAGAATGGGTGCATGGGATGAAGCTATACTTGGTTGAAAAACGATGCAATGGGCTAGTTGTTAATACATACTGTTTTAGTTGTAAATATAACTGATATAGTTGTAAATATGACTGATATAGTTGTAAATACGAGCTGAATGTTGAAATGCTTTGGGTTGCTCTGTTTTTTGGCATGGAAACAGAGGGAGGTCTGTTTGTTAGGGGGAATGACTAAATGTGAAAACTCTGAAATGAGATTGTTGTTAATGTGACTGTTAAAATTGTTAATGTGATTGTTAAAGTTGTTAATACTAAGTTTATGTTGCAGATCATAATTACAGATGGCTAGTACTTCAGGGAAGAACATATTATGTTTCTTCCATGTGGGAGGTTTCTTTGTACATGGGGGAGGACAATAAAGTGATTATGTTGGTGGAACGGTAAGAACAAGAGGCATCAAGGAAGGAACAACATATGAGGAGTTGCAAAGAATCATAGTGTCTTTTATTGGGGCAGAAAATACTGAAATTTCCGTGAAGTTCAAACTTAGTCTGGATACATCTACATTTGTTGATCTTGTAGATGATGAAGGGGTAGAACATTTAATAAGGTATAATGAAGAATATTGTCATGAGTACATTGAAGAAAATGGGAATAATGACAATAGACCACAACAAATGAATATTCAAATGGAAGAACAAGAAGTGTAAGTCTTGTTGTGTTAAGAATTGTAATTTATTTGTATATAAATTGTCATTACTTGGTTCTCATTACTTGCACTAATAATTGTTGTCTCTGTCTCCACCTCAAATGTACAATGAAACACAAGAGTTGCCATCATTGCCATGTTCTTCACAAAGTGTGCCATTAAACAGGCCTCAAATGAATCATTGTAAATGGAAAGATTTGATAATGGGAGTAGGACAGATTTTTCTGAATGTCGTGACCCTCCGGGAAACATTGTATAAATATAGTATAGCACACAGGTTTTCCTACAACTTTGTGAAGAACAAGGCAAAGAAGATTATAGTTAAGTGCAAGGTTGATGGTTGTCCCTGGTACATGGGTGCATATTCAGCGGGAGAACGTCAAGATACAGAGTTCCTAACCATCAAAACATACAGAGGAGCGCATACACACCATGCACAGGATAGCCTGATTGTATCTCATCCACCCAAGCGTAGGTTGACATCAGCGCTTGTAATTGATGGTTTGAGAAATAATATTGACAAGATAGTGAATGAAATTCGAAGTGACATGTACAATGAGTATGGAGTGTGCCTAAACTACAAACAAGCATATAGGGCCAAAGAAAGAGCGGTGACGCTATTACATGGATGAGCAGAGGACTCGTACAAGCTTATTCCCTGGATGTGTCGAAGACTCATAGAGAGTGATCCCGACACAGTGGCAAAATGGGAAGGCTCAGCCGATAACAGATTTGTCCGGCTATTTATTGCATATGGTTGCTCCATTAATGGGTTTGTAGATGCTTGTCGACCAATCCTTTATATAGATGGTTGCCATCTGAGTGGGCCTTATAGGGGTATAATGTTATCAGCTTGTGCGTATGATGCAGACAACCAATTGTTTCCCTTAGCATATGGCATTGTTAGCAGTGAGAGCTATGATGATTGGGCTTGGTTTCTAAACAATGTCAAACAGATTACAAGATCAATGATGATAACAATTGTGTCTAATCGAAATAATTCCATTATTGGGGCTGTAAGAGATATATTTGGCACCGAGAGACATGCATTTTGTTACAGACATGTTAAGGAAAGTTATAGTGCAGAGTTCCTCAAAATCGTGAAAGGGATGCCACGTACCACTGGGAACAGCAAGGATATTGCATTGCACCTTCTCGGTGGCATCGAGTATGCAAGGATGGTTGAAGAATTCACTATTGCGATGGGAAAATTAAAATTGTTCAATCCACAATTGGCACAATGGGTTGAGACTCATGGGGACGTTGATCAATGGGCTATGAGCAAGTTTCCTTTCAAAAGGTGGGATAACATAACCACTACATTGCCGAGTCATTCAACGCATGGATGGTGAAAGAGAGGACGCACACGGTATCAATGTTAATACATGAGCATAGGGAGAAGTTGGTTGCGAAGATGCTTGCAAGCAAGATGGCTTTCGTGAATTGGAAAAATGGTGTAGGACCTAACATAGAAAAAAAATTGTTGCAACATGTGAACTTTGCAGAAAACATGCATGCTCAATATTATGGGGAGAACCACTTTTTGGTTGAAAATAGGTGCGGTGATGCCTTAAATTATTTGAGCGTTAATTTGGCTACAAAAGAATGCTCTTGTTTAGCATGGCAAATGAGTGGACTACCTTGCCCACATGCATGTGCAACAATTAAGGTTCTTAATGGTAATGTGTACACATTTGTAGATGATTGCTTTACACTTTCAGCACAAGAGAAAATTTATGCACATAGCATGCGGCCAGTTGCAACACATGATTGTCCACTTGTTGATGCACCCATGGTGACACAAATGCTAACAGAGACTTTCTTGGAGTCCCCAATTACTACAACACAATCAGGTAGACGCAAAAGAAAAAGACGAGAATCTCAATTCCAAAACAAGAAGGTTTATCATTGTGGTAGATGCCATGAGCCAGAACACTCCGTCAAGACTTGCAAGAATCCAAATCCAAGTTGATCATCGGTGGTTGCTTCTCTGTTTCTTTTTGGGCATTGCGTCTCACCCTCTTTTGGTGTATATGGCTTTAGATAGAAATCCACATCATATTATTTTTGGAGATGGTGTGTGATGTTGACATTATGAATTTGTAGATGCATTTGGTGTTGTAAATGAAGGTTGGATATTGTTGTCACAATTGTATCCAAGTGTCATTTATGTACACATACTCATATTTTGAATCCAAATGTAAATGGCGTTCTGTTAATGTTGTAATTCAGAACTGATATTGTGGTAAATGACCCCTGATATTGTGGTAAATGACCCCTGATAAAGTAGTAAATGACCCCTGATGAAGTAGTAAATGACCCCTGATGAAGTAGTAAATGACCTCTGATATTATTGTAAATGACCCCTGATGAAGTAGTAAATGACCTCTGTTATTGTGGTAAATGACCCCTGATGAAGTAGTAAATGACCCCTGATATTGTGGTAAATGACCCCTGATGAAGTAGTAAATGACCCCTGTTATTGTGGTAAATGACCCCTGATGATGACCCCTGATGAAGTAGTAAATGACCCCTGATATTGTGGTAAATGACCCCTGATGAAGTAGTAAATGACCCCTGTTATTGTGGTAAATGACCCCTGATGAAATAGTAAATGATCCCTGATATTGTGGTAAATGACCCCTGATGAAGTAGTAAATGATCCCTGATATTGTGGTAAATGACCCCTGATGAAGTAGTAAATGACCCCTGATATTGTGGTAAATGACCCCTGATGAAGTTGTAAATGACCCCTGATGAAGTTGTAAATGACCCCTGATATTGTGGTAAATGACCCCTGATGAAGTAGTAAATGACCCCTATTATTGTGGTAAATGACCCCTAATGAAGTAGTAAATGACCCCTGTTATTGTGGTAAATGACCCCTGATTTTGTGGTAAATGACCCTTGATGAAGTACTAAATGACCCCTGTTATTGTTGTAAATGACCCCTGATGAAGTTGTTAATCTTGTCTGTTATTTTGTAGTTCTCAATCCATGACCACATCAACACAGAAGATAAAATTTGTTGTTCTCAGTCCATGACCACATCAAAACATAATCAAGAAATTTTTCTGTTGTCATTGCATAGTGATTATCAAGTCATCATCAGTCGACAATATACAAAATAATAAGAAGGTTTAATGTCAGAACTCATGAATACATAGGAGTCATAAATACATGTATTCTAACAACTATGGCCCTAATGTCTCTTCAAATTCTTGTGATAGTCCTCCATTAAAGCCTTCACTTTTTGGCAATGTTTGTTACGAGGATGGTTGACGAGCCACCACAAGAAGCCCACCTTCAATTCACGAAGCTCTTCGTCGGTGTAGTGTGGCATTGTGTACCCATCCGCCCCATGTTCTGAGCCATCCCATTGTTGTAGCCAGGATATAACATGAAGCCCACATGAGTGGCTGCAATGAAATAGACAGATGAGTTTTAGTAAAATCAGATATCAAACTTCACAAGACACAAAAAAAAAATACAAACCAATAAAATAGACATACGTGTCCTTTTGCAAATGGACTTTAGCCCATGTAACATCCTTTGGGATTTTGTTCTCATCTTCTAACAACTCTGGCTTGATTGTCTGGAGGATATCCAAGAAACGATGGCGCTGAAAATGAAGTTCACCCATTTAGATATGTTTACAGGTTTACCAACTAAACAAACATTGAAATTCAGTTGAACTTACCACTTTATTTGCCATGATTTCCTTTTCTTTTGGGACTGGCTTCTTTTTTGGCTGTTTCTTGGTTGCCTGTGGGTTTGGATGTTCCTTTTCATATTCCATCCGATAATATGTTTTTATGTCAACCAAGGAGTCAAGGGCGTAGAAAGTCATTGTTGTCGTATGGAGGACATAACAAAACTAGTGATTTACAAAAACACAAGGGCCAAAAATGAACTGACAGTCACCAATGTTGTATCCTAAATGTTCAGGACCAATTTGCGGAAGAATGGATTGGACTGTTCAGTTTAGGTTAGGAGTAATCATTTTAGTCATTATTTCAGCTGAGAAAATGTATCTTTGGACAACACCACCATTGTCTAATTGATCCCCAACCAATGTCCTTGCTACCATAGTCATGAGCTACATTTGGGATAAATAAACGATCAAAATCAGAAACGCAAGTAAAAGATCTTTTTCAATACCATGAAAACAGAAACATAAGTGAAAGAACTACATTGTATGTGTGTAGTAAATTTTGAGTTCAGATATTGATGCAAGTATGGATGGAAAAGAAAGTCACAGTGCAGCCATCAGTCAGAAATAACGATGATATAGGTTGGTTACTAAACGTCATGTACCCGATCACCAATCCAAGATCGTGCATCAAGACATTGTAGGTCTTTCCTTGTCAGATAATAGCGGTGCATGTCCACAAATTCCCTAAATTACAACATATGAAGATCTTAATCAGAATGTGCGTTTTGTGTAATGACAAGTAGTTCAATGGGAAACAGTAAATGAAACTTACTCCTTAGCCTCAGCTTCACTAACGAATTTTGTGCACATCTCATAAAGAATGTCCTTCTCGTCATATGTCCTCTTTCCCTTGGACTTCCGTTGTGGATCGATCCACAGGGATTTTAACACGCTACTAGGATTTACGACCCTCTGAGATCTCCTTAGTTCAATTTCTTATCCAGTCACCTCTTCTTGTACATGTTCCTTCACATGTTTTGGAACAGCAACGTGTTCAAATAGTTCCCCTGCACGACCAGCGTCCACATTGGGTGTCTCCTCTCCATGTTCGGGGACATCATCGACATTAATAATATGTTCTGAGTCATCTTCCTTGTCTATGTCATCTCTCTCCTATGTCATGGCCATTGTCATCATCATCAGCATCGTCATCGTGAGAGTCCCCGGAATTAGATGGCTGTTTGTTTGGTGTGTCACCTTCATGCTGGCCTTCTTCATACAATGTTTGTTGAAGCGCCAAAATTTCTTGTTGCAAGTTCGATAGCAGCCATGCATATGTTGTGCGCACTACCTAGAAAAACATATATAAGTTATTACAAAATTATATCACAGCACCAATTTGTAATGAAACAGCCGGCTGGATTAATTTTTGTCACACATTACCGGGTGTGTAAGCATCGTATCCGAATCAAACGATGTTGATGGACTGACTGATGGATGTGGCTGAGGATGTGGCTGAGGAGGCTTGACGTTTTCCAGGAGGCCTTTTTTGGCTTGTTTCTCAACCGACACTCTGCTCTTTACCTTTTCATCAATCCAAAAAGCCATGGCCGACTCATGTTCACAGCCTATAATGTCACCGATCGGGAAATGTTGAAAACAAAAGAGTTGCACATAAAACGAAATCAAAAATTATTAAAAAACATTTGTACATTAATGAGTCAGCATCACATGCAAACATAGTTAAAGACAACTTACCATGAGGAGGTATAGGCATCCACCTACAGTTCTGTTCTTTTTTTTGTTGGACTTTTGGGAATCCTTCTTGAACTCATATATCTCGTCGTAGAGTTCTTGAAGGACGAACGAAGACCAATCAAACTCAGCAAATGCACCCTTAGTCACCGTCATCACCTTCAAAAGACGGTCATTGAAAAGAATTGATGCACTGGGTGCCAATAGGGTACCCAAGGCGAATAAGACGAATAAAAACTCAAAATTTTCATCTAATTTTTCCCCCAACACGTCTCCAATTTTTTTGTATGGAACGTCTTTGTATACTTTCCTATAGTTGGTGAAAGTGATGTGTTGGTCCCTGATATTTACTTTTATGGCCTTCCCCCTAACAGGAAGACCCATCAATTGATGGACATCTTCTACCCTTATAACTTGGGTCTCCCCCCTAATGCACACTTCCTTTGAAGGGGGATCAAAACAGGTCATGAATTGGGCTCATAAAGAATGGTTGATCTATCGGCAACTTATACTGACCAACCTATCAAACCCAATCTCCTTTAGCCTTCTCATCGCCTCAGGTCTTCCCTTCAAGTTATTGCAAACTTGGAGGAATGTCTTTGGCACACACCTAGTTTGGAAGGGCACCACATACTTCTTCAGTATCACTGGGGCTCTCATTTGTTGAGCCCTCTTTGTATATTCATCTTTTTCATTAGAAGTTAGCATTTTCCAGGCTTCTGTCACTTCTACACTCAATCCACCTCTGACCTTAGCCTTGCCCTTGCCCTTGCCCTTACCCTTCTGTCGTTCCTTATATTGGCTGTAGTATTCTTCTATGAAAAGGTTGTATCCAGAGAACCTTGGATCCCTTTGATTGGATGTGGACATGATGTTGCTTCTTATATTATAGGTAGGTTGCTCGTGTACCTGCAACAATTGTAAATGAAGTTCATAATAGGCTAATATTATCATGCAAAATAATTTTCACTTACTGATCTATTAAGCTTCAAATTTAATGAGTCCTACAAAATAATTTTAGAAGTAAATTAAAAACAATGAGCAGTGGAATTTAATAAACAACATATTCATGATCCTCTTGAAGAACTATGGAATTTTCCCATAATAGGCTAATATTATCATGCAAACCTTAAGGAAAGCAAATAAAAGAACAGAAGACGCTATGATCAATGGAAACCTAAAGAATTATGAAGTCCTATTGACATGAAGATATTGGTTGACCACATTTTCAAATGTATATGCATTAATGTATAGAAATTAACTTATATGCACACAAGATCATCATAATGCTATGCCATGTACCCACTGAAACATCGTAAAGGTACTTGCATTCATTGCATGCTTATTGATTGTGTGAAATAACAATCAGGGAAAAAAAGAAACTAGAAGTCTATAAAGCTTGCCTCATAACACCTATTTCAAGATGTTTATAGATCACACACATCAACAGCAATTGGATAACACTAGTATCTCATGCCCAATAATAAGAAAAAGAAGCCTGAAAAATTCATTATGACCTCAAACAACATTTCATGAAGTGTTTGGATGGAGACTAGAGTTGTTCATGATGTCTGATTCCATCATGAAGGGAAGAATTTTAGACAAGATTAAGCAATAAGACTCCACTGGTTTAAAGCCCATACAAAGCTATATCTCCCAAAATTAGCAAACCTAGATATTAAATTATTTGATCATGTAACTTACGCAAGAAACAACGGTTGGGCAATGCTAGACCATATAATAGACTCTTCCAAGCTTGACAGTGATAAGCATGTAGGAAGGTTATTCTAAGACTCTACATAACTTAAGCAGTGACCAAAAGAATTCTTCTAACTAAACTATCAATTTACAATATCTAGAAAAACTACTGAGCAAGAAAGCATCACAATTGTAAGGATATAGAACTAAGTGCCTTTCAGAATAGCTCGAAGTTCATCTAGAACACAAGGCACCACATGCATGTTAGTGTATAGCATTATATTACTCCACTAATTTTCCATTACAGCGTAACATGACTAAGATGGAGAGAGAAGATTGAAGCCAGGGTGAAAGAAACGAGCAATTAAAAAACCCTAAAGTAACTGAACCCGAAATTATTGAAAGCCAAAAGCGGCAAGAAACTCACCAGAGTCCGAGCGGCTAAGGAGATGCCACTTACTAAGAAACCTCGAACCACAAATTGAATGCGAATCGCCGTAGATCGACGAGGACGGAGACCGACGACAGAGGCGCAGACCAAGATCGACGCCAACAGAGGCACAGAGGTGGAGACCGATGAGGACGGAGGCACAGACCAAGACGGAGGCGAACAGAGGCACAGAGGCGGAGACCGACGAGGACAGAGGCGTACGGACGGAGATTAGAGAATGCAGAGCAAGGGATGAGAAGTTTTCGAATGATTTAGAGAAGAGAGAGGCTGGTTCAATTTCAGAGTTCTTTTTTGCTTCTTAAATCAGGGGTATTTTGGTCTTTTCCTTTATTAATTCACTCCCATTCAGGGCCCTAGGGCCTGATCTGGGAAAATCAGATTCTTGGGGCCCTTTTTGGGCATACTTTCCCTAAATGGACCCCTACATGATTTTCGCATATTTAAAAGGGAAAATATCAATGAGTCCTAGGAAGAGAAAAATAATAATAATAAAGAAAGTTTTAACGTTAAATTCCCTATCAAAAAAGTACGTAGGGATTTTTTTGATATTAATTATAGAATTCCAATATCAAAAAAGTCTCATTTTCTAAATTGTTTTTCATATTGTCAACATGACTTTTTCCTGTTGTTAAATTTTTCCAATGAAAATATCGTTGTTAAAATAGCTTTTTCTATTGCCAAAAATTTTTCAGGTTTCTAAAATTCTATATGTCAAAGGAAAAACTCGAAAAATTTTTGACAATAAGAAAAACCATTTTGACAACATAAAAAGCCATTTTGACAATGATATTTTTATAGGGAAATTTTACCAACAAGAAAAACCATTTTAACAACATGAAAAACTATTTTGACAACGGGATTTTTTTGATATTGGAATTCCGTAATTAATATAAAAAAAGTCCCTGATAGGGAATTTGGAGTTAAGATTTTTTTAATATTTTTTCTCTTCTTTGAGGACTTCACTGATATTTTCCCTATTTAAAACTTAATAACAGATCTCCAAACTTATAATTATGCATATAAGCCCTTACTATCTCTCATATACCCCCTAAACTTTATTTTTATGTACATATAACTTTCTCAAATTTTGATTAATATACATATAACATCTAAAACTTTAAATTTTGTGTGCAAAATGATGTACAAAGCTATATGCATAAATATAAGAATTTAGAGGTTTTATTTTAAAGTTGTAAGGATTATCGTGCTTAAATGCACATTATCAGAAGTTTGTGGCTATATACAATTTCCTTTTTGATAACATAAACATACATACCAAATAAAAATTAGGGTTAATGGGGTAAAATGTCTTAGAAGTTTTTACAAATGGACACTTAGTATTAAGAAGTTTTTGAAGGGGTAATTTTGCCCTGAAAGTTTCAAAAATAAGGCAATGTTACCCTGATCCAACAGATCTAAACATTCTATTATTAATTGACCAATTATGCTAAGGTAGCATGTCCACATGGCATCTACATCAACTTTTTTTTTTTTTTTGTGGGTTAGGAGGCATTTATGCCTCAAAAGTTTCCATAGAAGAGCTATGGGTACTGGAAAGTTTTTCAAGGGGCCAATAATGCTCGAGAAGTTATAGTTTTTTTTTTTTTTTTTACCATATCTAGGACATACTTCACAGAACAAATTTGTGGAGAGTTTTTTAATAAGTGACCTTCCCTTCTTTTATCTTCTTCGTTTTCTTTTATAACATCTTTTTTTTGAACCCAAAATTCCATTTGCTTTTTTTGAACTTAAGAGGGGTTTTTGTGTTGCTTTTGATTTTGAATATGATGTTCATGAGTTTCTCTGGTCATATATTTAGTTTTGATTTATGGGTTTTTTTTATTTTTGTTGATTTTTCATTGTATTTGATCATTAGGTACTTAATGGCGGCATCATAAATATGAAATAAATCAACAACAAAATATGTGACTCTTGAGACGTTGTTGCCCTCTTGAAAAGCTTCCTGGTCCCCACAGCTCTTCTATAGAAACTTCCAAAGCAAAAATGCTTTTTAACCAATGTGATGTGGATCCCACATGAGCATGCCCCCTCTGCATATCTCAGTCAACTAATGGTTAACCGTTTAGATCCATTAAGTGAAGGCAATATTGCCTTATTCTTAAAATTTTCAAGGTAAAAATTTTAACCTTTTTACCCTAAAAATTATGCATGGGTAATTTTGAAACCCACCAATCTTCTATTTGAATTCCACCTCCATTTCTTCTCTTTTCTAACTTTACTGAACTTCACAATCAGATTCACAAATCACATTGAAAAAACTCTAGAAGACTCTTACTCCCCAATTATAAAATTCTTAAACAAACAAGTAAGGGAAATATTGATGTCCCTAAATCACAATTTTTTAATAAAATAAAAATCTGTCATTTGTAAAAGTATTTTTTCCCTTCCCAGGAGAAAAAGAAGTAAAATTATAGAATTCTACGACGTAGGCCTTGTATTGAACAAACGTGCACATTCTCTATGTCTATTTTCCGAAATTAAGAATATCAGAATTTGAGGGCATGAAAAATAGTTCATAATGAAAAGTTGACTGCTCATGTGAGTCCATTATCCGCTGCGAACTGTTCTTCAAAAAGCCTCCTTCTTGCATCGATGGCCTGCACATTCACAATATCACAGTCAAAAATAAAATATGTACAATAGTGATAAAAGTGTACATTTGATCCCCTGACTCTATATAAAATTTCACGTTGGTCCTTTAATTTTGTAAATTATTTCTTTAGTCCTCTAATCCCCATATCATTAATCTCAAATGATAATTGTTTTACTGATCATTAAAATTTTTTCTTTTAAAAAACTTATATTTCAACGTCTAAAATCTCAATGTCAGCATTGCTTAATGAAACTAAGAGGGTTAAGTTAAAAAACTGAAAAGACATTTTATAAAATTAAAAGACCATAATGAAGTCTGGTGTGAAGTTAAGGGATAAAAGATGTATTTTTCCCCTTATAGTATTAAACCCTTATCATTATTTGTGAATAGTATGACTCAATATTCAGATATTTTTATAGTGCGTTAGAGCTTACTCAATATAATAACAGGGGAATTTCAAGGAAGAGAAAAAATTGAAACCAAGTCTAATCCTTTAAAATTATCAAATTGCATTGAAGTTATATGAAACTTGGGTTAGATTAATTTTAATTGAGAAAATAATATTACTCTTTCCTTATTAATTTAAGCAATCAATGACAAGTCAGGATGTCACCAAGTCTTTGAACAGGTACCACCAATGACAAGTTTTCAAGTCATTGGTGGCATTCTGACTTGTTATTGACTATTCAATTACTTGACATTGTTGGTATCCAGACTTGTCATTGGTTGCTCAAGAACTTATCATTAATAACACCCTAAATTGACTTTAGTTCCTCAAATTAACAAGGGTAAAGTGAGTTTTTCTCAATTCAAATTAATTCAGCCAAGGTTCCATAGAACTTCATTGCAATTTAATGATTTTATGGGATATACTTGTATTTTTCCCGATTCTTGAGACATGTATGTCATTCCCCCAATAATAAATCTAGCTAATTCTCAATACTTAAAGTTTCAAACGAACAAAACTCAGTGTTTTACCTGTTGTTTCCAATTTATACGGCAAGAAATTATTGAAAGAAGAACGGTTTGCAAAAAGCAGCCCATTTGAATGCCAATCCAAAGGCCTCTTCCTCTAAGCTTTAGCCAGAAACTCAAAGTAGCAGCCACTGGAATGCCACAAAGATAGTAGGCTCCAAGGTTTATGTAAGCTCCAATGTGTTGCCATCCACATCCTCTAGCAATCCCTATTCCAAAATAATATGATAATAATAATAAAAATTAAAAAAAAAACAGGGAAAAAAGAAATTTTTTTTTAAAAAAAAAAAACCAGAGAAAACAGTTTTAGTTTTCTTGTATGTACCCTGTCCCTATTTTTGGGGGTATCTTTTTTGTTTTTATATTTATAAGTCACATCATTAAAGTTTTATGTGAATGTACAATTTTATCCTTCATTTATTTTTATGTAGACTTTGTTTTCATGAAATATATTTCTTCATGTCCTTTTTATAAGAAACAATCTTTCACTCATAGAAGGTGTTATAGATAAAAAATAAATAAATCATTTTTGTATAAAATTTTAAACTAATCTTTCCACTTTTACCCACATTAAATTTATGCCTCTTATTTCCACTTATTATCTATCTACAATAAATTTTCACTTGCCATGTTTCATGTGTATGACAGACACACACACACTTATCACTTTTCAGTAAGTTTAACTGACAACACACGCACACACATTTATCACTTTTAAGTAAGTTTAACTGACAACACAGATACACAAGGTTCTTAAAAATGAGTTTTTACCTGAAAACGGAAGGAGAATGAAAAATCGTAAAACGTAAAATCGTAACGTAGTAAAATCGTAAAAACTTAAAAGCATTTGGAAAATTAGTAAAATCGTTTTAATGAAAAAAAAAATCGTAAAAACGTAAAATCGCAGTGATAAAACGAGTTTTTAAAAACCATGCACACACACATTTATCACTTTTAAGTAAGTTTAACTAACATTTTAAATCACATGATTTTGGAAGTTGTTCCTTACAAAAAGAATCAAAAGGAGTAATGAATACTAAATAGAGGTAAAGTTAAAATGTTGTTACATTAATTTTAAGGTGGAGCTTAATCAGCTTTAAGGTGTGTATATATATATCATACACATTTATCACTTTTAAGTAAGTTTAACTAACATTTTAAATCACATGATTTTGGACGTTGTTCCTTCCAAAAAGAATAAAAGGAGAAATGTATATTAAATAGAGGTAAAGTTAAAATAATGTTACATTAATTTTAAGGTGGAGCTTAATCAGCTTTAAGGTTTTTTTGGTTAAAACATAATGAAAGTGACGTATAGATAGAATGGGGGAGTAATTTACTTATTAAACTAGAAGATTTATGTACCTGTGAGGACACCTTGCAAGCCATCCAAAATAACAGACACACAAACAAGAGGAGCCATGACAGTCACATAATCAACAACTTCCTTCTCGTTGCTGAAAATATAACCATAAAGACGACGACATATAAAGAGGGTTGCACTTATCACTGTTGTCTCAAATACTGTTAAGGACATTGAAGCCACCACAGCCATTCGCGCCGCATTTGGATTGCTAGCTCCTAATTCATTTGAGATCCTTGTACTGTAATAATGAACAAGAATATAAGATAATATAGTTTGTGTTCTTTCTCTAGTCCTAAATATAAAGTGTCAATCCACTTTGTCTTCTAAGTTTTTAATTGTTTTCCCAAAATATCCTTATTGATTGCCCATATTAAGGGAGCTTCCATCAAGATTAGTTTTAATGCATTTTATTAAAAAGGATTTTTTTAGAGAAGCCAACATACATTTTTTACAAATAATTACCTAAATTATTTTTCTAATTCTTATATTGAGAACTTGAAGAGGTAGTATATACTATAAAAACTTAAAAATGAGTTTTTTGTTTCGTAACCTTGCAGATGCACCAAGGTTACGAATAATTAAGGTTAGTTTTAATGCACATTATTAAAAAGGGCTTTTTAAGGAAGTCAACACACATTTATTACAAATAATTCACTAAATTAATTTTTTTAATATCCATAAATTAGTTATTCAATTCTTCTATTGAAGACATGAGGTAGTAATATATAATATACAAACTTAAGAGAGTCTTTTGTTTTGTAACCTTGCGGCTGCACCTATTCCGTAAGGAATAGTATAGAGTGTAGAGAGGGTGTTCAGGCTGCAAAAGGAGGATTACATAGTTAGAATAATCACAGTATTAATCTTTTTAAAGCAATGTCATAAAAGAAAGTTGGTTGCGAAAGCAAATTGCAGCTAATTTAAGTCTCAGGTTCTGAAACATACCATATAGATAGAACTGATGTTTCGAGTTGTGGATTTGGTAGTAACCCAGACAGCAAAATCAGCAGCTCAAATGACCACCATTCTAGGCTAAAGATAGAAATCAATATGAAGATAGAACATATATATATATAAACTAGAGAAGGAAAAGGCTTAGGTGAAGTTTCTTACATCCCTTAATCAAGCCAAGTCCATAGATTAATTTATAAGTGGGCATACTTATTTTAACAACCAATAATAGCAAAATCACAAATGTCCATATGAAAATTTTAACAACTAACAATAGCACAATAACAAGTGCTTATATGAAAGGTTGCAAACCCTAATTTACATTATAAAATCTTATAAAAAAATTTACAAGTTTTTATAGTTGAATTTAGAAGTGCGCACACACGTGCATTTTAATAGCTAACAGGAGCAAAGTAACAAGTGTGATTAGAGAACTTAACATAATGAATATAAGCACCTTAACCTAAGTTTCTGTCCCCTAGAAAAATAAGTCCATGAAAACAAAAAGGACACAGAGTGGCAAACTTACCACATCATAACTGTAGAAGGGACCGCAAATCTCAAAAATTCCCCAATTCCTTTGAAAAGCTCCACGGAAATAGGAGCTCTTGTCAATGCACAAGCAGAAGAGAATTTCATGTATAATGAAAGAACAATCACATTTGTCCATATCCAGACACTAATGGCCACAGCTGCACCAACACTGTGAAGCCCGGACTTGAACACCAGAGCCCAACAAAGAGGGACATAGAGAATAAGAGTGGTACAAGAGCTTATGAGCATGGGAAGAACCAAGCTTTGCATCTGGTAATATCTGATCAGAGGTTGCAGAAATGCGAATCCAAAAAGTGAAGGAACAAGCCAGGTTGTGAATTTCCCTGCTTCATGTGAAATAAGAGGATCTTGACCTATGAAAACTAGGATCTTTTCCATGTAGATCCAAATCAGAGATAGTGGAACACAGACTAATAGGAGAGAAAATATTGCAGTGTATGTTAGTATTCCTAGCGTTTTATACTGCTTAGCTCCATAAGCTTGTCCACATAGGGTTTCTAACCCACTTGCCATTCCCACCTGTTTCGCATGTAAAAAGTAACCAATGAATTAGTTATAGGCAAATTCCACCCAGGTATGAAATGGTACTGATATCAATTTAAAGAAAGAGTCTGACGGACACTTGGTAGTATGGGATACCAAGTCCCACAATGAGTACAATGAGATGCTTAATAGGGTATTTAAGTAGTTTGGTTCTTCCACCCGACAACTAGCTTTAGGGGTAGGGTTCCATATCCCATTTAGGTATGAGTCCTTAATGTATAACCTCATAAGGTGAGGAAAGTAATGTTTCTCTTGAACAAGCTTACATGTGAGGGTAAAGAGAATCCATTAGCAAAATAAAGAAAATCAAAAGCATTTCTATTCTTTTGAGAATGTGAAAAGCCGGCCTTAGAGAGCCTAGCACTTTAGAGATTCTCCTGTAATGAGACTTTTTGATAAATTATACTTTACACTTTGATTGAATTTTAGTTTTAGTTCATATATATAATTTAATATCATGTTTTTTTGGCTCCTTTAATTTCATAAAGATTTGGTTTGAGTTTATAGATTAAAACCAAAATTTGTTAAAAAGTACAAGGATTAAAACCAAAACTAATTAACAATATAGAGACTAGACAAATTTTGATTTTAATTCCTATACTTTAATGAATTGTGGTAAATCACCAAAAACCATGGTTTAAAACTGCAAAGATCTAAACCAAAATTTGACCATATTGTAAATAGAGGCAGAGTTAGGAATTGTATTTTGGGGGGGGGGGGGGGGGATTGAATAATAGAACCAAGGTGTTCATGAAATTAATCTCATCCCCATAAAAATTTCAAGATTTTCATTTTAGTCCCTCCATAAAACTTTTAGTAGGGACTAAATTGAAAATATTAAAATTTGTTGAGGCTCAAATATAATTTCTTGAATATTTGGGTTCTATTCTATAATTTTAAAGAGATGGTCACCCCAAACCCTCTAGTAAAGAGTAACAATGACGTTAATTCTAATCCCAAATTCTTGATATCACACTTGACTGTGGACAAAACATAATAATTTCCATAATATTGGCCCCTGGTAATTCGAAGTTTGGTATACATTATAATCGTTTACGCCAATCACTTCAAACCTTTGTGTTCACATAAATTTTTGGATAGATGAGGGAAAAAATTATCATCAGAAGGAAATAAGGCCAAGTAATCAACAGCATTTATACCAAAGGCTTCTTTGGATTTGGTTATGAAAAGCATATATATGCACACAAGTCGGCATAATACTATTCTCTCGTTCTTACTTTCTAAAATTAGTCTTCAAAATGCGAATCCTAACAAGCACCAAGTTGTGCGGAAATCCAACCGACAATATTGAATCATACAATTTTTCAGAACCGGTTTCACTGTTCATCAGGGATGTACAGGAGAGACCTCCTCCAATCTCAACCTCTTGATTAGATTTAGACTATCTATATATATATATTTTTTTTTCACTTTTCTGTTTTTTAAAAAATTTATATTAAAAAATAGTGAATCTAAAATAAAAATACTAGAACTAATATTTTTTTTTTTAAAAAAGATTTTTTTATTTAAAAGTAACGGTTAATAAAATTAAATTTGGACGGTATAAATTGGAGGTCCTCTCCGGATAAACAGCGAAACGGTTCCACAATTTTCCACGCAAGAAGATAATCAAACTACAGAGAGACAACAACGAAACGACAAGAGGTCAAATCACATGCGCCCACCATGGTTGAAAGTTCCACACAGTACAAAGAACAAAACGCAAAAAAAAAAAAAAAAACAAAACAAAAAAACAAAAAACCCCGAAAGAAATTCATTTCAATGAAGTTGATCGAAGAATGAAACAGAAACGAAACCACAACAAAAATTGAAGCGAAGAATAAAAGGAGAAGGTTAATGAGGAAAGCAAAAAAAGCGTACGAGGAAACTGAAACCAGTGACGCCGGCGATGGAGGTGGCTAAGGCGGTGCCGGAGAGAGAAAGCTTATCGAGGTGGCCGGCGATCATGATAGCAATAATCTGAAGAAAGAATTGGGAAGAGAGAACAGGGATGACTGGTCCTGCTATATAAACGATTCTCTTCACTTCTTGGCTCCAAGTTTGCCATGTGAATAGCCTCTCTGGTTTCTCCTCTCTCTCTTTTGCTATCAGACTCTCTTCCATATCTTCTTCTTCCTTCTCTCTCTGGTATAAACCTTTTCACTCTGAGAGAGTCTCCGTTCTTAGGAAGAACCCAGAGAGAGAATGCCTGAGACTTGGCTTTCGTCTCAGAAGCTGCCCGTACTGCTGAGAAAGAAAGATCATCTACTTTATACTGTAATTATATATTTTTTTTTTCTCAAACTGTAATTATATAATTCACTTGTTCTAAAGATAGGAAATAGGAAATAGTGTAGTTTAAATTATATTATAAAATATATCATATATTTAGGAGTAACTATAGTATTACTTAAAAAGGTATGCCAAAATAAAATTACCTTAAATTATATTATAAAATATATCATATATTTATAGTTATGCCAAAATAAAATTACCTAAAAAGGTAAGATGTTAGTTATTTAAAATTTATAACTGGCCAAAAAATTATTTATAATTTAGAGACAATTTAACGTCATTTTCTATTGAGGTGACCAGGGATGCCCAATAAATGGAACAACGTAACAGAGACAGTTTTGATGATTGTGCAATTTTTTTCCTTCTATTATGACTGATGAAATGATTTTATGTGTGCGTATATAAACTATAGATATGTTTGATACAACGTATTTATTTGTTTAAAGTTTTTTTTGCCGATATTTATTTAAAGGGTTAAAGGCCTAATTTGCTACCTAAGTTTTAATAAAGAAGCGCCCAACACCCGGAAGTATTTTTGGTATCATTTTTGCCCCGAAAGTTTGCAAGTATAGCAATTTTGCCCATCAGTTGATCTTGACCGTTAGATTGATATCATTTTTGCCCCAGAAGTTTACAAAAATTTGTTCCTAAAAAAAACTTCCGGGGTAAATTTGTTCCTAAAAAAAACTTCTCGGGCATATTTGCTCAATTTTGTAAACTTCTGGGGCAAAAATGGTATCCAAAATACTTCCAGGTGCTGGAGGCTCCTTTAGCAAAACTTTCGTGGCAAATTAGGGATTTAACCCTTATTTAAATGGTTTAATATTAAAAGCTATCTGATGCAGGTATAAATTATAATGGTTAGAATTGAGTATAAATGTACATTGTAACTACGATGATAGGGAAACAGGATGGGAATACCAGAACAGATAGAGGAGAGGAGGCATAGGATAAAGTCCTATACATAATAAAATAATAATTTAAAAGGTTAAGTAGCAAATTTATCTCAAAGTTTTTGTTGATGAGCAATTTACAAATCTAAGGCAACGTTGCTACATTTTAAAATTTTCCGGATAACATTGAGACAAAAAAGGGGAAAAAAAACTTTTAAGGCAACATTGCTCCTGAGTCTATATCTTCAAATAGATTTACTACTTAACCCTAATTTAAATTGCAAATTAAGTCATAATCACAATTTAAGGAAGATAATTTTGATCCTAATTAATAAATATCCTTATGTAATATTTTTAAGGTTTATCTCAATTAAACCCGAGTTATTCTCATATTTTGAATATTGATTCAATGAATTGATAAGGGCATTAAACTATAATTAACTAGATGGCAATTGCTCTTTAGTAATAAAAATCCAATAAAATTGGTATTAAAGTATTGGGTAGTGTTTATAAAATATTAAAGAGTCCTATGGTTTAACTGTTCAAGTTAGAGCCGGGAAATCGGGCTGAGCCCGTTGTGCCGGCCCGTTTAAGCCCTGGCCCTATAGGGCTCGGGCTTAAAAAATCAGCTAGAATTTTGAATTTGGCCCTGCAGGGCCTCGGGCTTAATCAGGCCGGCTCTGCAGGGCCTCGGGCCAGCCCGTTAGGCTCGTTTCACTGTAGCTTTTTTTTTTTTAAAAAAAAAAATATACTTGACCTTTATCTATGTATGAATGACTTGACCACAAATCTCATCGAGTGAAATTGTGAAAATATTACCCTAGGTCTCAAGTTAGCAACTTTGGCATGTAATATGAGTGTATTTTAGCGTTTTCATCTATGCAAAAGATATCAATTGGGGGTTCAATGTATTCTCTAGTAATTGACATTTTGTATGGACAGTCAAACGGAATTTAGAAGATATTTGTTAGAAACTACATAAAGCACACATGTTGTACTTAAACTAAACAATATGACTTGGAATGACATGATAATAAATACTTGGATTCCGTGGTTAATTTATTCATAAAAGCTATAGGGAAAGTAAAAATTCACAAAGATTAATTTGCAAGTCTCTACAGAAGAAATACATGACATTTTTACTCCTGAAGCACAATCTTCTACTTAGAGTGAAGCACAATCAAATATCTATGAAATTGATGATAGTGGTGAAGAAGGTGACAATTGACAATGATAGTGGTATGCTTATTATATTTTATGTGAGTTATCTAATGTTGTTTAGTTTAATGCTTCTTATATTTTATGTGAGTCAATTATGGACAATGATTTGTTTTTTGTTACGAATTAATGAATGTATTTATTTGTTGAATGATTTGTATTATTTAGATATTAATGTTGATAATATTTATTTGATAGATTAGAACTTTGATGGTTGCAATTTACTAATTATATTTCTCTGTAAAAAACCGGAAGAAAAATAGTTAAAATTTGGAATAGTAATTTTCGGGCCCTGTAGGGCCGACCTTGACCCTGGTACTATCGGGCCGGGCTTTGAAAACCAGACGTTTTCCTTATTCCAGACCCTGTAGGGCCAGGCCCTATCGGGCCGGGCCGGCCCTAATTTCCAGCTCTAGTTCAAGTAAGGGCCAGTTTAGAAATCTTACAAAAAAAAAAGAAAAAAGAATTATGATCCGTCAAATAAAACTTTTTTTACATATTTATTTCATATAACATAAAATTGTGGGGAAATTAGAGTAAAGGAACTATTAAAAATTATATCTATTTGAAGGATCTTAAAAATATTTTCATGTTGATTTTTTCCCCAACACATTTAACTCAACATTTAAACATAGAAACGTAATAAATTAATGTGGCGTAACAACACACATGTTGATACGTGTGTGTTTTTTTATTCTTGATTTGCTTACCTTTTGTATATTGTTTATTTTTAAATACTAACTAACAAAAAAAATTATTTTGCTAAGTATAGTTATCCTCCTATTCAAGGCATTATCGGGTACTAAATGTATCACCTCTCCCAACTGGATTCGAACTAACAAAATTTAATTTAATCCTAATGATTAGAATTATACTCGTCTAAAGTAGAATAAGAGTATGAAACAAATAAATAAAAGTATAATTGAACTTTACAACCTTTACCTCTAGCTCATTATTTAAAAGAAAACAAAGAAAAGAGTTTTATTAATTAAAATATAATAAAAATAAATTAATCAATTCCGGTTATTAATTTAATTTAATAAATAAAAATTAGTTTCCGACTTCAAAGTTCAAATTAGTTTGAATTAACTTGAAAAAATCTTAATTATTTCGTTTAAAATTAGACAAATTAGAAAAAACGTAGGGAGTTTGACTAAGAGTAATTTATTAAATTATTTATTGAACAGTATGTAAATGAATATATTTAGATTATTGTGAGTTTGAATATTATGTTCTCGATTTTGGTTTGCATATATATTTTTGAATAACCAATAGTTACGGGGATCTTTGGATCTTACGGTTATTATGTTTTTTTTTTTCAAGTGAATAATTTAGTAGGGAAACCGAGGAAGACATGTTAGTTTTCTATGTGTTTTGATGATAATTGACAATTGTAAACACAAAATGAGGTTTTGTCTTGGTAAGTTGAAAAACTTACTGTCAAAGACAAAACTCGAGTTTTGATTTTAAACCTCAAGTTTTGAGTTTGACAGAGAGCTGCACATTTTTAATAAACAAAGGGAAACTCAAGTTTCCGTTAGGAAACTCGAGTTTTGAACTTATAGAGAGCACTCAGTTTTTTTTTTCACTTCAAGACAAACTCGAGTTTCAGATTGAAAACTCGAGTTTTGCATTATACAAAGACTATACAATGTTTTCAAATAAAGACAAAACTCTAGTCTTGATTTGGAAACTCGAGTTTTGGCCTTACAGAGAATCTCCAACATTTTGAACAGATGTAAACTCAATCTCGACTAAAAACTCCAAGATTTCATTTTGTCACAAGATTTCTAAGTTTTCTCTAAGTTATGAGAAAACTCGAGTTTTGATTTCAAAACTCGAGTTTTGACTTGACAGAGAGTCTTTCATATTTTCATCAGTTTTGAAAACTCGAGTTTACACAGAAAACTCAAGTTTTGACTTGGTTCAGATTTCTCAATATTTTCATTTTTAAATGAAAACTCGAGTTTTGTTTTGGAAACTCGAGTTTTAGCCAAGCCGAGAGCTTTAAACATTTTCAAGATTCTGGAAACTCGAGTTTTCAGAGAAAACTCAAGTTTGGTCTTGGCTCAGTTTTATCAATGTTTTCATACTAAAATGAAAACTCGAGTTTCACTTTGAAAACTCGAGTTTTGACCAAACAAAGAGCTTGAAACTTTTTCTATGTCTTGAAAACTCAAGTTTTGATGTTTTGGACTTAAACACATGTTTTTCATTAAAAGTCCAAAACTCGAGTTTTGTTTTTAGAAACTCGAGTTTTGAGTTTGTCTAAAAAATGTGTTCCAAAGCTTAAATTGCGACTTTCCTATTTGGATAGAGGAAACTCAAGTTTCATTATTAAAACTCAAGTTTTGCTTGAGTGCACAGTTGAAAACTCGAGTTTTGGAGAACAAACTCAAGTTTCCGTCGCAGAGTTTGAAATTCAAATATGACGATTTTGTAAATCACTCTTGTTTGATCTTAATACTTTCCAGTATTATTCTCTACTATTCCTAGCTATGTTTAACCACTTTGTTAGTAAATTTCAGATGAATTAGAGAATGTTTATTGAAGGTTCAAAGCAAAAGCAAAAAGTGACGTCAGCACATTCAATGCAAACCCAGAAAGTTGCAATCTTTTGGGTAATCCATTTGTACACGTCTAGCAAAGAATTAAAGAATGATTTTCACATCCAGTACCTGCTTTTCCAACGGATTAATTCACAGAAAGTCAACTCTGAACTTCTGCACAACTGGATTAAGTGGAGCTTAGAGAGAGAAGAAGACTAAACCACTCCCTAACCTTTGCTGAACATCTCCAACGGTTCTATTAGGGAAATCAATGGTCATTTAATGCACTCTGAGTATAAATAGAGTTGCATTTAAGTCTTTATAACAACAACAACTGCTAAAAACGAATTACATTCAAAGTTCTTCACCTACCTTCAATTTTCACTTGTAAAAGTATCTTTTGATACATAAGCTTCAGTGTTTATCATTATTCACTCTTAGAGAGAGTTTTTATCTGTAAATCATTTATTGTAAAGAATCACAAGTCAAGGGGACTTGGTGATTTGGGAGTTCATTGATTACAACTTGTAAGGGGGAGTGAGTTCTAGTGAGAGAACTACTCTTGAGTACAGAGTGTGTAATCTTTGTGATAGTGGAAAATCCCAGTGAGTCTGGGGACTGGATGTAGGTCAAGTTGTTAGGACCGAACTAGTATAAATCTATGTGTTCAGCTGCTCTTCTTTTTACTCTGTTCATCTCTGTTTTTACTGTTTGAAAACAGGGTCATTTTCGAAAATTGTTAAAATACTCAATTCACCCCTCTTCTTGGGTATTCAACTCCACTTTCAAGACACATGGAAAGTTTATGCTATGTTATTTTTATTTGCCATGACCATAAGTCTTCCACATTTTAGAAACTTTGATATATTATTT
Source organism: Acacia crassicarpa (assembly GCA_034222035.1). Classification (NCBI taxonomy): domain Eukaryota; kingdom Viridiplantae; phylum Streptophyta; class Magnoliopsida; order Fabales; family Fabaceae; genus Acacia; species Acacia crassicarpa. Next base: position 24,426,896 of record JAWXYG010000010.1, on the reverse strand, counting down.
TGGATTTAAATTGGCCTTGTATAAATGGATTTTTACCTTTGGCCATATTGTAAATATGTATTTGGATGTTAAACATCCTACATTGGAGGTATTACAAATATTTTGGCCAAGTTTTTGGGTGTTGAATTTGAGGCGTTACAATTGGCCCTTGAAGTTTGAGAAGACTTGGTGTGGCCTTTGACGGGATCATTCATCTTATGTGACATTAACTCTGTTGAATTAGCTTATGTGGCATGCTTATTAGGAAAGCTAACATGAAAAATAATATTATTTTAGTTAACTATTAGCTCAACATTTAATTTAAAAGGGAAATTAAAAAAATGCACTTTCTTTTGCTCTTCTCTTCCCAATTAAGTGCTAGAAACAAGAAGGGGAAGCCAAAAGAAACCGTTAATTCTATCATTAAAACCACGAATTCCCTGAAGCAATAAAGAAATCTGGCTATAAGGGTGGAGGGTTGGAGAAGATCCAAATGAGTTTGGATTATTCATAATGATCAAAAGAAGGAAGAAGGATAGAGATTGAAGAAAGAAGAACTTTCATAAAAAGAAGCAATGTTATGAAGAAAGGATATAACAAAAAGTGAGGAAAGAAGGAATAGAGAATGAAGAATGGCTATTAGTCAAAGAAATGAAGAAATATCAAATTGGAATGATAAAAAAGAAAGGGGAAAAAAAAGATAAAGAGAGATTAAAGAAAGAAGAACTTGCAATATGTAATTAGAATATTAAGATTCAAACTCTTATATGTGATATTGGAGATCTCTATTAAGTGGAGGTTAGAATGACTCAACTTGAAGTTACGATGCCTTATATGGAAGTTATACGAACTTTACTCAAGTGGTCACTTGAGTGGAACGTTCAAAGATGATTTTTTTTTTGGTTATTACTCAAGTGATAACCACTCTCCTCAACTCTGTTTTTGTTTATCTTGACAAAGGTCTAGTATTTTGTCCATATCCCCCAAACCACAACTTTGATTGAGGTGAAACTTGTTTTATATGAAACAATACTCCAAATTCGATGTAACAACACTAAGATCAATCTCAACAAGTTTTACATGAAAAATATATGAATTTCATAATTTGACACTGGAATTTCTCTTGTTATTCTAGACCATATTCAGTAATTTGGACATATCTCTTAATCCCAAACTCTAGTTGATGCATGTGAACCTTATTGAATATAAAAATGGACTTAAATAGCGTTCAAAAGACACCAAGATATAAGAATAGACTCAAACAACATTCAAATTTGAATTTGGGACTCCTAAATTGTCTAAATAGCCATCCCCATTTAAATTTGGGATGCCTAAAGTGTCTAAATAGGCATCCCAACTCTAAAAAGGGCAACTTTTAGCGTTTCTTTTTCAATTAGGATGCAAAATCCCCTTCTTTTGGCATCTCTTTTCTAATTAGAACGCTTTAAATGAACTTTAGGCGTCCCAATTTAAATTTGGGATGCCTAAAGTAATTCTAAATAGGGACACCTAATATGTTAAAAAATTGCAAAACTGTCACCCACATTGAATTTTTTACTTCCCTTTTTAAAAACGGACATTTTTGGGGGAAGTAGAATCCATTTACTGTAGTAGTATATCTAATGAAGAAAGAATATAATGGAAAGTGAGGAAAGAAAGAAGTGAGAATGAAGAAAGGATATTAGTCAAAGAAAGGAAGAAGTTATCAAATTGGAATGATAAAAAAGACAGAGCGGTTAAAAAAAAGAAAAACTTGCAAGAGCTAATGAGAATATTAAAATTCAAGCTCTTATATGTGATATTGGAGGTCTTTATGATTAGATGGAAGTTGGAATGGTTTAATGCAAAGTTAAGATGTCTTATATAAAAGTTATACCAACTTCATTCAAGTGGCACCTATGGAGATGAATTTTTTATAATCACTCGAGTGATGACCACTCTGCTCTGCTCTATTTTCATTCAGCTTGATAAAACTCTAGTATTTTCGCCATATCTCCTAAACCAAAACCCTGATTAAGGTTAAACTTGTTTCATATGAAACTAGATTCCAAAACCCATGCAACATCTCAACGAAATTCATATGAAAAATGAATTTTGAAATTTGACACTGAAATTTCTCATGTTATTTTAGACTAGGTTTAGTAATTTGGACATATCTCCTGAACCACAACTCTGATTGAGGTGAACCTTATTGCATATAAAACTAGATTCAAACAAAATTCCAAAGACATCAAGATCAAGCTGAAAAAGGTTTGGAGGAAATAGATGTGAATTTCAACAATTTTAAGAAATTATTTGTGTGAGCACTCGAGTCATGAATCTTCCCATTTTTAATTATCATGAATTTCACGATTATCTTTCAAACTCTATAAACCTTGATTATATTGTTCCTAATCATAATCAAGTTAATATGAAAGTTACAGGTGATTAAACATTGATTAGAGCTCAACAGCTGAAAAGTAAACTTGTGTTAGAGGCTTCTACAATAACTTCCAATGTTCGTATTTCTAAAAGCTTAAAGATGACATCACCAAAGAGAATATGAACGTGCCTAACGTATGCTTCAACATATCCAATGTCTATGAAGATACATCAATTATAAATAGAAGAAACATTCAAATCTGATAGAAGAGAGAGCCAGTGCATAAATCATCAAACTACCAAAACTTTGATTTCAACATTCCATCTCACATACTCTCTGTTTCTACTCTCTATTTCTATGTGCTTACATAATATACTTTAGAGAGATATTATTTGTTTGTGCTATTGTGATTATCATTATTCACTTCTGATAGAGAAGATTCATTGTAATCCTTTATTATCAAAGTTGTATCCTTATGGTGTGTGAGGGAGAATTCTTGCCTTGGTGTAAGGAAGTTGATGTTGAATAGATTGGGAGTCTATAATTTATAAAAGGTTTCACAAGTGCCCAGCTAAACTTTTGGAATTTTAGTGTCTTCTCTTTGTGCTCGGATTAAAGAGGAAAATAGAGGATTGAAATTCTCAAATGGAGCTCGTGGACTAGACCTAGATCATCAAGGATTGAACCAAACTAGTATAAATCATATTAGCATATTATCTTCCCTTATCTCTTATAATTCCAGCATATTTGACTTGAATAATCAACTATGAATTTTTGATTTATTATCTTTATACTTGTTGTTTTCACTAGGGTGCAAAAAGATTTTCAAGTTTCTAAAATTTTTATATTACACTTAATTCACCTCTGATAATTGAATATTTAATACACTTCTTTTTATCTCTTGATTAATAATTTAGGACTCTTTAGTTAATAAATAATGGCTTTTATACTTATTTGAGCTTTGGGCCTTTGATTAGATTTTAGCCATTTTTAATAATAAAATTCTAGTTTGACATTGCTTCATTATTTTTACCATAACTCTTGAACCAGACATCAGATTAGCCTCATTCTTGTTTCATATTTCAGATGATTCGAAGAGCTACAATTGTTATGAAGACATGAAGGGAAAATTCAGACAAGAGGACGATCAATTTTGGAGCCGAAATCATATGAATTTTGCTGGATTTTTATTTGGGCTCGAATTTTGTAATTAAAGTCCAATTTTATTTTAATTCTGTTTTGGGCCAAACTAGTGGAGCCTATTTCGTTTTGGTGGCTAGAGTTTATTTAGTTAGGTCAGCCACCAACACACATTTATGTTGTTTTAAGCAATTTTGGAGTAAGAAATACAGAAGTTTAATTTTCTCTACAATGTTCTTCGCGTTCGTCGTCTTTTTGTTGTTTTCTCCAACCATGCTTGGCTAAACTTCTATGGTTAACCCAACGTTGAGGATTCCATGATTCGTCTAGAGAACTTGTGCTTTATCGGTAATTTAACTCGTTTTTATTTTCATCTTATCGGATTCGATTTCTGGAAATAGTTTGAATATTAGATTTAATATTCAGGTTGGTTTATCCCAATGACTGAGTTCGAACTAGGTTTAAGTTTTACTGTGCGATTGCATAGTAGGATACCACTGTTCGGACATATTTTAGGCGATCGTCTAGTCGAGGGATTTTCTGGGCGAACACAGATATTTCGGTTCATCTAGAGCCAATCGTGGGTTATTTGTATTTCGTTCAATGATGGAAGTCTCTAAAATCTAAATGTTGGGTTGATCATTTTTAATCTGCTTCTATTTGATTTGCTTTGTTTCTTTGCGATTTTGTTTTTATTTTGTTTCAACCAAAACCCCCCTTTTACTGTTTCTATTTCTTTGTAGTCAGACCAGCTGCAAATTCTTTGGGAAACGATCCAGGTCCCTATTACTGCAAATCTTTTATTGAATTTGGTTATTTTGAGGGACACAACAAATCTTTTTCAAAATTTGGCGCCGCTGCCGGGGAATTTGCATCGGTTTGATTAGTAACAGTAGTGTAAATTGCGTCGTTTTGGTGGTTCGGTGGTTGGATAGAAATTTTTCTGACCCAGATCACTCAACCCAGGTCTTATTCACAAGCAATTAGGCATTCTGAGCAAGAGTCACTTCCTTAAAAGGAAATGAGGACTCACTTATTTTGGCCAAATTCCATCGTTTAGACCCTATTTTCACTACTTTTTGGTCTCGACGGGATATATCGAGTATTTCAGAAATTGTTTGACTTACTCCAATTGGGTTGATTTTTGGTGAGCTAAAGGAAAATGGTATTTAGCATGGGACACAGGCTAAAGCACTATGGTCTTAAGATATAAGCCAAATTCCATCGTTTAGACCATTTTTTCAATTTTTCTAAGTTTTTTTTAATTCCATTTTTGCGTTCCCCAATGGTGTAGGAGTTTCCCTGTCCAAGTCCCATAAATTTTAAAAAACATTTAATAGTGTTTTAGGACTTGTTTTGGTCAAATTCTCATAAAAGTTGTTGCTTTTGTGTTGTTTTAGTATTTTTCTACTTTTTACCACTTCTGGTGGCATTTTTGTAATTCTGATTGTCTGGTGGCATTTTCGTAATTCTGATTATCTACAAATTCTACCTTGTGTTTATGTTGCATGAATACTAGGAGTATTACTAATCCAGAAGACTTGTTGCCCTTTAATCCTGAAATAGAAAGAACAATTCTTATTGCTAAAAGGGTTGTTAGGCTAAGTCGTGGGATTAATACTAAATTAGACATTGAACTTGAGTCTGATTGTGTCCATTCTGTTGATCTTTCTGATTGTGTTTTTGATAGTACTCCTGATAGTCTTGTTGTTTTCACTGATGGCAGAGCAAGCAAATCATCCTACTTTGAAACAATTAGCTACCCCTGATGTGGGCAATCAAAATTTGCGTATTCAATATCTTGAACTTGCTACTAACTTTGAACTAAAATTTGGTCTTATCCATTTGTTGCCCAAGTTTCATGGTCTTGTAGGTGAATGTCCTCACAGGCATCTAAAGGAGTTCCATGTGGTATGTAGCACGATGAAACCTCAAGTAATTGATGAGGACTACATTAAGCTGAGAGCTTTTCCATTTTCCCTAGATGCTGTGGCTAAGGATTGGTTATACAATTTGCAACCAACATCTGTTGGGAGTTGGGCTGATATGCAGAAGTTATTCCTAGTGAGGTTCTTTCCTTCTTCAAAAGCCATTGCTATTCAGAAGGAAATCACTAGTGTTAAACAAATCAATGGGGAGACCATGTATGAGTATTGGAAGAGGTTCAAGCGATTGTGTGCTAGCTGTCCACACCACTAGATTATAGACCAACTCCTAATTACATATTTCTATTTCGGTTTGTTAACGTTGGATAGAAGTTTCGTGGATGCATCCAGTATGGGACCTTAGATAGCAAGACACCTGAAGAGGCCTGAGAGTTGATATCTATTATGGCTGCTAATTCTCAGCAGTTTGGCACCAGGGCCAATAGTACTCCTGTTTACTAGATTCAAACACCTCCAGTCCAGTACGATTCTCAGAGATTAGAGGCTAGACTTGATGATCTGACTTCCCTTGTGAGGCAGTTGGCAGTAACACCGATAGTGTAGTCTTCCCCTCCTTAGATTGGGTACTCATGTGGATTCTGTTCTGACCCTTACCATTCTACTGACTCTTGTCCTACCTTGCATGATCCTACTTACCAAGACCAGTCAGTAGCTACAGTGGGTGTTTTTCCAGGAAAGCCACAATACCAACAAATAATGCCTTTTCCAATACTTACAATCTTGGTTGGAGAAATCACCCCAATTTTCGCTGGAACCAAAATCAAAACCAGAGTAACCAGTATCAACAGAATTCTGGGAATTACCAACAAAGACTGTAAGACCATAGAGTTTCCAGCAACATTCCACACCTCCTTTGCCAGCACCACCTCCTCATCCAGCCATATGTGCACCTCCACAGGCGGCACAACAACAGGCTAGTAGTAGTGGTTCTTCACTAGAGGATATAATGAAGCAATTTGCCATAGATACTAGGCAGTTCCAACAACATGTTGAGACTTCCATTCAGAGTTTGCAAACTCAGATTGGCCAGTTGGCAACATCGCTGAATCAGTTTCAACCTTAAGGATCCAACACTCTTCCTTCACAGACAATTCCCAATCCAAAAGGGAATGTGAGTGCAATTACCTTACGGTCTGGCAAGCAATTGGAGAAACCTAAACAAGCTATAGAAAATGTGAAGATTGACTCTAAAAATAAAAAGGTAATACAGTAAGGTGAAGAGGAGGACATTTTCATTCCTCTTCCTTTCCCCCAGAGAGCAGTTCAATCTAAGAAGTTGGCAGAAAAAACACAAGAAAAGGATATATTGGAGACATTCAGAAGAGTAGAGATCAACATTCCTCTCTTAGATTTAGTCAAGTAAATTCTAAAATATGCCAAGTTTCTGAAGGAGTTTTGTAACAAGAGGTGACTGAAGGGGAATGAACGAGTGAGTTTGAACCAAAATGTATTAGCACTTATCCAACCTACCATGCCTCGTAAGTGCAAAGATCCAGGGACGTTTTCTATCCCTTGCCTTATTGGTAATTATAGATTTGATGATTGCATGCTAGATTTAGGTGCTTCTATTAATGTCATGCCTGCATCTATTTATACATCTCTTGGTCTTGGTCTTTTACATCCTACTGGTGTTGTTGTTCAGTTAGCTAATATGAGTAATGTTCATCCTTTTGGTTTAGTTGAAGATGTATTAGTCAAAGTTAATGAATTGATATTTCCTGCTGATTTTTACATCTTAGATATGGAGGATAAGTCTCCTAGTAGTAGGTCACCAATCATTCTAGGGAGGCCTTTCATGAAAACAGCTAGGACTAAGATAGATGTTTGTTCTAGTACTCTTTCCATGGAGTTTGGTGATATATTTGTGAATTTCAATATTTTTGATGCCATGAAACATCCTAGGGAAGAGCATTCTATTTTCTACATTGATGTTATTAATGATGTTGTGGATGATGTTCTTGCTGATTGGTGTGCTGATTATCTTGACTTTTCATCTAAGAGTGATTCTACCATTTGTGCATGTGTTGATAATGAATGGTGCCCTATTTGCACTAAGATTAATGCTACATTATTTGGTGATTCTGACTTGCTTCGTGACTCTACATTACTTGTGGATTCTGATATTGATTTTGAGTTTGAGCTTCATCCTAATTCTAATGTGCATCCTGATTCTGATTTTGATGAGCTTAACTCTACTTTTGATGAGTTCAATTTTGATGTTAACATTGAGCTGTATAGACACAGTTCTTCTGTTTCTTTGAATGTGGTTTCAGGCATTTCCAGTGTGATGACATTAGAGTTGTTGCAACAACCACCCAAGCTTCTTCCCTCCATTGAGCAACCACCTAAACTTGAGTTGATATCCCTTCCAGATCACCTGAAGTATGCATTTCTGGAGGCGGATGAACAGTTGCTAGTCATTGTGGTAAATAACCTTCTTCCTGACCAAGAACAAGAAAGCCATTGAGTGGATATTAGCTAATATCGTTGGCATCAGCCTTTCCATGTGTATGCATCGAATTCTGTTGGAAGAGGACTCTAAGCTGGTGAGGCAACCCCAGAGACACCTTAATCCTCTTATCCTTGATGTGGTGAAGAAGGAGGTCACTAAGCTCCTACAAGCTAGTATCATCTATCCCATTTTTGATAGCCAGTGGGTTAGCCTAGTCTAGGTGGTTCCTAAGAAATTTGGAGTCACTGTGGTAGCCAATTAGAAGAATGAGCTCATTCCTACTCGAATTCAGAATAGTTGGAGAGTTTGCATCGACTATAGGAGACTAAACCAAGCCACTCGCAAGGATCATTACCCTCTACCCTTCATTGATTAGATGTTAAAGTGATTGGCTGGTAAGTCTCATTATTGCTTCTTGGATGGCTACTCCGGATACTTCCAAATCCATATTGCTCTTGAGGATCAAGAGAAGACGACCTTCATATACCCTTTTGAGACATATGCTTACAGAAGGATGCCTTTTGGTCTCTGCAATGCACCTGGCACCTTTTAGCGTTGTATGATAAGTATTTTCTCTGAGTTCCTAGAGGACTGTATGGAGGTTTTTATGGATGATTTCACTGTATATGGGTCTGATTTTGATGCATGCTTAGCTAATTTGTCTAGAGTCTTGCATAGGTGCATTCGTCTAATTTTGTGCTGAATTATGAGAAGTGTCACTTCATAATTGAGTCGAGTATAGTCTTGGGACACATAGTGTCTAGGAAAGGGATTGAGGTAGACCTTGCTAAGGTAGATGTAATTACTGCTTTGCCTTACCCCGCATCTGTGCGGGAAGTTCGCTCTTTTCTTGGTCATGCAAGTTTCTATCGGCGTTTCATTTGGGATTTCAGCAAGACTGCTCGACCCTTGTCCAACTTTCTGCATAAGGACACTGACTTTGTATTTGATGATGAATGCAAGGTGGCCTTCGATCACTTGAAGCGTTGCCTGACTACAGCTCTAGTGATTCAGCCCCCTGATTGGTGTCTCCCCTTTGAGTTGATGTGTGATGCTTCCAACTATGCGGTTGGTGCTATTCTAAAACAACGGGTTGATAGAGCATCTCATGTGATTGCATACACCTCCAAGACTTTGGATCTTGCCCAGTCTAATTACACCACTATTAAAAAGGAGTTGTTGTCTATTGTATTTGCCTTTGATAAGTTTAGGTCATATCTGCTAGCTAGTAGAGTAACTATTTTCTCTGACCATGCTGCTTTGAATTTTCTTTTGAAAAATGCATATGCTAAGCCACAACTCATCTGGTGGATGTTATTACTCCAAGAGTTTGATGTTGAGATTTGAGATAGAAGTTGAGCACAAAATTGGGTAGCTGACCACTTAAGTCACGTCACCCATTCTTCCTCTCACCCCTCTTCTATTCGGGATGATTTTCCTAATGAGTAGCTTCTACAGCTGCAAGGTAAGCTTCCATGGTATGCTGATCTGGTTAACTTCTTGGTAGCTAGTGTTTTGCCTGTCGATTCCATTAGGGCCCAAACCCTTAAATTAAAGAGTGAGTCTAAATATTATGTTTGGGATGACCCTTATTTGTGGAAATTTTGTAGTGACCAAGTAGTTAGGAGACGTGTGCTTGATCATGAGTTTCACTCTATATTGCATTTTGCTCATATTTCTGCCTTTGGTGGTCACTTTAGACCCCAAAGAACTGCTAGGAAAGTGTTAGATAGTGGACTATGTTGGCCTTCCTTGTTTCGTGATTCCCCTTTGTTTTGTAAGTCATGTGATAATTGTCAGAGGGCAGGGAGTATTGCTTGTAGGCATAAGAAGCCCCAGAACCCTATATTGTTTTGAGAGATATTTGATGTCTGGGGTATTGATTTTATGGGTCCATTTCCTGTTTCTCATGGTTATACTTATATATTGTTGGCTGTTGATTATGTCTCGAAATGGGTTGAGGCGAAAGCCACCCGAACTAATGATTCTTTTGTGGTAGTGGATTTTGTTAGGTCTAACATTTTCTGCAGGTTTGGTATTCCTAGGGCCATGATCAGTGGCTAGGGTTCTCATTTTTGCAATTGAAGTATGGATGTCTTGTTACGCAAGTATGGAGTGCTTCACAAGGTCTCCACAACATACCATCCTTAGACCAACGATCAAGCTAAAGTCTCAAATAGAGAGATTAAGCAAATCCTTCAGAACACTGTTAACTCTACTTAGAAAGATTGGAGTAAACAATTAGAGGATGCTTTGTGGGCATATCGCACCGCTTACAAGAATCTGATTGGGATGTCTCCCTATTGGCTTGTTTTTGATAAGGCATGTCATCTTCCGATTGAGCTGGAATATCAAGCCTATTGGGCCATTAAGCAGTGTAACATGGATTTGGCTAAGTTTGGGATGGAGCGGAAGCTACAGTTGCAAGAGTTAGATGAGCTTAAATTGGATGGCTATGAGAGTTCACGGTTGTACAAGGAAAAGACTAAGGCATTCCATGATAAGCATATCTTGAGGAAAGAATTTTTTGTGGGCCAAAAAGTTCTTCTGTTTAACTCCCGTTTGAAGTTTATGCCTGGTAAGCTTCGATCTAGATGGGATGGCCCTTTTGTGATCACTAACATTTTTCCATTTGGTGTTGTTGAGCTATGTGATCCACCCACAGGACAAACCTTTAAGGTCAATGGGCATCACCTCAAGCAATTTCATGAGGGATCCCAGCAACAACCTGAGGGAGCAGAGATCCTCCTCATTGATGCCACTTACCCTCAAACCCCTTGGGGAGTATTCTTCTATCTTCTCCCTCTTTCTTCTATTTGTTTTCCTTTTTTTCTACTTTGCTTTTTGAAAATAAATGCATTCACTCTTTCTATGATTGCTACATATATTATGAACTTGAACATTTTGGTTTTATTGGATCATTCTGTTTGGTCTACAATTCTTGACTCTTCGATTACATGTCTTGGTAGTTGATTTGATGTTGTTGATTGCCTAAGTTGGTATTGACCTTGTGAGATTTTGGGCCTACATGAATAGAGTTCATCTTTTCCCATCCTTTCTTTCATGTGTGCATCTGCTCATGATTTGTATTCTCTAGAACTTGCTCCTTTTCTTTTTGAAACTACATTTTTCACTTACGTGCATAAGTATAATGGAAGCTTGTTTTCTTTCTTTTCTTTTCTCTACTTTGACCAAATAGCCTTTCCCTTGCATTATGATTCCTTTGCTAGCCCCTTTGTGCCTTTTTGACTCATTCTTTTCTAAGTCACATTACAAGCCTAAGCGTAAAACCATTTTCTTCTACACCCTGAAAATTTATTGAGCATTAGTTTCACCTTGGTTTTGTGTTTAAATGTGGGGGTTGCTTAGGAGTGTAATAGTTTAAGTGTGGGGGGAGATATTTGATTTTGTCATTGTATATAATTTTCTCTGCAAAAAAATAAAAAAAGAAAAAAAAAGAAAATGAAGAAAGAAAGAAAAAAAATGGAGAAAAAGTAGGAAAAAAAAGAGAAAAGACAAGGAAAGAAAATATATAGAAAGAAAGGAGATATATAAGTGAATTAAAAGTTTTCATACATAGAGAATGATTGTGTTAATCAATGCTCTTTTTAATTTCTTTGGTGCTTAGCCTCTCATTCCATACTATTACCTACCTTTACTCTAACCTCATTGCAACCTTTCATAACAAGCTCTCTTGATTTGTGCATGCATGAATTATGAGTATTGGAGACGTAGAAATTGAGCAAGCTTATGGTAGAACAATTTTCTTGAGTAGAATTTGAGCGATACACTTATTGACCTTATACACTTGAGAGATTGATTGAGGGCATTTCTTGAGAGACCATCTTGTGTGATTAACATCATTGATTGAGATTGCCAGGATTTGTAATTTGAGATGAAAGGATTTTGGTCTTGATTGATTGGTCTTTTGAAGCTTTGTGTCTCTTGTTAAATTTTTGCACCGTTAGCAATTCTTAGAAAAGAAGAGTTTTTCATTTTAGTCTTTCTCTTTGAATTTTGCTCAAGAGTGCAAAAAGATAACTGTGAGGCAATTTGATAATTGAATATTTAATACACTTCTTTTTATCTCTTGATTAATAATTTAGGACTCTTTAGTTAATAATGGCTTTTATACTTATTTGAGTTTTGGGCCTTTGATTAGACTTTAGCCATTTTTAATAATAAAATTCCAGTTTGACATTGCTTCACTATTTTTACCATAACTCTTGAACCAGACATCGGATTAGCATCATTCTTGTTTCATATTTCAGATGATTCGAAGAGCTACAATTGTTATGAACACATGAAGGGCAAATTCAGACAAGAGGGCGGTCAATTTTGGAGCCGAAATCATATGAATTTTGATGGATTTTTATTTGGGCTTGAATTTTGTAATTAAAGTCCAATTTTATTTTATTTCTGTTTTGGACCAAACTAGTGGAGCCTATTTCATTTTGGTATATAGGGTTTATTTAGTTAGGTCAGCCGCCAACACATATTCATGCATGTTTTGAGCAATTTTGGATTAAGAAATACATAAGTTTAATTTTCTCTACAATGTTCTTCGCGTTCATTGTCTTTCTGTTGTTTTCTCCAGTCATGCCTGGCTAAACTTCTGTGGTTAACCCAACATTGAAGATTCCATGATTCGTCTAGAGAACTTGTGCTTTATCGGTAATTTAACTCATTTCTATTTTCATCTTATCGGATTCAATTTCTAGAAATAGTTCGAATATTAGATTTAATATTTGGGTTGGTTTATCTCAAGAACTGAGTTCGAACTAGGTTTAAGTTTTATTGTGCGATTGTATAGTAGGATGCCACTGTTCAAACATATTATAAGCAATCGTCTAGTCGAGGGATTTTCTGGGTGAACGCAGAGATTTCAGTTCGTCCAGAGCCAATCGTGGGTTATTTATATTTCGTTCAATGATGGAACTCTCTAAAATCTGAATGTTGGGTTGATCATTTTTAATATGCTTCTATTTGCTTTGCTTTGTTTCTTTGCAATTTTGTTTTTATTTTGTTTCAACCAAAATCCCCCCTTTTTACCGTTTCTATTTCGCTGTTATTCCAATCAGACCCGCTGCGAATTCTTTGGGAAACGATCCAGGTTCCCTATTACTACAAATCTTTTATTGAATCTAGTTATTTTGAGGGACACGGCAAATCTCTTTCAACCTCCTCTTGGGTTTCAGCCGGTTCTAACATATATTGGCTTACCCAAATGCATTTTATTAAGAAAAATATTATAACATATTCAAATAATGATTTAATGAAAATATATTTGTCAAATTTACTGTTCGATTTTTTAAAAATGTAACCAGACATAATTGGTTTGTTTAATATTTTATTTTTGGCTAAAATACATAGCCCTTTCTTAAACTTTAGGTGTATTGCACATGACCTTCCTAATCTTTAGAAGTTTAAATCTAAGACTCTAAACTTAACAATAAGTAGGATTGGAAATCTATAGTTTAGCCTACATAAAGCCTAGTTTAACCTATTTGGTAAATAACCCCGACATTCTTTTCTTTTCCTTATGGCAAGAAGAGATCTAGGCTTTTAAGACACAAAGCAGGATTGTAAATATGCTTGAAGGATAATATATGAATTTAGATATATAGGCTTTTAAGCTATTTAAAGCCTTACATTTTAAATAGACCTTTAAAAAAGGCTTTAGGCCTTGTAAAGCCTTTTGAAGGCCCATGCTTAGGCCTAAAAATCCTTATATACAAAATTTAGGTGAAGCCTAATCTAGTCTAACCTATTTCTATATCTAACAGTAAGGGGGTTTATGACTCCTCATCCTTAAGCTCAACTGGTAAAAGGGTTGGACACTCTCACCAAGGGGAGGGGGTTCAATCCTGGAGTTGGTCAAGGCGCTGGGAGAGGCATCCTAACTCCTAGGTGCCTAGGTTAACACCTGAGAGTAATAGATGGCTTGCCTTTCCCAACAAGAGGTCATGGATGTTTTGTGTATTTTAGGCTTTATTTTAGGGTCTTGGATTTAAACTTCACAAGATCAAGTGAGTCATATGCACCACACAAGAGGTCATGGATGTTTTGTGTATTTTAGGCTTTATTTTCTTAAAAGTTATTTTACTTTTTATATAAACACGATAATATTTAATATTAAAGAAAAAATGTGCATAAAGGAAAATTTTAAGAACCGTGCACTTCCAATTTTTTTTTAAAAAGAGCATGTTTCGTTTGATCCCATTATACCCTGCAGTTCAATGTAATTTAATGCAATGGTAATGTCATGCAATATTAGTTATAGGGCTAGTGTTTGGTTTGATTTTTAAGTAAGGTGCAATAAGCTTATTTTTTAATAATTATTTAAAATTAATATATCACACAAAATCTATTTTACCCTTAATATAATCTTTGTTGGAAAAAAAAGTGAAGAGACATCACATTGCCTCATTATAACCATCATTCAATCTCATCGAGGATCATTTGATGTTGATGGTTGTAGTGGTTGAGGAAATGGTAATAGTGGTGTAGCGGTGGCAGTGGCAAGTAATGATAATGACAATGGTAGAGAAGGAGGTGGTGGCGGCAACGCAGGGGGGGTGATGGAGGAGAAGAAGGTAGTGGCGGTGGTGTGGGGTGGTGATGACAACGGTGGTGAAGGAGGAGGTAGTGAGGATGGCAATTGCAGCTATGGAAGTAGCAGTGCCTGGGGATGACAGTGACAAATGTGTGTGGTGTGGCAGGTGAATTAAAACAACTGAAACAAAGACAAATAAAACTAAAGAGTAAATTGTGTTATGAATATAATATTTGTGGATATCCATATTCTTTCTTATTTTCTATTCTCCCATAGTTTCATATTCCCTCCCATTATTTCCTATGATTATGGAATCACATTAATTGTATACTAGAGAGTTATTCCTATAAATAGAAGACATATGTTATGAATTTTATACAACACTAAATAATGAATGATAATTTCTCTTTCTTGCTTTCTACTCTTTCTTGCTTTCTCTTCTCATCTTTCCCTTTATTTTATAATATATTATCAGCATGAAAGCTCTAACGAAGGTATTATTATCTCTAGTTATTTTAATGATTTTCTCTACCTCTTTTTAACTTATTTTATTTGATTTATCAGGGATAATCTAAGCTCTTATATGAAATTAAAGAGACCATTTTACCTATTATTTTAAACATCAAGTTCCATAGTTTAGATTGGAGATTGTTATTATTTTTAATCTCCTTTATGATTTCTTCTATATTATTAATATTGTTATTTTAGTATGGTTAGAAGCCATGCACTTGAAATTATGACCAAAAGTTATATCATTTTGATTTCTTATTTTGATATAATATGACTAGAAGCCATATTCATTTAATTCACTCTTATGTAGCCAGAAGCCATATATCTTTTCATTTTCCATCTTATTATATGGCAAGAAGCCATATTTCTTTTATTCCTATGTTGATATTTTATGAATAGAAAAGTCATATCACTTTGATTCCTATTCTGATATTATGTGGCTAGAAGCCATATACCTTTTTCTCTTTTACAATATGGCCCAAAGTCATATTCATATAATTCTCTATAATATGGTAAGAAGTCATATTCATTTTATTCATATTTTAAGATTATATGATTTGAAGTCATATCACTTTGATTCCTATTTTGATATTATATGGCCAAGTCATATTCATTTGATTACCTATTATATGGATAGAAGTCATATACTCTTTTGTCTTCTATTTTATTGGATGGCTAAAAACCATATATAACTTTATCGTGAAGATAAAAGGCCAGAAGCTATATAATTTTATGTATCCTAAAGATAAAAGGTCAGAAGTCATATCATTTTAATTATCCTAGAGATAAAAGGCCAAAAGCCATATTATTTTAATTATCATGGAGATAAAAGGCTGAAAGCCATATGATTTTGATTTCTAATCTTGAGATTAATTGGCCTACAACCGTGAGAATTAAATGATCCAAAGCCATAAAGTTTTTAATTTTGTTGTAATATTAATTATTTCTTGTCATTACAAATTTCATTTATATTTTTGTATTATTATATTTCATGTTCATATTTCATAGTTAAAAGACTCCTCTTATTGCATTAATCTAAACCATGTTAAATCTTACAAAAATTGAAACTTTGGCTCTTGTCAATTACCAGATAGAACTATTTATCTTGCATTATCTATGATTTTTCTATACCATCATTTGCATGAAGGTCTCAAAATTGAATATGACTATAAAAGACCCACTTGTTCTATATAGCAATTTAAAAGAAAGGTATGATGACTAGAAGATGATTATCCTTCCAAAGGCTCATTATGAATGGATGCATCCAATTGGCTCCTGCAACAACAATACTATAAAAGAGGTTTAAGAAATATGTTAATAAATTTCTTACCTCCATGTGGCCAAACCAAACAATGAGTTTTGTTGAAAAATCATGAATCTTGTCCAAAAGAGTTGACTTCATTCCCAAAAGTGAATGTAGTAACAAATGAATATAATTGTAGCCATGGACATGGACACAACTACAACCATAGGCGTAGTTGTGGTCATAACCGTGGTTGTTCAAATTTCCACCTAAAGTGGGGAAATATTAGTAAGTACCATAAAAGAAAAACTAGTGGGCATAATAAAATGTTAGAAATTCATGTTATCATTATGGTGGCAAAGTTCATTGGTTTCATACAAGGTATGATGAGACACCTTGTTGACGACCTTAGTAAAGGGTTTAATATTGAATAAAATCATGTTGATAAGGCTGCAATTTTTAGTATGGTGACATAAATATTACTTATTTGGATGTTGTTAATTTCTTAACATAAGTTATCTTTGTCTAATTGAACCATTATACTTAAAGTTGCTACTGCCATACGTATTTCATTTCTAATTATGTTTTCCTTTGTTTTCCATGTCTCTTTTAATAAAGAATAAGTCTTATTGACTTCAATCTTGAAGACTTATGTATCAATGACTCAAACCATACTCATAAATAAAAAAAATATTTTTCTTCCTTGATAAGAAGTCAATGTTTAGATTATATCTGGAAGTATAAATCTAATCGAATCCTATTGAAGGGCTAATATGCTGTTTCCTAAAAAA
Source organism: Acacia crassicarpa (assembly GCA_034222035.1). NCBI lineage: Eukaryota > Viridiplantae > Streptophyta > Magnoliopsida > Fabales > Fabaceae > Acacia > Acacia crassicarpa. The sequence goes on along the minus strand of JAWXYG010000010.1, from coordinate 24,409,917 downwards.
AAACACACATTTTGTAAACCAGAAGTTTACAATACTAATGTAAACTAGAAGTTTAGGCAAACCATAATTTGCTAAGGTAAACTAGATGTTTACCGATGAATTTTAATGTTTGGCATGACTAATTAGGCTACCCTAGGTCAATCACAATGCGAAAAATAATTGAGAATTTATGTGGATATACCCTAAAGGTAAAAAGTAAGCCTCTCTCATTTCTAGAACGGTTACAAGGAGATATTTTTGGGCCAATACACCCACTATGTGGACCATTTAGGTACTATATGGTTTTAAATGATGCATCAACTAAATGGTCACATGTTTACCCATTTTCTTTTTGCAATCTAGCGTTTGCGAGGTTGTTTACTGAACTGATTAGATTAAGAGCACAATACTCTGATTATCCTATTGAGAAAATACATCTTAATAATGCTTGTGAATTTACTTCGCAAGCTTTAAATGAATATTGTATGTCCCTGAAACTAATGTTGAACATCGTGTAGCTCATATTTATATGCAAAAATGGATTTGTAGAATCGTTGATTAAAATATTGCAATTAATTGCAAGATCTTTACTCATAAAATCTAATCTTCTAATTTTTGCTTGGGGCCAAGCCATTTTGAATGTAGTATATCTGCCTATAGCACCACTACCCACACCAAAATGGGTCCTTATAGAGGATAAAAATATATGTTGGTTATGAATCTCTTTCTATTATAAAACATGTAAAACCATCTACAAGAGATTTAGTTACGGCACTCTTGCTAATTATCATTTTACTGAATCACTTTTCCCAATATTAGGGGAGAAAATAAATAGTTGGTAAATAGATTAGCTTGAATGAATTATCATTAACTCATTTTGACCCCATACAAAACCATGTGAACTAGAAGTTTAAAAGATAATTCATTTGATGGATTTAGCTAATCAAATGCCAGAATAATTTACTGACCCAAAGAAAGTGACAAAGTCACATGTTCCGAATGGAAATGCTTATATCAGAATTGATGTCCTTGAAGGACAACTTATTGCAACTGAATCTAAAACACGCTTAAAGTATGGAAGGCCCATTGATTTCAAAGATAAAAAAAAAATCTTCGAAAGAGATAAAGAGTTAAGAACATAGATATGCAAGCTAAAGATAATCAAGAAAAATTAATAGCTTCAAAAGAGGTCTCTCATAAAAGAGTTATTATCTCTAGAAGAGAATACAATAGTCTTAGAAGATACACAGGTACCTCAAATGTGTAAAAACAATGAGATCTCAATAAGTTATATTATAGATGGAATCCGATGGGATCAAAATAAAGTCAACGTTGATGACATCTATGCTTATAATATAGCATATGATTAATGAATGAGAATGAGGATCATGATCTAAAATTCATTAGTGAGTCCCAACAAAGGAAGGATTGACCCATATTTGAAAGATCTCATTAATTTAGAATTAACAACATTACCAAACCAAAACTGAAAGGTTTTTGACCCATAGTCCTTACACCTAAAGATGTAAAGCCACTTGGATACAAATGGGTTTTTGTACATAAGCAAAATAAAAAGGGTGAAATTACCATATATAAGGCATGTCTTGTTGTCCAAGGATTTACAAAAAGACACGGTATCAATTTTGAAGAAACGTATTCACCAGTAATGGATGTGACTATATATATATATATATATATATATTTTTTGTTATTTGATTAGCCTAATAGTAAATGAAGAGCTCGATCTGCGTCTATTGGATGTCATCACTGCTTATTTGTATGGCTTACTTGACATTGATATTTATTTAAAGTTCTTGAGAACAATACTCAATTAAGTTAAATAAGTCCCTGTATGACCTAAAGCAATCATGACGCATGTGGTATAATTGTATCATTGAACATTTGTTGATAGAATGATACAAAAATAATCCAATATGCACATGCATCTTTATGAAAGCTTCAAGAAGTGAGTTTGTTATAATTTTTTGTTTATGTTGATTATATTAACATTATTTGAACTCCTAAAGAGCTTCAAAAGCAAACTAATTGCTTGAAGAAACAATTTGAAATAAAGGAATTGGGAAGAACAAAATTCATTGTTGAATTACATGTTGAGTACCTAAAAAAAATGAAATCTTTGTATATTAAAAAGCTTACACAAGGAAAGTCCTAGAGTATTTTTACATGGATAAGTGACATCCATTGTGTATCTCAGTGGTTGTAAGGTCTTTGCAGGCAAATAAATACCCGTTTAGACCTTGAGTAATTAGCAAAGGAGGTGATGAAGAACTACTTGGTTCAGAAGTATCATATCTTAGTGCAATTGGAGCATTAATGTATTTGCTAATCACGCTCGACCCAACATATCATTTGTTGTGAACTTATTAGTAAGATATGGTTCTTCACCAAAATGAAGACATTGGAATAGAGTTAAGCACATTTTTTTTTAATCTTAGACGTACAATGGATATAGGTTATTCTATTCAAATGTACCGAAGCATGAACTTATTAGCTTTGTAGATGCTGGATGTTTATCTTATCCACATGATGATAAATAACAAATAAGGTGTTTATTTACAAGTTGCGGCACAACTATTCTATGGAGATCTATGATGTTAGTTCTCTATGAGTTTTGATGATTGCTAACAATTGTAAACAATATGGAGATGTTTTTGTTTAAGAGTAAACTGATTTTAACTTGTAAATTTCAAGCAAAAACATTCTGGCTGAAACAAACTCGAGCCTATAATGCTCAAACTCGAGCCTGGTTTTGACAAAGAGCACAAACCTGCAAGTCTAACTTTCAAACTCGAGACTAAACTTGAAGTTTGATTTTAAAGTCTCTTTGAAAGTTTGCTTGAACTCGAGCCTATGTTTTCAAGCTCGAGTTCACCAATGGCAGAGAGCTTTTGTTTTTGAAAACAAGTTCAAACCTGATACTCTACGTTTTAAACCTCAGGTTTGTAACTTCTAGAGACAATCTTTGAAACTTTCAAAGCCTTTGAACTCGAGCCTGTTATGGCAAACTCGAGTTCATCTCTGGAGGGAAGAAACTTTTTCAAACTTAGGGATTTTCCCAAACTCTGCACTGTTTCATTGACTCAAAAGTTTTCCAGTTTGAAAAAATTTTCAAGATCTTTAAACTCGAGCCTATCTTTGGCCGAGAGCTTTCAGAATTTTTCAAAGTTAAACAAACTCGAGCCTAAGTTTTTAAACTCAAGCCTAAAAGTTCCAGAGAGCAAAGAGTCTTTCAGAGTTGGATAAACTCGAGCCTAAAAGTTCCAGAGAGCAAATGCGTTTTCAACTTAAGAGAACTCTAGAGTTCAATTTATAAACCTTAGGTTTGAGCTTTGAAAGAGTAAACTTAGACTTGGCAAAAATAGTGCCAAACTCGAGCCTAGTATGTTAAGCTCGAGTTCAACTCTTACAGAGAGCAAAGAAGTTTTCAAAATGTTTTAAACTCTAAAGTTTTCTCTACAAGCCTTAGGTTTGTCCTTTCAAGCTAAAACTAAGTTTTGCCCTGAACAGCTTTAAACTCGAGCCTGTCACTAATAGACTCAAGCCTGTCCTTTGAACTTAAAGTCTCCAGTTTTCAAAATCGCGATATTCTTCTCTGGATGTAACAAACTCGAGTTCAGAATTAGCAAGCTTGAGTTCATTTCAACCTGAGAGCAATGTGACTTTTCAATGACTTAAGAACCTCAGGTTTAGAATACAAACTTCATGTTTACATGTTTTAGATTGAAATGATTTTATACACTGAGGCACCAAACTCGAGCTTGCAAGAACTAAGCTCGAGTTCGTGACACTGATTCAGAAATTTGAATTTGGGAATTTCATAAATCAGTATTGTTTGGTCTTAATCTCTTCCAATATTATTCTCTGATATTCCTTGCTATGTTTAACGTATTTGTTAGTGGTTTTCAGAGCATTAAAGAATGTTTGGTGAGAAGTTAAAGCATAAAGCAAAAAGCAACTCAGAGCATTTATTGCTATATCCAGAAAGTTGCTTCTTCTGCCCAATCCGTCTGCACACAACCATAAAGCATTAAAGAATGATTGCTGCAACAAGTAAACTCTTCTCCAACGGATTAATTTGCAGAGAGTCAACTCTGATCATCTAGTCAGCTGGATTAAGAGTAATCAAGAGAGAGAAGGTCCCTAAACCACTTCAAAACACTTGGGCAACCTCTCCAACAGATCTATTTGGAAAGCAACTATAACATCCCCATTTTTCGTGTGCCTCAATGTGAATTTTATTTGCATAAGTGAATTTTATTTTTATGAGGTCTTGTAAATTAAATTTGATCCATGGGGGACGCGTAGAAGGTTACATGAAAATTTATTAGGGATTATGGATAGGAAAGTTAATTAAAGAATAATTTTTGAGGTACGATTTTGGTTTAGAAATTTTAGAAGAATTACCTTATGGCTTAGAAAAGTCCATTGAGGAAGAGAAACCCTTATTTGGGATTAAGGATTTAATTTCTGGTAGTAAGCTACGTTGCAAACAAAGTCTTGTGGATGATTAATGGGATAATATTGGCGCGTATTTGTTTCATGTTGTTTTTTTTAAAAAAAAGAAAAAAAAAAAAAAAGAGAAGCTGTATCAGCCCTTATAAATTATTACTTGGATGTGCGGATGATTGGAATTAATAAGGGGGTGTGGTAAATAAGTAAATTGATGAAAACTCAATGCTGAAAAATATCCAGCTGCACCGTACGTTCCAAACCGACACAAATGCTTTGTCTAATGAGTTGAAATATTGTTTAATCAATTAGATCAAACCAAAACCCTTACTCTTTTCCCTCTCGGCCAACAAACTCGTTGGGATTAAACCGAATGGCAGCTTGTAAATAATAGAACACTTGAAGCCTAGATTTTAGTTGTCCATCTCAACCGACATGCTAAACTAATATCCTGGAACTGATTCAATCAAAGGATCAGTTCATTAGCTAACCTCGGGCTGTATCTTCAAGGTACACCGAAACTGACACAAAGGTGTGAGTGAACGAAGGAGAAATACCACGGCTCACCGAAACAAAACAAAAAAGAGAGAGAGACGCGAGTGACCAAATATCAAGTCGCTTGAATATTCAATAAACACATACCGAGCTGGCTTGGTGATTTAACAAAGCAATCAAAAGGTAAGTTTCTAAGGTTCTGCTCAACTTGTGTGATAGTTCGGAAGGCAGGAACTTAGGAATTTGATATGTATATTAGGTGTAAAGAAGTATGGTGAATTAATGCTTGTTGTCTCTTGCTGCCTTGTCATTTAACAACAAAGGAATATTGATTTGTGCTTTTCCTTGCTGATTGGTCACCGAGGTAATGAGGGAATAATGTGTCAATATGCTTTCTTTGTTGTTCTGCTACCGGATGCTTTGGTATAAATTGATATACATGGATTTCTGCTACGTTATTATATTAAGGAAGAAGGGAAGTTACTTTGTTATTTTCCCTAGCTACTTGACACCGATTGAAGATGGAAAATATTCGGATATGTACATATATATATTATGTCGTCATTGAATAAAGAGGAAATTTGGAGGTTAGTGTGAGTAGAGTTTTAAAGTCAAAATGCTATGGACTTGTTTTCTTTATTTCCTTCGGTCAACAAGTCCCTTTTGGAGGAAATGAATTTTGGTAGAATTAGTGATTTCAAGGTGTGCGAAATAAGAGTTAAATAGGTAGACACGGTTTTTGCAAGCAATTTAATGAAGAGGTATTTTTTTTAGAACACTAAGTAAATGTATCTTAATGACTGATAGGTTCAAGGAATACTCAGAAAGTCCACGGGCCTACTAAATATTAAGGACAATAATTACCACAACAGGTAGTAACCGTTTTACTCAGATATCTCTATGTGTTTCGTTGTATGTTTGTGTTTGTCATGTTTGTTTTCTTGTATATGTTGTGCCAAATATGCATACAGTATTGTATGATTCCTAGCGCTGAGGATGTTCAGTCCGAGGCCGACCTTGGTTGATGGCTGTACGAGTTGAGTTATCATCCGGGGCTAGCCTAGGAAGGGCGGCTCTACGGGTTGTGAGTTCAGTGAGTCCGAGGCTTGCCTTGGTTGGCAGCTGTACGGGTTCTGGAATCGTGATATGTGCTTTACTATGGTATGATCTGGATGCATATATGGTATGTATTTGGCATGTTGATATATTTTTGATTAGCATGGTAGCTTACATACTCCTTACACATTTAGTATTTGAGTACTGACGGTTACTCTGGGGGCCGTTATCGGACCCCAGCCTCTTCTGTTGTCACAAGGAGATATGCCCGATGTGAAGAGCTCTCCTCGGAATGATAAGTGCTATCAGTACAGACTGAAGAATAGGGAATGCCCTATCTTGTTTGTACATATATTTGGGATGACGGTATGTTCTATTTTGGTATTTATTCTGGATGAATGTACCCTTAACCCTTCAAGGACTTTTATTTTCTGTTTATTTTACTTTTATTAGTACAGTAGATAGTCTAAACCGGTTAAATGCTCTGTTGCGCTCACTCTGATATAAGTTAAATGGACCAAATAACGAAGGAAAGGTAACTAAGTAAGTGAATCCCTCTAACCCGTCACCCGAAAGGGCGAGGCCGGTAGGGGTGTAACAGCAACAGTCATTTAATGATCTCTGAGTATAAATAGAAGAGCATTCAAGTCTTTCCAATAACAACAACAACTGAGAGCGAATTTCATTAAGTTTCATTCAATTCTTTCAGTTTTTATCTGTACAGTATCTTGTGATATTTAAGCTTTAATGATTATCATTATCTACTCTAAGAGAGAGTTCTTTCTTTGATTATCAAACATTCATTGTAAGAACCACAAGTCTGGGGACTTGGTGGTTAGGATCATTGATTATAACTTGTAATGGGGAGTGAGTTCTAGTGAGAGAATCACTTTTTGAGTGCAGAGTGTGTAATCTTTAATATAGTGGAAATCCCAATGAGGCTGGGGACTGGACGTAGGTCAAGAGGTTAAGACCGAACCAGTATAAATCTTCTCGTGTCTTGCTATTCTTCTTCTACTCTGTTTTACCCTGTTTTCACTATTAGAAAACAGAGTTATCTGCAATAATTTTTAAAATACCCAATTCACCCCCCTCTTGGGTATTTGGCTCCTCTTTCATATGAAACAAACTATATCAACCACATAATCTAATCGTGTAGAAATTTTAGTAATGCATGAAGCAAGTTGAAAGTGTGTATAGTTAAGATCAAAGATACATCATATAAGAACCACTTGTGGTTTATCTCCTAGTAAAATGCCCCTAACTTTCCTATATGAAGATAATATTGCATGTATTGCCCAATGAAAGAATGGTACGTCTAGGGAGATAGAATAAAACATATTTCACCAAAATCCTTCTTCACTCATGACTTTCAAAAGGGTCGTGAAATTGATATCCAACAAATTCATTCCAATGAAAATCTAGCATTATGATTTACCAAATCACTTCCTAGCACAATCTTTAAAAATCTCATTCATGGGATCGAACTTTTGCAAGCTCAAAGATATCAATTGATGTTGTCAAGAGAGAGAGTTGATACACGCTATATTATTTTTTCCTTATCTGTGGTTTTTCCTACTAGGTTTTCCTAGTAAAGTTTTTAATAAGGCATCTCTATCAAGTGTATCAAAAAAACAATGTATTCTTTTTCTTCTACTAAATTTTTGTCCCACTAGGTTATAATTAGTTGAAATATTTTAAAGAGGCACGTGTTTAGTCATGAACATCCAAAGAAAGTGTTATTAATATAATATTTGTGAATATCCATATCTCCAATTATTTTCTATTCTCCCATAGTTTCCTATTTCCTCCCATAATTTCTTATGATTATAGAATCACATTAATTTTATATTAGAGAGTTGTGTCTATAAATAAAATACATATGTTATATATTTTACATAACACTGATAGTGAATGAGAATTTATGTTTCTTGCGTTCTACTCATTCTTCTTTTCTCTTCTCATTTTTCCCTTTGTTTTATAACGAATTGGACTTTTTAACCATGCAAACAAACACTTTTCTCTTAATAATACAATCATAATTATCATTGCAGGCATGCAATATGGTTGCACCAAACGAGATCGTATATTTTCGTTAAGTACTTGGTTTTTTTGTGGACTTTAGAAGTGCTTGTACAGTGGTCAAAGTAAATATGTGAGAGGAATTTTGTTTTAATTTATAAAAAAATATTATTTGTTTTTGCTTAGAAATAAAAAAGTAATTTAGAAAGCACTTGTTTGAGGTTGCATGCCAAATAAAATATGAAATAATTGTATTTATTCATAGGGCAACTTCATTGGGAGTTAGTATTTAATATTTTAAATCCATACAATCCTATTATTTATATTGTTCCGTCCTCTTGCTGTCAATTGAATCATGGCCCACAAGGCTGACTACTTGGAGAGATAGAGTATACCAAGCCAACTTGACTACGCAACCGTGTAGATCAAACTCTATTTAGATTAGTTTTAAAAGGAAAACTTTTGAAAAAATAAAAAGTAGGGAAAATATCATTCACGTCTAAAGAAAAGAAAAAATATCATAAAAATCTCAACCCAAAATTTTCTTTAGGGACTTTTTTTATATTAATGTTACTAAATTCCAATATCGAAAACGTCTCATTATCAAAATTAGCTTTTCCTATTGTTAAAATTTTCTTATGAAAAATTATTATCAAAAATGACTTTTCATGAAGTTAAAATTAACTTTTCCTGTTGGAAAAAATTTTCCTGGTTTCTAAATTTCTATATGCTAGAGGATAAACTCAAAAAACTTTTAACAACAAGAAAAGCTATTTTGACAACATGAAAAGCCATTTTGACAATAATTTTTCCATAAGAAAATTTTAACAAAAGGAAAATTTTCTTTAACAACATGAAAAGTTATTTTGACAATGAGAACTTTTTGATATTTTTAACCATAGTTAATATAAAAAAAAAGTCCATAAAAACTTTTTTGATAAGAAATTTGGAGTTGAGACTTTTTTGATATTCTTTCTCTTCTTGAGGACATGAGTGATATTTCCCTTAAAATGTAATTTTAAAGAATAGATTTTGAGGAGAGTAGATTTTATTTTTCTTTAAAAAAAAGTGATTTTGATAAGCGTTTGGATTGTTTCGCATAGCTTTTCTGAAGAATAAAAAGAAAAGGGGTTGGAAAAAGTGAAAAAACTACTTTTTCGAAATTACGGTTTCAAGAGCCAAAAATAATGGTTTTGAATTAAAAAGCACTTTTCTAAATTTTTCACAATTTTGGATACTTTATTTTTAAAACCTTGGTTTCAAAAGTGAACCAGAACGCAATGGTTTATTAAGACAAAAATATTATCTCAACTATCAGTTTTCAAACAATATTTTTTCACTTAAAAATATTTTAATTAAATATGGTAACCGATTTTAATAAATGAAATATATATATATTTTTTGCTCAGAAATGAAATATATATTTAACTATATGCAAATGTCTTCTATTTTATATATAAGTAAATATAGGATTAGTTTGTATGGTACTGTATAAAAGTTACACCGGCTGAGGACAGGATGTGCCTATCGAAATAAATTATACACGTGTGCTAAAAAAACTCATATACCTTTATACAATAAATTTTGAGGTTTAAACTTCTCATGTTGCAAGAGAAGAAAAATATTCTTATACACATATCAAATAGTGAGACCCACATATATATATATATATATATAATGTTAATTATATATATATATATATATATATATATATATATATATGGATCATACCATTTCATTTGTGTGTAACATGAGAATACACTTCTCCTACAATATGAGAAGTGTTTTTCCCATAAATTTTATAACATAAAACTTTTCAATAACTTGTGGCGATTAGAGAATTAGTGCATGCCACTCTGATTCAATTAAAAATTGATTTTACATTTCTATATGAGGATATCAACAGCTTGTTTTGTCGAAATAATTTATTTAAAGACATGGCACGCGCAAAGAAAACTTGGGAAAGTTATCCATAAATTCTTATTTAAAAATTATTTGTCAATTAGGACTAAGAATCTTGTACATGTGTGTGGGGTCACTAATTGTAAATAATTGTGAAATGAAAAAGACAAAATTACCCATAATGATAGCATTCCTTTTGTGCAATATATCTTTCATTTATGTGCAATCTTTTTCTTAATTTCTTACGTGCAATTCATCCTCCCTTGTGTTGCAAAATTAGTCCCATATGCAAATTACGTTATGTACAACCAATTTTCCTTTAATGCAACCGATCTTCAATTATATGCAAACAATATATTTTTTTTATGCAATCTATCTTCTAAGTGTAAATTGTCTTCTCTTATGTGCAGTTCATCTTCCATATGTGTAAAATGAGTTTTTGATGTGCAATTACATTTTGTACAAACTATCTTTCCTTAAGTACAAACGATCTTACCTATATGCAATTAATCTTCCTATATGTAAACTATCTTCCATTTGCACAATCTATCTTCCCTTTGTGCTCTTCCTTGAAAATTCCAAGATTTTCAATTCTTTGATCTACAATTCATTTTTGCCCCTCCCCTTCTTTAAACTTGTGGTCCTTCTATTTTTATGACCAATGACAAACGCATGACCACCGTCAAACACCCCACTCATCAACACTATCGCCACTATTGACCTCCCCAGTCATCGGTACTGCCGCTGCCGCTACCATCAATGACCACCTCCATCTACTTCACTGATCTTTGCCTCTTCCACCTTCTCCATCCCCACTTTGAGATTAGGCTCATTGTTGACACCTACACGCTACACCTTCACCTTCACCTTCACCTTCATAGATATCAATCTTCTCTGTCTTCTCCCGACTCCTTAGCACTATCTTTTTGTTGGAAGCAAGACAATGTCTTTGCTCATTGATGACTTATTCAATAGATCTTCTTCTAAAGAATAGGGCCTTTAACTCAATGGTGGCTTTTGTTATCATAATTCATAGACTTTTAATAAATTAAAGACATGATTATTTTTTGTTGTTAGTTTCATTGGTTGTATGTGTTTTATATTATTGAGATTCATTATTTCTACATTTAATTATACTTTTGCTTAAAATGATGATTTGCTTCCATGGTTCAACAAGCTAAACCTCGTTGAGGGTTCTCTAATGAAATCAGTATTGGTGAAAGAGAATTACGTTATGATGAATGCTTAGTTCCTATGGAGAGATTGCACAAATGGAATGTTTTACTTGAGTAATTTTGTCTTTCTCCTATCACAATTATTCACATTCAAGGACCTCACATATTTACATGGTCTCAGGTCCCATTTCACAAAAATTTTCAAATAGGGATTTAATAGAAATTGAAACTTTCAATTTATCTACAGGTTTTTCCCCCCCTTGTGAAGCAGCTTTTTCGGTCTTCTTAATTTCTTATTGACTAAATAATTTTCCTACAAGCCTATTTGGTGCATTACACTTGGAAGAAAGAGGAATGTTTACGTGTGACCTAATTATATCTACATAAGCTCTAACTAATATATTATGAGGATAGGGATAATACCTATAATTGATAAAACTTTAAATAAAATTTTTTAGAAAAACGAATTGGGTCTCAGATTAAATTATAAGGACTTATAAATTAATATTGTTAATTAAAAATAAATTTTTAGTAAATTTGTCAAAATTACTAAGAAGACAAGAAGAAGAAGAAGAGAATTTTTCTTCCTCGCACGTTTTCTCATGTGATAAGGATAGAAGGGCGCTGGATACATTGGACACGGACTTTGGTGAGTGATAAATTCCAATATTAATTATTCTACTTTTAGTCGACTACAAAAAGATAAGTCAAATTGAAGTTATAAAGTTTTTTTTTTTTTTTGGTTTTTGTTATAAGACATTAATTAATAAATTTATTTGATTTTTTTTATAAGGCACCTCCTTATTTTCAAGAAGCATCAATTACTTTTTTTTATGTATGCTCATAATTAATAGGAATAATGGATGAGCGTAATAATTAATATGATATTAAAATTTAATATAATTAGTAGGGGTAATATTAGAAGTTACTTAAATTGAAATTGCAGGTTTACTTTATTAACTTTAACTATTTTTATTAGTTTGTGAGAATAGTTAATTGATGTCTTATAATAAGAACCGAATAATAGGTAAAAATATCGTCAATGCAAGCAATATCTTAGGCTCTTAGCGATGCTACTTTAAATTCTTGTATGTATGTATATATGTATATCTATATATATATATATATATATATAGTGTGAGTGTGTCATCGTCACATGATTGCTAGTAATCATATTGCCCATGTCACTGATAGAGACTTAGATGGAAAGACCCCCCCCCCCCCCCCTTTTTTTTTTTTGCAGGTCTTTTAATTTTGGGTCATGCATATTTCAATTTAGTGGCTTTTGTTTATCAATATGCTGTAGATAATAATAATAATAAAACCATACCTACAGAGCATCAACATGCATGTTTCAAATTTAGGTACTTGTAAGTTACATGGTCGGGTATTTCAACTGCTCATCATCTTGCCAAGCGATCTCATAGGAGGGAAACATGTTGTTTCTCATCAAGAGAAAAAGACAATAAAATATAACATGAATTATCAAATTCCCAAAAGGTTACTTGAACATGCTAAATGAAGGGGAAAAAAAAAGTGTTAGGATAGGAATTTGGAGTTTTGAAGTTTGAGGACTTTTACAAAATTGCCCCTCAACCTTTAAAAAATAGAGAGAAAAAGCCATTTCACTAGAGCGTCACCGCCACTAGGCAATCGCAGAAGCTTCAACAACAGCCAGGAGGCACCTTTTGGCAGTGATCGCTAACTTTTTGTGGGGCTAATAATTTTTTCTTGGGAGAATTAGATAGAAGAACCTGTAGAGAATAATATTTATTGGGAAAGACCATAAAAGTCGTAATTATTTAGAAGGACCAATTATCAAAATATAAATTTAAAAATACAAAATTATCCTTGAAAGTGATTTAATTTTTTCCCCTCCAAAATTAAAATCATCTTTTTTTAACCTTAAATAATATCTACATAATCATATCATTACATCATTTAATTATTACTTGTAAGGTAAATATTGGCTCTTTAATCATTTTATATCATTAAGCTTTATTTCTTGATTTACATAATTTTATATAAATCAGGAAAAAAAAAAGCTCCATCATAGGAACTTTATCAACCAAAATAAAAAATTAAATGCATTTCATATCTTATCATTATATAATTTAATTATTACTGGTAACATAGATATTGACTCTTTAACCCTTTTATCTCATTAAGTTTATTTTCTTGATTTATATGTAAATCAAGAAAAAAAAAGGCTTTATCAAAGAAACTTCATCAACTAAAATAAAAAACTAAACACCTTTTTTTATCTTATTAGAACTAGCTATGTGGGCTCAAATAACAAAAACAAAACATTACTATATTGTATCAAAAATTGAAATATTGTAATGTGTTAATGTATGTTTACACTAGAAGGCATGCTCGTATTGAACATATATATATATATATATATATATATATATATATATAACATTTATTTAATGTTTATAATTAATTATAAAAAAAGTTCAGTTTTTCCTAAAATTATATATTTTTCCACTTAAAGTTTGCGTCAATTTTAAAAATAATATTATAATTTTGACAAAATTGAAAGATATTTATGTTATTTTTTCTATAAATATCTATAATGAGAGAGATTGTCTTTAATTTAATTACTATAAATATCTAGGGTTTTTTACCAAAATAAAAATATTTTATAAAAAAAGTACCAAAATAATGCTGTTTTGAAACAATTTATCGAGATAGGGTCGTTTTTGGGTAGAGACGAAGGGGAGTACGACGGAAGTGGAACTTCCGTCAAGCATGCTGACACAGCATTGCTACCATCAGCTATGCTGACGGTACCTGACGCAAACTTCCATCAGGTCTCCTGACGGTTCATTGAGCCGTCAGTCTCCCTAACGCCTCACTTTGTTAGGGAATCCTGACGCTAGCAGGATTCCTGACACACCCCCCGCCGCCCCCCCCCCCCCAAACACAAAACACTCAAAAAACCCTTCCCCCTCACCATTTATTCATCCCGCCCCCATTCCTAGTCCCGCCTCCCGTCAGGAATCCTGCCAGAAGGAATCCCTATCCCTGCATGCCCAGATTCCCCTGCATTCCAGCCCCTACATTCCAGCCCGTGATGCTCCCCAATTCAACATTCACTCGTGACTCCTTCACCCCCCAATTCAACGTTTCACTTGTGAGCTCTCACTATTTAGCTCCATCCCTCTTTCTCAGCATTCACTCTTTGTGACTCCTTCCATCTTCCTCTTATCATTCACCCCTTCCCTCATCTGAGAACTCTCTCTGTCTTCCATCTTTGTTATTCTGTTAAATATATTTAAATATATTTTGTTTTCAAAAAATGAGTGAAATTCCTTCATTTGTCTATTATAATGGTTCTGAAAGTATAGGTGCAAACGGATTGACCTTTGAAGGTGAAACAAGAGCAATGCATATTGTTCGAGGCATGTTTGCTGAACAATTATATGAAAAGATTCATCGAAAGTTAAAGCTACAACAAAATCAGGTAATATCTTCAGTGATAGGTAAAGTTCCTTGTGGAAACCGCAAATATGCGGGTTTTGAGATATTCGATGATGAGGATGTAGATGTTTTTATTCAAACATTCAACCAAAACTCTACGTCGTCCCAATTTGCTGAGTTATATGTGAATATTGAGACTCATTTTGCTACACCCTATCGAACACAATCAACCGTTGTGCATGAAGAAGAAATTGACTATATGGTAGATGAACCTGACAATGAGGAGGAGCAAGAGCAAGAAGATGAAGACATTTTATTAGCGAATGACCATGATCAAAATGATAGTGATGCAGATGATGAATATCATCATAATGTCATGCCTCACCAGACTAGTATGTTACAATCATCAGGCTAGTTATAGAGTTGTATTATTATATAATTTATCTTTTATTAGTTACCATGTTTTTGCATAAATTGAATATGTGTGAATATGCAGAAATTACACCATTTTGGAATGAGATTCCACATTATGAGGCTGTTCATGAAGATTATCCGTATGAGGATATATTGGATGTGGGAGGCTTGGGACGGGGTCTGTGGGCAAGAGGAGATGGATTAGATCTAAAACAAGAGTTCGGGTCAAAGAATGAGGTGCAAGCCGCAATAAAACATTATTGCATGAAGGAACATCATGAAGCTATTGTGGTTGAGAGTAATACAACCATATGAAATGTCGTAATCATGAACAAGGTTGCGAATGGAGAGTAAGGGCAATTAAATCGAAGAAAAGCAACACTTGGGTCGTAACAAAATGGATTGGAAATCGTAGTTGTGTGAGCCAAATTCTCTCCCAAGATCACAGACAACTAGATTTTGAAATTATTTCTGAGGCCATAATAGGTATAAAGCACTATACTAATTGATAATTTGTGAATTCATTTGTGTTGTTATTAGTGAACATAAATAACAGTCGTACTGTATACTTTTTGTATTTGGTTTTGCAGGCTTGGTCAAGGAAACACCTTCGGTACCTGTGAAATTGATACAAGAAAGGGTGACTACAATGTTTGGTTATCATGTTTCTTACAGGAAAGCATGCAAAGCTAAGCAAAAAGCAATTGCTAAGATTTACGAGGATTGGGAGGAGTCATATGCGTTCCTGCCGAGATGGTTCGAGCACATGTTAAAATTTTCCCCGGGATCTGTTTATCATATTCAAGATGGACCCTATATTGTTAATCGGCGGATTGTTAATGGGGTTCGGGTTTTTCAACGTACATTTTGGACCTTCAGACAGTGTCATGACGCGTTTGAATGGTGCAAACCAATCATACAGGTGGACGGTACACATTTATACGGTAAGTATAAGGGGACATTACTGATTGCCACCGCCCAAGACGGAAATAATGAGATCCTGCCGATTGCATTTGCAATCGTTGAAAGTGAAACTAAGGAAGCGTGGGAGTATTTTTTGTCTTGCATACGACTGTATGTTACAAATAAGGTTGGTCTATGCCTTATTTCTAATCGTCACAAGAGCATAATAGCAGCAGTCAGCAATGAGATGATTGGTTGGCAGCCTCCACATGCGTACCATGTGTTTTGCATTCGTCATGTTGCGAGCAATTTTAATACTCGCTTCAAGGACCAAGAGATGAAGAAAACTTTAACGAGATTAGGTAATATAGTCCAACTGATGTGCATTGACGTACATTTTTCTCATTACTGCAACCTTATAATGTTGTGTCTTTCTTTCCTCTTTTATAGGATATGTTCCAAGCAAAATACACTTCAATTCTTTATACGTCGAATTCTGCAGTCATAGTCGTCAAGCGGCTACATGGATTGAAAGAATTCCAAAAGAGAAATGGTGTCGGAGTTATGATGAGGATGGACGAAGATACGCTCATATGACGACCAATTTGTCTGAATCAATCAATAAAGTTTTCAGGGGAGCGAGGAACATGCCTATAACAGCATTGGTGAAATGCATCTATAGTCGTCTTGTTCGATATTGGGTCAAAAGAGGGACCAACGCACAAAAAGATGCAATGACCGGAAAGCATTTCTCGAGTGTTGTGGGAGAAGCTATGGCAAAGAATGGAGAGCGATCTAGTTCGATGCGTGTTCGGGAGTTTGATGTGGCGTGAACAACGTTTGAAGTTGATGATCAAGGCGATACATACTCAGTGGACTTGACCCAGAGGAAATGCCAGTGTGGTAAGTTTCAGGCATTCAAATTCCCATGTAGTCATGTAATTGCAGCATGTTCGATGGTATCCCTATATCATGAATAGTACGTGGACCCAGTATTCTCAATCTACAACATTATGAAAGTTTACTCTTCGTCATTTCAACTGATCGGTAGTGAACAAGGAATACCACCCGTTGTCGGACCAAAGATTATCCTCGATGAATCGAAATTGCGTGGTATGAGGCGCCCAAAATCTACACACATTCGCAATGAAATGGATGAGGTGGAGGTCCAACCTAGCTCTAGTCGAAGTAGATGTAGTATATGTAAATAGTTCGGACATAATATGCGTTCATGTCCTACAACGCACACAACAAATTAAATCAAATTTTCTTTCCTATTTGTTGTCATATTTTCCTTCGAATGAGATGTAGTAATTTCAGGGAAAAATTAACCTTCATGTTCTCATAATTTTATTTTATAGCTTTTATACTTATGGCTAATAATTCACTTGATTTTTTTTATTAGTTACCTTTTGACGTTCAACAGCAACATACCATGCAATACGCTCAGAGAGTTCGATAGAAGACTAAACATGCACAGTGAAATACAGTAATCCATAGTACAGTGTGACATAATACATTAATCCATGCAAATGATACAAAACGTGCAATATGCTCATGGAGTTCGATAGAAGACTAAACAGTAACAGTGAAATACAGTAATCCATAATACAGTAATCCATGCTACAGTAATCCATGCAAATGATACATAATACACAAAACGCTCAGGGAGGAGTATATGGAGGCCACGGTCTCGAACGCGCATCACTATCAGGGTTCCTACGCAGGCCATCAGGATTGCGTGTAAAATTGAATTCCTCAGCAGCTGCCCGTATAAAGTCATCAGACTGGTCACCTCCATCTCCGGGCGTGCGGTCTCCTGCCTGGTATGGACTGCTACTAGATCCAGCCGCAGTAAAGCCCTGTCCATGACGGGAGGCATGAAAGCTAGTAAAGCCATGGCCAGGCTGGAAGCCAGGAAAGCCATATGGCGGCTGATATGCGCTAAAACCGTGTCCAGGCTGGTAAGGGTTGAATATAGGAAAGCCAGTCTGGGAACTATAAGAAGGCCACTGATATGAGTACGGAAATTGTGTCTCCGGAGCGTACATCGTCTCTGGCTGTGGGTACATAGGGATGGGTGCATGTATCTCTGGAGGCACCTCTACTAGCATCTCCTCTGGGTTCCACGAAACAGGAGTATAGGTCATATCGGGCCATACAAGCGGTCTATATACACCTCCGCCACGTGGACCCGGCTGCGGTATCTCATATGGCGCCATCTAGTGCCGAGGTCGTCTACGACCTAGTCCTCGTCCCTCCCTCGCACTGGGCGGGACCTCTAAAGCGGGATCTGGTAAACCAACTAAGAGACCACTTGGTGCGGTAGGACCAGGCTCTGCAATGCGGCCAAACTCCTTTAGTGCTCACAGTCATTGGTCATAGACCTTTTGAACCTCCCTATTGTTATAGTGGGAACTAAATTGTGGAGAATTCATCTACCAAATCCACTCGACACCATCAATCTGCATTTATACAGTAAAACCGTGTTAGATTAAAGATATAGGATGAAAAAATGGAAACAAGAGCAATACGTACCACATGACCGAGCATGGCGACCTGCCTCGTCATATATCGTCTAGTGTGTGTGAAGAACCAAGCCATGTACTCGGAGTTCGGGGAAATCGGCCCCTCCGATGGATCTATAGTCTCGATGCGCTCATATCGCGTGTTCCATAACTGAATAAATGGAATCATCTTGATTTCCCAATCAACAGTCATCTTCCCCCGTAAGGTGAGATCATGTGCACCCTTAAGCTATGGTGCATTCATCGGGATGTGTTGTTGCAACCCAAATTGTCGCATGTAGCGATCGGGTTGGTGCATCTCGACAATGTGGAAAGCAAGTATGGGTGTCACTGCCCTCCACCGCGACTGTACGTGAACATCTGCACCCATAAAGTCATACCCAGCGTCCTTATATGGCTCCCACGTCACCTGTACATGTACACAAACAGTCACACATATAATGTGAATTAGTTTACTATTGTTGTTCTCTAATCTCAAATTTATTATGCATACATTGTCTCGACCCATCTGGTTAAGCTGTATCCAATATTTCTGTAGATTACGTGATAATAACCACAGGTCAACATTATTGAACCTGCAATATGTAACTCAATATCATTAGTGAGCCGACCATATCTGCATCAAATTGCTTGAAAATATTCATTCCATCAAATTGCTTCCATACCTGCGTCCGTAATGATCATCGGCGTCACTAGGCGGTGGAATGGGAGGTGATATAGTAGGAAATCTGGACCATGCCCATATCTGCAGTAACAACAAACAACCCCCGATGTCTTTAGCTGAAGCTGAAGTGGCCTGACATAGCTCGTGAAACAGTGTAGCAAGTACAGCAGACCCCCAACTGTATGTAGCAGTCTCTGGAAGGTCACCACCTAGTAATTGTATATATCAGCAAGGGACCTCTGAGCTGGACTTGTCACACAACAAAAATCCACCGAATAGGCGCATGAGGTAAGCACATGTGTACAAAAGCTGACCATCAATAGTAGCTGAGTGCTCCTCCCAGTGGCCCCAATAACGGTCAAACCAACTCATCTTGATGTTCCCTCCAGTCATTTCAGATGGGAGTAGAGTCCGACCCATGTGCTCCTGCATAATTGCTGCCCAGTTGCCATACATCTGACCGAAAACAACTCGGCCCTCAGTGGACAAACCTAAAATGCCCTCTACATCCTGTAGTGTAATAGTCATCTCACCAACCGGCATATGGAAGGTGTGAGTCTCTGGCCTCCACCACTTAACCAAAGCAGAAATAAGATATTTGTCCATCTACACTAACATAAAAGTAGACCACTAATATGTAAAGGTCCTATATTATCTGTATCATGTACAAAGACACGTTTATGCATATAATTAATTACATAAAGAATTTTGAAACATACCGTGGGTCTTTTCATGCGACACACGTGCGAAAAACCTGCACGCATAAGGTGCTCCTGCAAATCTAGTGGGATAAGATCTGGGTTATGGACATCGCCCAAAGACCCTTGTGAGGCTCTCATTGGCCTTAAAGGAGCGCAATCTCCTACGTTCCACACCACTTGTGATCGGTGTGACTGCTGCACCTCCTCACTAAGGACTCCCCACTTTTTGGGGCCGGGGTCAACATTATGGTCGCGTTGATCATCCATTTAACTAATAAAAATTTACAATAACACTACACATGATTAGTTTACTAATTATTATTATCATTATTTTATTTAATTCACTAATTCTTATTATCATCATCTTGTTTGTCCCCTCTCTTTTACTGCTAGAGTCTTTTTTTATAAGATTCAAATTTATGAATTAAGTCGATTAAGAAGTTGGTTGAAATAAGTTGAAGAAAATAAATGTGTAAGCAATATATTTATGTAACTTATCAAACCTAATAAATACATATACAATAATTGAAATTCTCTAATCTACATTTATGAAACAAAATTTTGTTGAAGATTTTAAAATATAACTATCAATTAAATTAATTATCAATTAAATTAATTTTGAAAGATAAACTGTGATAATTCATGATTTTATTTTGTTGGCAAAGGTTTTGTTTTCTCCAAAAAAATTAAAGGCATGTGATGTTTTTTCCAAGTTTTTTTTATACAAAATTTTTCAACTTTTAATTAATCATGTTTATTGGCTCTTTTTCATTTTCTTAACAATTTAACCTTCAGTTTTTAGCAATCTCCCTAATTGAAGAACAATATAAAATTGGAAATGTGAAAGAAAATAAAACCCAATGAACATAACATTCAGCCTTGGCAAAAGTAAAATCTAAAGTAAAATTAAACTATTTAAAACCCAATAAGAAAGATTTAAAAAAAACATTTACACAGGAAATGTTAATTATTAACAATAAACATAACTGAAAAATTAAATGTTACCTGTGAAAAGATAATGAAGAAGACAAAGTTTCCTGATGATGAAGGAGAGGGAAGGAGTAAAGTATGCGGTTGAGTGAAAAAAAGATGGAGGATGAAAAAAAATATAATGTTTACAGAGGGGGTGGGGGTGGGATGTTTGGTGAAGAGTGAAAAATGATGAGTTGAATAATGGTGAGGGAGAGGG
This sequence comes from Acacia crassicarpa, assembly GCA_034222035.1. Classification (NCBI taxonomy): domain Eukaryota; kingdom Viridiplantae; phylum Streptophyta; class Magnoliopsida; order Fabales; family Fabaceae; genus Acacia; species Acacia crassicarpa. Next base: position 24,388,990 of record JAWXYG010000010.1, on the reverse strand, counting down.
AAGGGTTGTGTGTGTGTGTGTGTGTGTTGGGGGGGCCCGACAGAGGGGGTGGGGGCGGGATGTGTGTGCCTGTTGGGGGGGGGGGGGAGGGGGTACCTGCAGAAGGGTTGGGGCGAGGGTGGGGGAGGAGGGACCAGGGAGTGGGGGCGGGATGTGAGGCCGGACCAGGGAGTGGGGGCAGGATGAATAAATGGTGAGGGGGAAGGGTTTTTTGAGTGTTTTGTGTTGGGGGGCTACGTGGGGTTTTGAGGGGAGGGGGGCCTGCCTGGTTCCTTGTGGGGGTGGGTTTGGGGGGGGGGGGGGCGGGGGGTCAGGATTCCTGACATAGTCAAGAATCTTGCCAGCGTCAGGATTCCCTGACGCAGTGAGGCGTCAGGGAGACTGACGGCTCAATGAGCCGTCAGGAGACCTGACGGAAGTTTGCGTCAGGTACCGTCAGCTAGACCTGACGGAAGTTTGCGTCAGGTACCGTCAGCATAGCTGACGGTACCAATGCTGCGTCAACATGCATTTCATTGATAGCATTTACCACATCTTTCAATGATAGCATTTACCATTTCAATAAATTAAAGACAATCTCTCATTTCAATAAATTAAAGACATCTCTCTTACTGCACTTGTAAAGTGAATGGAAACATTTGTAAATTTATTGGCCATTTCAATGATAGCATTTACCACATCTTTTAACAAATTCCACATTTGAGGAAACATGACTAATTGGGCTGGGGAGTGGGAATTTGACCACACTTGTCAAATGTGGAATTTGTTAAAAGTTGTAGTAAATACACGTGTGTTGAGAAATCAGGTGATGTAAAACTTTCCCTATGTTCAACCACCAAACTGCTTGTCTCCCTATGTCTCATCCAACATGTATAAGTAGAATCCATTCCATTAATCACTAAGTGTGTTAAACAAGTTTCTCAATCAAACCACTACATGTTGCCACACTTTACACAGGGGCAAAGAATTATACTACTTTTTGGGGGGTTATGCACAAATTCAAAGTCAAGGAAATTTATTACCGCATCTCAGTAGTCTTTGGATAGCTGATCGGTAGACAACTACTGCTTATTCATAATCATCATCTAAAATAAATCATTTAGAAAATAATACCCTAGTAAAAACTCAATAATCATCCGCTCATAATAAATTCATCAAAACGTATAATAAATGAAAAACCACAAACCTTAAATGAACTCCTATGTTGAAGGACGAAAACCTTGAGATTGAATGGACGCCTTTCATAGATAACACAAAGCTCTCACAAATGTACGCATGGCTTGACTAGCAAAAGGTTTTGAGAAAATGACGGTTTGTTTGGTCAGAATGGTGGTAGGGAATTCAGTGACGGGTATGAAAAAGAGAATGGCACAAAGGAGATTGCAGAGATGCCTAGCTTTTGAGTGTGAAAATATACAAATTTCAAACTTAATGGATGGTCTACAAACCAACCCGTTAAGTAGTATTTAAGACTTTATACAATTGTTAGTTGGTAAGAACTGCAAATTATTGTTTACTTTTATCTCGATTCTTTTTCTAAAAACCATGAGGTATGTTATTTTTATTGTAAGGACTGTTATTTATTTGATTTATCATAATTCTCTAGTAAAATCCATGAGATATGTTATTAATGTTTTATATTGGTACCTAGATAATTACATTAATTTATTTTTAAAAATAAAATGGAAAAACGAAAGGAAAAAAAAAACTACCAATCATCCTTAAAGGAGTGGGCTAAATCATTTAAGAAGACGAGGATGATTAGGTAGCATATTTGGAGGCGGAGGCGGAAGTAGAGGAGGTGGGGGATGGAGGTAGAGGAGGATGACACTAAGGATTGTGCTACAATTCTTCATTACATCATTTCACCAGGATGGCCAAGAGAACAAAGGAGGACTATGAAGTAAATATAGAAAAAGCATATGAAATGGGGGAGTTTAAATAAATTGGAAGTGATGGTTTCAAACTATAATTTGCATGCATTAGAAGTTGAACAAGAGTAGTCCACATGCAACTACGCATAGGCGGATTTAGGGGGGGGCTAGGGGTGGCCCCCGCCCCCCCTAAAATCTAAAAAAAAAAAAATTATAAGGTGATAATTATCTTTAACCATTACACTGGCACAAGACTTAGTATATATCTATCAAACTCAATTGTCCGTTTTGAACTGGGCTGGTGATATAAGTCTACTTATGGGCTTCTTTTATAAAATAGCAGGGGCGGAGATTATATATATCTATATCTGTGTGTGTATGTGGAGATAAGTTTCTTTCTTTGTTTGATATTTATTTTAATATTTCGACTACACACAAACAAATCCACCCACAAGATATCTTGTGTTTGATCCTTAACTTCTAAGTTTGAAATTGTCGTACATTAACAAAATAGTTGATTCTATTGTATTTCATTATTTGTATTTCAAAAATCTAGTTAATATTATAAGACTTTTTTACCTAATTTAAATATATTAAGGAAGTTGGTTGAGTAAGCTAATTTGAGATGTATTTTCTAAAACATTATCATCTTCTCTAATTCTTTTATTCACTATCTTCCATGATTATTGTAAGGAATACGAAAATTATGTCTTATATTAAAGACAAAAATCAACTCTCTAAATATGTCTTATATTATAGATTGGAGGGAGTAATTGGTTGGAATATACATAGTCTATTCTGGGTGGATTAGGGCCACCAAAGCCAAGGCAAGTGGAGCTATTATGTGATAGATTTATTTCAATTTTTTTGTATATTAGCTCTGTATCATATTTCAAGTACATTTATTTATGATATAGTATTTTTTATTTTCGCCCCCCGTCACAAAAATTCCTGGCTCCGCCACTGCAACTACGTTTTTATTCTTGAACAATATATGTTTACATAACGGTTGTTTCGTAAGAATTGGCATTTATTTGAATACATGATGATTGTTTCATGATAATTACATTTTTCTATTTTCAAAAATAAAACAAAAACAAAAAATCCAAAACAATGGCAAGTAGCCTAATGTTCTAACTATGGCACTAGTCTTTGGAACTTTGTTTTCCTTTAAACTAAAGTTCCAAATTTGTGGCATACCTCAAATCATTAGAGGCTACTCTGTTGGTTATGATTAGTTTTGATGATGTCTTATATAGATGCCATTCTTAATAGCAAAAAGATTAAGTAATATTGTTATCTCCTACATTGACTACCTGCTATATTTAATGTAGATTAGTCCAAGTTAAATTAAGGAGAATGATCAAGAAGGAGATAAGAGATGAAAGAAAGAAGTATATCTGCAGAGGTTGTCAAGAAAACATAATGTTATCAATGGATTTTGAAGGATAACCAAGAAGAAGAGAAGAGACTAGAGAAAGATGTTATCAAAAGAACTTGCACAATATAATAGGAATATCAACATTCAAGTTCTTGTGATACTAGGAGTCTCTATGATAAGCAGAAGTTGGAATGAAGCTTCATCATGTTCTGAATGTTGAAGAAGGTAGAAGCTGCAAATAATGATGAGCCCAAGCTAATTGATGAAGAATGATCAAGTTGGGAGATGGAAGAATGAATAACTTGTTGAATTTAATGAAGAGATCATTATTCAAGTTCTTATATTGATGCTAGAAGTCTCCAAGGTCATATGGAAGTTGGAATGGCTCAATTCAGAGTTAAATCAAGCAAATATGAGGTCCAGGACGAGTAAACTCGAGGTTTGGGTATAAACCTCGAGGTTTGAGTGTCTTCAGCATTTTTGGTGTCTCTGGACCAGCCAACCTCGAGGTTGCAAGTGCAAACTCGAGGTTGCAAGTGCCAACCTCGAGGTTGTAGTCATAACCTCAAGGTTTCAGCACTATCAGCAACTCTGGTGCACTCTGTTCCACGTTCAGCTTCTGGCGACCTTTGGTAATTTGATGATATCTTCTAAACCAGAGATCGGATTGAGACGAAACCAAAAGCATTGGAAACTAGACTCCCAACACGTACGTTTGACAAAGATTCAAGTCCAAAGGAGTTCAGATGAATTATTGATGAATTTTACAAGTTGACATAAATATCAGCGTCACAGTCAGGAACAGCCTTTAGTATTTTGAGTATATCTCACAAACGGCAAATCCGATTGGACTGAAATCAGTGGCATATGAAAGTAGACTCACAGAGCTTTCCATCAAGAGTTGAACGGACCAAAACGGAGCTCGGACCAGAGAGATATGGCCCTCAGAAATTGCTCTACCGCAGTATGAGAAGCCATACTCGAGTATCAGTTTTGAACCTCGAGTATTATGACTTACAGAGAGCAAATTGGTTGTCAAAGTAATGACAACCTCGAGGTCAAGTTTGCAACCTCGAGGTTGAGGCTTGTTTTCAAGAACTGAACTTTGCAATTTCAGAAGCAAACCTCGAGTATGGATTTCCAACCTCGAGGTTATCGGGCTCCAGAGGAAAAATGCTCTTTCAACCAAGTTTCCAACCTCGAGGTTACTGTTTCAACCTCAAGGTTGTGAGTTTCTGAAACTGAACTTGCCTGAAACCTTCAGGCTAACCTCGAGGTTGGCCTCAAGGTTTGTGACCGTTGGTGCAATTTCAAATTTGGGAAATCTGCAATACCTTCTTGTTTGATCTCAATGCTTTCCATGATTATTCTATATTGATTCTATATATGTTTAACCATCTTTCTAGTGAGTTTCAGACAGATTAACGAAGGTTCATTGAAGGATTAGAGCAAAAAGTAAAAAACTGTCAGAACAATAAATGCACAGCCCAGATAGTTGCTTCCTTTGGTTAATCCACTTGTACACGTCTGCAAAAGGCTAAAAGGAAGATTACTACAACAAGCAAAGTCTTCTCCAACGGGCAAATCCACAGAAAGCCACCTTAGATCAATTATACAACTGGATTAGTTGGAGACTAGAGAGAGAAGCTGACCACACTTAAAGATAATCAGCTACAACGGTCTGATTGACTCTTCAACGGTCATAAACGGTCACAGACTCTTCTCTACCTATAAAAGACATGGATTGAAGCAGAAAAACATAGAGACATATGATTACCATGCCAAAATGCTGATGCTCTGCTTCTACATCATTCTCACTCTGTTTTTCATATCTAAATAGCTTAAGAGTGTGAAATGAATTGTGTCTGTACTTCAGTGTTTATTTATCCATTCCTTTGAGAGGAAATTCATTGTAAACACATTATCCTTCTGAGAGAAACTCAAGATTGGGTAATCTTGAGTGGGTTATACATTGTGTTGATTACAACTTGTAAGGGGGAGTGAATCCTAGAGAGAGAGGATTACTTCGAGTACGAAGTGTGTGATCAAGCAGTGTATCCTTACGGTGTGTAAGGGGGAGTATCTCAGTAAGAGATTTGTAAAAGGCTGCACAAGTGCCCGGCTAAACTTGTGGGATTGTAGCGGTTCTCAAGTACCCGATTAAAGCTTGAGTGAGATAGTGGATTGAAAATCCCAAGTGAGGCTTGGGGACTGGACGTAGGTCAGAGAGGGCCGAACCAGTATAAATCTGTTTGCAAGCTCTTCTTCCTTATCTTTTGCATTCCCAGCATTTACATTTGAGCAATTATCAATTGTTTGAAAACTTACTTTTATTACTCAAGATGAAAACACTGAATTGCGAAAATGTTTTAAAGAGTGGAAATTTTTATACTTCACCCAATTCACCCCCCCTCTTGGGTGATAGCCGGAACTTACATTTGGTATCAGAGCTAGGCTCTTGTTTAAAGGACTTAACCGTCTCAAGAGTTTCAATGGCTGATTTCGGGTGTTCTTCGTTTTCTGAGGGTTTTGATTTTACCATTCCACCTCTTTTTAAAGATATTGATTTTTGGTTTTGGAAAGCTAGAATGACTAGTTTTATCAAAGCAACTGATTTTTATATGTGGAATGTTTTTACAAATGCTTTTGATTTCAAACCAAGAAAGGATTGGACAGAAAAAGAAATGAAGATGTTTTCTTTGAACATTAGAGCAATGAAAATCCTTCATTCTGCTTTAACTGAAAATGATTTTCAGAAAATCAAGTTTTGCTCTAGTGCTAAAGAAATTTGGGATACTCTTGATTCTATATATGCTTCTAACAATTTTGTTGAAGTTGAAAGTGTTGACAGCTCATCTGAAACTATAAGTTGTGTACCCACAATTGATGAACAATTGGAAGTGGAGAATGAAGAAGGAGAAATTATTGAGTTCTTCCATGATCTAGTCAACACAAAAGAACAAGAGGAAGAGAATTTCCAAGATGAACTCATAGACGATTGTGATCAATCATTAGCTAGAGCTCAAGATGCACATGAGGTAAACAATTCCAATTCTTCTTGTGTAGGCAAGAAAAATGTTTTCAAGCAATTGCATGGAAGTGTTTTTCAACCATTTACTGATTCTATTTTGAAAAACAAAAATAATTTCGAAAATGATGCTGGAAAATCATATGGGAAGAAAGAATACACAAATATGAGTCATTTGAAATTGCATCCACTAGAACCATATAATTCTTGCAAAGTTGTTCATAACAAGCATGATTATATTACTTGCAATTATTGTGGAAAATCTGGACATATTTCTTACACATGTTGTATTAGAAGAAATTTCAATGTAAGAAATAAGTTGGTTTGGGTTCCTAAAGGACAATCAAGGTCCAATACTAACAGTCAAGGACCCAAGTATAAGTGGGTACCGAAATGTCCATCTAGTACTCTATGTGTGCAGGATGATTTGAATATCAATGGACATCAAGATACAAAAAAGAGGAAGAAGAAGCCAAGAGTCCCTCATGCACCAAAGAAGGAGATCATAGAATCCATATCAAGCAAGAGAACTCCTATGGCACCCATTGCTGAAACTACAAAGCTGATTCATAAGAAGCAATGGATACAAGCAAGAAGAGCGTCATCTACCTCAAGAACAAATCTCCATAGAGTACCATTCAATTATCTTGAGGAGAACAAGAAGAGGAGAATCTCTCAAGTATCAAACAGAAGACACTTGAAGTCCATGCCCTCTAGGAGAGCTTTGCAGACACCCATTGAAAGACATATGACGAGTCAATGTGATAAGAAGAGGCAATGGGTGAGCAAAGCCAATCCTCCAAGTGCTTAAGGTATAAGGTAGACAATGGTAAAACCTCCTTTGTTATCATATGAAATATTCATTGAGGTTTTATATTTTGTAACCTTAGAAATGATCATTGCAAACTACTTTTAAAATCAAGTTTTTCACATCCTAATTTATTCTTCAAAAAGATTGCAATGTTCAATGATTTAATTCTTTATGCTTGCATGATGATTAGAAAAGAAAGTATCTCCTTTATGCAAAGAGTCATGTTTTATTCACTATACTTTATTATTCTGAATTGATTATATTCATAGGAGCATGTGAATTTAATTTTGGCTCCTACAAGCTAACGATGATTGGATCCAAGGTTGGATACCAAGAAAGACAAAGATTTATAAAGTTTTGTAGGACGAAAGAAAGCTTCTCAAGAATGCAACATAGAGAAATGATTCAAGTCTTGAGAAAGCTCAACAAGCTATGCTTGATGTTGATGGTGAACAACCGAAAAAGGAGTTGTCTACACCAATCCATCTCAACCAAGCAAGTTTCTATGAGGACAAAGGGAAATACGGTGATATCTAATCCTTACCGCATATTGTGTTTATGTGAAATTCATTCTTGGGTAATGTATACTTGTCCAATACTGTATACCATTAAGCAATCAATTACTTGTGACCTTAAAAATGTTTTCAAGATTGCTAATGGATAACAAGTGAATTTGTGCATAATTTTTCTGACTTGAAAGTTTCTGAGATGCACAAGTCAAGGATTTTTTTTGAAATACAATTCATTCTGTGTTTGGAAAATGCATTCCAATGTTTCTAAAAATATGCATGTTTTGATTCAAATGATATCTCAAGATTGGAATTCAATTTCCACCATACTTTGCAAATGCATTGTTTCTCTAAGTACTTCTACAAAGATGAGTTTTCATATCATCAACATCTCAATCTCATATAACATTATCACGATTGATATTTGAGATATTGAAAACTATTTGCATAGTTTTTGAAAAGTTCATATCAATGACATATTTTCCATGAATGTATTTTCAAATCGTCATTGAACACTGAATTTCTTGGTATCACATATTCGCTTATGTATCTACTCAAATTTGTAAGATTATTTGTGATACATATTTTTGGAAATATCGTATTCATCTACGAGCAATTCGATTGGATAATGAGAAATTTTGGGAATGTCTAATCCCAATAGATTGTGAATTGCCTCCACTTAATGTTAGTTCTGCGTTTTGATGATTAATTGGTTACTAACTTAAGTATTGGAGAATCTAGATGTGATTTTCATACAGGATGATTATTATCCTCTGAAATCCTGCTGAAGTTTGCTACCAAGAGAAGCAAACTTGACACTGACAAGCTAAATTCAAATCCACAACAAGCGAAGAAGAAATGAAAGTCTGAAGAAAAAGATGAACTTGAGTTTGATGCTTCACCATCTGAGTTTATTCTTTTGTTATGCGCGATTCTAAAACTTGTTTGAATTTGAATTCACTCTGTTTTGTGAAAATGCATACGCATGATTTGAAAAATGTTCATACTCTGATTGCATTCAAATAATGTTTCAAATTGGAAGTTAACATTGTATATTGAATGGTAGATATGCTTCAAATGTGTCCAATTGAGTTTTCCCTGTCATTCACATATTGATCTATAGAATTCAATGTTTTGCTTGAACTCTTATGTTTCATTCTCTAAATGGTAGGACCTTATGTCAAATAAGTGAATCATATATGAGTTTCAAGCTAATTTCCAGAAATGAATTCAGTATGTGAAAACTTATGCTTGTTGCATAAAACCTTATTGTTTAAGCTATTCCAAATATTATGAATGTTCATTAATGCATCATGTGCATTAACCATTATATGGAATAACTTTCTAGGATAATTCTTTGGAACTTTAGTCTTTTGGACTAAAGAATCTGTGTTTCATAGTCTATGAATCCTAGTACTACTTGTGTTACTCTAATATATAATTATTTGTCCACATTCATGTTTAGAGTAACTAGTTTTGTATTCTCATAATTCTTGCCTTGAATGCTCTCATATGTTCGATACTCTACTCTCTAAGGCAAGATTATCTCTTGGTCAATAGCAAAGTCATTAAGCTTATTTATGTTGTTCTAAGCATGTCCTGATAATGCTTTACTTTCATGACTTTGGCTTTTCTGAAAATTCTTCAACATGTTAACTTCAATGTTTAACATGTTCTCCAAATCTGAAGCATATTGATATATTCATTAAACCTATTGACTTCCATCATATTTATAATGACCACTGTTTTCAAACATGTTTCAAAAATCTTTCATGTATGAAAAATATTGATTTCATAATGTGTCATCACATTTTCTTTGAAAGATCATTCAAGATTTGAAATACTTTGCATATTTCACTATCTTTCTTGAAAAATTTGAACTTCAAATTGATAAATGCTTATCATTATAGATAAGGTTTTCTATACTCATCAATGACATCTTTTCTGCATCTAGTGTATTCACAAATTGTCATTGAGAAATAACATTTTTGGTATCATTTAGTTGTTACCCTATTCAATTAATTGGCTTGATCTTGTTTGGGTAAAACTATATTTTGATCTTTGATTGTTATACTTCTTGCTCATACGTCATATGGTTTAATCCTATAAGAGTGTAAGAGTTGTCATGTCTAATCTTGTGTGGACTCAAGAATCATTGAGTACCAAAGAACATTCATTTTATTGCAGGTGTTGGTTTTGCTGTCAAAGGCAGAACCTCGAGGTTGAGAAGCCAACCTCGAGGTTGACGAGGTGTCAAACAAAATCTCAAGGTTCCTGAAGGATGGAACCTCGAGTATGGAAGTGGAACCTCGAGTTTTGTGGCAGACAGAGAAGACATCTCATCCAAACAGACAGTGGAACCTCGAGGTTCTAGAGGTAAACTCGAGGTTGGAGGTATGAATGTCAAAGGGCAACCAGAAGGAAGTGTCACTCAAGGAACCGAGATGATAAGGAGCATGTTAACTTGATGAGAAGCTATGAGCAAAAACTAATCTTATACAAAGTTCATTCAGGATTTCAGCGTCTAAGATGCATTCAGAACATCTGATAGTTATGTGACTCTTCATCTTGAAGCTTAGTCACATCTGGGAAAGCTTCAGTATTGATCACATTATCAGATAAAAGCTAGCCCGTGATGCATCTATGGACTACAAACCATTATGACTCAAGTAATTACGACATTACTTGAGTGAGGTATTGTATTCTGCAATAATATTCATATATGATAATCATTTCTCTGTTTCATATCACTCTTCAGGCTAACTTGATTTTATTCACTCAAATTTTTCATGAACTTTAGCCTGAGCAAATCATTTTTAAAAAAATGATCCTTATGCCTTAAACTCTATTATCATCATAAAAGGCATAAGTGATTTGATTATACCAATTTCAAGTCCACCCAACTGAGTTTGAAAGTCTTTCAATTCTAAGGTACCATGTTGTGAGCAAAGATATTTTCAAACCTCATAACATTTGGTGTCTCATTATTATTTGGCATCATGAAAGGGAACTTCACTTTTTAGCCGTGCATTCATTAAGGGGGAGCTTCATATTCACATGTGTTTGATATTTTAAAAGCTCATTTCCTTTACTTGAAGAATTTTTTTTTTTGGGGCATACTCATATGCATTCATTATCTTCTGTTAGTTTTGATGATGAGTTAATTTCGCTCTTGAAAACTTTGATATTTGGCTTGCACTAACAAATCTTTTGGAAAGAATGTTTTCAATTTGTAGCAGGAGATTATGTTATGTGCTAGAAAAATAGCTATATGAAGAAAAGACGAAGGATTGAATCTGAATGCTAATATTATTCATTCATATGAGATACAACTCAAGAAGTCAGTACTTTGGTCTCATTCCACATCTCAAAGGATGTTCAGAGCACATCACGGATCTCTTTTAACAAGAAAGCTATCAAATGGACTTCACAGATCGTTCATCAATTTGGAAAACCAACATGAGCATTTCTAATCTCTACTTTTTATATTGCACATGTTTGGTATCTATATGTTTTAAATGTGAAAGATGTCTTGAAAACCTCTCCAAATTTTCTCAAATTTGTTTTCATAAAAACATTCTAAGCTGCTTCATATTTAGAATGACAGCACTTTCAATCGGGGAGAGAAAATCAGTTTCTTTGACTCCTTTAATCTGGTTTCATATTTTTTTTTAACATGCATAAGGTGCATAGGCTCTGGGTGTTGTATTTCATTGCATCTCATTGCATTTTGCTAATCTTGTTCAATGAATACATTTCTAGTTGTTTATGATACTAATATGCTTATCTGCTGCCATCCTCTAATTAACTTGTGTTGAAATGCAAAATTGGTCATTTTCTGTTAACTTACAATTCAACTTTTTGCTAATGACAAATAAGGGGGAGAGAATGGCAAGAAAAATATGTTGCATCTAATGTATTCTTATATTCATACATATTTTTCTTAAAGTATTTGCCATCATCAAAAAGGGGGAGAATGTTGGTTATGATTAGTTTTGATGATGTCTTATATAGATGCCATTCTTAATAGCAAAAAGATTAAGTAATATTGTTATCTCCTACATTGACTACCTGCTATATTTAATGTAGATTAGTCCAAGTTAAATTAAGGAGAATGATCAAGAAGGAGATAAGAGATGAAAGAAAGAAGTATATCTGCAGAGGTTGTCAAGAAAACATAATGTTATCAATGGATTTTGAAGGATAACCAAGAAGAAGAGAAGAGACTAGAGAAAGATGTTATCAAAAGAACTTGCACAATATAATAGGAATATCAACATTCAAGTTCTTGTGATACTAGGAGTCTCTATGATAAGCAGAAGTTGGAATGAAGCTTCATCATGTTCTGAATGTTGAAGAAGGTAGAAGCTGCAAATAATGATGAGCCCAAGCTAATTGATGAAGAATGATCAAGTTGGGAGATGGAAGAATGAATAACTTGTTGAATTTAATGAAGAGATCATTATTCAAGTTCTTATATTGATGCTAGAAGTCTCCAAGGTCATATGGAAGTTGGAATGGCTCAATTCAGAGTTAAATCAAGCAAATATGAGGTCCAGGACGAGTAAACTCGAGGTTTGGGTATAAACCTCGAGGTTTGAGTGTCTTCAGCATTTTTGGTGTCTCTGGACCAGCCAACCTCGAGGTTGCAAGTGCAAACTCGAGGTTGCAAGTGCCAACCTCGAGGTTGTAGTCATAACCTCAAGGTTTCAGCACTATCAGCAACTCTGGTGCACTCTGTTCCACGTTCAGCTTCTGGCGACCTTTGGTAATTTGATGATATCTTCTAAACCAGAGATCGGATTGAGACGAAACCAAAAGCATTGGAAACTAGACTCCCAACACGTACTTTTGACAAAGATTCAAGTCCAAAGGAGTTCAGATGAATTATTGATGAATTTTACAAGTTGACATAAATATCAGCGTCACAGTCAGGAACAGCCTTTAGTATTTTGAGTATATCTCACAAACGGCAAATCCGATTGGACTGAAATCAGTGGCATATGAAAGTAGACTCACAGAGCTTTCCATCAAGAGTTGAACGGACCAAAACGGAGCTCGGACCAGAGAGATATGGCCCTCAGAAATTGCTCTACCGCAGTATGAGAAGCCATACTCGAGTATCAGTTTTGAACCTCGAGTATTATGACTTACAGAGAGCAAATTGGTTGTCAAAGTAATGACAACCTCGAGGTCAAGTTTGCAACCTCGAGGTTGAGGCTTGTTTTCAAGAACTGAACTTTGCAATTTCAGAAGCAAACCTCGAGTATGGATTTCCAACCTCGAGGTTATCGGGCTCCAGAGGAAAAATGCTCTTTCAACCAAGTTTCCAACCTCGAGGTTACTGTTTCAACCTCAAGGTTGTGAGTTTCTGAAACTGAACTTGCCTGAAACCTTCAGGCTAACCTCGAGGTTGGCCTCAAGGTTTGTGACCGTTGGTGCAATTTCAAATTTGGGAAATCTGCAATACCTTCTTGTTTGATCTCAATGCTTTCCATGATTATTCTATATTGATTCTATATATGTTTAACCATCTTTCTAGTGAGTTTCAGACAGATTAACGAAGGTTCATTGAAGGATTAGAGCAAAAAGTAAAAAACTGTCAGAACAATAAATGCACAGCCCAGATAGTTGCTTCCTTTGGTTAATCCACTTGTACACGTCTGCAAAAGGCTAAAAGGAAGATTACTACAACAAGCAAAGTCTTCTCCAACGGGCAAATCCACAGAAAGCCACCTTAGATCAATTATACAACTGGATTAGTTGGAGACTAGAGAGAGAAGCTGACCACACTTAAAGATAATCAGCTACAACGGTCTGATTGACTCTTCAACGGTCATAAACGGTCACAGACTCTTCTCTACCTATAAAAGACATGGATTGAAGCAGAAAAACATAGAGACATATGATTACCATGCCAAAATGCTGATGCTCTGCTTCTACATCATTCTCACTCTGTTTTTCATATCTAAATAGCTTAAGAGTGTGAAATGAATTGTGTCTGTACTTCAGTGTTTATTTATCCATTCCTTTGAGAGGAAATTCATTGTAAACACATTATCCTTCTGAGAGAAACTCAAGATTGGGTAATCTTGAGTGGGTTATACATTGTGTTGATTACAACTTGTAAGGGGGAGTGAATCCTAGAGAGAGAGGATTACTTCGAGTACGAAGTGTGTGATCAAGCAGTGTATCCTTACGGTGTGTAAGGGGGAGTATCTCAGTAAGAGATTTGTAAAAGGCTGCACAAGTGCCCGGCTAAACTTGTGGGATTGTAGCGGTTCTCAAGTACCCGATTAAAGCTTGAGTGAGATAGTGGATTGAAAATCCCAAGTGAGGCTTGGGGACTGGACGTAGGTCAGAGAGGGCCGAACCAGTATAAATCTGTTTGCAAGCTCTTCTTCCTTATCTTTTGCATTCCCAGCATTTACATTTGAGCAATTATCAATTGTTTGAAAACTTACTTTTATTACTCAAGATGAAAACACTGAATTGCGAAAATGTTTTAAAGAGTGGAAATTTTTATACTTCACCCAATTCACCCCCCCTCTTGGGTGATAGCCGGAACTTACATACTCGTCACTGGAGGGGTAGCTTGAATCTTCTGGACATATATCAGGATCATGGCCAATCTCATACTTATCAAGAATGAGATTGACCTTCTTGATCATACTTGACAGGTATTTGGCCAACCTCCTCACACATGGTCAGTGTATTTTGTGTGCCACATTATTGCCTCCAATTAAGGAGCATAAGATGTGGGGGCGGAGGCAAAGGAGGTGGACACAAACGTTAGGGAGGAGGAGCAGGAGGTGGAGAATGACAACAAGGATTTTGTGACAATTCTTTAGCACGGCGTTTCATATTGGTGATTGAGAGAACAAAGAGGAGGACAATGAATAAAATGTAGAAAAGCTATATGAAAATGGGGAGTTTAAATAGATAGTTGGAAGTGACGGTTTTGAACAATCGTTGCATGTGTTATAAGCTAAACAAGACCAGTCTCGCATAATGAAGGGTAATGAAATGGTACTTGATTCTCCTGACATTTATTGGAGAATGAGGAGACACATAGAGTTGAGCGACGAAGATGAAAGGTTTTGAAAGTTTTATTAACAATTATTAAGTTAAAATTGTCAAGTACATTTGGAAAATACTTAATAGTGTTATTTATAATCGTTAGCAATGTAACAAGAATACTTTACAGTCGTAACTTAATAACCGTGATGTATTAAGGTTTGTTTTGGATAACTTAATTTATTTAATATTAAAAAATGATAGTGGTGTCTAGTCGTCCTCGTCCTCGTCCTCATCCTAATTGACATCATCAGAGAAAGGAGATGAAGGGCTTGACTGCAAATTATATTCTGTTAGCTCTCAAGGTTTTGATGATAACAAGACTTGAAAAACATTTAAGGTTTTGAATCATACTTGATCATATGCCTCAATGAACAATGAGTACTCGAGTATGCTATTGTAATACTAGAGTATAAGTTTAAATGTTTCAGGATATAATACTTGAGTATTAGGAATGAATACTTGAGTATTGATTGATCAGATCAAGCATCGTTTACATGTCCTGATATGATACTTGAGTATTGAGTTTTAGATACTCGAGTATTGGTGAGGTGTCTTAACTTCTACAGATTGCTACTAATATGATACTCGAGTATTGGTTTTTGAATACTCAAGTATGGAACTTTAGCGCTGACAGAACCATTTTATATCAGAGCAATACTTGAGTATTGAGTAAGCAATACTCGAGTATTGGTTTGATACTTGAGTACTGATAAGGTGATACTTGAGTATGCTTCATTTCAATATGTTACTCGTTCTCTGTTTGTGTGATACTCAAGTATGGGAGATATGATACTCGAGTATGTAAATTGAATTTTCAATTATACCTTGCTGATGTATCTTTCTAAGTTTATTCCCTTCAGCACAGCACAGGAGATACTCGAGTATTAACATTTGAATACTCGAGTATGAACATTTGCAAAGCCTCTGAACTAGCTTGATACTCAAGTATTGAGAATTACTACTTGAGTATTGGCGAGGACAAAACATTTATCAGCAAACACAAATCTTTTGTAACGTTATTCTAATAACTTGATTCTTCACTCATACCTCTTTAAATCTCATTCATTATTTATTGTGATATTATTAATCATAATGATGAGTGATTTTCAGATTATTTAGCAACGGTTGAATTTTGATGTATCATCAGACAACAATAGTTTCTTAAAACAGAGACGAACAGAGATAACTGTTGGGATTTGTACATGCAGCGGATTAAAATTTCTTACGAATCCTTTCCGGAGGATCACTTAGGTGCATTTAAATCAAGGCCAAAGAACCGAATTTTACCTACGCGCTGAAACGGTCCGCGTCTCCTTCTCTTTGATCAGGTGGGCTACCTTCTCGATCAGTAGAAGCCGACTCTGTGAATCATCCTCCTCTACCGGTATCCACACGAACAATCCCGAACACGATCGCGACAGCGTGCTAGCGCCTTTAGAATTTTTTGCGTCTCCCTAAATTTCACTCTAGGATTTTTTCGTGGCTTTTTCAGAATACGTTCGACTAAAATAAAAAACCGTAGGTTTTCCAAACCCGATCGACGCATTTAATGCAAAATTAATCGTCATTAATTTTGAAATTCAAATTTTAGATCCGGATTAAAATATATATATTAATTAAATCTATCTGATGGATCTAAACTAATAATATTTATTTAATCCTAAAAGCTAGATCTGAAATTCAAATTTTGAATCTAGATTAAAAAATATATTAATTAAATCTATTTGATAGATTTAATCTAATCTATTTATTTAATCCAAATTTAAAAGCCTTCTGATTTAATTTATTTCTATAAATTAAATCTAAGAAACAATATCTATCTATTTAATTAAATATGAGATACAATATCTCAATTTAAATTAAATAGATAATGATATCTTTATTAAAAAATTAAATGAGATACAATATCTCTATTTGTTTTAGATATTTAATTTATCAAATAAATTAAATCCAAAACAAATATTATATAATAATAATATTATAATCTCCATTAAATAATATTATTATATTATTTTCGAATTTAATATATATATATACACATATATATATATTTACCCCAAATTAAATTCAGAATTCATTAAAGGTTTAAGGTGCAAAAATACACATGTGCTTTTCTTTGAGGAGCACCCAGTAGCAAATGCTCTTTTTTGGTGCAAAAGTGCACATGTGGTTACAAATTAGGTGCAAAAATACCGTTTGACCGTTAAGTTTGACTTTGACCGTTAAGTTTAACTTTGACCGATGACGTGACATTTTAAAGGTGTAAAAATACACATGTGATTTGTCAAGAAGAGCGCCCAACAACAATTTTTTTTTTAATTTAATAATTTTATTTCAAGATCCTAAAATAATATTTCAAGATTATGAAGTATTTTTTCAGTATCAGTCAGTATCCTTTTAGTACCGGTCAATACTTGAAATATTTTTTTAAGATCCTAAAATAATTTTTCAAGATTATGAAGTATTTTTTTCCTGTATCAGTCAGTATCCTGAAAGTACTTTTTAGTACCAGTCAGTACCCTAAAATATTTTTTTCAGTATCAGTCAGTATCCTTTTAGTACCGATCAATAATTGAAATATTTTTTCAAGATCTTAAAATAATTTTTCAAGATTATGAAGTATTTGTTCTGTACCAGTCAGTATCCTGAAAGTACTTTTTAGTACCAGTCAGTACCTTGAAATATTTTTTTCAATATCAGTCAGTATCCTTTTAGTACCGATCAATACTTGAAATAATTTTTTAAGATCCTAAAATAATTTTTCATGGTTATGAAGTATTTTTTCTGTACCAGTCAGTATCCTGAAAGTACTTTTTAGTACTAGTGAGTACTCTGAAATATTTTTTTTCAGATACTGACTAGTACAGAAAAATACTTCATAATCTTGAAAAATTATTTTAGGATCTTGAAAAAATATTTCAAGTATTGACCGGTACTAAAAGGATACTGACTGATATTGAAAAAATACTTCACAATCTTGAAAAATTATTTTAGGATCTTGAAAAAATATTTCAAGTGTTTACTGGTACTAAAAGATACTGAAAGAAATATTTCAGGCTACTGACTAGTACTAAAAAGTACTTTCAGGATACTGACTGGTACAAAAAAATACTTCAAAGTATCTTTTTAGTACCAGTTAGTACCCTGAAATATTTTTTTCAGATTTAAAAATAATTTTTCAAGATTATAAAGTATTTTTTTAGTACAGGTTAGTATTCTAAATATCTTTTTAGTACCCGGTAGTAATTAAAATAAAATTATTAAATTAAAAAAATTTTTGTTGTTGGGCGCTCTTCTTGACAAATCACATGTGTATTTTTGCACCTTTGAAATGTCACGTCATCGGTCAAAGTCAAACTTAACGGTCAAACGGTATTTTTGCGTCTAATTTGTAACCACGTGTACACTTTTGCACCCAAAAAAAGCATTTGCTACTAGGCGCTCCTCGGAAAAAAGCTCATGTGTAGTTTTGCATCTTAACCCTTCATTAAATCTCAGATTAATTTGAGATTCAATGAACCTGGACACTTTTGCTCGTATTGGATTATTCTGGTGTGTGACCCTGCAGGCCCATATGAGATTGGCAGTGGGCCAATACTGTACCAGCCCACAAGTCGCAAGCGGCCTCTTGCAAGACATTACGACTACCCAATTCACATGGGGATTGATGACACGATACTACCTATCGTACAATCATGTCATGTCCCTTTTGTCACACAATAATTTGGTCAAGGATGAGGCATGGATAATGTCAACTTTCTGTTCTTGACCACTACTTTCTCGATTCTCGAGTAGTCTAATAAGTGAAATGGAAACTCTTTTCCATCATAGTATGGACATACATTTCTTAGACTCACTCATCGAGGGACCCAATATTATCTCTCTACAAATGTGAGGGACAAATTCCATCTTGACCATTCACATTCCTCCGCATGAAAACCACTAATCCCGATCCCAGCCTTTATCGTCACTCAGTCAAAGGTGACTTTTGACTAGGTCAAAGATCAGTGACTCAACATGTAGGAATCCATGATGATCTCAGGTCATAGGGCATTGTGACGTGGTTATACATGAGATAAGCTTATAACTTAATCCATGCAGCTTTCTCATAGTGGGTTGATCCAGCATCTTGTGCTCTTACAAGTGCCCATAACTTTGATTCATATCTCCATACCTCATCAAAGTCATACTAGTCTTGTTTCATCTTCGCTCCCGCATAGATGACTGACCAGGGACATTTAGGATAATCTATAAGATATATCCAGGGATGCAGTTATCAATACAAACATGCGAACGAAAATGATAACTTAAAGAGAATACCTTAAATAGCATAAATATCTAAGGTACAGTAACTTGCCCCTAGGGCATAATTTCCAACAAGCGTTGAATCCAATTAAGGTGAAATTGGCGCGAATGTTTAATTGCTAACAACAGGCATATTCAAACGGACAAATTCAGATCCTACAACGGCTCTTTCTCTCCAAATATTATAAATACACGAAGGACTGAATTCATCAGTACAAATCAACGCATACACAGAGAAAAGTACTCAAAGCGATTAATCTCTAGTCTGTTCATATCTTCAGATATTATTGAGCTTCAATGTTCATTATTTTACTCTGTGAGAGAGGTTTATCATTTGTATTTACATCTGTTCAAATCTCAAGGTAGTGGTATCTTGCGTGTGAGTGTACGATTACAACTTGTAAGGGGAAGTGAGTCCTAGTGAGAAAGGATTATCCTGAGTTACAGAGTGTGTAATTGTATTTGTGAGATAGTGAAAAATCCCGGAGTGTCGAGGTACTGGAGGTAAGTCAAAAAGTTGGATCGAACCAATATAATTCCTTTGTGTCTTTTATCTTTACCGATGTACTGTCTTTATCGCTTGTCCTTCATACCGCGAAAGAAATATCTGTAATCACCTATTCACCCCCCCTCTAGGTGATATTCCACCCCCATATTCAACCTCATTGTGATGAAGTATGAGGTTCAACTTCCTTTTCAGCTTGTTGGCGTATGCCGTGAGACACCTTATGAAGCGGTCAAAGCTTACCAACATCTACATCAGATCCTCCATTTGAGGAGGAGGCGAAAGAGCAAGAGAAGGCAGTAGTGGTGGTGGAGGAAGAGGAGGAGCTTGTGGAGGCCAAGAGGTGGTGGTGGAGGATGAGAAGCTTGTGGAGGAAGAGCTCCCTAAGGCCATAACATGATGCGGAGGAGGAGGCTAACAAAGAAAATTCGTAAGAATCAAAAGGAATAGATGAGTTTAAACAAGATTCTTACAGTGTTATGTAGAATTATGACTTATGAACTTGTACTTGGTGTCAGGCAAATCGGGAATTATGAAAATTAAAAGTACTTTAATTTAGAATAGATTAAAATTGAGGAAGACCAAAGGTTATTTCTTAAGAAGTGTTGTTTTCCTCATTCATACTTTACGGTCAAATGTTATGACCATTTTGTTTTTGTTTTCATCAATAAAAAAGTTAGAAGACAAATCGTTTGAAAGTATTACATAATGGTTGTTTATTACCACTGTGCCAAGGCTCACTCTCCCAAATCACAAACTTTTAATAAAATAAAATCTGTCATTTGCAAAAGAAGTAAATTATAGAACTCTACGAGGTAGGCCTTTTACTGAATAAACGTGCACATTCACTTGGTCTATTTTCCAAAATCAAGAGTATCAGAAATTGACTGCTCATACGAGTCCATTATCCACAGCATCCTGTTTTTCAAAAAGCCTCATTCTTGCATCAATGGCCTGCACATTCACAATCAGTCAAACATTAAATGCGTTCAATAATGGTAAAAATGTACATTTAATCCTCTGACTCTACACAAAATTTCACTTTAGTCTTTTCATGTTATAAATTACTTTTCTTTCAGTCATCTAATCCTAATATCATTAATCTCAAACGATAATTTTTTATACCAAAATGTCAATATTTACAATTTAAATGTCGGCATTTCTTTTTAATGAAACTAATATGTTAAGGTTAGAGAGAAAAAAACATCTTATCAAAATTAAGGGATCAAAATAAAATCTTGTGTGAAGTTACGAGACCAAAACTGCACTTATATAGTGCACTAGAGCTCAGCGAATATAATAAAAGGGGAACTACCATGAGATCCCAAAGAAGGGACTTAATTATCAAGAAGCCACAATGATGATTGAGGAGCATACAATGACAAGTTCCAATATAAGAAATGACAATACCTCACTTGTCCTTAAGATATCTTGGTTATTAAGTCCCTTCCTTATGACAAAAATCAGTGTCTTTACCTGTTGTTTCCAATTTATACGGCATGTAATTATTGCAAGAAAAACATTTTGCAAAAAAATGCCAACTTGAATGCCAATCCAAAGGCCTCTTCCTCTCAGCTTTAGCCAGAAACTCAAAGCAGCAGCCATGGGAATGCCACAAAGATAGTAGGCTCCAAGGTTGATGTAAACCCCAATGTGTTGCCATCCACATCCTCTAGCAACCCCTATTCCAAAAAAGACAAATTACCGGGAAAAAGAAAAAAGTTATACCTTTCTTTCATATACTCCTTTGGTGTTAGTTATAAGGTGGAAAGAGTAGAATTTTCTAGTCCTATTTATAAGTTGCATCATTGAATTTCTCACATAAAAATACAATTTTACCCTTCATTTATTATTGTGTAAGTTTTGTTCTCATAGGATGCTCCTCTAGTCCTATTTATAAGTCACTCCCAATACATTTCACAATAAAAAAACCTTAAACTTCAGTAATTATGCCTTAAAATTCAACAACTTTCAGAATTTATCCCTATTTGATATACATTATGCCACATGAGAACAAAGTCAACACAATAATAAATAAAAGGTAAAATTGCACGTTCATATGGAATACTTAATGATGTGATTTATAAGACAAAAAGAATCTTCTCTTTATGTCCTATAAATAGGACCAAAGGAATATAATGTATAATAAATAAAGGTTAAGTTAGAAAGTTGTTAAATTTAAATCAGAGTTAATAAAGTTTATAGTTTTCCCTAATTATAGTAAAACATGTTAGAAATGAGTTATAAATAAAATTGAATGAGTACTTATTAAATGAGAAGATTTATATACCTGTGAGAACGCCTTGTATGCTGTCCAATATAACAGAGAGACAAACCAGAGGAGCCATGACAGCCACATAGTCAACAACTTCCTTTTCATTGCTAAAAATATAACCATAAAGACGACGACAGAAAAACAGGGTTGCACTTATCACTGTTGTCTCAAATATTGCTAAGGACATTGATGCCACCACAGCCAATCGTGCAGCATTTGGATTGACAGCTCCTAATTCATTGGAGATCCTTGTACTGTGATCATGAACAAGAATATAAGATGCATAATACAGTTTATATACTACCTCATCCCAAATATAGGAGCTAGACAAAGAGTTTATTTTGGTTCCAAATATAATACCCCAATCCACTTTATCTTCTAAACTTTAATTGTTTCCCCAAAATGTCTTTATTGATTGCCCATAACTAAACTAATTTTTCTAGTAGCCGCTATTTAGTTTTCTAACTCTTATATTAAGGATCATAGGCAGTATATATAATATACAAACTTAAGGATGTGTTTGTTGTTTTGTAACCTTGCCCCTGCACCAATTCCATAAGGAATGGTATAAAGTGTGGAGAGGGTGTTGAGACTGCAAAAGGAGAATCACAAAGTTAGAATAGTCAGAGTACTGATCTTTTTGAAGCAACATCATGAGAGAGTTGGCAACAAAAGAAAATTGTAGATAATTTAGTCTCAGGTTCTAAAACATACCATACAGATAGAACTGAGGTTTCAAGCTGTGGATTTGGTAATAGCCCAGACAACAGAACTATCAGCTCGAATGACCACCATTCTAGACTAAAGATAGAAATCATTATAAAGATAGAGCATATCTAGTTTAGAAAAGGCAAAAACTTAGGTCAAGTTGCATACATCCATCACGTCAAGTTCATTGGTAAATTTTCAAGTACACATACATTTTAACAACCAAAGCAAAATAACAAGCATCCATATGAGAGTTTGCAAATCCTTTTTTTTTTTTACCAACATTAGCAAAATAACAAGTGTCTATATAAAAATTTACGAATACTAATTTACATCATAAGAGCTTATACAGAAATTCACGAGTGTTTATGGAAAATTTACAAGCGCACACGCATTTTAACAAATAACAATAGTAAAATACCGAGTGTGATTAAAGAACTTGATCTAATGGATATAAGCAACTCGACCAAAGTTTTGTCCCCTAGAAAACCAAGTCCATGAAAAGAAAAAAGGAAAAGAAAGGATGTACTTACCACATCATAATGGCAGAAGGGACGGAAAATCTCAAGAACTCCCCAATTCCTCTAAAAAGCTCCATAGAAATAGGAGCTCTGGTCAAAGCACAAGCAGAAGAGAATTTCATGTATAGCGAAAGAACAATCACATTTGTCCAAGTCCAAACACTAATTGCCACTGCTGCACCAACATTGTTAAGCCCAGACTTGAACACCAGAGCCCAACAAAGAGGGACATAGAGAATAAGAGTGGTACAAGAGCTTATGAGCATGGGAAGAACCAAGCTTTGCATCTGGTAATATCTGATCAGAGGTTGCAGAAATGCAGATCCAAAAAGTGAAGGAACAAGCCAGGTTGTGAATTTGCCTGCTTCATGTGAAATAAGAGGATCTTGACCGATGAAGACTAGGATCTTTTCCATGTAGATCCAAACCAGAGATAGTGGAACACAAACTAATAAGAGAGAAAATGTGGCAGTGTATGTTAGTAATCCTAGCTTTTTATACTGCTTAGCTCCATAAGCTTGCCCACATAGAGTTTCTAGCCCACTTGCCATTCCCACCTGCTTGGAAAGTACAGTGACGAATAAATTAGTTAAAAGCAAATTCAAGCCAGTTAAGAAATGGTAGTAACCTCAATTTAAAGAAAGAGTCGTTGATTGTATAAGGTGAGGAAAGTAATGTTCATCTTGAACAAGCATACATGTGACGGTAAAGAGAATCCATTAGCAAAATAAACAAAATCACAAGGCTTTCTATTCTTTGAGAATGAGAAGAGCCGACCTAAGAGAGCTTAGTACTTTAGATATTGTCCTGTAATGAGATGTTTTGATAAATTATATAGGGTTAGTATTATTGTTACTCTATACAGTACAATTTGATCAATTTTTTTATTTTAGTTCCTGTAGTTTCAAATAGTTGTTTCAAAACTGGTTAGAAATATACGGACTAGATGGGTTTTTGTTTTTGTTTTATTCCATGTCCTTTTAACAAACTTTGGTTTGAATCTGTATACTTAACGGGGCCCACTCAGGCAATGTCCTTATAAAACCAAGGTTCTGAAACCCCGATTGGTCATTGAACCGGTGGGGAAACAAGATTAAGGGTTGTAGGTTAAATCGGAGTCAAACCGATATTAATTAAAAAATATAAAATATTCATAATTAAAATAGTTATGCACTAATGTATATCTCATTTCCCTATTAGTCCAAGCCCAACCAAAAAGTCCAAGCCTCTCTTCCTTAATATCATTTTCCATAATTTATTTTATTTTATTTAGTGAAGTGAGGTGATATTTCCCTTCCATTTCTCACAATGTTTTTGATAGTATCTCGCTCTTCAAGCCTCTCAACTGGAAAAAGAGTGTTTATCATAAAAAGGTCAAAATGGGGGGTGAAAAAAGTAGGAAAGTACAATGATGAGATGTGCACAGAGGGTCACCATTCACACCTCACACTTTCACATATGGGAGATAGAGGATTCGGGGTTGGGGCAGCACCCCGAATTTTTTTTTTTTTGTAAGAAAAGTTTTAAATATATTAAAAAACAAAAAAAATATAAACAAGAAAAAAATTATATTAAAAAAATATTTATGAAATCAAATGAATACTAATGATGTAATAAAAAAGGAAATTATTTTACAAATCTGTCATTTAAAAAAGCACACCTAAATACTGTTAGAAATACAACTACATAAATTACAATGAAGAGTGGGCACTCAAAAAGTTTAAGTGCATATATTTTTATAAAAAAAAGTATATCACAATAAAAATAATTACAATGTCATTATTCTAGGCCTTATTTTTGGAATTCCATCATAATGATCTTATTATCAATGCTATCAAATACATATTTTTCAATATAAGGTACTAAATAATTATTCAACTATTCATCTCTCATCTGATTACAAAGTTCAATCTTGATGTATTAAAGGTAAACACTTAATTTAAGGGTGGACAATCATTTAAACATATATTAATTCAAAGAAAATAAACAAATAATATTAATGCTAATGAAAATTTGAAACCATTATATTCAAGTTATTAATTCAAATTCCTTTAACTTAAATTTTTTATTTTAAAAAAAAATCCCAAATTTTTGGGGCCACCGCCCCCCGCCCCCCCCCCCCCCCCCCCCCCAAAAAAACTATGAACCTAGCTACTCCTCTGGGAGTAGGCAAGTAGCAACGATGAGGACATGCCTTTCCAGTTCACACTTCACACCGAGTCTGCAAGTCTCATCTTCATCAAGAAGTGTCCCTCCGTTCTCTCTCCTTAGCTCCCTCCTCATGAAACGTGAACAAAGAAGCTCCAGATCTGAAAAAATGTAAACAAGAACCTCCAGATCTGGAAACCGTGAGTCTTATCGAAGACACACCAAATGATGGCCAAACAAGATCAGTCAGATTTGATAACGTGAGGAACAAGGTTTCACGGATGGATGGAGGTGACTTTGAGTCTTCAGATCTCTCTCTCTCCCCTCTTCTTCTATGTCTCTGGCTTTTTTCTCAGGCGACTTTCAGGCTAGGCGACTCTTTTTTTAAAAAAAAAAAAAAGAAAAGAAAAATAAACTCTGGACTTGGTCAAGTCGGCTGAGTTGACCCCGAGTCAACTGGAACTCGAGGTCACCCCCTTAACTTAGACCGTTTTTCCAGTTGGTTGGCCGGTTTTCCAGTCTGAACCAGCCGATCTTGTCTGGGTTTAAAAACCATGTATAAAACTATAGGACCAAATACTATGATTTGAAACTATATGTATCAAAATCAAAATTCAAGCAATTTATAAAGACTAGCAATGATATCAACCCAATTATATATAAGTCTGATTCCATATTTTAATAGCAAATTCTTGTTATGCCACTTTGAGTGTGCACATAATTGGTTCCCAGTTATTCTAAGCTTGGTATATGTAGTATATATAATCGTTCACGTGAGTCACTTCAAAACTTGTGTCCACAGGAATTTTTTGGCAGGTGAGTAAAGAAATGATCATCACAAGCAAATAGAGCCAAACAATCAAACATCATTTATGCCAAGGGCTTGCTTGGATTTGCTTATAAAAAGCACATCTATGCCTCACATGCTTACTTCATAAACATTGAATCCCCAGATTAGTCTTCCAAACAAGCACTAAGATTATGATAAAATCCAACGAATAATATTGAACCATACAATTTTTCACACAAGAGAATCAAACGATACGGTAACCACAACAAAACGACAAATGGTTAATTCGCAAGCGCCCACCAAAGTTGAAAGTTCCCCCACAGAACGAACAAAATGTGAAACAACAAAAAAGCTCACACACAAAAAAAAGGAAAGAAATTCATTATTAACAAAGATGAATTGAAGAATGAAACAGAAACGAAACATGAAGAATAGAAGGACAGGGTTAAAGAGCAAAGAAAAAAAGCAAGCGTACGAGGAAACTGAAACCGGTGACGGCGGCGATGGAGATGGCTAAGGCGGTGCCGGAGAGAGAGAGCTCATCGAGGTGACCGGCGATCATGATAGCAACAATCTGAAGAAAGAATTGGGAAGAGAGAACAGGGATGACTGGTCCTGCTATGTAAACGATTCTCTTCACTTCTTGGCTCCAAGTTTGCCATGTGATTAACCCCTCTGGTTTCTCCTCTATGTCTTTTGATATTAGACTCTCTTCCATATCTTCTCTTCTTCCTTCTCTCAGTCTCCAGTAAATCTTTTCACTCTCTCAGAGTCTCCAGTAAACCTTTTCACTCTCTCAGAGACTCCATAAAGTGAAAGAACCCAGAGAGAGACAGAGACAGAGACAGACTAAAGTCCAAGACTTAGTCTTGTACGCAGTCACGTTATGCAGGGAAATATGCGGATTGGCTACGGTCTGCTCTTCCCATCCCATCCACTAACATCTCATCTTTTCGATTCGAATATATATAAAAATATTCTGCTTAAATAGCCATAATTAAAGTTTTGTAATTTTTGAATCTATTTAATTTTTTAATTATTTCATATTTGTATAAATAATAAATCTGAATTGCTTTAATTTCAAACCCTTTGGGATAGTTATGGTAAAAGTAGCCTTTTTCCTCTTCAGTTTTTTTAAATGGTTTTTTTTTTTTAGAATTAGATTATAAATGTGATTTGTGTTACAATTAAGAGTTTGTTTGGCATAGCATTCAAATATGGTATCATCTAAAGCTCAGCTAAGGAGATCCTTATTTTTTTCTCATTATCTCTCATCAACCCATCTGAACTGTTAATTCAAAAAATGAGAGAAAAGTTAAATTAGTATTGTAACCTTACAAATTAATTAAACGAACATGATTTAAAGATTATGAAGGATGATGAAAAAATGATTATGAAAGAAATCTAATATGACCCTAGAACCATAATTGATTAAGATCTTATGTTTTTGTAATCATATATTACTCCATCTAATCCTTATTATAAAAGATACATTAGAAAATAATTAATACGTTTTAAAAAATTAAATATCTTATAAAAAAACGAAATATATTTAATAGTTAGTCTCTTATTTTTTGTATGAATAGTTAGTCTCTTATAATATAAATAAAATGGAAGACTTAAATTTATGATCACATGCAAGCCTGCACAAGTTTACCAACTTTCTGGTTTTCATTTTGAAAAACAAAAATAATATATTACGTAAGAAGTACTCGTATAATTTATTGACGATTCCCAAGAAACGGTACATGCGATTCCCAAGAAACTGTACATAGAGACAGTTGGATGATTGTGGAATTTTGTCTCCTTTTTTTTTTTTTAATGACTAATGAAATGATTTTAATTTAATTTATATGTGTGTGTTTTTTTATGCAATACTGCAGGAAAATAGGAATGTTATTAATATTAATAGTTATATGGATGTCTTTGAGTCATATCCTAATATTATCAACTCATATCTTAGTTAGTATTTATATATACGTTTTTTGAGAAACGAAAAGGCCATTTAACGCTTGAATAATAGAATGGTCATATAGTATCAATTGTACAATTCATTGTATACTAATTCTGACTCTTGACAATTAGGGATGTCTATGGATTAAATTACACTAAATTAGGTTTGGTCTCAATTAGAGTTCTAATCCTAATAGGATCTTGCGCTGGACAAGTCAGTCTGAGGTCTTATCGGTCGAGTACTAACACGAGTTCTACTGGACCAGACAAACCGATAAACTGCTTGAATCAGTCCAGATAGTTTAGGACCTACTTGGAATTATTATTTATTTATTTATTTCCTTTTTGGGAGGCAATTTTTTTTTTTTCTTTGCCTGTTTTGGAGAAATAGAATATAGCATCCAGGATCCAATTTCACCAACTTCTTTCTTTCTGTTGGGGAAATAGACTACAGCTCCAGGACCCAATTTCACCAACTTTCTTTCTTTTACCAGGCTTATGTTTCTCAACCAAAACAAAACACCATCAGAGTTTTCCTCAATTTCAATTAAATTAGTGACGACATTCCGAGCATTTGATGCTGAAAGTTTTGTTGAATCCACAACTTTAACATAACCATCCAAATCTCCTACTTTGATTTTTTTATTTCTTATTAGAGCTGGGAATCAAGACCGGCCTTTGAAGGGTCATGGCTCCTTTTAGACTCGGGGTAAGAAAAAGTTTATTTTTCAAGGTCCGGCCCGAGAGCATTTAGGCCAGGGCTGACCTTACAGAGCCGGAAGACATTTTTATAAATTAAAATTTTTTCCTGATTTTTTTCAATATATATATATATATATATATATAATTAGTAAAATACAACAATTAACTTAAATTCTAATTTATCAAATAAATGTTGTCAACATTAATGTTTACATCACAAGCTTAATGAAATAAATAAACACAATCACTAATTCATAATGAAGAGAAAAATATTGTCTACAAGTAACTCAAACAAAGCAGAACAAGTTTACCACTAAGCAATATGAGTACAATGACTATCATTTTTATCTTCAGCACCATTATCATCAATTTCAAAGACATTTAGTTGTGCTTCACTTCAAGTAGTAAGCTCTGCTATATGAGTAAAAATATCAAGAATATCTTCTCTCACATCATGAATACACCCATAATCTTTATCTGGAACAGATAATAAACCAAATCACAAAATTAAAGTATGGTTATTATGTATTTGTAATTAAATAGATAAATAACTTTATAACAAATACAATATATATATATATATATATATATATATATATATATATATATATATATATATATTAGTAAATTAAATAGTCAAGTTAACGAAACAAAAATATATATATTTAAAGGGCTTAACGGGCCAACCCATAACCTAGCAAGGTCAACTCTTTTAGGCCCTTGACCCTACAGGGTTAACTTCATTTAGAAACTCTAATTTACAAGTCCGACCTTTGAAGAGCGAGGGGTTAAATAGGCTGGTCCGATGGGCTTGGCTTAATTTCTTGCTCTATTTTTTATAGCACTTTGCTTATCACTCTTCAAGTTATTAACTTCAGAATCAAGTTCGCCAAAAAAATTTCACCAAGCTTCTCAATTTCTCAGTAGACAAGTTCAAAATTCCTCATTTACTCGTTCCTTAGTTCTAATTGCCCTTACATCATTGAAACCAAAGGCTACATCATTGGGGGGAAAAAACCCTATTGCAAAACCAGTGGCAAAATCCAACATAGAAGCATGAAGAACATTGGACTCATCAGATCCATCTGTGGCACTAGCGATTTCTAGATCATCCCATTTTCAAAGAAAAAAAAAATTCATACATGATCGTCGATGGACTAAGGAGTAAGGACTAACTGAGGTCGAGAGCCTTTGATAGTCTAATAATCTGATGTTTGATTTGTGAGGACTGTGATTGTATGAGCGTCGCGAAGACCCGCGAAGTGTCATGCCTAAGAGCTAAGATAGTAAGACCCTAAATGGAGATTTAAAAAAAATAGCCGGGCCAAACTCGAGCAGACTAAGGGGTTTGAGCCCTTGGCCCAAAGTCCGATCTATCCCAAGCAAAGCAATCTAATCTGGTTTTCACAATACTGTGTCGGACCAGTTTTTTTTTCAGTGGATTGGGTTAGGTTGAGCCACTTAGACTACCTAGTTTTTTGGACATCTCTATTGGTAATGACTCTTGGAGTCCTATAAATAGATTTTCTTGTACAAAGCATTTTGTTAGTTTTCTATGTGTTTTGATGATAACTGACAATTGTAAACAAAATGGTTAATGATTCAAGTAAAAATGTTTTTAACTGGATCAAACTTGAATCAGTAACTTGCTGTCAAATTGACTTGAGTTTCAAGTTAACAGACTCATGTCAAGTGCTTTGAGACTTTAGTCAAAATATGCTTCATCTTTGACTAACTCAACTTATGTGTATGGTAACTCGAGTTAAAAGACTTTGGAAAATATCTTGTGAAATACTTTAACTTGAGTGTTCTTTGTTTGCCTCAAGTTACATCTTGTGAACTTAAATTTATTTTCTAGAGCATTGATATATTGACTCGAGTGCATTTTGTTTGACTCGAGTGCAGTGTTTGAGACTTACATTCAAAAAGGATTTTGTCAACTCGAGTTATTACTTATTGACTCGAGTGTGATTTGTGTTCAAAATATTTATTCAAACTTAACTTGATGAACTCTGTGAAAAAGCTATTGACTCAAGTCAGGACTTAAAGTGATCTTTTTGAACTCGAGTTACGTTCATACAGAGACATCTTTACTTATACTTTCAAACAAATTTTCAAAGAAGATGACACTGTGACTTGAGTGAAGAATGGTCAACTCAAGTCAGCAACTCGAGTGTTCTTGAAATTTAACTTGAGTCAAGCTATCTCTGTTTTGCAAATCTTAAACCTTTGCTTGTGATTTGATTACTTCTTAGCATCACTAATTATTGTTCCTAACTATGTTTAATTAGTTTATTAATGAGTTCAGACGATTAGATGATGGATTAACTACAAATTAATCAAAAAGCATTGATTACGTTAGTTGCATTAAATGCGGCTCCAAAAAACGAAGCACGAATTTGGATAATCTGTTGGAAATTATGCCCTAGGGGCAAGTCATTGTACCTTAAATGTTTGTGTTATTTAAAGTATTCTTTTTTAGTTATCATTTCATTTACATGTTTATAGTGATAATCGTATCCCTAGATATATCTTATAAATTATCTTAAATGTCCATAGTCAGTGATCTACGTAGGAACGAAGATGAAATAACACTAGTGTGACTTTGACGAGGTAAGGAGATACGAATCAAAGTCATAGGCACTTATAAGAGTACAAGTTGCTGGATTGACCTACTATGAGAAAGCTGGATGGATTTAGTCATAAACTTATCTCATATATAACCGCATCACAATGCCCTTTGACCTAAGATCATCATGGATTCCTACATGATGAGTCGCTGATCTTTGACCTAGTCAAAAGTCACCTTTGACTGAGTGATGATAAAGGCTTGGATTGGGATCAGTGGTTTTCATGCAAAGGAATGTGAATGGTCAAGATGAAATTTGTCCCTCACATTTGTAGAGAGATAATACTGGGCCCCTCGATGAGTGAATCTGAGAAATGTATGGTCATACTACAAAGGAAAGGAGTTTCCATTATTAGACTACTTAAGAATCGAGAAAGTAATGGTCAAGAACAGGAAGTTGACATTATTCAGGCCCCATCCTTGACCAAATTATCACTTGATAAAAAGGACGTGACATGGTTGTATCATAGGTAGCATTGTATCATCGATCCCCATATGAATTGGGTAGTTACAATGTTTTGATAGAGGCCACTTGTGACTTGTGGGCTTGCAATTGTTTTACACATAACTAAATATATGATTAGGTTAATAGGTTGCACACTGCTAAATGAAATAGAAATAATGAATTCAATTTTTAAAAAATAAATTAATTTGATTAAACTTTTAATTAATATCATTAAAAGTTCAAACTTAAAAATGTACCGGGGAAAAAGTTCAACCTTATAAAGACCACTTTATTGATATCTAGAATGTTTTTATTCTAGAAACATTATTTTTCCTCATTATAAAAATGTCCAATTTACTAATTAAGATAGGTTTTCTTGAATAAGTTTAAGATGGGTTATCAACAAATAAATTAAATTTAAACTAGTTGTTTTAGTTTAAAATTTAGGGGAAATAAAAATAAAGGACCAAGAAAAAATTATATCTATTATAAAATATCATAAAAATTGTAACAACGTTAATGTTGCTAACGAAAAATGCAGATGCAGCGAACTCAACTAATGACTAATAACATTTAATTACACAAATTTTATATATTTTCAATTTACTCATATTTTAAATTTAAGCCTGATAGCATTTAATTACAAAATCATCACTTAAATTTACATCGTTATCATTTGAGTTTGTATTTTCCATTAGCAAAATTAACGGTGTTAGAATTTTAAAACTAAAAGTATACTTTACAAAGTTAAGGGACCAAAAGTATGAAAGAGGAGCTTTATACCCAAGAGGGGGGGTGAATTGGGTATATTAAAAATTTTCGCAAATTGGTTCTGTTTTTACACTCTCAGAACAGGGCAGAACAGAGGAGATAGAGTGAAGAGCTTTGCACACAATGATTTATACTGGTTCGGTCCTTTCTCTGACCTACATCCAGTCCCCAAGCCTCACCTGGGATTTTCAATCCACTATAATCAAATATTGATTACACACTCTGTACTAAGAGTTGTTCTCTCACTAGAACACACTCCCCCTTACAAGTTGTAATCAATACACCCCAACTACCAAGTCCCCTGACTTGTAGTTATCTCAATCAATAAATGATTTACAAGTATTTGACTCTCTTACAGAGCAGATAAGATAAACACTGAAGAACTAAGTATCAAAATGATACAATACAGATGTAAGCTTGATACAATAAATGACTCAATAAATTTTCGCTCTAAGTAGTTGTATCTGCTTGAGAAGAAGTTAATGCTCTCTATTTATAGGTAGAGAACATTAAATGACCGTTGTGAGATGATTCCAACCGTTGGAAGTGATTTGCTTAAGTTCTGGTCATCTTCTCTCTCTAAACTTCTGCTAATCCAAGTCTTAATGAAGTCTGATGTGGATCTCTGAGTTTCTGCCCGTTGGAATTAACTTTACTTGATGTAGTAAGCATCCTTTAACGTTAACAAGGCGTGCTCAGATGGATTAGCCGAAAGTAGATGAGATTGTGCAGGTGCATTAAATGCACTGTTCACCTTTTTGCTTTTTCTCACAAATCTTCAATAATCTTGATCTGTGCTAACTGAAAAACACTCAACAAACTTGTTAAACATATCTGGGATCATGAGTGAATGATTTATGAAAGCAATTAGATCAAACAACAAGTTATAGCAGATTTCACAAATTTGAAAAAGCTTCAACGGTCACTAACCTCGAGGTTAGTTCATCCAACCTCGAGGTTGGCCTGAAATCCTCAGGCAAACCTTCGTTTTAAAATCATTCAACCTCGAGGTTGCAAAGTGAACCTCGAGGTTTCTCTTGAGAAGAAACCTTCTGATAAATCTCATTAACCTGCAAACCTTGAGGTTCCAAAGGTAACCTCGAGGTTTGAAGTTTGTTTCAAACCTTCAGTTTTCACTGGAGCCCGACAACCTCGAGGTTGTACATCTGTACTCGAGGTTGGCTCTTTGAAAGTGCAAAGTTCAAAGTTAAACATAAAGCCCAGCCTCGAGGTTACAATGTTAACCTCGAGGTTTTCAATACTTTGAAAACCAGTGTGCTCTCTGTAAGTGATGAAACTCGAGGTTGCAACATCATACTCGAGGTCAAAGGTGTTTTCATCGAGCTTAAGTTTCAAAACAAAGTGTCCAACCTCGAGGTTGAAACATGGACCTCGAGGTTCATGTGCTTGATGAACAACATGACCTTTCTGTATGAGTTGAACCTTGAGGTTAGCTTTGCATACTCGAGGTTACACGTGATAATGAAGAAACTTGGGTTTTCAAAATGAACCAGAACCTCGAGGTTGACTTCTCAACCTCGAGGTTTCACATATAATTTGTGAAACCAAGTTTTGCAACATTCGAACACTTGATTTTTAAAGCTTCTGTAAGGTCAAACCTCGAGGTTACAAACCCAACCTCGAGGTTTGCTCTTAACCAGAGTTTTGACACTTAAGAGCAAAACCTCTTCAATTGTTTGTAGTTGTTGACAATCATCAAAACCATCAGAGAACTAACATTCTCCCCCTTTTTGATGATGACAACATCTACAAGCAATACCTCTTTAAACATTTAAAAGATTATCAGTGAGATTATCAGAGTGTTTGAAAAACTGATTTTTGCACAAGTAGAGTTCTTAGATAAAGAGTCATATATTCTCAGAGATAAGCAGAAGCATGAAATTGAGACTGATATTTCAATTGATATTCCATTTCAACAAATTTATACAAAATACAATGGAATTCAATTAAAAAACACAATACAGACAGCAATAAAAGAAAACAAATACATGAAAATACATATGCTGCTGCAGACAAAAACTAGATCCCTAGACTCTAGTCCTCACTCATTGCTTGTCTCAAATACATGAAAATACATATGCTGCTGCAGACAAAAACTAGATCCCTAGACTCTAGTCCTCACTCATTGCTTGTCTCTCCCCCTTTGTCATCGTCATCAACATACTCTGGGTCGAGAATAACAAGAGGAGGCTGGTAAAGCACCATAGCAGTGGTAGGATCAAATGTGGGATCAAGAAGAGAAGGATGGGCAAAGGGAGAAGGTGTGGGGAAGATTTCAGTAGAGGGGGTAGGTGGAGATAGAAATGGTGGAATGAGAATCTCTGTAGAAGGGGTAGTGGGTGATGGTTGAGACTGAGCAACAGGAGTGGTATGAGGTGGAGAAGAGTGTGGAGGGCTAGGGAATGAGAAAGAGTGAGAGGGAGGTGAGTGATGGGGTGAGAGAGCAGGAGACTCAGCAGGAGAGGGAGGTGAAGACGGGTCAGGAAGTGATGAGCTAGGGCCATCATGAATATCAGGACGGGGATCAGAGGCTGCATCAGCAGAAGGTAAGTCAGAAGCCACATCAGGAACTGGAACAGATGAGGGGCCATGAGTGGATGAGGAGCCAAGGCCAAAATGTCTGAGAAGCATGTCAGCTTTGTCTCTGGCATCAGATGCAGCAGTGAGAGAGACAGCCAAAGAAGAGTTCAAGTCAGTAAACCTTTGATCCATTTCCTCCTTTAGCTTGTACAGATGGGACATTGCCTCAGTCTGTGCAACTATGACATCCATAAGTCCCATCTTGATGTCAGCCCGCAATACATCAACTTCAGTCTTCATGATAGCTCTGTGGGAGATTAGGGCTTGATCCACTATCTGTCTGATCTGCCCCATCAGATCATCTGGTATAGGAGCCTGAGAAGGTGGAGGAGCTGACTGTGCTTCCTCAGGAGCTTGAGATGCCTGAGACTGTGCTGTACCCTCTGTATCAAGCTTGATCTTCATGAGGTTGATCTGATGTTTGCCAAAATAGAGAGGGTATTCAAGCGTATCAGTTGACCCTACATACCAGATTTTGTGATAGAAAAGTATCACAGAGATTAGAGAAGGATAAGGTATGTGTGTCAATTCCTTCTTGGCAAATCTGAAACTCTTCATCCCTTGGAGCAGCCAATCCCCAATGTTGAAAGGAACTCTCTTCACAAATGCAGTGAAGGGTCTGTAGTCTAGAGATGTGAAGTGAGTGTAGTTCCCAGCCTTAGGAATGAAATTCCTAGAATATATATACCAAAGGATTCTATGCACAGGAGGCATGTCACTTGGTTTGAATGAAAGCTTAATGGCTTGGTCACGAGGGAAGGGTTTGCCTGGGATGAGAGTTTCATATACCTCTTGATTGGTATATGAAAACTCAGGAACAGGAGGTGGGTTTTTGATTTTCAAAATTTTATTGATCTTCTCAGCAGTCAATGAGAATTCAACACCTCTGACTACAGTGGATACTGACTCTTCTAGCAGATCACCATCATCATCCAATGTACTACTATCCCTCATCTTGAAGTAAAACATCCTAACCAAACTAGGGGTATAGGGACAATATATGGAAACAAAAGGTTCATATTGTTTTATCCAAGGTGAAAGATCTAAGTTGCACTCTTTATAGAAACTTTCAAGGTTTATTGCAACTGAAGCACAAAAGACTTTTGGGAGATAAATTTCTCTATACTTATCATTTTCTTCCTTGGAGGAGAAGGATGAGGCAGCAGTGATGAATCCTTCTGGGGGTGATCTGATATCCCGGATGTCCTCAATTGCATTGACAGCAAATTTCTCCAACTTCTTTTGCTGTGAGGCCTGAGAGGTAGATTGAACTTGAGGCCTTGAGGGATTCTTGGTCCTTGCCTTCTTGGCCTTTTCTCCTATTTTCTCTTTCCCTTTACCGGTTGTTTCAGGCACTTTCCTCTTTTTAGACTCAGCTTGACTGGGCTCTTTGATGGAAATGCCCTTCGGTTTGCTCTTCGGAGGAGGAGATGGAGGAGGATCAATGGGCATCCCTGGGATGTGCTTATCAATCCCAGAGCGCAAGCGAAGAGACCGAGTCTTCTTCCTCACTGGCTTGGTTGCTTGAGGTTCAGGGGAAGGTTGACGTTTTGGAGGTGGAGAGGGAGACCAAGATTCTGTCTCATCGTTCGAATGGGAGGAAGATTCTGACTGGGAAGGAGATTTCGAGGCCATTTGTGGACAGAGAGTGGAAGAAATGTGCAGAAAGATGAAGATTGGAAGAGGAAGTGACGAGAGAGAAGGAGTGAACTCGAGGTTAGGGTTCAGTAAAAATGAAATTTCACAGCAGCATATATATAGACACGCTCTCAACCTCGAGGTTGACTTCTCAGCCTCGAGGTTAGATGAACAAAAGTTCACTAAACTCTGCGATCAACCTCGAGGTTGACATCTCAGCCTCGAGGTTAGATGAACAAAAAATTCACTAACCTTTGAAATTCTTACCTCCAACCTCGAGGTTGCCTCCAGAACCTCGAGGTTCGACTGTCTGACAGATGAGATGTCTCTTCTGTTTGCTACCAACCTCGAGGTTCTAATCCCATACTCGAGGTTCCAGCTTTTAAGCATTCTCAATTTTGACAGTTTGCCCCGATAACCTCGAGGTTAGCTTTTGAGCCTCGAGGTTCCATCCATCAGATATCTTGAACCTTTTGACACTCTTCCAACCTCGAGGTTGACTACTGAACCTCGAGGTTTGCCCCTTTGACAGCAAACCTAAGTCCTGCATAAGATTGTCTATGTACTCCGATGCTAAAGTTAGTGATCTATAATCATCAAAACCATATTTTAATATAAAAGTAGACAAGAATTACTTACAACTCATTGGGATTTACCATTCCCAATTCTCTTCTTATGAATGTGAATGGGTCCTTGGCTAATGGTTTGGTGAAAATGTCTGCCAATTGAAGATGAGTTGGGATGAACATCACTTTCACATCTCTCTTCTGGACATGATCCCGGATGAAATGATGTCTCACATCAATATGCTTGGTTCTTGTATGTTGCACGGGATTCTTGGCCAAGCTTATTGTGCTAGTGTTATCACATAGTATTGGAATCTCCTTTAAGTGCACTCCTAAATCAGCAAGTTGTTGCTTCAGCCACAACACTTGA
Organism: Acacia crassicarpa; assembly: GCA_034222035.1. Lineage (NCBI taxonomy): Eukaryota > Viridiplantae > Streptophyta > Magnoliopsida > Fabales > Fabaceae > Acacia > Acacia crassicarpa. The sequence continues at coordinate 24,351,380 of JAWXYG010000010.1, read as the reverse complement.
GCACAGCAACTTGAGGCAGCCACATATTCAGCTTCTGTTGAGGACACCGCCACGGTAGTTTGCTTCTTGCTAAACCAAGAGACAAGTGAGTTGCCAAAGAATTCGCATTGCCCACTTGTACTCTTTCTATCCGTCTTATAGCCAGCATGATCCGAATCTGAATATGCCACAAGATGCTCCGGCTGACCTTTAGGAAACCATAGCCCAAGAGTCTTTGTATCAGATAGATATCTGAATATTCTCTTCACGTGTTCAGCATGAGACTCTTTGGGTGCGGATTGGAACCGAGCACACATTCCAACACTGAATTGAATGTCCGGGCGACTTGCAGTGAGATAGAGCAATGATCCAATCATTCCTCTATACTTGGTGATGTTAAAGTCCTTGCCCTCTTCATCAGCATCCAAAGAAGTAGTTGTGCTCATTGGTGTGTCAGCCCCATTGCACTTGTCCATTCCAAACTTCTTCAGCAAATCATTCAGATACTTTGTTTGAGATATGAATATCCCATCTTTACGTTGCTTGATTTGCAGCCCAAGGAAGTAATTAAGTTCTCCCATCATTGACATCTCAAATTCACCTTGCATAGACTTGGAAAATTCCTCACACAAAGAATCATTAGTAGCACCGAAAATAATATCATCAACATATATCTGTACGATTAAAATCTCATTTAATTTATTTTTCTTGATAAACAATGTTGTATCAGCCTTTCCTCTGATAAATCCTTGATTGAGTAAGAATTGACTCAATCTTTCATACCAAGCTCTAGGAGCTTGCTTAAGACCATACAAGGCTTTCTTAAGTCTAAAAACATGATCCGGAAATTGATCATTTTCAAAACCTGGAGGTTGTTCAACATACACCTCCTCTTGAATGAAACCATTTAGAAAAGCACTTTTGACATCCATTTGATAGAGTTTAAAGCCTTTTGTGCATGCAAATGCTAGAAGAACTCTTATTGCTTCCAATCTAGCTACTGGAGCATAAGTCTCTTCATAGTCTATTCCTTCTTCTTGATTGTAACCTTTGGCCACTAATCTAGCCTTGTTACGCACAATGATGGCTGACTCATCACGTTTGTTCTTGAATACCCATTTTGTCCCAATTACCGGATGGTCTTTGGGTCTAGGCACCAAGTCCCAAACTTGATTTCTATCAAATTGATGTAGCTCCTCTTGCATAGCAATCACCCAATCATTGTCTGAAAGGGCTTCTTCTATTTTAGAGGGCTCTATATGAGAAATAAATGCAGAAAATGTAACTTCATTCAAGGTACTATTTCTGGTCCTAACTCCTTGATTTACATCACCTATTACTTGGTCTAAAGGATGATTCCTTATAAATCTCCAAGCTCTAGGTTGAGACTGATCAGCATTTTCTAAATTGCTTTCAGGATTAGCCTCAAAAATGTTTTCAGAATTTTCAGAAGGAGTAGGAGCATTTTTCGAAAAGAATTTGTTTTTGAAAATAATCTCCTCTTCATCATCCAAGGATTTATCAGATTCAGATTCACAAAATACAACATGTATAGATTCCTCAACAATCTTAGTTCTAGTATTAAAGACTCTATATGCTTTACTCCTATTAGAATAACCAATAAAGATAGCTAAATCAGCTTTAGGATCGAATTTACCAAGATTGTCTTTACCGTTATTGTGCACATAGCACTTACAACCGAAGACACGAAGGTGACTGAGATTTGGCTTTCTTTCTTTGTAGAGTTCGTATGGAGTCTTATTCAGCTTCTTTCTCAAGTATGCTCTGTTGGAGACGTAGCAAGCCGTACTCATGGCATCAGCCCAAAACACTTGCGAAGTGATGTACTTGTTCAACATTGCTCTAGCCATTTCAGTGAGTACTCTATTCTTTCTCTCCACAACACCATTTTGTTGTGGTGTTCTTGGTGCTGAAAAATTGTGATCAATCCCCATACTATCACAGAACTCAGCAAAGGCTTGATTTTCGAACTCTCCACCATGATCAGTTCGTATTCCTGAAATTGAGAACCCTTTCTCGTTTTGGACCTTCTTGGCAAATGAAACAAACTGATCAAAGGTTTCATCTTTAGAAGATAAAAATATTGTCCACGTAAATCTAGAGAAATCATCGACAATGACCAAAGTGTATAAGTTTCCACCAAGACTTTTCACTCTAGCTGGTCCAACTAGATCCATGTGAAGAAGTTGAAGAGGTCTGTTTGTTGAAATCTCATTTTTAGCTTTAAAAGAAGATTTGGTCTGTTTTCCCTTTTGACAAGCATCACAAATCATATCATTTTTGAAATTCAGTTTGGGAATGCCAATAACCAAATCCTTTTTCAATAACTTGTCAAGTTGATACATATTGACATGAGCTAATCGCTTATGCCATAGCCAACTCTCATTCAAGTTACTTACAAAACAATTTTCAGAAGTAGAAGCATTGCTAGAGAGGTTCAAAGTATAACAGTTTCCATCTCTAGGTGCTCTAAATAAAGCTTTATTTTTCAAATCATTTATGGAGATCAAATCCTTTTTAACAATAAAGCATTCATCAGAGTCAAATATTACCAAATTACCCTTATCGGTGCTTTGGCTCACACTTAAGAGATTATGACACAATCCTTCTACAAGGTAGACGTCTTTAATGAGTGGGCCTTCATTGTTGCCTATCTCACCAATGCCAGCGATTTTCCCGGATTGATCACCTCCAAATGTGACTCTACCTCCATCTTTTGGCTTTATTGATAAAAACTTTGATTTGTCTCCAGTCATGTGTCTTGAGCATCCACTATCAATGTACCACTTGTTCGGCCTTGATGCTCTAAGACATACCTGCAGATTACCAGAGGTCAAGTTTTAGGTACCCATCTTTTCTTGGGTCCTTTGGGGTTAGCATGCACCTTGGGAACATATGTTCCTTTTGGTACCCAGACATAATTTCCTACAGGTTTAGCTTTTCTTTCTTTTCGATGAAAACAAGATGAAGTAGAATGACCCTTCCTATTGCAATATGTACAATGTGCAAAAGGATTTGAGGAATGAACAGATTTAGTGAAATAATTCATATAGGATTTTTGTCCATTCTTTTTCTTTCCTTTCTTCTTATCAAAGTCTGGTCTATAACCAATGCCCGATCTATCGTTTGTAAAACGTTGTTGTTTCAAAATTACATTGAGCATTTCACTTCCCTTAGTGAATTTCTCAAGTGCTTTTGTAAGTTGTGAATTCTTTTTCTCTAGGATAGAGCATTCATCACAAATCAGAGATTGAGGAGAAGAGAGGTTTTCAATTTGCAGTTCAAGAAAAGAATTTTTTCTTTTCAAAGACATATACTTGTCTGCAAGTTTTTCAAACTCCTTTTGAACAACATTGTATTCAGCAAACAATTCATCATAGGAAGGAAGAGATTCATATACCTCATTTATTTCACTAGGTTGTTCTTCTTCCTCAGCAACCAGGCATATGTTGGCTTTTTCACTTTCATCCTCTTCAGCTTCATCCTCATCCGATGAGCTATCTCCCCATATAGCTGACACATATGCCTTCTTTTTGTATTTCTTGAATTTCTTCTTTTCTTTCTCTTGGTTTTTCAGCTGAGGGCATTCTGCCTTGATGTGTCCGGGCTTCTCGCATTCATAGCAGATGATAGGCTTTTTTGATTCATAACTCGAACTTCCTTTCTGAAATTTCTTGAAGCCTTGATCTCTTTTATAAAACTTCTTGAATCTCCGGACCATCATCCCAATCTCTTCATCCTCGTCCTCATCTTCTTCATCTTTATCAGCATTGAGAGCGACTCCCTTGTTGCGATTGTTGGTGCCATTAACTTCTTCCAAGTCCTTCTTGAATTTCAACTTGCTCTCATACTCAGATAGGCTTCCAAACAATGCAGCAACAGAAGTCATAGACTCACCACGAGCCTCTTCAATAGCAGTAACCTTGGCTTCCCAATCCTTTGTGAGAATATTGAGAATTTTTCTCACTTGAGACCTTTGATCGAAGATCTTTCCCAAGGCTGCTAACTGATTTGTGAGATGAGTATATCTAAGCTGAAATTCACCGATAGTTTCTCCTTGCTTCATTCGCAATAGGTCATATTCTGTTGTTAGGATATTGATGCGGTTCTCTTTGATTCCAGATGTTCCTTCATATGCGATTTCCAGAGCTTTCCACATATCTTTTGCTGTAGACAAGTTGCAAACACGAAAGTACTCCTTTTGACTAAGAGCACTTTGAAGCATCAGAATAGCCTTGCTATTAAGAGTAATATTCTTCTTATCATCATCGTTGAACTCAGCTTCGGTCTTTGGAACAGTGATGCCTCCTTCAATCTTAATTGGAACGTAATCTCCAGTTTCAAATACTCTCCACAATCCATATTCCGTAGCCATCACGAACACGCGAAACTTTGCTTTCCAGAAAGAATAATGTTCGCCATCGAAACCGGGAGGACGGTTGATTGAAGCTCCATCAGGAAGAATTCCTTCCATAGTGATCCTTCTCGAGTGGTTAAGCTCTTCTGAGAAGACCTTGCTCTGATACCAAATGAAAGAGGAGCTTTATACCCAAGAGGGGGGGTGAATTGGGTATATTAAAAATTTTCGCAAATTGGTTCTGTTTTTACACTCTCAGAACAGGGCAGAACAGAGGAGATAGAGTGAAGAGCTTTGCACACAATGATTTATACTGGTTCGGTCCTTTCTCTGACCTACATCCAGTCCCCAAGCCTCACCTGGGATTTTCAATCCACTATAATCAAATATTGATTACACACTCTGTACTAAGAGTTGTTCTCTCACTAGAACACACTCCCCCTTACAAGTTGTAATCAATACACCCCAACTACCAAGTCCCCTGACTTGTAGTTATCTCAATCAATAAATGATTTACAAGTATTTGACTCTCTTACAGAGCAGATAAGATAAACACTGAAGAACTAAGTATCAAAATGATACAATACAGATGTAAGCTTGATACAATAAATGACTCAATAAATTTTCGCTCTAAGTAGTTGTATCTGCTTGAGAAGAAGTTAATGCTCTCTATTTATAGGTAGAGAACATTAAATGACCGTTGTGAGATGATTCCAACCGTTGGAAGTGATTTGCTTAAGTTCTGGTCATCTTCTCTCTCTAAACTTCTGCTAATCCAAGTCTTAATGAAGTCTGATGTGGATCTCTGAGTTTCTGCCCGTTGGAATTAACTTTACTTGATGTAGTAAGCATCCTTTAACGTTAACAAGGCGTGCTCAGATGGATTAGCCGAAAGTAGATGAGATTGTGCAGGTGCATTAAATGCACTGTTCACCTTTTTGCTTTTTCTCACAAATCTTCAATAATCTTGATCTGTGCTAACTGAAAAACACTCAACAAACTTGTTAAACATATCTGGGATCATGAGTGAATGATTTATGAAAGCAATTAGATCAAACAACAAGTTATAGCAGATTTCACAAATTTGAAAAAGCTTCAACGGTCACTAACCTCGAGGTTAGTTCATCCAACCTCGAGGTTGGCCTGAAATCCTCAGGCAAACCTTCGTTTTAAAATCATTCAACCTCGAGGTTGCAAAGTGAACCTCGAGGTTTCTCTTGAGAAGAAACCTTCTGATAAATCTCATTAACCTGCAAACCTTGAGGTTCCAAAGGTAACCTCGAGGTTTGAAGTTTGTTTCAAACCTTCAGTTTTCACTGGAGCCCGACAACCTCGAGGTTGTACATCTGTACTCGAGGTTGGCTCTTTGAAAGTGCAAAGTTCAAAGTTAAACATAAAGCCCAGCCTCGAGGTTACAATGTTAACCTCGAGGTTTTCAATACTTTGAAAACCAGTGTGCTCTCTGTAAGTGATGAAACTCGAGGTTGCAACATCATACTCGAGGTCAAAGGTGTTTTCATCGAGCTTAAGTTTCAAAACAAAGTGTCCAACCTCGAGGTTGAAACATGGACCTCGAGGTTCATGTGCTTGATGAACAACATGACCTTTCTGTATGAGTTGAACCTTGAGGTTAGCTTTGCATACTCGAGGTTACACGTGATAATGAAGAAACTTGGGTTTTCAAAATGAACCAGAACCTCGAGGTTGACTTCTCAACCTCGAGGTTTCACATATAATTTGTGAAACCAAGTTTTGCAACATTCGAACACTTGATTTTTAAAGCTTCTGTAAGGTCAAACCTCGAGGTTACAAACCCAACCTCGAGGTTTGCTCTTAACCAGAGTTTTGACACTTAAGAGCAAAACCTCTTCAATTGTTTGTAGTTGTTGACAATCATCAAAACCATCAGAGAACTAACAAAGTATACCTCATGAAAACTTAAAGGACTAAAAGAATACCTTACCCAAAAATATATAATATATTATATATAAATAATATTTACTATTTAATATTTATATAATGAGATTCACAATACTAAACAATGTGTGTGTATTATATAATATATAATATCTAAATATACATTTATATATAATGAGATTCACGAGACTAAACTGTGTGTGCGTGTGTATACATGATGCTTGTAAATCAGAAATGTTATTATCAATGAAGGGTATGCTATTAAAAGAGAGTAAAAGATTTATAACAAATATTATAATGAGAATTACAAATTCGTTAATAGTATTTACAAGTTCCGTAATGGTAATTACTAGTGCTTTCGTCAGTTTTTCACAAGTGTCACTCATTAAACAACAAATAAAGGTCAATTATGACAAACCTTGTAATGAGAATTACCAATTCGTTAATGATATTTACAAGTTTAGTAATGAAATTTAAAGAGTGTGTGTTTCTTGATGGAAAAAAATGTTGAGAAGAATATATATATATATATATATCAAAAGAACCAAGCCACTTGGACCCCATGAAGGTGGAGTGGGTTCGAACTCCACCTTCTTACTTTCATTTGATTTTTTTAAAAAAGGGATTCAACCTCACAAAAAAAAAAAAAAAAACCCTAGCCGAATCTCAAGCTACCGGCCCAGGCTGCCAGCGGTTGCAGGCCGTCCTGCAAGGGTCATTTTTCTTTTTAAATTTATTTAAAAATTGCAGGCAATAGAGTAAATTTACCTAAATTTGAACATCTTAATTTGGTCCTGGGTATCTTTAAGTCCTTTAATGAGTTTAACAGACATTTGAGGTTTTGCAATTTCATTTGGTATTTAAATGAAAGTTTTCCAAAAAACAGAAGGACGGAATATCACCAAGAGGGCGTGAATTCGGGATATAAAATTTTCTTCTCAAATGTACTCTGTTAGCTGGTGGCGAAATAGGGATGAAAGAGTAGGGAAGAGAAAGATTGAACACAATGGACTTATAAAGGTTCAGTCCAAATCCTTGCCTTATGTCCAGTCCCCAGACTCTTCGGGATTTCACTAATTTCAAATGATTACACACTGTGTAACTCTTGGTGTAATTCTCTCACTAGAACTTACTCCCCCTTACAAGTTGTAATCAAATGTCTCAATCCCAAAGTCCTAATACTTTGAGATTCTTACAAAGATTGATAAATAATAATGAACTCTATAAAAGAATAGATGTATAAACATTGAAGGTTTAAATATCTAAAGATATTATCTGTAAGAGTGGAAATAGTAAATGCTAGAGTTGCTAATTGAATGTGTAGAGTTTCGGTTGTTGGAGAATTGAATGCTTCTGGGTTTTATAGATGGTTGTATTTAATGACCGTTGAAGAGAAATTGATGAACCGTTGAGCTTAATGAATATATCTATTGAGTTGAGCTTCGCTTAGTCTCTTCATATTCTTTTGTAACTAGCCGTTATTCTCCGTTGACATGCTTCATTCGATTTGTCCCTTGAGACTCAAGTAGAATGTTGAATGGGAATAGCCGGAATGCTTTATAGTTGCTCAGAAGTCCATTTTCCATTTTCATGCTTTGTTTCTAGTTTAAGCATTTAATGCGTCTAGCACAATTTTGCTTTATGGTAATTTGAAGTTTAAAGCTTGTTAATCATGTCTGAAACTCATTAGCAAACTGATTAAACTTGGTTAGGAATAATAAGAATCAATAATATGAAGTACTCAAGGCATAACAAAGAATTGCATATTACGAGGATGAAGAATTCAAATCCTGATGCAATTGACTCGAGTTATATATTGATGACTGGAGTTACTATAACTCGAGTTGCATAAAATGACTTGAGTTATAGTTCAGCTGTTTGAAGACAGAGAAGAAATTTCAAATAAGACAACTCGAGTTATACCAAGTTGACTCGAGTCATAGTTGTAATATTTTCAGACATAGAGGAATGTTAAAAAGGATGGCTCGAGTTATATCTGTAGTTTAAACCAGTTGAGCTCTCTGTGTCTTATCAGAAAATTGTTATCATGAAGAGCATTTGAAAAACTGAAGTACAATGTGTGACTCGAGTATTTAAGTGACAACTTTAATCATATCAGCAAAATATGATTTTTAAGACTAAGTCATTTTGAACTGAATCAATAGCAACTCTTGATCTTGCAATTGTCAGTCATCATCAAAACACATAGAGAACTAACATTCTCCCCCTTTATGATGATGACAACACTTGTAATTTTAAGGAGAAAATGAATTTGCAAGAAAGCACAAAAATGTGAACCAGATACCGAAACAGATGATAGAAGAATAGCATTCACTCATTGCAAGTATATGTCAAGTACAAAACATGGAAATAGCTAGAATTCATTCATTGCAACTATATGTCAAGTACAAAATTGAACTACATAGAAATGAAAGTGCACAAAGATAAACACATAAGCTGTAGACTATAGACACTTTATTTCTTCACATCTGCTTCATTTTCTTTTGCAACTTCACTTTTCTCTTTCTCTCCCTCTTTGTCTCCAGGAAAAATGAGAGGGTCAAAGGCCAGGGAAGCATGCAAGGCCTGAAGAATAGGTAGGGGTGAGTATATGGTGAGAGAGAGAGAGATGGAGGTGCAGAAGGAGAAGTGATAGGAAGTGGTGAGGAGGGTCTGGGTGAAGGAGGTGGTGAGAGGGAAGCACCAGAAGAGTGCTCATCAAAGAGATTAGCAGTGTCTCCAGAGGAAGAAGAGAGTTTCACAGTGGAGGCTTGAGAAGAAGGAAGAATGACGGTAGGAGGTGCAGAGGAAATATAAGGAGCAGAAAATGGAGGAGTGGGTAAAATTGGAGTGGATTCAGGAGGAGGTGGAGAGAAGTGGGGTGAAGGCAAAATGGGAGTAGAGGAAGGTAAAGGAGGTGAGTAGTGAGGTGGTGACTAGTAAGGAGGAGAGAGAATGGGGGAATGTTTGGGTGAAAGAACCATCCTTGAAGGACCAGCAGCATCCTCATTCTTGATTAGCTTGGAGAGTTTAGAGTCGAACATCAGGTATAGGGTGTGCATGCTCTCAAATCTGACACTAAGATCATTAAAATGGCCTTCAACATTGGCTAACCTCTCATCTATGAAGTCTATTTGCTCACTCTTCTCAGCTTGAGTAGTGGTAACCTTCTTTATCAACTTGTTCATCTCAGATTCAAGCTTCTCAAAAAGCTCATAGTGTTGAGTTGTCAAAGTAGTTTGAAGAGTCCCAAAGGTTTCTTGCATAGCCTTTTCCACAATATGCTTGATTGTAGCACTGAGGTTGGATGACTGAGGAGCAGGTTGTGACTGAGATGGAGCAGGGGATGATTGGGCTTCAAGTGGCCTGGAAACAGATGCTCTGGATCTAAAGGGGCCTCTGGATTGCCCTGAACCTTCTTGAAAAGATATTTTCATGTAGTTTAAATGGCTTTGACCAAACATTTGAGGTTTGACAGGTTTTTCAAAGAGGTCAAGATACCAAATTTTGTTGGTGTATAGGAGAAGGGACACTAAATTGGGGAAAGGAATTGTGGCTGAGTCAAAAGACTCAAATTTGAACCTTTTCATCTCTTGATAGACCCAGTGACCTATGTTAAAAGGTACTTTGTCTATCAGAGAAGAAAAAAGGCCATAATCAGTAGAATTGAAGTGGGTAAAGTTTTTGCCTTTTCGAACTAAGTTTCTGGAATATATGTACCATAAGGCTCCATGAGTAGGAGGCATATCAACAGGAGAAAACTTAAGTTCCCCTATAGGTTCACCAGGCCTGAGAATTTGGAAGAATTTTTCTTTGTCATATTTAATGTAAGGCATAGGTGGAGGATTTTCAATGAAGATAAGGGAATTGATTATATCAGCAGAGACATTAATAGGTTTGCCCCTAACAGAAGTAATACACTTGTCCTCAATAATTTTCCCTTTTTTATCTACTATAATAGCCATAAACTTATTGTAGTAAAAGTGTTTAACTAATGAGGGAGTGTATGGGATATTAATAGCTAGAAGATTTTTTTAATTGATCTAACCAAGGAGACAAATCAAGATTACATTGCTCCTTCAGTTTGATTAAATCCACATACACTGTTGGACAAAATCCACAAGAAAAGTATTTTTCCTTGTAATCTAACAATTGAGCATCAGTCATAAGGGTTAGAGTACAAATAAACTCATGATTTGGGGGTTTAACTAAGGTAGGAGGATTAAAGACATATTGTGGAGTTCTAGATACCTTAGAGCTAGAGCCTCCTAGCCTAGAACCAACTTGAGCCTTAGAACCAAAACCTTGAGCATCAGTAGAAATGACTACCTTCTTCTTCTTCTTCTTGTGTGGAGCTACTACAGGTTCCTTTTCTCTTCGAATCGCAGCTTCAGGGGCAATTTCCTTGCGATAGGAACTACAGGAGATTCCTCAACCCTCAATTTTCTGGGTTTCTCCGATGGCAACTCAGAAGCTTTGGTTGAAGGCTTTCGCTTCCTTTTTGGTCTCAATGAAGTAGGTGGAGATGTAGACACCGTAGCTTCATAATCTTACAAAGAATCCTTCTGGTTTTTAGAGGATTTAAGGAGGCATTGTTGAGCGATTTGAGTTCGATGAAGAGAGGAAAGACAGGATGAGATGAATCGACTCAGGTTAGGGTTTGCGAGAGTGAAGAAATGAAGCGTGCAGATGCGACAGTGGATATATTGCAAATGGAGTGACTCGAGTTATTTAATGAATGACTCGAGTCAGATATGAAGGAAAACTGACCTGTCGCTACCCAGTGACTCGAGTTATGACTTACTGTCTCGAGTCATAAGAGGCACATTGCTTTCTGTCTTCGCGTGACTCGAGTTGAGCTTGCATGATTCAAGTCATATTTGTGCTCCATTGCTCTCGGTGTTATTAGTGACTCGAGTTGGTAGACCTGACTCGAGTTGCTACAAAGCTTCACATATAATGTCAGTGTTGGAAAATTGCATGACTCGAGTTATTTTGTCAATGACTCGAGTTACACCAGTAAACAGGCATTTATCAGAAGCAAAATCAAATATGAATTTTTACTGATATATATAAGCTTACGTTTTCTTGCAAAGACAACACATAGACACTCCAAAGCTTAAGTTAGTGAATGTAGATCTTTAAAAACATTCAACTAACATTGAGTAGGATTGACTTACAGTTCATTGGGATTTACCATTTCCAATTCTCTTCTGATAAACATGAATTGCTCTTTGGCTAGAGGTTTGGTGAAAATATCAGCAAGTTGCAAATGAGTTGGGATGAACATCACTTTGACATCCTTCTTCTGAACAAGATTTCTTTTGAAGTGATGTCTAACATCAATATGCTTGGTCCGAGTATGTTGCATTGGATTCTTTGCCAAGCTTATTGTGCTTGTATTGTCACAAAGACTTGGAATTTCCTTGAGATGAATTCCCAAATCTTGAAGTTGCTATTTGAGCCACAATACTTGTGCACAACAACTTGATGTAGCTATATATTCAGCTTCAGTTGATGATACTAAGACGATTGTTTGCTTTTTGCTGAACCATGAGACAAGTGAACCACCAAGAAACTCACAATGGCCATTTGTGCTCTTTTTATCCATCTTGTATCCGACATGATCTGAATTTGAATATGCTACTAGATGTTCAGGTTGACCTTGAGGAAACCATAATCCCAATTCTTCTGTATCAGCAAGATATCTAAATATCCTCTCTACGTGTTCAACATGAGTTTCCTTAGGAGCAGATTGGAAATGAGCACACATTCCCACATTGAGCTGGATGTTAGGTCTGCTTGCTGTCAGATAGAGTAATGAATCAATCATTCTTCTATATCTTGTGATATTGAAATCCTTTCCCTTCTTATCAGCATCCAAAGAGGCAGTAGAACTCATGAGTGTGTCAGCTCCATTGCATTCACTTAGACCATACTTCTTCAACAAATCTCTTAAATACTTGGTCTGAGATATGAAGATGCCATTATTGCATTGCTTGATTTGAAGACCGAGGAAGTAGTTGAATTCACCCATCATGGACATCTCAAATTGTCCCTACATTGTCTTAGAGAATTCCTCAAACATAGATTCGTTAGAAGCACCAAAAATAGTATCATCAACATAAATTTGAACAATTAAACTTTCATTTAGCTCATTACTCTTAAAGAAGAGAGTTGTATCAGCTTTGCCTCTAATAAAGCCTTGATCAAGAATGAACTTGCTTAATCACTCATACCAAGTTCTAGGAAATTGCTTAAGTCTATATAAAGCTTTCTTGAGACCATAAACATGATCTGGATTATGTTCACTTTCAAAACCAGGAGGTTGTTCAGCATAAACTTTCTCTTGTATAAAACCATTTAAAAATGCACTTTTGACATCCATTTGATAGAGCTTGAAACCCTTTATACAAGTAAAGGCTAAAAGAACTCTTATAGCTTCCAATCTTGCCACTAGAGCATAAGTTTCTTCATAATCAATTCCTTCTTCTTGATTATAGCCTTTAGCAACCAATCTTGCCTTGTTACGGACAATGATTGCTGTTTCATCAAGTTTGTTCTTAAATATCCATTCAGTCCCAATAACTGGATGGTCTATAAGTTTAGATACTGAGTCCCAAACTTGATTTCTATTAAATTGATGCAATTCCTCTAAGATTGGGTTATATAACCCAAGCATTTCTTAGAGGGTTCAATATTAGAAATAAACGCAAAGAAAGTAACTTCATTCAAAGTACCTTTTTTGGTTCTTACTCCGTGATTTACATCACCTATCACTTGATCTAAAGGATAATTCCTAATAAATCTCCAATCTTTAGGTTGAGATTGACCATTGTTTTCACAAACAATTACATAAAGTAATCCCCCTAGGGTTAAGAGTACAATAGTCCAATGTAAATATTGGGCAATAAGTAAGTTCATACAGTTATAAAAATTACAACGATGATGAGGCATTCCATACGCCTTCACTTTTCATCTTCATTGTTCTGAACCTTATCTTTTCCATAGTCCAACCGGCCTACCGCCTTACACCTGTATCTTTCGAATTGTAAGTGGAGCTAAATACCCAAGAGGGGGGTGAATTGGGTATTCTAAAAATTTTCACAAATAACTCTGTTTTCAAGCGGTAAAAACAAAGATGAACAGAGTAGGGAAAAGAAAAGCTGGACACAGAGATTTATACTGGTTCGGTCCTAACAACTTGACCTACATCCAGTCCCCAGACTCTCTGGGATTTTCCACTATCACAAAGATTACACACTCTATACTCAAGAAGTAGTTCTCTCACTAGAACTCACTCCCCCTTACAAGTTGTAATCAATGAACTCCCAAATCACCAAGTTCCCTTGACTTGTGATTCTTTACAATAAATGATTTACAGGTAAAAACTCTCTCTAAGAGTGAATAATGATAAACACTAAAGCTTTTATATCACAAGATACACTACAGTTGAAAACTAAAGGAATAAATGTAAAACTTGAATGATTTTCGTTTTTAGTTGTTGTAGTTGTTGAGAAGACTTGAATGCAGCTCTATTTATACTCAGAGTGCATTAATTGACTGTTGCTTTCCTAATTGAACCGTTGGAACTGTTTAGCAGTGGTTAGGAAGTAGTTTGGTCTTCTTCTCTCTCTAATCTCCACTTAATCCAGTTGTGCAGAAGTTCAGAGTTGACTTCTTGTGAATTAATCTGTTGGAGAAGCAGGTGCTAGATGTGGAAATCATTCTATAATTCTTGCTAGACGTGTGCAGACGGATTACCCAAAAGAATGCAACTTTTTGGGTTTGCATTTAATGTGGTGATGTCACTTTTTGCTTTTGCTTTAAACCTTCAATAAACATTCTCTAATTCATCTGAAACTCACTAACAAAGTGGTTAAACATAACTAGGAATAGTAGAGAATAATACTGAAAAGTATTAAGATCAAACAAGAGAGATTTACAGAATCTCGAGATTTGAATTTCTGATTCAGTGCAGAAACCTCTAGGTTTGTTCCCCAAACCTCGAGTTTTGGACTGAGCTTGCAAAGTTAGTTTGTGTCCAAAACTTCAAAACTTGAGGTTTCTAACCAAAACTGGAGGTTTTCAAAACTTTGAAATGTTCAATGCTCTCTGGCTGACAAAACCTCGAGGTTTTCAACCAAACCTCGATTTTTCATTCAAATATGAAAGTTTTGAAAAACTGCGCCAAAAGGAAAACCTTGAGGTTTCCATGAAACCTCGAGTTTTTCAAATCAGTGAAAAGTTATTTGCTCTCTATTTGTCAAAACCTCGAGTTTTCTCATCAAAACTCGAGTTTTGTTCAAATGTGAAAACTTTGTAATTTTGCGCCAAGACAGAAACCTTGAGGTTTCAAAACAAAACTGGAGGTTTTGGAAAGTTAGAAAACATAGTTGCTCTCTGCCTGGACAAAACTCAAGGTTTGTCCTTAAACCTCGAGTTTTCACACCTTGTGAAAACTTTGAGAGATTCTTGTTAAAACTCAAAACTGAAGGTTTTTCATAAAACTGGAGGTTTTGAAGCATTGGTTAAAATCTAAGTTTTCTCTGCCAGTCAAAACCTCGAGGTTTCTTACCAAACCTCGAGTTTTCTCAAAATTTGTGAAAATTGAAATTTTCAATTCAAAACCAAACCTTGAGGTTTGAAATGGAGACTGGAGGTTTTCAAATGTTCAAAACTTGAGAGACTCTCTGTATGACAAAACCTTGAGGTTTTCCTAGAAACCTTGAGTTTTGCAATTTCTTAGAAAAAGTTGAGAAGTCTCTGAGTGTGGAAACCTCGAGTTTTCTCTGAAAACTCAAGTTTTGACTTTGTTCAGAAAACTTGAAATTGTCTTTGTAAGGCTAAACCTTGAGGTTTCTGTGCAAACCTTGAGTTTTGCTCTCACAATGAGTTTTACACATTTGAACCTTAATTCAATCTTATTCACATTTTGGCCTAGGCATTGTTTCAGCTTAGATCAAATTCAAGCCTAGTCTCAATCATATCTTATCACCCTCGTAGCATCTCTAGGGATCACTATAAGTCAAAACTTAAAGTACTAAAGCCTCAAATCAAGTAATCTCAAATTCCTATGATACTTCCCAGGTGATCACCTATCCCGAGATTTCTCTTGCCCAAGCACGCTTAACTTCCAGGTGCCCTTCTTGTTCGGGGATACTCATGCTAGTACCAACCATTCGCCATTTTAGAAACCAGATATCAGCTTCTTCAAATACTTCCCTTTTAATTGTACTATGGGAATCGGTCCCTGATTTCCATATTAGAGGACCCAAGGTTAGCAACAGAACTCACACTCTATGATACCTCCTTTACTCCAAGAGTCTTTTCTTATTGGAGCCTAACCATCTTCCTTAGAGTATTTATCCTTGATGCTCAATTTGCCCATCTGTACCCTTAACCATGTACCATTTACCAGTACCGTCCAAACCATGCTCTGATACCAAATTATTACACCCCTACCGGCCTCGCCTTTTCGGGTGGCGGGTTAGAGGGATCCCTTTCGTTTATTACCTTTCCATTGTTGATTCATCACTCAAGACAAACAACAGAGTACGCGCGACAGAGCATTGGATCAGTTTTGACAACTTCCAATATAGTAGTAAAGGTACAAACAATTACATAAAGTAATCCCTGTAGGGTTAAGAGTACAATAGTCCAACATAAATATTGGGCAATAAGTAAGTTCATATAGTTATAAAAATTACAACGATGATGAGGCATTCCATACGCCTTCAGTTTTCGTCTTCATTGTTCTGAACCTTATCTTTTCCACAGTCCAACTGGCCTACCGCCTTACACCTGTATCTTTTGAACCAGACTGGAGTTCAAAGTTGAACCCCAGATTAACTGTTAAGCTCATATATAATATGTATCCATGATGACTTCCTATTTTTAATTGATTTGTGATATATTTTGATATATTTAGGAAGTCATCAATACTAAATTAAAGAGATTTTATTGAGATTTTAAGAGATATCAATTTGGATGCATTATTTAGGGGATTCCAATTTAAAATACAAGTTTTTGAATTTAGGAAATAAATCATAGTAATTAGAGGTTTTGAATAAATTCAGTTTTATATTATTATTATTACCATATAATTTCCTTTTTTTTTTCTTTATTGGCGTCAGGATCAGGATTGTGGGATCAATTGTTTTGAATTGATTGAAAATCTTTGATAGCCTAAAAGCATGTCTGCATGTGGGACAACAATGAAATTGAATGTGATTGATTCCAATAACTTGAAGGGGGCCCACAAATTGAATGGAAAAGAAACCCAAAATTGCATCTATTATAAAGGCAACATTATGGACGCTGGAGAATATCACACAGAGAAAAAAAAAAGATGCAGAGGAGAACGACACAGTGAAGAAAAAGGAGGAGTGCGTGAGATTTGGGCTGGATGCAAAAAGAAGGAGTAGAGCGAGATCTTCAGGAGGAGGAGCATTGACGCTAAGAGCCAGATATCAATTCAAGAAGTAGAGTTGTTTTGGGATCTCTTCTTTCTTCTTCTTCTTCTGTTTATGTTGGAACCTGAATTTCTCATATTTATTATGGATTTTCTTATCGCCATGTGTGGCTAATTTTCTTTTCAACCTAGAGTACTATGAACTTGTTTGAGACTTAGAAATTATTCCCACTCATTAGTTTTGCTTAATTTTAATTAGTTTATTTAATCTTGTTTTTATTATTTATTGCTTAGTGATTGGCCACCGTTAAGCATGTTGTGGGGATTTAGGATTGAACTTGACGAAGGAAATCTTAAATTGACCTTGGGATTAAATAATGTGGAATTATGTTTAAATCTAGTATGAAATTAGGTTTTAATCTAATTTGCGTCTAGGATAGACATATACCTAAAAGCTCCGCATAATCAAATTAGAGTGAGCCCGATTTGAATTGCATCTTAATTAATTGTGTGAGACATTGCATAATTATTTGAGGTAGGTGTATAAGTGGACCGACAGACACTTATAAACACTAATACTCTAGATTAATTGATGAAATTAAGTTAGAATTAATGTAGTGGGAATGAAATCTAAAAAACAAACAAGAGATTAGTATCTCTAAGTTGTCCTCCTTGATATTTGAATTCTCTCTCTTTGAAAGTGCTTGTTTTTGTTAAATTCTTTTGTTTTATTACTATTGAAAACAATTCTTATTTGCTCAACTTAAATGAAAAAAGGAAATTTGACACCTAATCACCAGTTTGATTGATTCTCTGTGGGATGACCTTGATTTGCCACTTATTATTTTCATGACACGTACACTTGCAGTGCTTAGTTAAATTTTGGTAGCATCAATGCAATGCATGTAATGTAAATCACAATCAGGAAACACAAACATGGCATGTACTCCGCAGGACCGCTTGTCCAAGACAAGCCCCCAGACTCAGCTCGCAAATAGGCCTCAGCAGTCAAGGAGCAACCCCAACCACCTAGCCTAGGGCCTAAGCGGACACCTATAAACACACAGTCATATAGGTTCCACCCAGCCACATACCTCAGGCCTCAGCAGCCACCTATGAACACACAGTCACATAGGCTCCACCTACCCTACATGTCAGGGTACAAGTACTACCTAGCCACCATGCCTCAGGCCTCAGCAGCACCCCTACAGGTACTACCTAGCCACCATGCCTCAGGGCTCAGCAGCACCCCTACAGGTACTACCTAGCCTGCATACCTCGGGCCTCAGCAGTAACCATAGAACACAAAGTCCCATAGATACTACCTAGCCTACATCCACAATCATGATAACACAGAACAAGAGCCACATAGAGTATGCAAGTTTACAGTTACTACCTGACACACCTTGCAAAATAATAAACTGTTCCCTTGACATTGAAAATAGGGTCCATGCGTGCAACACCTAGATACAGCCAAACATCATGATTTTAGTCATATGAACACACTTTGCTTCAAGTTCCATAAAATTCGCATAGCACCAGAGTTTTCTAGAAACGCTGACCCAACTTTGCTGATTTTTAATGAATTCTAGAAAAATCCGATTAATGTGAAATCAATGGCCTTACAACCCTTAGGATGTCTATTTTATAGGAAAAATAATTACCAAAGCCATCCGGGTTCGAGTCCTTTTCAGATTCTCAAAACTTAGCCACTAGTCTGAGACAGAATCCATGTTTTTGGGTCATTTTCAACTTAAAAGATCTCTCGGTTGGAAACTCCAAATGACACAAATATTATATTAAAATCATCCTTAGGATGTATACTTTCACCATAAAAAATTTCATAGAAAACGGAATCCGTTTACCCCTTCAAAACCACTGATTAATCTTTGCTGCCCAAAAACCATAAGAATCAACAGATTTTCGTATATTCAAGATTTAGGTTTTCAGAATTCAGAAAGAGGTGATCCCACTTAACCCCATACAAAAATGACTTCTGGACTCATTGAAGACCTTAAAAATATGAAAACCCCATTGCAACACCACGAAATACCATAGGGCAGAAGTAAAGATAACTTAGTCGCCGGTTTAGGGATTTACCTTGGGATATTGGTTGCGTATGAACTTCTTCACCTTCTAGACCCAAAACTTCAGCTGAGCACTCTCCTACGCTCCTTGAGCACGTGGTTGAGGTGGGGAAAATGAATGGAAGAGTGCCCTATTTATAGGCCTCAAGGATGCAAGCTTTTATCCAACTTTGGTTATTGTCCATCGGGTAAAAGGATGCTTCGGATTAAATTAATTTTTCCCCTTGCTCGGCCATCAAGTCTTCTAGAAGCCTCTAGGGTTCTCCATGGGCAGAAAATAGTGCATTCAAGGACCAAAAATAGAGTTCCAGATTTGCCCTTAGGTGGTCTTAGTGGTAGGTTTAAGGTGTAGGGGTAAAATGGTCATTTTGCGTCGTTCATCTCCTAAGCAATGGGGCCCACGAAATCTGCACAAAGATGTGCCATAATTGCCCTTTTCAAGTCATAATTACATGTCATTTCCATGTCATATCAGGTTAGAATTGTGTGGTCTAGATTAAATCGGGTTATTTTATTCTTTCTCTTTCTTCATTATGACTTGATGTGATAATCTCTCTCTTCATAATTACATGACCAGATATTTTCTCTCTCCACTGGGCCCACCAAAATTCGCCCCCTATCAGTGTCCTGGGCCTGGGCCTGACTCCGGGAAATCCTAATCGGTCCTGCTTAGCTCCTTTTTGCCGGTTACATGTTTCCCCGTAATGCGTGCCCTTCTATTAGACTTGTGTGGGCCTGGATCATCAGTCCTTTCTCCCTAACCCCAAGGGATTCGGATTTTAGTATCTTGGAGGATAAAAATTCATATTCCCGTACTTCAGATCCACCTCGTAATGCGTTACCCGGTAGTCCAACTTCTAGCCCTGAAATGCCATTTGTTCGACGTAGCACTACTACTACTGACTTTTCCTTCTGTACTTGGTCGAAATACACATTCTCTTTTTCATCCTTTCTTATTTCCTTCAAAAACACAGGACTCCCATGGCTGCCTTGAAAATGCCATATACTTACTTGTACTGGCATATTTTTGCTCAACTAAGTGTCCTATACCTTATGACATAGTTAGGCGGCATCTTTTCTGACCAAACTTACATCGTATAAGCCTTCTGTGCCCCTTGTTCATTGGCACTTTAATTCCATGGCTTATTCGTACTGGTCCACTGACTCGTATGGCCGAGTTCCTTAGTCCCAGAGAGGCTTCCTAACTCTCGTCCTTCTTGAGACTCTTCCCGAATTGGGCCTAATTGTCCGCCTATTTTACTCTTATTCTCAATTGTCAGGGCCCAAAATTCAGGGTGTTATAGTGACTGCATAATTCATGATGTTCTCAAGTATAACTAAGGACAATTAAGCTACTAAGTTAGCTAGTATATTGATGAAAAGCATTGAAGGCAAGTTATGGTGTCTACTGCTCAAGTTAGGAATCGGTGTCTGTATAGAAGGTAGATCGGGAGGTGATATAAGCAACAATAACAATCAATCACTACCTTGGGTTGTTACTGCGCACTTCATGATGTTCCTTAGTAAATTAAGCAAAATTGCTTTAGACAAGTTCAAATCAGTTCGGTTGTGGATCTACAAAACTCCAATTGAAAACTATATAGTAAAGGTCGTCGCTTTTCCTCATAATGCTTTGCAAGAACAGATTTGAAATTCAATTTCTAGTTATGAATACATAATTTCAGAACTGTTATTTGTAGGTCATGCTTTCATAATACAAAGTTGCTTACCAAAGTCCAGCAGGGTCCATGAACTGGGCTTTAAGTCTCCAAATGGAATTTTCCCATATTTCTTCTCCGCCATATCTCTAATTTTGGACCTTAAAATGCATAAGAAAACAACAAAATGAATATATTCAAATTTATATATTCCATGAGAAAAACTCAAGTACAGCCAGTAAGCAATAGAACGGACAACAATGAAGTCCATACCTTATAGCGAATTGTTGCAACTTCATCAGAATTCCTACAAAACCCAACTATATAATAACTTATATTATCCATCATTCAATTAACACGTAATAGTTAATATTCAAAGAACCTGAAAGAAAGTAATCCTCTACATGGCAATTAATCAAACCTTGGTGTTTTAACTACATGGTACTTGACTATCTTTGCTTTGCTTTGGTCTGCAGAAATTTCGTCCTGAAAGAGTTTGGAAAGTTCCTTCATTGTGGCCTCAATGATATCTTCATTACTGTGTGAAATCCATTCTTCAGTTGGTGCAAAAACCAACTCCAGCATAGACTGGTTTGGGCTTAATCTTGGTGATATGAAGATTATCATCACTAATTCATAGTAAATCATTGCTATGAATTATCATGAATAATCTTGCATATCTCGTCAATACCTTCCTCGTAGACACCATGAGTCGAAGGATATGCAACCTATAATATAAACCAAAACGGACAAAGAGCACGGGAAAAGGTTAAAAACAGAGGTTAAACCAAAACAGACGAAGACCAAACAGATGTCATGAACAAACCTGAAGAACAGGGGAAAAAATACTCATACATAGACTGAAGAGCACAAAATTTATGACTAAGAAGTGAGGCTATGAGTGAAGAACAGGGGTTAAGCATAGCATACATCCATTTTTGACTTAGTCTAAACGGTGAAGAAGAGTAGGCAGAATACATACAAAAACAAAAAAAATCTTCAATGAGAAGTACCCAAATGATGCCGTCGACCTTCGTCCGTCGTATTTTCAAACCTCCTTGACTAAGAACATGAACATCGGCGAAGAATGGCAGAATTCCTTGGCAACGCGACCATGTATACCACAGAGCTTGCAACCCTTTTCTAACCTAGTTGTGGGTTCTCTTCTGATTTAATCCAAAGGGCGTGCATCACTTTTTCAATTGCGGGTTAGCATAGGGTGTCAGCATTTGCCTAGACTTATACTCGAACCATACTGAAAATTTGTGGAAAGGAGAGCACGAAGCCAAAGGAAATGCAAACGACTTGAAATGGAAGTCGTTACTGTTGTTAGCAACATAACCAAAGACACATAAAAAGGAGGTGAACAGTGTACGGCTTATCTCGCTATTCCTATATTGATTGATATTGATGATGATGATGATACAGGTATGTAGATACATTATGTTCAAATTTCTTAATGCCTTTCCAATCACGTACGGGGAGTAATTTTCTCTTTTCTGTTGACTTCATATTGGATTTGATGTTGATATGGGTGTGACAGGAGGTGATTTCCTGATTTTGAGAAAGGACATGGGTATGAGTATATGACGGTGATTTCCTTTTGCGTGTTTATTTAGTACAAATGAGATAGTTCTTTGTCATAGGTATAGGAGTAATGATAATACGGATCCATATTCTCTGTGTCTCATAATTCTTTAGAATTTTTATATCCCGATTGGGTGCAGAAAGAAACACATTATCTATTTTAAATTACCCCACACAATAAAGATAAAAATTAAAAAAGTAGATGATTTGTCTCTCTCTTGACATTCAGATCAACACTGAATGACTAGGATGAAAAGATAGTGAGAGATGAGATACTGAGATAATAATAATTTGCTTCCATGATCATATCTTTTCTGGATGTAGTATCTAGGGGAATCTACTTACTGCCGAAATCTTTTCTTCCTCAAGACACAGTTTACCTGACTAAGCGTCCAAGGAGAGACACATTATCTATTTTAAATTACCGCATACAATAAAGATAAAAATTTAAAAAGTAGATGACATGTCTCTCTCTTGTCATTTAAATCAATATTGAACAACTAGGATAAAAAGATAGTGAGAGATGAGATATTAAGATAATAATAATTTGCTCCCATGATCATATCTTTTCAGCATGTAGTATCTAGGGGAAATCTGCTTACTACTAAAATCTTTTCTTCCTCAAGACACAGTCTAGTGTATGGAAGATTTCCATTGGTTATGTTGCCTTACTCACTGTATGCTACACTGTAGAGTGTTGTCCTATTTTATAAATTTGTCTTCAAACAATAAATTAGTTCTGTCTCTGTACAATAAATACTTAAAACAAGTTTATACTTTGCATGTACCTTCCTCTGATAAAGTTGCCTACAGCCAAACCTTAAACATGAATATGCTTAATGCCCATCTCTTTCCCCCCCCCCTTTTTTGCTGCATTGCTAATGTTTCCAGTCGCTTAGAAGGTTTATTTGATGCCACCTGTTGCCCACCTTTCTTTCCATCTTGTGTACATGCATTAGCTAGATCAAAGTGCTAAGGAAAAAACATGCATTTTCAGTAGGTTATGGTCAAGGGGCCATTTTATCAAAGAGGTAATACATTCATTTTTCTATTCCTTCAATGATGGATTCTTCTTTGCCTTAAACGAAGTGTCTTAGGCTTAGCTAAATCAAGGCACCAAGGAAAATAAAGCACTTTCAACCTCAGCAGGTGTGATGGTTTAGTTTTCTCATGAGTTCATATGGCTTAATCTTTATTATTTATTATATCTTTTCATGTTGTTGTTTGGTTTTTCAAACAGAATTGAGAAACAATGATATTTTTCATTAGAAACTCAACATTTTTGTGCTTTTAATTTTAATGATAAATAATGAAAGTATGATTAAGCAAAACTTTTTTTTGGCGTGCATGTCTGGAGGTGTATATATTTTGTCAATTTGAAAGTCAAAACATTGTTTGACACCTTGGCGCAATCTTGGTATTCTTGGAAGTCTCACCATTTAGTTGCTTATGACAAATCTTATAGTTACGCAATTAAACAGAGGATCCAAACATTTTTATCAACTCCTATACCGAAAACTCATATTTGTAATATTCAAAATTTCCAACTTTTCATGTCCTATGCAATATTTTGATCATTGAATAAGTCTATGGTTGCCTTATACCAAAATCTCAACACCATATGCAAAGATATTCAAGAGTGCACACTTTCTTTTGAACATATTTAATTTTTTGGTGCAATATTGAATGTTTTATTGCTTTCGTTTCTTATATATACAGTCTCCCATTGTTTTGCAAGTTATGATCACTGACATCTGTATGATGACTTATCTTTCATTTGAGTATTAGTCGCAATGCCTCCTTGTCATATATGGTTGTACATGTTGGTTACTTAGTTTGTGGATGTTTAAATATCCAACTGATGCATATTCGCTTTGTACTGTTATGTTGACCATGCTTATGTTGTTTTTCATTTTTGTATATCCTAACAAAAAGATCTTGCTATCTGATGTTGCTCATTCTATTTCATAGCTTTGATTCCTTCTTCAATTTTTCTCAAAGGGTCATATCATGTAGTCTTTAGCTGAATGCCTTAACCATGTTAAGTTGTAGTATTAACTTTCAAAATGTAGTTAATGTCATCACTATTTCATACAAATATGGGGCTTGCTGATGTTCATCTGTTTCTCCCAAGTTATTTTCTGCAACATTGATTTATGATTTATTTTATGTCTTTCACATGTTCATTCACCTATGCAACCATGTATTTGTTTTTCATCTTTGTGGATTCCATTGACCTGCCCATAGGAAAATTTGGTCCTATGTCATAAATTTGTATTCTAACGACAAATTACTTTATGTGATATATTTTGACTAACTTTTCCCTTCCACAAGGATGGTGTATTGGCTACTTTGTCTCAGGGATGACAAATTCTTACTTGTATTTTTGTTTGCTTTTGAAGAAAAACAAGTCCAAACAATTAAATAGGTACGTCAATCTATCAAACCTTTAACCTTCAAAAAATAAATTAATAGCTTTGGCTTTGTTACCCACTCCATGATTCAACATTTTCAATTGAAGTACTTTTTGCTCACTTGCAATTTTAATCTTCTGTGGTATGATGAAGATTTAATCAGTCAAATAGGAACAAAATGATTATATAATATTTTTTCCCTAGGCAACAAATGATTAATTATGCATAATAACTAACCACTATAACTATAGGCATTATACCATTTGATAATTTAAGTTAGGTCCTCCTTCTATCCCACCAAACATGAGCCTCCTTAGTCCTTAGCACCTCGAGGCAAAATATTAAGTGGCACTTAAGTCGATGTTTTTTTTTTTTTTGTAAGAAAATTTTAGGAAAGAGGTTAGGCTCACCCACAATTCAAGGGTAGGGCGCTTGAAGCCTAGTCCACAAGGCATACTGGCCAGAGAGTACACATGTCTCCACCTTCACTAGCGTTTCCACTGCTTTATAGACCCCTAGGATACCTCCCCCAGCACCTTAACCAACTCCAGGATCGAACCCTCTCCCTTTGGGTGAGGAAGTCCGACTCCTTCACCAATTGAAGCCAAGGACAAGGGGTTGATAATTGAATATTTCATACACTTCTTGTTATCTCTTGATTAATAATTTAGGACTCTTTAGTTAATAAATAATGGCTTTTATACTTATTTGAGCTTTAGGCCTTTGATTAGATTTTAGCCATTTTTTATAATAAAATTCTAGTTTGACATTGCTTCACTATTTTTACCATAACTCTTGAACCAGACATCGGATTAGCCTCATTCTTGTTTTATATATTAGGTGATTCGAAGAGCTACAATTGTTATAAAGACATGAAGGGCAAATTCAAACAAGATGGCGGTCAATTTTGGAGCTGAAATCATATGAATTTTGTTGGATTTTTATTTGGGTTCGAATTTTGTAACTAAAATCCAGTTTTGTTGTATTTCTGTTTTGGGCCAAACTAGTAGGGCCTATTTCGTTTTGGCATGGCAGCTAGGTTTTATTTAGTTAGGTCAACCACCAACATACATTCATACACGTTTTAGACAATTTTGGATTGAAAGACATAAGTTTAATTTTCTCTACAATGTTCTTCGCGTTCTTCGTCTTTTTGTTGTTTTCTCCATCCATGCTCGGCTAAACTTTTGTGGTTAACCCAACGTGAGGATTCCATAATTCGTCCAGAGAACTTGTGCTTTATCGATAATTTAACTCGCTTCTATTTTCATCTTATCGTACTCGATTTCTGGAAATAGTCCAAATATTAGATTTAGTATTTGGTTTGGTTTATCCCAAGGACTAAGTTCGAACTAGGTTTAAGTTTTACTGTGCAATCGCATAGTGGGACACCACTGTTCGGACATATTCTAGGCGATTGTCTAGTCGAGGGATTTTCTAGGCGAATGCAGATATCTCAGTTCGTCCAGAGCCAAACGTGGGTTATTTATATTTCGTTCAATGATGGAAGTCTCTAGAATCTAAACGTTGGGTTGATCGATTTTAATCTGCTTCTGAATATTTCGTTTTGTTTCTTTTGAATTTTGTTTTTATTCTGTTTGAACCAACCCCCCCTTTTACTGTTTCTATGTCGTTGTTACTGTCCATTCAGACCCACTGCGAATTCTTTGGGAAAACGACCTAGGTTCCCATTACTGCAAATCTTTTATTGAATCTGGTTATTTTGAGGGACACGACAAATCTCTTTCAGGGGTCACTTAAGTCTATGTTTGGAGTTCCCGTTTGGACAACTTTTAAGGTGAAAAAGCCCAATGACATATGTAGTAGAGAAAAAGTCTAACGCAGTGTTCGCAACTGCTTGGACAGTAGCTAATCTGTAATGGTTAGCCCTCTTGCAAACAAAAAAAAGTCTAATGGAAAGTGTTTGGAATAGCTTTTATCCCATTGGGCTTTTCAGAAAAAGCTCCATTAGTGTTGACGCTCGTGGACTCCGCTTTTTGCCCACTAGAAAGCTTTGTTCAGATGCGTCCTTGTCTTTCGCACATAGCTTCAGAGATATTTCAGAATAGCCAATCAAATGCTTCCATGTAGGCATGTTCCTCTCATACTTCTTTTTCGAAAATTGAATTTCATAACCACAATCAATTAATTTTTTTTATTATAATCATCAATACCTTCTTTTATGGCCACGAAAACTGTCAAAAAATTCTTTTTCATGGAAAAATTCTTTTACTTGATTTTTATAATATTTAAAAAATATCAGTAGTTTAAGGTTATATAATGTATTTTTTGACTCTTAACTTTGTAAATTATACCTTTGATCATATAATTTTAACACTGTTAATGTTACTAATTAAAATAGGTACTAATTAAAAATTTTGTATACATTTTAATTTATATGCAATTTTATCCATTAAATATATTTAATTTAGGACTTTATTGCTTATTAATTTTTAAATAATAGTTTAACTTTTTTTTCCTCAAATTTAAGATTACATTAAAAAAATTTTCTTTCAGTTATCACAATATATACAACTAATATAATTATATGTAGTATTCAATCAGATTCATGCCCTTCTTGGTCCTTTTTTTTTAAAAAAAAATCAACTCATGTTTCAAATAATAATCTAAACACTCTTCAGTTTGAAAAAAAGTCACTTCTACCACTATCAATTTAAACACAAATAACATTTATAACATGATTTTTTTTCCTATCAGACTTCTACAAAAGGCATATAGAAAATAAGTCACCACTCTTACCAGTAACTCAAACAGGCTTCTGGGCACAATATAAGGATATGTTAATCTTGACAGGCACTTAACAGAACGTGAATGTTAGGTTCTGGTGAGCTGCTAGAACAACTACCTACACTGCAACAACTTCTTCACCGTCTTATTGGCTGTCTGGTAAAATTGAAGGGAAAAATTGAGATTTTCTATTTGCATACTCAAAATTTGCTATCATATCCCTCAATATTGAGATTTGGTCTCTGCATGCTCAACTTCTTTTGTAACATCCTAATTTTTAATTTTAGGATTTAATTATAATTATAAATTAATTATATATAATAAATGTATTGATTATGTATTTGTTGGGGGAAAAAAGAGAGGAGAATGAAAAGAAAAAAGAAATTAAAAAAATGGCAGCAACAACAAAAAAAAATAAAAATAAAAGTGGGAGGTTATGTACTTGGCAGTGGGAGGCCACGAATCATCAGTGGGAGGCATGGCCTCCCACCTATTCCAATTAAAAAAAAAAAAGGTGTTGTGGGGATTATAAATACCCCCACACACACACATAACACACACCCACACACACACCGTCAGCCAGATGGAGACGCAGGAGAGAGTGAGAGTGAGGAAGGAGAAGAGAAAAAGAAAGGTTTTGAGGCTTTTCAGTGTATTTTAAGGTATGTCTTTTATCTTATAAGATTATTTAGATAGCTAAACTAGCTTATTTTTAATAAACTTTCTTCATGAAAGTTATTCTAAATATTTTTCTCTTTCTAATGAGTTTAATATTATATTAGTTAGTGAAAATTTTGGGATTAAGATTTTAGGAAAGTTTTGATTTTTAACAATAAAAGACTATATATATATGGTTGATGATTAATAGTAAATTTTAATCGGTTTAGATTTATTGTTTGATTGTTATAGAAATTTAAAATGGATTTTTCTATTTAAGAAGCTTAGGATTTTATGTCTATAAAATATTTTACCGATTAAATGTTATAAAAATAATTTATTTGGGTTAGGGAGACATCATTAGAATTTTAATTGGTTTAGCTTTATTGTTTGGTTGTTATGGGAGTTTAAAATGAATTTTTCCATTTAAGAAGTTTAGGATTTTATATCTATGAAATATTTTTACCAATTAAATGTTATGAAAATAATTTATTTGGGTTAGGGAGATATTATTGGAATTTAATTAGCTTATTTTTTATACATGGGGGCAAAACTGTAATTTCTGGAATGTTGGGGCAAAACTGAAATTTCTGGAATGTTGGGGGCAAAACTGTAATTTCTGGAATTTTTGGGGCAAAACTGTAATTTCTGGAATTTTTGGGGTAACACTGTAATTTCTGAATTTTTTTGGGCAAAACTATAATTTCTGGAATTTTGAGACTAAAATGTCATTTTCTGGAATTTGTGAGACCAAAATGTCATTTTCAACTTTTGTTATGATGATATATATTATTATTAGAATTTCTATTTTAAGTTATAAGATGTTCTACTTATAAGTTATATTTGTGATAATGCAGAGCCTCTTTGTGACCGGTAGCTGTGCAGGTGGTACTCATCAAGCTAAGATTAAGCTTGGAATTGAGGTAACCGGGGTTAATTTATTTTATATGCTTGTTTTGGACTGTAAGATGTTTTTCTAAGTCTTACTTTCATATATACTACTCGTATGTGTTTTGAAAAATTATGTATATGTTTGGATATGAAATTAATTCAATGAAGTAGTGTATTTTACAATCTATGTACTTAAGTGATTATTATTATTGGGATTGTTATTTGTGTGATGGTTATAATGTTTGTTGTGAGATGATGTTGTATGGAATAATAAGTTAATAAAATATTGTTGAAAATTTTAGTATTATATTATTTCTTCTATTGTGGGATATGTTGGGTTGTGTAGAAGAGATTGAGGATGAAATTGTGCCCATCGGCTCTCTCATTCCTAGCCTGGAATTTGAGTTAAGTGTTTTGGATGGACACCTCTCTGTTACGGTATATTGGTGGTGACATAGGAGGGGACAGTATTCTTGGAGTGACTAGCTAACATTGCTCGGGTATATTAGCACTGATAGGTTGATCCACGTCCACAAGGAAATAAGGAGGAGTAGGATGGATGAGTGGGGGGTGTTAATTGTTAGGGTTATTATATATTAATTGTTTTATTTATGGTTATTTAATTATTGAAATTATTATTATTATTATTATTATTAACAAACCTGCTTCTCTGACTTGCAATCCTTTCCTACATATTTAATAAATTAATTTCGGTTACGGGAACTTTATGTCTCACCCGGTCATTATTAATTTTTCAGGTGAGACCTCTAACCTTAGTAGAGGACAGGGGAAGCAACCAAGGGCATAGACGTCGTAAAACTCGTAGGCCTCTTTTTGGTATTAGTGTTGTATTGATTTATATATTGTCATCTTAGGGCCCTTATATTTTTGAAATACTACATCAATAACTTTTGGATGATTGTTAAAGGCCTTATTTTATATACTATCAAATTATAGTGGACCCACTGTCCTATTTTGTGCAAACATTGTTTCTGAAGACCCTTTGTTGTGAGATTCATGTTGTATGACTTGTGGGCTATAAAATATCCGGTTCGATAATTGTGCCCTGAGTTATGGATTTTCTGTTGTAGGTTTGTGGGCGAAATTTATGCCCTGGACTTCGAGATGTGAAAAGGAAAGTTTTCCATAATTACCTACTAACCTGATTTTAAGAAAACATTATGGTTAATTGTTGTTTAGTAAGAAACGGTCTTTTCATTTTTCCCTTGATAAGATGTTTAATTGCTTTAATCTCTTGCAGCCTAAAGGAGTAGCCTATAACATTTTTCTCATAAAGTCTGCATTAGTGTTGGTATGCATATTTATGGTTACTAGTATTTTTATCTGAGTATCAAATTCTCCAAAATGTTCAGTACCAATTGCATGGCTAAAGAGACATTACCAGAGAGGTAAAAGAAGAAACTATCTAGTTCATGTGCACGAGCTGTCAATATCATTTCCTGTGTATTCATGTGCATAGTTAAACTGCATCTTGAAAAAGCATCTCGGGCTAGGATCTCGAATATTTCTTATGATGGGCCTCTGCTACAAGTTTAAGATTTCACAACAGTAATTTAAAAAGTGAAATTGTGCAGTCTAATTCATCCTTAGCAATTGTCTTGCTTCCATGAGATATTTTTCTTAAAAAGAAAGGACCTATTTCTTTTCTTGGCATCTCCTATTTATTATCATGTCCCTTTCTAACACACACTCGTATACTGATAATGATTGGTTTGATGATGACTTTAGTCAAGTGTACTTATAGGAACTTTAGCATTCAGAAATAATTAGAATTGGTCAGTAATAATAAAAAAGTAATGAAATAGATGAGTACCACAATACTGAATGGTTGGATCAACATATTTATGCCTATTTCGCTGTTGCTATGAGTGACTCATGGGAATTTGATACATACCTCTTATGGTGTTGCATGTGGTGATAATTAATTGCATCTACTACTTTGACATTTTGTTTGGTTTTGTTTCACAAGCTTCCCTTCTTGGTGCAAGTCAGACCATTGAAGCAGCACTTTCTGGATTTACATTTGGTCTTCCAGTTTGAGATTACTTTTTAATTTTTTACTTTTCTGCTTCTTTTTGGGAGAATTTTCTACTATGATATTTCCAGGTTACCCAATAGTGTGTAGGTCTGTGATTGCATTTAGATTTTGATTGTTCTTATTCAGTCAAGTTTTACATTTGGTTCTGTATCATTATATTTTACTGTTATTTTTACAGCTGACAACCAATTTTGCAATAACAGAATTCTCAAATGTACTAATATCCTCTTATTGACCAGCCCAAAAGAATTCTTTTGTAGCTTCTTTGGTATAGATTATCGAGATGGAATTTAAATGGCACAGTTAAAGTATTTAGTATTTAATTAACGTAACTAGTCCAGGGAAGTTATTGTAACAAATAGCTTGTCAGATCATTGCTGTACACTACCAAATCAGCTTCCAGCTATCAAAGCTAGAGTTCATATTGGATAGTCATTCATTATGCTGATATTGTTGCAGAGTTATACAGTATGATCTGCTGAAAGTTTGGAACAAGTTGAAGGTAACATCTTTATTTGATTTTTTTTCAATTGTATTATAAGAATGATATTTTGTTTTTCCTTGAATGTTGATTTATGTCAACACTTGTAAACACTTGCATGAAGGTAATAGCTTTATTCGGTTGATAGTTCCATATCAGATGGAATGAATAATATCTTGCATCCTTCTACTTTGTGTAACTATTAAAGATGTCCACATCAGGAAGGAAGTTATCATCTTACGTTTTCTAATGCAAAGAATCCATTATGTGTCATCACCAATGTTCATTGGTACAAAAACAACTAAATCATGCCTTTTTTCCTTTATGAATGGTCATACTACTTCCTTTTCTTGATATAAGATTCACTTTGCAGCTCCTTTTTTCCATGACAGTGGATCTTGTATTGAACCAAATATGTATGTAAGTATGTGTCAAGTTTCCTATAACATCATTCAAGCAAAAGGAAAAAAAAAAAAAAATCATTCTCTTAGGAGTATTGACTGAACCATCACAAGCTAATAAAGGGGGTGGCTTTTGAAAAGCTAATGGGTTTGGCAAATCAAGAAGAAAATTAATTATTTCTATACACACCACCAACCTTGATGCTGTCATCTTTATTTAGTACAAGTCGTCATATCATCGAAAAAGGAATACACAAATACAAGGTATGGTTGATGATGGGTTATGATCATTAATTAACAAGAAAATGTGAAATTCGTTGTCCATAAAATAAACAGGTGCCTTAAGAAAAAGGGAATTAAAATTATCAGTAAACATGAGACAAACAATTCATGGAGAAGAAATTGTTAATTCATTACGAACGCAAAATTGCTTATTCTTTACTCTCTATTCACGGAAAACAATGGCAATCACTAAACCTTAGCCAGACCACGAATCCTTTAATTTCTCCCTCATCTCATTCTAAGACAACTTCAAAAAAAAAAAGAGAACCTGCTAATCCTTTTCCTCACCTAAGTTAGACAGGTTAGCTTCACGTAATCACGCATGTCTATGAGACACACAAAAAAGTATATTATAAATACTCCTTTATCTGAAAAATACAAAAGCCTATTCATTTACTCAGCCAGCCGAACTAGTATTTCTTTAGTAAGTTTCTCATGCGGACACAGCACCACGTTTTCAACAACGTGCTGTGCTTTCTCCAACAATGAAAATACTTGCCAATGGCTCTTCTACAGCTAGGCCTCAGCTGAACCAACATCCAGTACTCTGTAGTGTTTGGACTGTCAGATATTTATTCATGTTCCAAGATTATGTTTATTTAGCAAGTCTACATGGTGCCTGCATTAATGTTCTCTTGCGTTTATTATTTCCACAAGTTGAAAGTAACAACTTTATTTGATTCTTTTTCTTTCTATTATAACAATTCTATATTTCTTTTTCCTTGGTTGCCCCTTTATATCAAGACTTGAACGTGTATACACTTTGTTTGATTCTTTTTCTTTGCATTTTTACTGTCAAGATTTGTATACACTTGCACAAAGGTAATAGATTTGGTTGCTTGCTAGTTCCATGAGATGGAATGGAAAATAACTTGTATCCTTCT
This sequence comes from Acacia crassicarpa, assembly GCA_034222035.1. Classification (NCBI taxonomy): domain Eukaryota; kingdom Viridiplantae; phylum Streptophyta; class Magnoliopsida; order Fabales; family Fabaceae; genus Acacia; species Acacia crassicarpa. The sequence goes on along the minus strand of JAWXYG010000010.1, from coordinate 24,318,543 downwards.
TCTTTGTGCACTATAAAGGATGTCAACATTCGGAAAGGAACTTATCATCTTAAGTTTTTTATGCAAACAATCCATAGTGACAACTTTAACTGCGTTGGATTCATTACCTTCACTAGTTGGTAATAGTACTTTGCAAGTAACTCAATCGGGGAGTGTCATCATGGGTGTTCAATGCAAGACACATCATATTTTGTCCATATGAGTTTAATGACAACTGAAAAATGATAGCTTCATTATGCCTCATAACATTTTGATTTAATTTGAAAGTAATGCTGAAATATACCTTAAAGATTCACTGCACCACAGTAACGCAGTTCACATAGCCTTTGGAATTCCCACTTCAACCATACTCAAGTAATCAAATGTAGAGCATTAACCATCATGCATCCAATTGATTATGCATCTATTATGTAATGTATTTGAAGTGGATCGTTTAATCTTTTTTTTTTACTCTTAAAAAGAAAAAACTGTTATGCTTCTATGTCTTCCATAAGAGGTTTGTTTAAGATGCGTAGTGAAAGTTGACTACAACGAACAAGCTAAGAGGAGTGTTTTTGAGGATATTGAAAATGTTGTTAGTAGAAAGGAAATATGCTCAAGGAATAAAATAATGGTCAAGCTGAATAATGCTCCATGACCTTGTTTCTATTTATAGAACCAATCAACCAATTGTAGAATGACATGTGTCCTGTAGGATTATTTTAGAATACAGTAAATAACAATAATAACAAAATATACAAAGTTATTTATTTCTAACTCCCTCAAAATATACAAAGTTATTTATTTCTAACTCCCTCCTTTACTATGGACCTCCTCCTTCTTCTTTGAGGACTTGCTGGTTCTTGTGAGAAATTCAAGTTGTTGCTGTTTCTTAGCTGGGGTCACAGTTATACCCAATTTGTCTCAGAGAAGATTGAAACGACCATGAGTCAACGGTTTTTTCAAGCAATCTGCTATCTAAAATTCAATTGGAACATGTTGGACTTGCAAGACCTTTGACAATACTTGATCTCTAACAAAATGGACAACAATTTCAATGTGCCTAGTCCTTGCATGATGGACTGGATTAGATGCTAGTGCAGTTGCACTAGTGTTGTCACACCACACAATTGGTATTCTTCTCAGATGTAGACTTAATTTAGCTAATAAAGATCTGATCTAGCTAAGCTCTGAAGCAGTGTGAGCTAAAGACCGATACTCAGATTCACAACTGGAACAAGAAATGACTTGTTGTTTCTTAGAGGACCATGTTACAAACGAATTCCCAAGAAAGACATAGTATCCGCCAACTGAGCGTCTATCATCTGGGCAATAGGCCCAGTCAGCATTAGAGAAAGCAGCAAGATCAAGGTAACTAGAGGGCTTAAGATGAAAACCATAATAGGTGGTACCTCTAAGATATTGTAGAACCCTCTTCACAACCTTCCAATGTTCGGTAGTGGGTTGTGACAAGAATTGGCTCAGTTTTCCAACAGTGAAAGAGATGTCGGGCAGAGTATTACATAAATACTGTAGAGCACTTACTGCACTGTGATATTTGAATGGATTGTTAAGTAATTCACTAGAGTATGCCGAAAGAGACTTGTATGCAACCATAGGTGTAGAATAAGGTGAGGCATTAGACATGTGAAAATGATCAAGTAGATCACAAATATACTTGCTTTGCATCAAGTATAGGCCAGTATATATTGTCCCTGTGAACTTCAATGCCAAGAAAGTAATGTAGAGAGCCAAGATCTTTCAGAGAAAAAATGCTATGCAATTTGGTAGTGAAGCAAGGAAGGCTATAAGAGTTACTACCAATAATAAGAATATCGTCTACATAGATCAAAATCATCAAAATTTGAGTTTTGTCAGAATAGATAAAAAGTGAGATGTCACTCTTAGAGTTAATGAATCCCCAAGATAAGAGAATACTATCGAGTCTATCAAACCATGCTTGTGGTGCCACTAGTGCAAAAAAGAGTTTTAAGACCACCTCATTTAGACCGAACTATCGACGCCCCGGTCTTAAAGATATGACCGGTGGCAATTTTGTAAATATAAAGAATTTCTTATACCAGATCATTTTTTCATAGGTCTTAAATATATTATTCAGACAAGTTAAAAAAACAATCGGTCTTAAAAATGTTATTTAAAAAATTGAAATATCAATTACTTTATTAACAAATCTCATACAGTCGGACTAATATTTTATGCAGTCCAAAAATAATAAGGAAAATTTTAAATATTGAGGTATTAACATTTTAAGACCAAACATATTTAATAGCCGGTCTTAACAGTTATTCTTTTAAGACCAGACATAAAATGCGGCCGGTACAAAATATAAAAAATGATTAAATAAAAAAATTAATTAATTTTAAGACCTGATTTATATATGGACCGGTCTTAAAGGTTAATGTTTAACACCAGGTACTAATTTGTCCGGTCTTAAAGTTAAATATTTTAAGACCAGACTTAAATTTTGGTCACCAACATTAGCTTGGGTGACAAGGTGGAGAAGATCATGAAGCACCTTGGCATTGGCTCCTCTTCTGCATTTGGGTTTGCTGGTCCTAGCACTTCTCATCCCAAACCAGATCCAAACTCTTCATCATCCCCTTCCTTCACCTCCTCTAGCCCATAGATTCCTACCTCTTCACCTATCCTATCTACTCCCATACTCCCATCACCAATTCCATCTTCCACACCTACCACAGAAATCCTCCCTACTCCCTCTACTGAGATCCTTCATCCATCTCATACTCCCTCTACTGAGGTCTTTAACCTTTCTCCCACTCACCATAGCTCACCTCCTCCCACTCCATTGTTTGATCCTCTCCATGAACCCTCTGTCTCCATCTCAGCTCCTCCCCAATTTGAAGATGACAAAGGGGGAGAGAAGTTAGGATAGAATTTGAGTAGTTGAGTGAGTTTTGGGAACTTTGTAGTATTTTGGTTCTTGCATTTTCTGTTTGTACCTTCTAAGTTTTTATAGTTTATCAATGAAATTTGCATCTTGATTTATGCTTCTGTTGCTTATCTTTGATTTATCATAGTGTTGTGTTTCAACAAGTATGCAAATTCAATTTAAATGTACTCATGACAAATTTTTGAAATTTGAAACTCAAAGTTTTTTATCTAATTCACCTTTCAATTACAAACTCTCTCAAATTCTTGGGATTTTGGTTTACAAGTGTTGTCATCATCAAAAAGTGGGAGAATGTTAGTTCTCTATGTGTTTTGATGATATTTGACAATTGTAAACATAAAATGAGGTTTTGTCTTGGTAAGTTGAAAAACTTACTGTCAAAGACAAAACTCAAGTTTTGAGCTTGACAGAGAGTTGCTCATTTTCAATGAACAAAGCAAAACTCAAGTTTCCTTTTGGAAACTCGAGTTTTGGACTTACAGATAGCACTCAGTTTTTCACCTCAAGACAAACTTGAGTTTCAGATTGAAAACTCAAGTTTTGCATCATACAGAGACTTCCCAATGTTTTCAACTAAAGACAAAACTCGAGTATTGATTTGGAAACTCGAGTTTTGGCCTTACAGAGAGTCTCCAATATTTTGAACAAATGCAAACTCAATCTCTACTGAAAACTCCAAGATTTCACTTTGTCACTAGTTTTCTAAGTTTTCTTTAAGATATGAGAAAGCTCGAGTTTTGATTTCAAAACTCGAGTTTTGTCTTGGCTGAGAGACTTACATGTTTTCAATCAGTTTTTGAAAACTCGAGTTTACACAGAAAACTCGAGTTTTAAGTTTGTTCAGATTTCTCAAAGTTTTCATATGAAAACTCGAGTTTTGGCCAAGCTGAGAGCTTTAAACATTTTCAAGATTTTGGAAACTCAAGTTTTCTTTGAAAACTCAAGTTTAGTCTTGGCTCAGTTTCATCAATGTTTTCATACTAAAATGAAAACTCGAGTTTCACTTTGAAAACTCGAGTTTTGACCAAACAGAGAGTCTAAAATTTTTTCAACGTTTTGAAAACTCAAGTTTTGGATGAAAACTCAAGTTTTGATGTTTTGAACTTAAACACATGTTTTTCATTAAAAGTCCAAAACTCAAGTCTTGGTTTTAAAAACTTAAGTTTTGAGTTTGTCTCAAAAATGTGTTCTAATGCTTAAATCGCGACTTTCCTCTCTGGATAGAGGAAACTCGAGTTTCATTATTAAAACTCAAGTTTTGCTTAAGTGCATAGTTGAAAACTCGAGTTTTGGAGAACAAACTCGAGTTTCTGTTGCAGAGTTTTGAAATTCAAATCTGACGATTTTGGAAATCACTCTTGTTTGATCTTGATACTTTCCAGTATTATTCTCTACTATTCCTAGCTATGTTTAACCACTTTGTTAGTGAGTTTCAGATGAATTAGAGAAAGTTTATTGAAGGTTTAAAGCAAAAGCAAAAAGAGACGTCAGCACATTAAATGTAAACCCAGAAAGTTGCATTCTTTTGGGTAATCCATCTGCACACGTCTAGCAGGAATTAAAGAATGATTTCCACATCCAGCACCTACTTTTCCAACGGATTAATTCACAAAAAGTCAACTCTGGACTTTTGTACAGTTGGATCAAGTGGAGATTAGAGAGAGAAGAAGACCAAACCACTTCCTAACCACTGCTAAACATCTCCAACGGTTCAATTAGGAAAGCAACAGTCAATTAATGCACTCTGAATATAAATAGAGCTGCATTCAAGTCTCATCAATAACTACAACTGCTGAAAACGAAAATCATTCAAGTTTTGCATATATTCCTTTAGTTTTCAACTGTAGTGTATCTTGTGATATAAAAGCTTCAGTGTTTATCATTATTCACTCTTAGAGAGAGTTTCTATCTGTAAATCATTTATTGTAAAGAATCACAAGTCAATGGGACTTGGTGATTTGGGAGTTCATTGATTACAACTTGTAAGGGGGGGTGAGTTCTAGTGAGAGAACTACTCTTGAGTACAGAGTGTGTAATCTTTGTGATAGTGGAAAATCCTAGAGAGTCTGGGGACTGGACGTAGGTCAAGTTGTTAGGACCGAACCAGTATAAATCTTTGTGTCCAGCTGCTCTTCTCTTTTCTCTATTAATCTCTGTTTTTGCTGTTATAAAACAAAGGTATTTGCAAAAATTTTTAAAATACCCAATTTACCCCCCTCTTGGGTATTTGACTCCACTTTCAAATTCATGTAGACCCGGAAACCTGCCAGTCTATTTAGTTTAGTGGGAAGAGAACCATGGTAGACCCGGAAACCTGCCAGTCTACCTGTGACCCAGAAACCTGCCAGTCACAAATCATCAAATATCAAATTGGCCATAAAACATTTTGTCCTAATTGCACACCTCTTCCCAAAGTTGCTACTAGTGTCCCGGAAACCTACCAGACACCACTTTGGTAAGAATGGATATAATCAATTCACATCAAATAATATATCGGAGGCATAAAGCCTAAGCGTTGTGTTCATCACTTTATGGGGTACCATCCCAAAGCTATCCTCTCACGATTTAAATTATTTTAAATTATTTTAAATACACTCACATAATAAATGGATTTCTCAATATATATATATACATATATATGAAAGCATTTATAAGTTTCAATCACAAAAGCCGAAGCAACCAGAGCAACCACGTGAGGTATGTATATTCAATGGTAATTCATCAATCTATATATATGTTTCAATCCTAAAAACCAAAACCCTTAAAGCTACCACGTACAGGCAGGTATATGCAATCATAAATGGATTTTGTAAAAAGCTTCTTAACGCAATTCAAGAATGAAAGGGTATATACATATAATTCAATCACCCATGCATTTATGTTCAGAATAATATTCAAAGGTTGAATGGTTTTGTAAAAAGTTAATTAGGATCATATAAAATATATTTTACATATAACAATCACATATGATATATTTAGGATCATAATTACTTATCAAGATTCATATGAAATTAACCTAAGACTCATGTGATTAGGATTATATATACTATATTTCATATATAACAACAATATCAAAACTTATATAAAACTAACCTAAGACTCATGGGAATTAGGATTAGCAAAATAGGATGTAGACAAAAAGAATAAGCACGAGACGCAAGATTGTTCTAGGGATTAGGATTACATATACTATATTTCATATATAACAAACACAGGGTATATTTAGGATCATAATTGCCTATCAAGATTCATATAAAATTAACCTAAGACTAATCGGGATTAGGATTACCTGGTCTTCGTTTTGCTAGCCTCTTAGAAGAATAATTGGCACAGAGTAGTAGAAGAGAAGAAGAATATTTAGGGTTAGGCTAGACCTCTATTTATAACTTAATATTAGGGTTTAGCTTTGGGCTCTTCTACTATTGCCAACTCATTAACAGGGTATATTAAATTCAATCAATCAATCATGGTATGAATTAATGTGATAGGGTATATTAAATTCAGTCAATCAATCATGGTATGAATTAATGTGACTTGGTTGACAAGTAATGAACTTATTACCTAAAACCACTTTCTTAGTGCCTAAGCAGAAAATTCCTAAGGCAACTAGGGTTAGGAGTATTTGGCCCACCAAGGCTATAAAAAAAAGGGGTTATTTCTATTAATAAAAATCTGGGGTATTACAATTTAGTACGACTTCTAAGATCTAATGTTTTAAAAGTATGGTCTAAAAGAGTTTCTTTAAGACCGGTTCATGTCCGGTCTTAAATGTTAGACTTTAAATATTGCTTGGAACAAGACCGACCACGAGTCCGATCTTACGGTGCCTCTTTTGTCCGGTCTTTAAAGCCTTTTTTGCACTAGTGTGCTTGCTTCAAACCATACAAAGCTTTAGAAAGCTTACAGACATCATGAGGTCTAAAAGAGTCAATAAAATCTTCTGGTTGTTCCATGAAAACAGGTTCAGTCAAAAAACCATTCAGAAAAGCATTATTGATATCAAGTTGCTTAATGTCCCAATGTAGTGCAATAGCAATAGTAAGAATGATTCAAATAGTAGAAGCTTTAATGATTGGGCTAAAAGTTTCATAAAAATTGATACCTTCGGTTTGTTGGAAACCCTTGGCCACAAGTCTAGCCTTCCTCTTGGCTAAAGTACCATTAGGATGAAACTTGGATTTGAAGACCCACTTATTATCAACAACATTTTGGGTGGGTGAGCAAGGAACAAGAACCTAGGTTGTAATATCTTAAATTTTGGACCCTGAGAATTGAGAATAAGCTTAAAGTATGCGGACGACTAAGCCTAGTGCGGGAAAAGTCCCAAGAATGTCGAGAGATAGGAAGCCTCTCAAGATTAAGTAACTCGCCTATAAGGGTCAGTGGACTTGGTATGTATAAGTTGAGGAATTAAAGTGCCAATGGAAAAGGGCTACAGAAGATTTATACAGAATAAATTTGATTGAAAAGATGCCACTAAACTATATCCTAAGGTATAATTGAGTGAAAATATGCAAGTATAAGTAAGAAAATGGCATTTTCAGGGTAGTTAGGTATGACTTGCGTTTTTGAGAAAATACCAATATGTGGCATCGTTTGTCGGGTGTTGGCATTCGTGTCCCAATTCTAAGTGAAACTTGATCACGATCTCGAGTAGACACCGATAAAGTAACTTTAATAAAGTAAGGTCATGATGACTAATGATGACATACTTTTGTGTTGGATCAGTAAAAGCACGACATGTGTCCCTTCATAATTACAGGTGCAAAAGTAAAAAGGCTTGTAGAAGAAGCTATGTGGAAGGAGATATTTTGAGGGCATTTTGGTCAATTGGTATAACGGACACATGTGCATGCAATCAATATGAAATAATGACTCAAAAGCTTCTTAAATAAGCTTCAAATTCATGCAAAACAAGGAGGAGAGAGAAAAGTCAACAAAACTTGCCAAATAAGTTAAGTTAAGAGGATATTTTGTAAGGGTACTTTGGTTATTTGATTTGGGGCATTTTTAAGTGCCTTCTTGACATATTTTAAGATGTTTTGCACTCCTTTTTTTCATGAGTATTTTAACCAAGAGCTCAAAGGACATAAAAATTAAATCATCAGTGTAAAAAGGGCACAAAACATTTATGTGGTGTTAATCGGTTGGTAAAAATGTTATTTAGCTATGTCCTAAGGTATGTGACAATTAGCTAAGAAAAACGGTGCTAAAATAAATGTGCACATGACATTTCCTGGATAGATGAAGAGCCCCTGCGTTTTTGAGGAAATAGGAAGAGGAAGAGTCACTGCAACAATCAGATGTTGTAAAGGAAAAGTCAGTGTAATCATTACACGAGGACACGTGTCACCATAGGGATAAAAGAGGAAAAAGTAAGAGTAGAAAAGTCAAATATTATTGCCCTCCAAGCAAGAATTTCATGCAGCCATAGAGATGACAAGAAAAGTCAAGAAAGATATAAAGAAAATGAGAGAAAAACATGTCAGAAAGGCAAGTCAAGTTATGATCCAATAGGAATTAACTTTGGGAGATATTTTGTGGGATGAAGTCTTTATTTGAGGACTCTTATACCCCCATTTTGGGCTGACAATTCATGCTCAAAGAGAGAGGGAAGAGCACAAGAGGAAGGTCCAGCTGAGTTTCAACACTTAGTGAAGAAGCCAGATCACTGGTCGAATCTCCGATTTCAGGTAAACACCGAAAACCTAAACCCTTGAAGTTCAAAGTTAGGGTTTTCTTCCTCTTGGTGTTTTAAAGAGTTTAATGGGTTTAAAACGTGATTTTTCTTAGAGTTAGGTCAGAGTTAAAGTTTATGAAGCCGAAAACACCGAAAACCAAAGAAATAGCTTGTTGCCAGCTTCTAGAATTTATGGGTAGCAAAGCTTCAATGATGTTTTAAAAATAGTAAATGAAGTCCAATTGCTCTGAAATTTTAAAAAAATAAAGTAGACATCCTAAGAGTCATTTTGATATATAATTTGATGACTTTTTGAGTTTCCTACTAGGATAAATAAATTGTTGAAAATTGCTCAAGACACAGAGGTACCTTTTCTGACCAGCGAGTAAAGATTTGGCTGTGTAATTAAATATGAACCTTTTTGGACTTTGGAAGTATTTTTACTGTAAATTAGACATCCTAAGGGTTTAGATGGAACTGATTTCATGTCAATTGGAGCTTTTTGGAATTTATTAAAAATGTTTGAAGTTGGGCCAAGTCTCTGGATTTTCTGGAATTTTGGGCTGGGGCTCAGATTTCTTGGAAAATGGAAGGATATTTATGGAAATACTAAAAATAATGCATTTTGATATTGTATACGGTTAAGACATATCTAAGGAGGCTATCAGGCATTGTGAACATTTTTTTAACTGGTACACAACTCACAGGTAGTAACTGTTTTACTCAAGTACTTTTATGTGTTTTGTTGTATGTTTGTCTTGCCATGTGTGTTTTGTACGTTTGCCAAATATGCATACAAAGTATGTTAGGGTTCAAGTCCCTAACTATGGTATTCCTAGCACTGAGGATTGATCCAGGGCTTGCCTTGAGTGGCGACTCGACAGTTTGTGATTCTGGTAATTCCAGCGCTGGCCTAGTTCAGGTGACTCGACGGTGCGAGGTTTATAATTCCGGTAATTCTAGGGCTTGCCTTGGTAAGGCAACTCGACGATGCGATGATTGGTTATTGTGTATGTTTTCGTTTGCATATATGATATTTTTGGCATATTATATGTGACATGGTTGCATGCATACATTATACACATTTAGTACATGAGTATTGACAGTTATAGGGGGTTCATTCTTAAACTCCAAACCAGTGTGTAGATACAAGGGACCGCGCCTGAGCAGATAAGGACCCTTTTGGAAAGGTAGGGAATACAGTGGCAGATTGAAGAATAGGGAATGCCTTATTATATGCTGTATCTGTTTTTGAATGACTGTATTTATTCCCAGTATTTTATGTTGGATAACTGTACCCTTACCCTTTAGGGACTTTTACTTTTTGTTTATTTTACTTTAACCAGTACAGTAGATTATTCAAACCGATTAAATGCTCCATTGCACTTACTCTAATATATATTAAATTAACCAAATAATGAAGGAAAGGTAATTAAGTAAAGGAATCCTTCTAACCCGCCACCCAAAAGGGCAAGGCCGGTAGGGGTATAACACAAGTAGAGTTACGTTGTAGGGTAGTAAACTCCTCTAGCATGGCATATCGCTAGAATGGAAGCTTTAAGGCCTCCTTAGTGTTTTTAGGAACATATTCAGAGGCTCCTGGTTTAAAAATTCCATGCTTGCTGTGAGTCTTCATAGGATGCTGATTAGAGCCTATATCAGTTGAGGCTTGAGGAGATTTCTGCTGTGAACTAGCTATTGTGTGATGGCCAACAAAGAGAACTACATCTGTGTTACCCTATTCTGGTGAAAAATGATCTAACTAAGAAGAAGCATCAAGATTGGGTGATACAGAGGCTGATACAACTGATTAGGGAGGGTCTGATGTTGATTCATTAGGATGAGTACTAGAGCTCGAGACAACTGATTGGTATGGTGTTGATGGTGGTGCATTAAAATGAGCAAGAGAAGGAGAAGACTCATTAATTTCTTACCTTGGAACAGTATATTGAAAGCATGAAGTATTTACATCAGCTAAGATCAGCTCATCAGAATGCACTGGAGATATATTGGAGAAGTCTACCATGTCTGAATGAGAAGATTTCTGAAACAACAAGAAGCCATCAACAAAAGGATAATTATATTTATGAAAAACAACATGCCTTGAGATATATACTTGGTCCGATGAACTCAAGCACTTGAAACCCTTGTGAGAATTGATATAACCCAGAAACACACATTTGGTGCTATGAAATTGAAGCTTATGTTGATTATAAGGCCGTAAGAAAGGAAAACAAGCGTAGCAAAAAATCTTCAAATTCTTGTAATCAGGTTTGTTGTGGCAAAGACATTCAAATGGAGAGACATAATTCAGAACAACAATAGGCAGTCTATTTATGAGATATACAACTGTTGAGAAGGCTTCCCATCAATAGAAAGTGGGCATTGAAGTATGAGCCAGAAGAGTAAGACCAGTTTCTACTATATGACAGTGCTTACGCTCAACTTGACCATTTTGCATAGATCTGTGTGGATAAGAATGTTTGAAAATTATGACATGCTCATCAAGAAGAGAATGAAAACTTCTAAATACACCACCCAAATCACTGTGGGTAACCTTAATATTTCATTCAAACAAATTTTCAACCATGTTTTTGAATAACTTAAAAGTTGATAGTGCTTCTCTTTTAGTTTTTAGAGGATATGCCCATGTGCATCTGCTATGATCATCAAGAAAACTTATATAATGACGATAACCTTCAACTGATTTTATTAGAGAAGGCCCCTAAAGATCAATGTGGATTAGATCTAGAACATGAGAGGCACGAGTTTGAGAGATAGAAAAAGGAAGTCTATGAGACTTGCCTAGTTGACAAGAGTCACAAAAATTAAATTCTTCATTAGATGTAAAAGGAACATTACAATCAGTGAGAATTTTCTGTAAAATAACTCTACTTGGATGACCAAGTTTTCTATGCCAAACTTCTAGAGCAGACAAGGTGTTTTTAGAGCTACTAGAGCTATTACTACTATTACTAACTGAAATATAACCAGTAGCATCAGCATGAACTAAAGGAGAAACAGCAGACTTCATTGTTGGAATGACTAGGTTGTCAATTTTGTATAAACCTGAAGATGGACCTCTGGTGGCCTTTCCTTGCAGCAAGACATTATGTTGCCTCTTGTCCTTCACAAAACACCCATATGAGTGAATCTCAACAAAAACATCTTTATTGTCATGAGGCAGTTTAAAACTGATGATAAGTTTCTTAATCATTCTAGGAGCAATGAGAATATCATTTAGATTCATAGTTTTCAGTGGAGAGGTTTTATCATATAGTAATTTTGCATTACCAGTTCCAACTACATTCACAAATGCACCATTACCCACAGAGACAGAATGTATACCTAAAGGGACCTCTGGTCCAACATTCTCAGAGTTATTTGTTATGTGATCAGTGGTACCAGTGTCAAGGTATCGAGCTGGATCATCAACTGTGTCAGGAGTAGCTTTATAAGCAGAAGTAGAGTGAGGTCTACGAGGGCTTTTGAAGTTCTTGTCAAAACGACGATAGCAATTTGCTGCTTCATAACTAGGTTTGTCACATAAAGCACACCAAACTTTGCTTTGAGATTGATTTCCTCTTCCACTAGAATACCCAGTGCCTCAGCCATTAGAGGATCCTCTGCCTCCACGTCCTCTATTTGGAGAATAAGACTGAAGGGAGAGAGATGTCTGAAACAATAAATGAGTGAAGGTGTTGGACATATTTGTGGTAGAGATAGTATTGAGGCTCTCCAACTGAGATACGAAAGTCATGAGCTCAAAATTGATGAATCTCCTCATATGGCAGATACATAAGCTTTCTTCTTGAAATGATTGAATTTTTTCTTCTTCTCCTTTTCTTTATCCTTCAGCTGTGGGCATTCAGATTTGATATGTCTCGGCTTCTCACATTCATAGCAAATGATTTGTTCTTTATCCTTGGATTCTTATCTGTTGCTGGAATTTCCTTTCTGAAATCTGTTTCTAAAACCTTGATCCCTTTTGTAGAACCTTTTGAACCTTCGAATGAACATAGCCATCTCATTGTCATCCTCGTCTTCCTCATTGGGTTCCTTTTCTTTTGCAGCGTTCAGAGCAACACCTTTGTTTTTATTGTTGTTGATTTCATCCAAGCCCTTCTTGAATTTGAGTTTGCCTTCGTATTCAAATAAGCTTCCGAACAGAGTAGCTACTGATTGCATTGATTCACCTCGAGCTTCTTCAATTGTTGTGACCTTAGCTTCCCAATTTTTAGTCAAGACATTGAGGATTTTTTTGACTTGAGAGTTTTGCTCGTATGTTTTACCTAGAGCTGATAGTTGATTTATCAAATGATTAGAACGAAGTTGGAATTCTCCTATGTATTCTTCGATCTTCATACATAGGAGATCATATTCGGTTGTCAGTGTGTTGATGCAATTCTCCTTTATACCAGAAGTTCCTTCGTATGCAATCTCCAATGCTTTCCACATGTCTTTTACACTTATCAGTTTGCAGATACGGAAATATTCTTGTTGACTAAGAGCGCTTTGAAGCATTAGGATAGCTTTGCTATTGAGGGTAATAAGTCTTCTGTCATTTTCATCATACTCTTCTTCATGCTTGACTGTATTAACTCCATCTTTAGTGACAAATGGTTTATAATCACCTTTCTCGAACACATTCCATAGTCCAAATTCAGTGGCCATAACAAAGACTCTGAATTTGGCTTTCCAAAATAGATAATGTTCTCCGTTGAAATCAGGAGGGCGATTGATAGAGGCTCCATCAGGCAATATTCCTTCCACGATCTTTCTTGGGATGTTAAACCCAACTGAGAAACTTGTACTCTGGTACCAATTGAAGGTGTAATATCCCCTAGAGGGGAGTGAATAGGTGATTTCAAATAATTCTTTTGCGGTATGATAGATAAACGATGAAAACAGTAAAGCAGTAGAGAGAAATGATATAGAGGAATTATACTGGTTCAGTCCAACTTATTGACCTACGTCCACTACCTAGACACTCCGGGATTTTTCACTAACTCACAAATACAATTACACACTCTATAACTCAGATGATCCTTTCTCCCTAGGACTCACTCCCCCTTACAAGTTGTAATCGTACACTCACACTCAAGATACCATTACCTTGAGATTTGAACGAATGTAAAACAAGTTATAAAACTCTCTCACAGAGTAGATGAATAATAAACATTGAAGTTCAATATTATCCGAAGATATAAACAGAACATAAATTGTTCACTTTCAGTGCTTTGTCTGTGTATGTGTTTGTTGGTTCTGAAGAGTGTAGTCCTTCGAGTATTTATAGTAGTTGAAGATTAAAGACCGTTGTAGGATCTGAATTTGTCCGTTTGAATATGTCCGTTGAGAGTATTTAAGCATCCGCACCTATTTCGGTAGAATGGGTTAACCTTAATTGAGTTCAGTGCGTTGTCTCTATTTCACGAAAATCTCGCTGCTTGATAACTCATTGAAAATTCAATCGTTGCTTAAACATTTGAAAATCACTCAAAAATATGATTAGTGATATTAAGATAAATATTTAATGATGTTTAAGAAGATATAAGTAAGTAATCAAATCATTAGGATACAGTTGCAGATGCTTTATGTTTGTTGTTATATCATACTCAGGTATCCATAGTTATATACTCGAGTACCCTATGTATGAACACCTGACAGATGCTTCATTCTCGTCAATACTCGAGTATCCATACTCAATACTTGAGTATCTAGATGATTCAGATATATCAGATGCTTTGTTCTTCAACATACTTGAGTATCACCTGTACTATGCTAAAAGAGATACACTCAAAAGAACATATCAGCAGAGCATACTCAAGAATTTAATTCACATACTCAAGTATCATGAACATACTCGAGTATTGCACAACCAAAGAGCAAGTATCATTTTGAAATTCAACATACTCGAGTACCTTACCAATACTCAAGTATTGCTATGATATGAGAAGAGTTTTGGTAGCGTTGAAGTCCCATACTCGAGTATCATATCGAAAACAATCTGCAGTCTTGAAATGTTAAGTCAATACTTGAGTATCAGCTTACACATACTCAAGTATCACTTTTGAATCAGTATGCAATAGCTAATCTTTCTATCCAATACTTGAGTATCCCTTATCCATACTCAAGTATTGATTACTTGAAACACTTTACTACACACATTAGATAAACCATACTCGAGTATCTCATTAACATACTCGAGTACACATTGAAGTACATGATTGAATCTGATTCAAAACCTTAAATGATTTCAAGTCTTGTTATCATCAAAACTTTGGGAACTAACATTCTCTCCCTTTTTGATGATGACAACACTTGGACAGATGATTTGGAATAGATTTTAGGTTTTGATATCAGTATGCTTTGAGAATATGTAAACTGGGGATGATAAGAATCAAAGCACTATGAAGTGAAGATAATACAATCGCATTTCAACATTCAATAAGTTAATACATAATTTAGTTCCCCAAAATGCAATATTCATTACACCAAAAAGTGTTTCAAGATATATCAGAACTTCTTTCTTTTCTTTCTTCTTAGCCTTGCTGGTGACCTCAGTGAAATAAATCTTCATTCAAACCATATGTTCCTTACCAAACTTTTGAGGAAACACAACATTTTCATCAGTCAAGTACCATATGTTGTTCAAGGCAAGAATATGGGACACTAGATTTGGGAAAGGAATGGGGCTCTTGGTTGAGTGCAAGCTTGTGATAGAAATGTAGACATTTCATCCATAATCCATTTCCTCAGATTTCTTGGTTCCTTAGCGATTACAGATGCGAACAAGTGATAATCCTTCGCCATGAAGTGAGTATAGCTCTACCCCTTTCTGAACCATATTCCTAACGTAGAGATACTAGATGACCTTGTAAGTGTCATTCATCATAGCAGGCTCAAATTTCAGTTTGTCACCATCATAGGACACATCAGGAAGTAAGATGCTATGGCACTCATGGTCAGAAAGCTTTAGAGGATCCTCACAAACATCAACAACTTCAAGAATTGTATTCAAGTGCTCAGTTGTGATCTTAAACTCTTGGTCCTTCATCTCAATAATTAAAACATCATTATCATCCTTATGCTCTTTCTCTTCGACTCTCATATTATAGTATAACAAGCGAACAATGGTTGGAAAGTAGGGGGTTTGAATTTGTAGTATAGGCATGTACTAATGAAGCCAGGGAGAAAGGTCCAAATTTCACTCAGAAGAGCAGTTAAGCTCATTGGAGTGTCAACTCCATTGCATTGGTCCATTTCATACTTCTTCAACAAGTCTCGAAGATACTTGGTCTGTAAAATGAAGATCTCATTCTTCCTTTGTTTGACTTGCAAACCAGGGAAGTAATTGAGTTCTTCCATCATGGACATCTCGAATTCTCCTTGCATTTTCTTAGAAAAATCCTCATACAAAGCATTATTAGTAGCACCAAAATTATAATATCATCCACATATATTTGAACAATTAATAACTCATTTCTCTTATTGCTTTTAATGAAGATTGTCATGTCAACCTTGCCTCTGAAAAATCCTTAATCAAGAAGAAACTTACTCAATCTTTCATACCAAGCTTTAGAAGCTTCTTTAAGATCATATAGAGTCTTTTTCAGATGAAAAACATGGCCGGATGAGAGTCACTTTCAAATCCAGGAGGTTGTTCTACATAAACTTCTTCCTAAATAAATTCATTTAGAAAAGCACTCTTCATTTGATAAAGCTTGAATCCTTTGATACACACAAAGGCTTAGAGTACTCGTATAGCTTCTAATCTAGCTACTGGAGTATACATTTCTTTCTAATCAATACATTCTTCTTGATTATAGCCTTTGGCAACCAATCTTTCCTTATTTTTCACAATGATTGCAGATTCATCTCATTTATTCTTGAATACCCATTTAGTGCCAATGAATAGATGGTCTTTAAGTCTAGGTACCAAATCTCAAATTTGATTTCTTTTAAATTGATGTAATTCCTCTTGTATTGCTATAACTCAATCATTGTCTGAAAGGGTTTTGTCAATCTTAGAGGGTTCAATCTCAGAGATAAAGGCAAAGAAAGTAACTTTGTTTAGAGTACTTTTGTGGTTCTCACACCTTCACTCACATCGCCTATTACTTCATCCAAAGGATGACTCTTACTGTATCTCCAGGCTTTAGGTTGAGATTGAACTGAATTTTCACAAGTATTTTGAGTCTCAATTTCAAAAACATTTTCAAAACTTTCAGGAATAGGAGCTTTTGAAACAGGTTGATTTTGAAAAATTGGTTCATCCTCATCAATGACCTTCTCAAGCTTAGTTTCATTAAATACAACATGAATTGACTCTTCCATAACATGAGTATGATTATTGAAAACTCTATAAGCTTTACTCCTATTAGAATAGCCAAAAAATATACCTTTATTGGACTTAGGATCGAATTTTTCTAAGTTATCCTTACCATTGTTGTGGACGAAGCATTTGCATCCAAAGATGTGCAAATGTGCCAGGTTTGACTTCCTTCCTTTGTAGAGTTCATAAGGAGTCTTATTGAATTTCTTTCAAAGATAGGCTTAGTTAGAAACATAGCACTCCATGCTCATGGCGTTTGCCCAGAAGACTTGAGAGGTTTTGTTCTCATTAAACATCACTCCAGCCATTTCAGTGAGGACTCAATTCCTTTTTTCAACCACTTCATTTTGTTGTGGAGTCCTTGGGCTGAGAAGTTGTGGTCAATACCGTGAGCATCAAAAAATTCCCCAAAAACTTGATTCTCAAACTCCCCCCCATGGTCAGTCCAAATACCTAAAATGTAAACACCTTTCTCGTTTTGCACTTTCTTGGCAAACACTACAAACAGATCAAATGTTTCATCCTTGGAAGATAAGAAAATTGTCCAAGCAAATCTTGAGAAATCATCAACAATGACCAGAGTATACAAATTGTCACCAAGGCTCTTTACTCTTGCTGGTCTAACTAAATCCATATGAAGTAGTTGGAGTGGTTGATTAGTTGAGATTTCATTTTTAGTTTTGAAAGACAATTTAGTTTCTTTACCCCTTTTGACAAGCTTCACAAATCATGTCATTTTTAAAACGAAGTTTAGGTAAACCAAGAACTAAATGTTTTCTAACTAACTTGTCTAGTTGAAATATGTTTACATGAGTTAAACACTTATGCCATAGCCAACTTTTATCCAAGTTACGAACAAAACAATTTTCAAATTTAACTTTTGTAAACTTGAGGTATAACAATTACCTTCTCTGGGGGATTTGAACAAAACTTTTAGATTACCTTTATTAATTTTAAGATCATCCTTGTTGACAATGAAACATTCCTCTTAATCAAATATAATCTAGTTGTTCTTGTCAGCACTTTGACCCACGTTAAGGAGGTTGCAACAAAGGCCTTCTACATAGTATACGTCTTTGATTTGGTGTCCTTCCTTTTCACCAATCTTACCAATTTCAGCCATCTTACCATATTGGTTTCCTCCAAAGGTTACTTTGCCACCATCCTTTGATCTCATTGTCACAAATTTGGATTGATGCCCCGTCATGTGTCTAGAGCATCAGCTGTCATTATACCACTTATTGGTCTTTGATGCTCTCAAATAAACCTGCACATCATAAGAGGTCAAGCCTTAAGTACCCACCTTTTTTTCAGGTCCTTTTGGGTTAGCTCGGGCCTCAGGCAACACATAAGTCCCTTTAGGTACCCATTGATAATTACCAACAGGTTTATCTCTTCTTTCTTTCTTATGAAAACATGAAGAAGTATTATGCCCTTTTTGATTACAGTAGTTACAATGAGCAAAGGGATTTGAAGAGTGAACTAACTTTTGAAAATAGTTCAAATATGATTTTTCACTAGTTTTTTTCCCCCTTTCTCTTGTCAAAATCAAGGTTGTAACCTATGTCCGATCTGTCATTTGTAAATCTTTGAGCTTTTAAAAACACATTGAGCATTTCACTTCCTGTAGTGAACTTCTCAAGGATTTTCATTAGATACAAATTCTTTTTCTCTAGATCAGGACATTTTTCACAAACAAAGTTTTTGCAAGTCAAAGGAGAATCTTTAACTTGTTGCTCAAGCAATTTGATTTTCCTCTTTGAGGCTATGAGTTCTTTTGCAATCTTTTTGAATTCACAATGTAGCTTATTGTATTCAGAAAGTAATTCATCGTAAGTGGGTTCAGAATCATATACCTCATCGTCGTTTTCATGTTGCTCTTCTTCTTCTGCTACAAGACATAGGTTTGCAACCTCATCTTCCTTGTTTTCTTCGTCCAAGGAACTATCTCCCCATATGGCAAATACGTATCCCTTCTTTTTGAAATGATTGAATTTCTTCTTCTCCTTTTCCTTGCCCTTTAGCTGAGGACATTCGGATTTGATATGCCCCGGCTTCTCACATTCATAACATATGATCTATTCTTTATCCTTGAACTCACGTCTGAAAGAGGAGCTTTATACCCAAGAGGGGGGGTGAATTGGGTATAATAAAAATTTTCGACAACTTGTTCTGTTTTTACACTTTCAGAACAGGGCAGAACAGAGGAGATAGAGAGAAAAGCTTTGCACACAACGATTTATACTGGTTCGGTCCTTTCTCCGACCTACATCCAGTCCCCAAGCCTCACCTGGGATTTTCAATCCACTATAATCAAATATTGATTACACACTCTATACTAAGAGTTGTTCTCTCACTAGAACACACTCCCCCTTACAAGTTGTAATCAATACACCCTAACTACCAAGTCCCCTGACTTGTAGTTATCACAATCAGTAGATGATTTACAAGATGATAACTCTCTCAAAGAGTAGATAGAATAAACACTGAAGTACAAAGTATCAAATTGATACTATTACAGATGAAAGCTGATACACAATAAATGAGTTTAGTAGAAATTCGCTCAGAGTAGTTGTATATTTTTGTGAAGATGTTAATGAACTCTATTTATAGCTAGAGAACATTAAATGACCGTTGTAGCTTGAATCAGACCGTTGGAGAAGTTGCCCAAGTGTTCTGAAGTGGTTTTGGGGTCTTCTCTCTCTTGTTTTCCCTTAATCTAGTTGGTCAAGACATCAGGGCTGACTTTCTGCGAATTAATCCGTTGGAGAGGAGTTTTCTTGTTTCAGCTAACATCCTTAAATACTTTGTAAGCGTGTGCAGAAGGATTTGGGTAGAAGGAGTAACTTTTGTGCTTTGCAATAAATGCTCTGAGTTGCTTTTTGCTTTATACTCTAACCTCTCACCAAACATTCTTTAATGCTCTGAAATCCACTAATAAATACGTTAAACATAGCAGGGTATATCAGAGAATAATATTGGAAGAAGATAGGATCAAATAACATTGATTTCTGAAATGCCCAAATTTAAAAATTATGAACCTGCGTCACGAACTCGAGTTCAGTTCTTACAGGCTCGAGTTCGAGGCTTTGGTGTTCAAAACTGTGCAAGTTCAAAAAGTGTAAACCTGAGGTTTGCTTTACAAACCTGAGGTTTGCAGATCATTGAAAAACTAAAATGCTCTCGGGTTGAAATGAACTCGAGTTCATTAATGTCAGGCTCGAGTTCGAGACACTTTTGAACAGACTTCGTTTTAGCTTGAAAGCACAAACCTGAGGTTTGCAAAACACACTCTCGAGTTTAAAAACATATCCAAAAGTTCTTTGCTCTCTGGAACTTTTAGGCTCGAGTTTGAAAGTCTCAGGCTCGAGTTTAAATAGCTTAAAAACAGTTCTTTTGCTCTCGGCCAAAACTAAGCTCGAGTTTAAATATGTTAGGCTCGAGTTTGAGCATTGGTGAACTTTTCAAACCGAAAAGCTTTTCTTTCAATGGAACAATGCAGAGTTTGAAAATATCTTTAAGTTTCAAACAATTTGTCCCGCCAGAGATGAACTCGAGTTTGCCATGACAGGCTCGAGTTCATGCTCTTAAAACTTTCTTTGGATTCTTTCAAACCTGAGGTTTGAAGAAAGCAAGTGTAAGGTTTAACATGTTTTTCAAAGTTCAAAAACTCTCTGGAAACAATGAACTCGAGTTTGACCTTAGTAGGCTCGAGTTCATGTGAACTTTTTCAAAAGTTTAACTTTAAACTTCAGGTTCAGTCTCGAGTTTGGAAATCAACTGAACAAGTTTGAGTTCTCTGTCAAATCCAGGCTCGAGTTCAACACTAACAGGCTCGAGTTTGGTTTTGACAGATTGAAAAATACAAGTTTACATTATTCTAAACTTTGTCAAACCTTTTCAATATTGTTTCCAATTGTTGTTAATCATCAAAACACTCAGAGAACTAACAACGTCTGTTGCTTTGGCTTCCTTTATGAAATCATTTTTTGAAACTTTGATCCTCCTTGTAGAACTTCTTGAATCTACAGACCTCCGATCCTGATAATTACATAAAATGTAAATACTGGCCTTCGTATAAATACTAAGACGAAGGGAGGAAACGCACTACTACTTTGACTTTCGTCACATCATTACTACCACTTACCTCTATCACTCTGTTACTATACCTATACTATAATAGTACTTGCACACGTACAACTTCCTCTTTGAAAGTGGGAATCATCCTTTCTTTCCCTGAGGAAATAAGATGCCATCATGAGAACAGTAAAAAGAATTTTATTGACTCGCTTAAAGAATTAAAAAAAAACACGAAATCAAGTTTTGAAAAATTCTCCCATTACCATTAACCAAAATGAACTCCTGAAAGAACCTACCTCTGAATCTTTTCCCCATTTCCTAAGAGCACGCAGGTGTTGATCTATCTTGATTGTATTGAGATAGTTTTCTAAAATAGTCTTAAGAAGTCCTATCTTTGCTTTGGTTGGGTTGTCTGGCTATAGTGAGTAAAGCCTTGTTAATCCCTAAGGCGGGAAGGGCTTAAGTCAAGACTCTTTTTGTTCTATTTTCTTCTCTTAGTCTATCTAGTGAATTCATTTCTTCTTGGCACCCGTTGAAGAATCTAGTGCTTGCATCCGCTCAAAAGCTCCATCAATGGAATTAATTAATTCAAAAAAATAAAGAAAAAAAAGGCGTCGATAGACAATAAACCTACTCTTACTCTCTAAATTACTAAATTTATGAACATAAAATCTCAGGAAATAATGATATTCCCAAATCACAAATTTTTAAAGGGCAGCTCAGTGTCTAAGATGAGGTGGGGTATGAGGAGAAATAAATGTACACAGCTTCCCCCACAACCGGAGAGGCTGTTTCCAGGATTTGAATTCGTGACTTATAGGCTACACGGTAGCAACCTTACCGCTATACCAAGGTTCACCGTCTCAAATCATATTTTTTTTTCTTAAAAAAATCTGTCATTCGTAAAAGAAATAAACTATAGAATTCTACGTGGTAGGCCTTTCAATGAATAAACGTGCACATTCTCTTGGCCTATTTTCCAAAATTAAGAGTATCAGAAATTGACTGCTCATACGAGCCCATTATCCACTGCATCCAGTTTTCCAAAAAGCCTCATTCTTGCATCAATGGCCTGCACATTCACAATATCTCAGTCAAAACATAAAATGTGTTCAATAATGGTAAAAATGTACATTTAATCCTTTGACTCAAAACAAAATTTCACTATAATCTTTTCATGTTATAAATAACTTTTTTCAGTCATCTAATCCTAATATCATTAATCTCAAATGATAATTTTTTATACCTAACATTTTTTTTAAAAAAACATTAATATGTCAACATCTAAAATTTAAATGTCAGCATTTCTTTTTTTTTATTAAACTAACGTGCTAAGGTTAGAGAAGTAAAATGATATCTTATCAAAATTAAGGGATCAAAATAAAATCTTGTGTGAAGTCACACGACCAAAACTGTATTTATATAGTAACTTATATAGTGCACTGGAGCTCACCTAATATAATAAAGGGGGAACTATCGTACAGTCCTAAGGAAAGGGCTTAATTATCAAAAAGTCCCAATAAAAATTGAGAAGTATACAACGAGAAATATTAATACAAGAAATGACAACATCTAACTTGTCATTAAGATTTCTTGATTGTTAAATCCCTTCCTTGTGACAAAAGTCTGTCTGTCTTTACCTGTTGTTCCCAATTTATACGGCATGTAAAGATTGCAAGAAAAACAGTTTGCCAAAAAAGGCCAACTTGAATGCCAATCCAAAGGCCTCTTCCTCTCAGCTTTAGCCAGAAACTCAAAGCAGCAGCCATGGGAATGCCACAAAGATAGTAGGCTCCAACGTTGATGTAAACCCCAATGTGTTGCCATCCACATCCTCTAGCAATCCCTATTCCAAAAAAACCAAATTCAAAAACAAACAAACAAACAAAACAATTATACTTTTCTTTAATATACTCCTCTGGTGTTCATTATAAGACGGAAAGAGTAGAATTTTTGTCATCCTATTTATAAGTTGCATCATTGATTTTCTCATGTAAAAATGCAATTTTACCTTTCATTTATTGTTGTGTAAGTTTTGTTCTCATAGGATACTTCTCTGATCATATTTATATGTTACTCTTAGTGCGTTTCACAAACAAAAAAAGACCCTTAAATTTCTTTAACTATGCCTTAAAATTTAAATACTTTGCAACTTTATCCCTATTTAATATATATTATATCATAACAAAGTCAACACAATAATAAATAAATGGTGAAATTGCAGGTTCATATAGAAAATTTAATAATGTGATTTATAAGTAGGACAAAAAAGTTCTTCTTTTTATGTCCTATAAATAAGACAAAAGAAATAAAATGTATATTAAATAAGGGTAAAATTAGAAAGTTTTTAAATTTTAAAGGAGGTAATAAAGCTTATAGTTTTTTCTAATTATTGTAAAACATGTTAGAAATGAGTTATAAATAGAAGTGAATGAGTACTTATTAAATGAGAAGATTTATATACCTGTGAGAACGCCTTGTATGCTGTCCAATATAACAGAGAGACAAACCAGAGGAGCCATGACAGCCACATAGTCAACAACTTCCTTTTCATTGCTAAAAATATAACCATAAAGACCACGACAGAAAAACAGGGTTGCACTTATCACTGTTGTCTCAAGTATTGCTAAGGACATTGATGCCACCACAGCCAATCGTGCAGCATTTGGATTGCCAGCTCCTAATTCATTCGAAATCCTTGTACTGTGATCATGAACAAGAATATAAGATCTATAATACAGTTTATATACTACCTCAGTCCCCAAATATAGGAGCTCTACAAAGAGTTTACTTTAGTTCTAATTATAAGATCTCAATCTATTTTATCTTCTAAGTTTTTAATTGTTCCCCTAAAATATCTTTATTGATTGCCCATAACTAAACTAACTTTTCTAATAATAGTCACAAAATAGTTATCTAACTCTTATATTAAGAACTAGAGGTAGAGGTAGTATATATAATATACGAACTTAAGGATGTGTTTGTTGTTTTGTAACCTAGCCCCTGCGCCAATTCCATAAAGAATAGTATAGAGTGTAGAGAGGGTGTTGAGACTGCAAAACAAGAATCACAAAGTTAGAATAGTCAGAGTATTGATCTTTTTAAAGCAAAGTCATGATAGAGTTGGCTACAAAAGAAGATTGCAGATAATTTAGTCTCAAGTTCTAAAACATACCATACAGATAGAACTGAGGTTTCGAGCTGTGGATTTGGTAATAGCCCAGACAACAAAACTATCAGCTCAAATGACCACCATTCTAGGCTAAAGATAGAAATCACTATGAAGATAGAATATATATAATTTAGAAAAGACAAAAATTTAGGTCAAGTTGCATATGTTAATCAAGTCAAGTTTAAAGATAAATTTTCAAGTATATATATGCATGTTAACAACCAAAGAAAAATAACAAGCATTCATATGAGAATTTACAAATCCTAATTTTTGACTAATACACTACTATAAAAAAAACACTTTTAACGTTCGTTTTTAGACCATTTTTATGTCATTTTTTAATGGGGAACCTATATGAAAGACGTAATAAAGTTTGGAAACAACGTTCTTTAAAAAGAGGACGCCATAAGAGACTTACAGTGTCCTTTTTTAAAAGGGACGCTGTTAGACATTAAAAAAAAAAGAAAAGAAAAAGAAGAAGGAGAAGGAGAGGGAGAAGGAGAAGGAAGGAAGGAAGGAACATCACCTACAATAACGTTAGCTGTTAGCATTCAGATTTCCAGATCTGCAGAACAAACGAGAGCAAGACATTCGGGAAAAGAATGCAACGGACTGAGTCAACTTGGTCTAACACAACCTCGTAGAGCCAGAACATCTGAAACAACGGTCACGATTTTCCATACCTAAAATTTTTCAAAAGGAACGTGGAGGCAGACAGATTTTCCAGATCTGAGATTTTCAAAAAAGAACGTGGATGCGAGCTAATTCTAGAATATGAAAACGAAAGAGGGTAGCCGGACTAGTCTTAACCTTGACTACCAGTAAAGTACCAGTGTCTGACGTAAGACCAATACCGTCTTTAGTAGCGGGATGTGGCGCTGACGATGCTTTGGATAGTTAAAGACGGAGGCGGAAAGGATGAGATGGAGAAGAGGGAAGGCCAATTGCAGATCTCCTCCTCCTACAGCCCCAAGCGGGTGGCAATGAAGAGCGGATCTTACATTCAAAGACTAGTTGCGGCATCTAAGTAAGGATTTCAGAAACTAGAATCTTCTAGAGAGCGTTGAGGTTGGAGAAAGAGTGAGCCATGGGAAAACATGAAGGAAATTAGCCGTTGAGTGCTTTAGGCATCCCAATTTAAATTTGGGGGCAGTTAGAGCCCATTTGGATGTAGTGTTAAAAAAAATGCTTTTTTTAAGTGTTTATTTTTTAAGCTCTAAATTGGAGTTTTTTAAAAAAAGAGCATTTTAGCTTTTTTTTTTTGTGACTTTTACTTTTTTTAAAAAAAATATCATCTAAACATATAAATTAATTAAAAAAGTATTCTTTTTTAATTAAAAAAGTGTTTTTTTCCTCAAAAAAGCCCATCTAAATGGGCCCTTAAAGTGTCCATACAAGCATCCCAAGAGACGTTCAAAGCTCTACTTTTAGCGTTTCTTTTTGAATTGGGATGCCAAAATCCCTTTTTAGGTGTCCCAAATTTAAATTCGGACGTTGAAAGTCTACTTAATGCGTCACAATTCTAGATAAGGACACTTAATATGTCAAAATTCCTCTACATAAGTACAAAAATACCACTATCTTTATTTTTAACTTTCCATTTGAAAAAAAAAAAGACTTTTTTGGGAAAGTAAAATCCATTTATTGTAGTAATAACATTAAAAAATAAGTGTCTAGATAAAACTTTATGAATACTAATTTACATTATAAGTGCTTATATAGAAATTCAAAATTGTTTATGGCAAATTTATAAGTGCACAAGCATTTTAACAACTAATA
Organism: Acacia crassicarpa; assembly: GCA_034222035.1. Lineage (NCBI taxonomy): Eukaryota > Viridiplantae > Streptophyta > Magnoliopsida > Fabales > Fabaceae > Acacia > Acacia crassicarpa. The sequence goes on along the minus strand of JAWXYG010000010.1, from coordinate 24,292,586 downwards.
ATTAAAATAATAAGTGTGATTAAAGAACTTGACCTAACGAATATAAGCAACTTGATCAAAATTTTTGTCCCCTAGAAAAACAAGTCCATGAAAAGAAAACAGGAAAATAAAAGATGTACTTACCACATCATAACGGCAGAAGGGACAGCAAATCTCAAGAACTCCCCAATTCCTCTGAAAAGCTCCATAGAAATAGGAGCTCTGGTCAACGCACAAGCAGAAGAAAATTTCATGTATAGTGAAAGAACAATCACATTTGTCCAAATCCAAACACTAATTGCCACTGCTGCACCAACATTGTTAAGCCCAGACTTGAACACCAGAGCCCAACAGATAGGGACATATAGAATAAGAGTGGTACAAGAGCTTATGAGCATGGGAAGAACCAAGCTTTGCATCTGGTAATATTTGATCAGAGGTTGCAGAAATGCAGATCCAAAAAGTGAAGGAACAAGCCAGGTTGTGAATTTTCCTGCTTCATGTGAAATAAGAGGATCTTGACCCATGAAGACTAGGATCTTTTCCATGTAGATCCAAACCAGAGACAGTGGAACACAGACTAATAAGAGAGAAAATGTGGCAGTGTATGTTAGTATTCCTAGCTTTTTATACTGCTTAGCTCCATAAGCTTGCCCACATAGAGTTTCTAGCCCACTTGCCATTCCCACCTGTTTGGAAAGTACAGTGACCACTAAATTAGTTAAAAGCAAATTCTAGCCAGGTAAGAAAATGGTAGTAACCACAATTTAAAGAAAGAGTCGTTCATTGTATAAGGTGAGGAAAGTGACGTTTATATTGAACAAGCTTCCATGTGAGAGTAAGGAGAATCCATTAGCAAAATAAACAAAATCACAATGCTTTCTATTCTTTGAGAATGTGAAGAGCCGACCTAGACGTTGTCCTGTACAATGAGATGTTTTTGATAAATGATTTTGGGTTAGTATTATTTTTAGTCTATACAGTACAGTTTGATCATTCATTTTTAATTTTAATTGCAGTAGTTTCAAATTGTAGTTTTTTGTCCTTGTAATTTCATAAGGGCTTTGTTTAAGTTTAAAAGTGTTAACTTAATTAACGTTGTTGAATCAAGGAACCAAAGCCAAAATTTCTTAAAAGTAAATTTATGGACTAAAATCAAAACTTGTTAAAAATATAAGACTAAACTAGTTCTTTTTTTTTTTTTTGGTACAAGGCGAGAGGAGGGGGGATTCGAACATGGGATCTGAGGGGAGATATAAGACATCTCAATACCACTAGCTATACTACTGCACTGCTGTCCTCGGTGGTCTAATTCTTGTTTTAGTTCATGTACTTTTAACAAACTGTGGTTTTAATCTTTATTCTTAATGGGCCCAGGCAAAATCCTTATGAAAGTACGTACTTTAGGACTAAATGCTATAATTTGAAACTATAGATATTAAAATCAAAATTCAATCAAGAGATTAACCCAATTATATATAAGTCTGATTTTATATTTTAATAGCAAATTCTTGTTATCGCACTTGAACGTGCACAAAATTGGTTCCCAGTTATTCTAAGCTTGGTATATATATGCTATAATCGTCTACGTTAGTCACTTCAAAACTAGTGTTCACAGGAATTTTTTGCTAGGTGAGGAAAGAAATTATCATGACATGGAAATAAAGCCAAACAATCAAATAATTTATTCTTCTTGGGCTTGCTTGAAAATTCCCTTGAGAGAGGTTCCCGCATATACGCCCGATAGAACCTCGATCTGGACTAGGCAGGACAAAGCTCTGGTGAACCGGGTGCAGTAGCAAAAAAAAAAAGGTTAATCTTGCTTACTTCATATTCATATTCATCTTCAGGATGGAAGTGGCTTTGGTCCGATGTAAAGGACACTCCGCTGCAGTCCCATACCTAAAACGGCGCCGTTTTAGGTTTAAAACAAAGAGTAAGTTGCTTTTAAAAAAAAAAAAAAACTCTTTTAGGGTATTGAATGGTACTAAAAAGATACTTCAAGATACTGACTGTTACTAAAAAAAATTTCATGAGCTTGAAAAATGGTTTTAAGATCTTGAAAAAATATTTTAGGATACTGAAAAAATACTTCATAATATTGAATAAAATACCTCATGATTTTAAAAAATTAATTTAGGATCTTGAAAAAATATTCTAGGGACTGACTGATACTAAAAACATACTTCAAGAAATTTTTTTAAGATCTCAAAATAATTTTTCAAGATCATGAAGTATTTTTTCTGTATCATGAAGTATCTTTTTAGTATCAGTAAGTACCCTGATATATTTTTTCAAAATCTTAAAATAATTTTTTAAGATCATGAAATTTTTGTCAGTAGCAGTCAATATCCTGAAGGAAGCTAATTATAAGACATAGTTGACTTTTTTGGAGAAATTAAGGAAGCTAATTAAATTAGCTTAGACTATTTTTATTTTTATTTTTTTCTTCAAACTAATTAGTTTAACTAATAAACTAATATATAATCTAAAGATGCACAACATATAAAATGATTTAGTAACTTATTTAGCTTCTTTAATATCTCCAAAGAAAGTCAACTATGTCTTATAATTAGGACCGGAAGTAGTACAATCTATTGCCCTAAAAAAAATTTCCCAAAAAAAAAAAAAGAAACTTGCTCTTTGATTTAAACACAAAACGACACCATTTAAACTATGGGACTACAGCGGAGCGTCATTTGCATCGGACCGAAGCCGCATCCCTTCAGGATGTGAATACAAGGAATATTTGAAGGGAAAAAGGAATTTAGAGAAGGGAATGAAAGATTTTGGGGGGATGAAGGAAGATAAGTTGTTTAGTAGGAATAAAATGAAGAGGTAATAGTTGGTATAGAATTAGGGAAATATTTATTTTACCCTACAAATAATTCATTCAAGATGAAAATTAAAAATAATTTTTTTCCTAAAATATTTGTTTTGTAAACAAATATTCTTATCAAATTCAAATTTTTCTAAAATATTCTCCCACCAAGTTCGAATTTGTCTAAAAAAGTTTTCTCACCAAATTTGAATTTAACTAAAATATTCTCCAACCAAATTTGAACTTATACGCATAAGTTTGAAATTATCGCAAAAGTATAAATTTAATCCTATTTTCTTGCATTTAAGAAAAAAAAAATATTTTATAAGAGATAAATATGTTCAAAAATATCTATTTAACGGGTCTAAAAAAATTGAGTTCCTGAAAAATTTGATATAGAAAGCTTATTAAGAGGACTTGATAATCTTCCTTTTCTTTCCCAAAATCCAACGAATAATATTGAACCATACAGTATCAAACGATACGTAAACAACAACAAAACGACAAATGGTCAATTCCGAAGCGCCGACCATGGTTGAAAGTTCCCCACAGAACCAACAAAATGAGAAACAACAAAAATCACACACAAAAAAAGGAAAGAACTTCATTATTAGCAAAGATAAATCGAAGAATGAAAAGAAACGAAACATGAAGAATAGAAGGAAATTAAAGGGTTAAAGAGGAAAGAAAAAAAGCAAGCGTACGAGGAAACTGAAACCGGTGACGGTGGCGATGGAGATGGCTAAGGCGGTTCCGGAGAGAGAGAGTTCATCGAGGTGACCGGCAATCATGATAGCAACAATCTGGAGAAAGAATTGGGAAGAGAGAACAGGGATGACTGGTCCTGCTATGTAAGCGATTCTCTTCACTTCTTGGCTCCAAGTTTGCCATGTGATTAACCTCACTGGTTTCTCCTCTATGTCTTTAGCTATTAGACTCTCTTCCATATCTGCTTCTTCCTCCTCTGAGTCTCTGGTAAATCTTTTCACTCTCAGAGTATCACTGTGAAAGAACCCAGAGAGAGAGAAAGACAGAGACAGACTAAAGTCTGAGACTTCGTTGAGTTCATATTGGTGCACATAATTATAATTATGAGCTTAATAGCATATTTTTTTAAATTTTTTTTATATATTGTATTTATTTAGATTTAAATTATATGCTGTTTTTTAGAATTTTTTTTGTATCCAGTATCTCAAATTAATTAGTTTCCATGATACTGGTGTTACAGATGAATGCAGGATTGGAAACTAATTAATTTGAAATACTGGATGCCAAAAAAATTCTAAAAAGTAACATATAATTTAAATCTAAATAAATACAATATATAAAAAAATTAAAAAAAATATGCTCATACCTCTAATAGAGATATGAGCATATAATTAAGCACCTAATTATGTGCATCAAATAAGAGCCCGACGTCGTTTTGCTTTTTGGACTTCGTAGCAGTTGGGGAGAAAGATCCGGATTGGCTACGGTCTGCTCGTCCCCGCCACTAACATCTCACCTTTTCAATTGAAACATGAGCGGCGTAAATTTAATGTCTCATGAGAATATTCTGTTTAAATTGTTTTTATTTAATTTTTAATTATCATTACTAAAATTTTGCATTTTTTAAATACTTTTTTAATATTTTTATCAATATTAAATCTGAAACGCTTAAATTTTAATTTAAAAATTGAGATTAGTATATTAAAAAAAAGGCTGGGAGAGAAGGGCCGGAGCATAAAACCATAGCGAATCAAAATCATATGCTTTTGTAATTATATACTTCCTTTAATTTTTATTATAAGTCACCAACTACAAAATATATTTATTTTTTTGTAAAACACTTACTTGTTCCTAAGACATATAAATTATTTTTTTCATGTATGTCCATAATTAATAAGGGTAGTGAGTGAGGGTAATAATTAATATAAAATAAAGTTTACTGTAATTAGTAAAGGTAATATTAGAAGTTACTTAAATAGTTAGATAACTTTATTAACTTTAACTGTTTTTATTAATTTACGAGAATTAATAGTTAGTACTTTATAATAAAGACCAGAAAAAATAGGATAAATGAGCAATTTTACACATGTGCTTTTACCCCAGGAGCGCCCAGCACCACGAGCTTTTTTCTGAACAAAAAGTAAACATGTGGTTACGTTTTCGGAACGCCTAACACCACGGCTGTTAGTTGACCAAACGGTCAACGTTAACTTGGATGGAAGTGAACAGTAACTCGGGTAAAATTACCCTTTTGCCCTTAGTTTTAGGTGTAATTACCATTTTGCCCTTAGATTTAAATATTTAAAAAAAAAACTAAAATCCCCCCACCTGCCAGTGGGCCCCACCACCGGCCGCTGGCCACCATCACCGCCAATCACATGGTGGTCGCTGGCAGCTAATGGTGGGGCCCACCGGCGGGTGGGGGGATTTTAGTTTTTATATATATATATATATATATATATTTAAAACTAAGGATAAAAGGGTAATTTCATTTAAAACTAAGGGCAAGATGATAATTTTACCCGAGTTACTATTCATTTCCATCCAAGTTAACGTTGACCATTTGGTCAACTAACGGCCGTGGTGTTAGGCACTCCCAAAATGTAACCACATGTGTATTTTTTGTCCAGAAAAAAGTTCATGGTACTGAACGCTCCTAGAAAAAACACATGTGTGAAATTACTCATTTACTCGAAAAAAATATTACTTATATCTACCTTATAATAATAAAGAGGAGAGGGAGTATTACTTATATGTACATCACATGCAAGCCTGCAAGAGTTTACCAACTTTCTGGTTTTTATTTTTTGAAAATTAAATAATAAAAAATTCCACAACCATCCAACTTTCTGGTTTTTATTTTCTTCAATTTTATTTTATAACCGTCCTTTTATAGTAGTGTAGAGGAGTAAAGAACTGAGGAGTTTATGAAGACAGGAATCTTCATGATTTTATCACCACAATAATAGACTGAAAGTGTGACAACTTAACGTCATTTTCTATTGACGGTGACAAGCGATGCCGAAGAACTGGATGTCAGAGACAGAGACAGTTGGATGGTTGTGGAATTTTCTTTTTCTTTTATGACTAACGAAATGATTTTATTTTTATTTATATTGTGTGTTTTTTAATATTTATTACGCGGATATCTTTTACTCATCCAAATATTATTTGACTCATATCTACTAAATAGGTTTTTGAGAAAATACAAGATTATTTAATTCATGAATAATAAGAATGGTCATAGTCTCATAGAGCATTAATTATACGATTTATTGTATATTAATTGTGATCATCTGTAGTAATTTTTGGAGGCCTATAAGTAGATTTTCTTGCATAAAGCATTGTAATCACAAGGAACACAAGTGAATGAGAATTGTTTCTCTCATTTCTCTCTTGAATTTTCTCCTTTCTTATCCCAAATTTCTTTTATTTTATAACATGTTATCAGTACGAAAGTTCAATCAAAATTATGTTTTCTTTCATTGTTTCTTTAATGATTCCATCTATCTTCTTTTACTGTATCTTTATTTAATCTATTTAGAATAATATGAGTCACTATATAGAATTAAAGAGATTCTCTTACCAATTGTTTTAAGTATCATATTCCATTGCTAATTTTGGAAATTCTTTTCATACTTGTTGTTTTTACTTAAATGCAAAAAGATTTATAAAGTTCCTAATTTTTTTAATCTACACCCAATTCAAAAGCTTCGACATCCGTCCGATTCTTCTCAATGGAAGAAAATCGATAAATTATTTCCGAACTTCGGCGAAGAACCTATGAACCTTAGGCTTGCCCTTAGCACAGATGGCATGAATCCCTATGGAAGCCTTAGTAGCATACATAGTTCATGACTTGTACTCCTCATTATTTACAACTTATCTCCTATGTTATGCATGAAAAGAAAGTACATCATGCTGTATATGTTGATTTTGGAACCAAAACAACCCGGAAATGACATTAATGTTTACCTTGAGCCCTTGATCGAAGACTTAAAGGAGTTATGGGAAGAAGGTGTTGATGTTTTTGACTCTTTCAAGAAGGAGGAGGTCTTTAAATTGCGAGCCATGATATTATGTACTATAAACGACTTCCCAACATAAGGTAACTTGTCAGGGTATAGTGTAAAGGGTCATAAAGCATGTCCGGTTTATGAAGAAGGCGCATGCTACCATCAACTCCAACATCAAAAAAAGACGGTTTATCTTGAACATAGGAGATTTCTTAGACGAGGCCACCCATATCGTCGATTGAAGAAAGCCTTTTTTGGTGGCCAAGAGTATGAAGATGCTTCGGTGGCATTGAGTGGGGAGCAAGTTTATGAGAAGGTGAAAAATATCAGTGTCATCTTCAGTAAGACAGCCAAGAGTAGAAAAGAAACAAATATATAGAAAAAGAGATATGTATTCTTTGATCTTCCATATTGGTGCAATCTTGATGTGAGACACTGTATTAATGTCATGCATGTGGACAAAAACGTATGTGATAGTATTGTTGGCACGCTTCTCAACATACAAGGTAGTTCTAAGGATGGTGTGAAGGCAATATTGGATTTGCAAGCAATGAGAATATGCGAAGACTTACATCCAAGGCCATATAGGAAGAGAACTTATTGTCCCCCGGCTTCTCATACTTTGGCTAAAGATGAGAAACAAAGTTTTTGTGAGTGTTTACATGACACAAAAGTTCCCTCGGGGTATTCTTCAAATTTTAAGAGGCTTATATTGATGAAGGACTTGAAATTAGTATGCCAAAAGTCTCATGATTGTCATGTCTTGATGCAACAGCTACTTCCAGTAGCTATTCAAGGCATCGCCGAATATGATCTTCGAGTCGTTTTGACTAAACTTTATTTCTTCTTCAATGCAATTTGTAGTAAAGTTTTTGAGATTGAAAAGTTGGATGAATTGGAGAATGAAGGATATCTTATCTTGTGCCACCTTGAGAAGATTTTTGTTCCTACATTTTTGACATCATAGTTCATCTAATTGTTCATTTAGTGAGAGAGATAAAGTTGTGTGGCCCTATCCATTTACGGTGAATGTACCCAATTAAAAGATCTATGAAATTCCTAAAAGGGTACGTAAAGAACGCATACCGGCTAGAAGCATCAATTGTTTAGAAATATGTTTCTGAAGAAGCCATGGAATTTTGTCAAAATTATTTGGCCAAAGTAAGACATATTGGCCTTCCTAAACATCAGCATGCTGAAGGGGGTAGGCGAGGGGCTTCAGTAAAGAGTGTGGATCCTGATGAATTGTCACAAGTCCACTTATACATCTTGAATAATATTTATAAAGCTCAAGATAGCGTAGAAGCACATAAAGAAGCTGTAAGGAAAGAAAATCATAGAATGACTGAACAAAGGTTGATTAAGGAGCATAATAGAACTTTTGCAAACTGGTTCAAACAAAAGGTCGAGGGAGAGGAATGTGTTTCTGATACAATCAAATGGTTAGCACGTGGTTCGGAGGTTGATGTCATAAGTTGAAATTCGTATGTGATCAATAGTTATACATTTTACACGAAGTCCCTAGATGATAGGAGCATTGTCCAGAATAGTGGTGTTATATATGTTAGAGGCTGAATCTATGCACTTCTCCAGTTTGAAAGACAATAAGTCTAAATTGGCAGTCATGCCTTATTATGGGGTTAGTGAAGAGATTTGGGAGGTGGACTATGTTCAAATTAGATTTCCCATTTTCAAATGCAAGTGGGTTAATGTCAATAATGGTGTCTGGATCGATCGGCTAGGATTTACATTAGTCGATATCAATGGTAGAAGTTTTGAAGATGACCTTTTATTATGGCAGACCAGGCGAAACAAGTGTTCTATATCACCGATCAGGAAAATAAAATGTGATCTGTAGCTCTCCAAGGAAAAAGGGTCATTGATATTGATGATGAAATTCATTCAAATTATAGTCTTCCTCAGAGTACTCCTTTTTCAAGGGGTCTACCGGACATGAACGAAGAAGATGAAGCAGATAATGAACTCGGAATAAGAAATGGTCATCAAGAAGGGATATGGGAGGATATCCCTTTATAAAAAAGTCAATTCACAAGGTAATATTCATATGCAGAATTCTTTGAAAACTTTAAGGTTTTAACTATATATATTCCTTCTATGTTTTTAAACAATAATGTCACTAACTGTGAAGCTTTTGTTCTTGTTTTATTTTTGTGGCAGGCTCCGATATATATGTTATAAAATGGGATATCATGTTACATTGTTGGGTGGGATCAGATGAAGGCTTGGTGCTGTATTTGTAACTCATCATTGTATTTGTAAGTTATCTTATTGTATATATTCATTAAGGTGTTGTACTATAGTATAAATTAAGAGGCCACATAACTCATGGTGAATAATATTTGTATTCTTTTCCCAATTCAATTTATTCATAATGGATTGTTCATAACTTGTAGCTTAAAGTATCGACTTTTTTGCACTGGATTGGGTGGTGGATGTGTGTATATATATATGATCAGGAAGAATAGAACAGGGAAAAATTCTATAAAATTTCGACTGGGAAATAATAGCGCCGGTCTTAAAAGTTCAAATGTTAAGACCAGATGAATTTATATGTCCCGTCTTAAAAGTCTATGTCAATCTTATAACAGTTGATCTTTTAAGACTGCTGTTTATTAAGACCGGTCTAAAAAGTTCAATTTTTAAAACCAGATGTATTAAATACCCGGTCTTAAATTTAATTAATTTTAAAACCAGATTAGTTAGTCGTCTGGTCTTAGAAGTCGATATTTTTTAGACCTGAGTTTCTTTATCCGGTCTTAAAAATGTCGATTTAGACCAGTCTATGGTTTTGTTCGGTCTTAAAAATTTGAGTTTTAGGACCGAGAAAAATACATATCAGGTCTATATAGTATGACTTTTAAGACCTAACTTTTAAAATGTCCGGTCTAAAAAAGTTTCTTTTAGACCGGTTTGAATCCGGTCTTAAAAGTTACGGATTTTTAATACCGGTTGGAACAAGACCAATGTCGAATCTGGTTTTACAGTACCTCTTTTATCTGGTCTTGAAAGCCTTTTTCCACCCGTGAAAAGAATATGAGAGGAGTTTTGTCTCGACTTACAAAAACATATTTTTTCAATGTTAATTCAAGTATACCCTAAGAAGCATTGCACTCCCAACTTTCCAAAAAGAAATCTATTTTTTTTAATAGTGTAAAATCATATGATCAAAAAGTTGTATTTCCCCTTTTAACTTTAGCAAACTAAATCTGAAATTTATTGATTTATGAAAAATAAATAAATACCATTTAAATTTACAAGACCCCAAAAAGTTTAAAGTTTATTAACACTTGGAATTGGCATAGATGTGACATGTCATATCCCTCGGTATACCTTCATTCATTAGAGTATTTATACACAATTCAATTGGCAAAACAAAAATAGTACATTATACTGATACAAAACCATTGATTACATTACAGGAATTCCCCCAGGATCTATACATAAGTTTATAAATTAAAAAAAATTAATTACAAATGACCAACAACAGAGCTTAATCAGGTTTGGCATCTTCATTTGCCAACATTCGCTGCCTTGCCCTAAGAGTTGTGTCCAGTACAATACTCAATACAAATATAGTGACAAAGGCTATGATCCTGCTGAAGAACCCTAAGGTAAGAGTTAATCTTACATAATATACATGTACAATATATGATAGGGAACCACAAAACCATCCAACCAAAGTACTAAATGCAAACAAAGATCACATATGACACAACATGATTCACACACATATATAACCACACAACATGGTACTAACAACACAAAAGTAGCCTTGTACTTTGTCATGATGAGGGGATACATGTCATATTTCTATCGTATCAATGCAAAAGTGTGCTATGATGAGAGGACATGTGTCACGTTCTTATTGTATTAACTCAAAAGTTGTGTATCATTAGTTATTATGACTTACTTTATTAAAGCTACTTTAATAAAACTACTTTATCGATGCTTACTCAGGACTTTGCTCATGTTTCACTCGGTATTGTGACATATATGCATACCGAGACTCGTCAAAGGACACCAGGTTGGACTCTATGTGTGGACACCAGGTTGGACTCTATGTGTGGACACCACATGACGCCTCATACCGGTGTCTTCCTACAAAAACGTAGGGAGCACATATCTGCCTTAGAAATGCCATGTGTACACCTATACTGACATATTTTTGCTTGACTAATCATCTTATACCTTATAACATAATTAGGTGACATCTTTCTACCAACCCAATAGCATCGAATATTTGTTTTGTGCTCTTCTGCATCGACGTCTGAATTCTATTGCCTACATATACTAGGTCCTCTACCCAATATGACCGAATCACATAGTCCCAAGAGCCTTTCTATCTCTCAACATTTTTAGGACTCCTCCCTAACTGGGCTTAATTATATGCCTGATACAGGCTTATTCTTGAGTCTCTAGGCCCAAAATTTATAATATTGCATGATAAGGATCAAATTGAGATTTTAAAGTGTTGATGATTTTACTATAATGCTCCTAATTTTTTAAACTGAAAAAAAAGATATAAATGTATTGACTGAATGAATAATGATATTTACTAAAAAACTTAAAGGTATTAACTAAATTAGTTATAGTATTGACAAAAGGTGTAAAGGCTTAAAGGTATTAACTAAATTAGTTATAGTATTGACAAAAGGTGTAAAGGTATTGATTAAAGGTGTAAAGGTATTGACTAAATAACTAAAAGGGAAATCATTTCTGCATTTATTGCAGAAATACTTTTCTGCAACAGCCCCAAACTACGCAGTTTCAAAGTTTTAATGTGGTTGTTTAATATATTCTTCGACAAAATCGCCATAAATCACTGCTAACAATATTTTTTTTTCCTCCGCCTTATCTCTGATTTTGCCTGGCGGAAGATCTATTTTAGACCTATTCGATTCTTCCTCTTTATATCTATTTCGTATATTCTTGCTCTACACTGGTTTATGCAGCCGCAGCGATTCTATTTGGGGTGAACTCGACCATCAAATATTTGCCAATGTTGACGATCATGTCGTTCAACGGAGACGTCTTTATCGTCATCCTGATAGGCCTTCCCTTTTTATTATTATTTATTATGATTACAGTTATTTTTTTGATACTCGATGTCTATGTTTTATTGTTGGATGGGGTATTGGGGGTAACCTCACAACAGACGACGGTGTGTTTTGCAATTTGCAGTAAGAAAGCATATGTATATATGCAGGTAATAATGGAAGCATTGGTATATAAGCATCGGCCCATTTATAGCGTCGCGGTGACTGTTTGGCTTTTTTGCCTCCTCCTGAGACTGAGACTCTAACTTTCCAACGTCTTCCATCAATTGCTTGGCCCACAGCTGATAGTGAACAGTGAACTATATATGCAGATAATAGTGGAAGGTTTAGTTAAAGTTCTACAGAGGGAGCTGAATCGCTTTGATGTGCAGGCAAAGGTGGCAATTTCAGATGGTGTGAGGAAGGAGAGAATACAAAGCTGGACATCTTCAGGGGAATCGGTGAAGGAAATCGAATAGGTCTACAAGTCCTCAGAGACATTCTACATTCGATGGACTCTTTATGTAGGCAACGAAAATCTAAAAAAAAAAATTGAAACAACATAGTTTAGGGTTGATGCAGATATGTTTTTTTACAGTAAATACAGATATATTAATCCCATAACTAAAAGCATAAATTAATTTTAAAAAATAATGTGATTTATTGATTTAATTATTTAATATTCAAAATTTTGAGTTATTCCAATAAAAATTTCTACAAAATAGAATAAAAGTCTAATTAGTTATTTTTTATTTTTATGATTATCAATATTTTCAAAGACACTACAAGTATAGTAAATATGTGTTATAGCGTTCTCAAATACTTTATTGAAGTTGTTAATTGTATGGAAACAGATTTAGAGCTTGTCCTACAGACGAGTTCTCCCTGCTCGTCCGTACGGACGAGCTCTGGACTGTCAGATGCAAATCTGGACAGTCCAAATCTGATTTTTTTTATTTTTGTATTTTTTATCAAAAATAATTTTAATAGGTAGAAAATTTAAAATAAAGATAATCTCTTAACTAACATTTTTTAAAAAAATCATTTTTTTATATAGGAAAAAAAATTAAAATTAAAATTAAAAAAGATCAGATCTGGACCGTCCAGATCTGATCTGGACGATCCAAAGCTCGTCCGTACGAACGAGCTCTGAAACTAGTTCCTTAATTGTATGTGGCCAGATCTTAAGTGTAAACTTATATTTGTTTGCACGTATATGTGCCTTGAGTGCGTGGTGGCTTAATATAATCATGTACCTTCTGTGACTCAAAAGGGTTGAGGGTTCAAGCCCTCCCTCCAACACATTCGGCTCAATTTGGCTCAAAAAAATATCCCACAGCTAGGGTTGGGCTTCCGAGCCTAGTCGATGAGGGGTGACAACTGGCTGCCAGAGCTTTAACACTGGTAGTGGTGCTCTAGCGTAGTGCCTCTTTCTTTTTGAAAATTTGAAAAATTGAGGGGCGTTATGATAAAATAATAACAATGTTAAAATCTCAATTTGATCATTATCACATGTTCCCTCTAATTCTAATTATAGGAACACTATTGCACTACAAAAGTGTTCCTATAATTAAGATCGGAAGTAATATATGTTATTCACAAGTATTAATAGACATGTTAGAGTTTTATAAGTTCAAATGATATTTATTTATCTTTTTCCCTTGATTTATTGACAAGACAATTTAATTGAGACATGGGAGTTACTTTTATTTAATTTATATAATTGAATTATTTATATTTTTTTATACATTATACTCACTCCGGTTTTTATTATAAGATATATTTGAAGATTTAATTTTTATCTTAAATATAAGACATTTTTATATTTGTCAATATTTTCCTCATTTACCCCTAATGATGCTCCTTCAACAATAATCAATAAAAAGAGAAAATGATGAATTAAAGAAGATAACTAGGATGTTTTAAAAATTATACGCCTTATTAACTGACTTAACTTACATTTTTAATCTAATCAAACTAAATAAATATATCTAAGTATTATTTATGTTGTTTCGTCCCCTTCCCGTCAATTGAATCATGGCCGGCCCATAATCCACCAGACATCCTACCTTTTTCTAGATAAAATAAAAGTAATATTAATTACATCAATATGTTTTACAGTATCATGAATATATTTAATTTACTTTCAATAGAAGGATATATATGCTTTGTATAATTTTTAAAAAAAAAGTTTTATTACGGCATATCTAAAGAAAGCAAATGAAAAGATAACAAATTGAGCCTGTCTAAAAAATTATAAATAATAGTTAAAACAGTAAAAGAAGGAAATTTCTTAATCAAATATTAGATGTCCTGAAAATCACCACATTAATATAATCTTACATGAGAGTGGCTAGAGAGATGAATGCTCTGTTTAAGCACTAGATCTATAACTTCTTATTGTCTAAAGATAGCTGCATGATAATCACCGAAGGGGAAAAAATAAAAGATAGCAGCATAATATGCGTACTTGAATAGACAAAACAAACTAAGCCAGTTTTGATAGGCATATCCTATAGATGTAATTTGGATTTTTTTTTTCCAATTGTTTACCATTTTCTTAAAAAAATATTTTATTGTGTACAGAATAAAACAAAGATAATGTCTTAAATGTCAGTCTTTCAACAACAAGAACTTAAAAAATCTTTAATTAAAACTTTAAATTTGTACTAGTGAAATTGTACTTGAACGATGAAGATCTCAATACAGTAGTGAATACTGAATAATGATGGATGATCATCAAAACTGATTCAAAAACATACACGTTTAATTGAGATAAAATAGTTGAAAATCCTGTAAAATTTTATTGTCCAAAATTATCCAAGTACTCAGATCTTTAAATATGTGTAACTCATTTGAATAAATGCAACATATGTTTAACAATATGAAAATGTCTTCTATTTTATTTGCAATATGATTAGGTTGCACAATACTAAATGAAGAAAAAAAAAACAACGAATTCAATTTTTAAAAAATGAATTAAGGGGGTTAAAATTTTGAGTTAAATACCTAATTTGCCATGGAAGTATTGATAAGGGGGCACTCAGCACCTGAAAGTTTTTTTGGTACTAAATTTACCCCGGAAGTATGAAAAAAGTACCAAATTTGCCCCAAACTAACAGAAGGTCAAATGGACGTTTGCCACGTTGGATTTTTTTGGGTTAAATACCTAATTTGCTATGGAAGTATTGATAAGGGAGCACTCAGAACCCGAAAGTTTTCTTGGTACCAAATTTGCCTCGGAAGTATAAAAAAGATAGCAAATTTGCCCAAAACTTACGAAAGGTCCACGTAGGTCGTTAAAATGCCACATGGCTAGAAAAGAAACACAGTTGAGGGTGAGTCATATGCCAGATCATGTAACCACGTCAGCACCTCATTCATCTCTCTCTCTCTTCCCTCTCGCTTTCGGCGATTTGTGCTTCTGAATTTTCTTCCACTCTTTTACCCACTCCTACATCGATGGCGACAATGCTGGTGGGACCATTGTGAACACCATGGCTCTCTGATGTAGGGCTAAGGACCTGCCAGGCGGTGTGGCAAATTCATACCAAACGATTTTATCCCTTAGACCCTAACAATTTCTCGATTCTCAAATCTTCAGGTAATGCCTCCTCACCCCCCTCCCCCCCCCCCCTAATTCCCTTATTTTGCTTCTCTGAAATTTTATGATTTGGTGAAAATTTTAACAATCCATATGACCATCTCTAACTGGGTTTAGAGTATAATGGGAATACAAAATTGTTCTAGGAATTATCTCTAAGTGATGGCTTTTGCAGATCCAGAGCTAATTCTAACATCCCGATTGAAACTTTGTTGATCAATTTGATAAGAATGGCTTTTGGTTTCTTGGTTTGGATTCCTATCATACCTATATTTCTAGGGATCGAAACCAATCGAATCTAAAGTAGAGGAAGGTCGCAAACAGAGTTGGTAGGCATTGTTGTGGAAGCTGGCATACCCGTCGGTGAAGGAGTAGGTGAAGGAGTGGAAGAAAATTCAAAAGCACGAACCGCCGAAAGCAAGAGGGAAGAGAGAGATGAATGAGGTGCTGACATGGTTACATGATCTGGCATATGACTCACCCTCCACTGTATTTCTTTCCTAGCCATGTGGCATTTTAACGACTTGCGTGGACCTTTCGTCAGTTTTAGGAAAATTTGCTACCTTTTTTATATTTCCGGGGCAAATTTGGTACCAAAAAAACTTCTGGATGTTGAGTGCCTCCTTATCAATACTTCCGTGGCAAATTAGGTATTTCACCCCAAAAAAATCCGACGTGGCAAATGTCCGTTTGACCTTCCGTTAGTTTTGGGCAAATTTGATACCTTTGTCATACTTTCGGAGCGAATTTGGTACCAAAAAAACTTTCAGGTGCTGAATGCTCCCTTATCAATACTTCCATGGCAAATTAGGTATTTAACCCTAAAATTTTTAATTAATATCAATAACAGTTCAAACTTATAAATGTATCCACACAAAAAAAAGCTCAAACTTATGAAGACCACTTTATTTATATCTGTAATGTTCTTATTCTATAAACACTATTTTTCCTTATTATAAAAAATACCAATTTATTAATTAAGATGGGTTATCAACAAATAGATTAAAATTTAAATCACTTGTTTTAGTTTAAAATTTAGAGAAAATTAAAATAAAAGGCCTAGAGAAAATAATATTTATTGTAAAAGACAATAAAAATTTTAATTACTTAGAAAAACCAAACATCATAATATAAATTTAAAATAACTAAATTACCCCTAGTTAAACCTCCTATATTATATGTTGTATTCATAATTGAAAATAGCTAAAATTAAAACTAAAACCGTTCATCATGATATAATCATATCTTCTTCTTCTTTTTTACTTTTCAATATATTATTTAAGACAATGGTTAAACTAATATTTTTTAAATTTTTACCTTTCACCAATTTATATGATCAAATTGTTCGATTTATATTATCAACATTGATATCAATTAAACTTTTTTTATAAAAATAAAAACTAAACTCACTTCATATTTTTCATGATATAATATGTTACTTAGATTTTTTTAATTTTATTAACATTAAATAAATTTTTTAACCTACATAAATTGCTTCTAAAACAAAAATAAACTTTCTTGGTTTACCATATATGATAAATTATAAAATACCTTGAGTAATATTAAAATTATATGATTATATTTTTAATTAAAATTTTTGTTCATTTTTAAAAAATTATAATTTTTACAAAATTAAAGAATGTGTAATTTTTTTTTCCATAGATATATGTTCAAGTTTTGAAAAATGAAAATTCAGAAAACTATTGTTTAATTTAATAAAGCTCAGAATTTTGTATTAATTTTAAAAATAGAATGTGGACAAGAATGTAAGAGGGAATGCAGAATATTTTGTTAATGACATTTTAATACTTTTAATTTTATATTTTTATATGTGGTCCTTCTAACTAATTCCGATTTTTATGGTTATTCTCCATAAATATTTTTTCCTCTAGGTCCTTTATTATAATTTTCTATAAAATTTATCACCCCAAATGCATAACAAATATAGATAACAATTTATCTATTTGAAAAACATTTCACGATCTGCAAATTAATATTTATACAATAGCCTATTATGTTTTATAATTTATTATCAATATATATTAGCATTTTTTATTTTAAAATTTATTATTCCATGTGTCTGTATACAGGGAGTCATTTTAAGTAAAAGTTCTTGCAATAGTAAGTCATTATTTTTTATAATTCGTTACTCTTATGTATGCTAATATAAACAATAATTTATTTTATTATGCGACATTACTTGGAACATATAAAAATACAAGAAATAAACTATTTTAATTTAATTTATTATTCATTGTAAATTAAAATTCAAAACCACAAAAATTTTTAACTAAGTACACAACTAATTTATTATATTTGGGTAAATAAGATTTATCATTTTATTATAGATCTCATACATACCCACTTCTTTTCCTGTAAGTCCAACATTCATCGCCCAATTTTTCGATTTTGATCCCCTGCAAGAGTCCCACGTTTTCATACCTATAAAATTATTTTTTAAAAGAGTTAGTTGGGTATGAACAGAAATAGTTTATTTAAGGACAAAAATTTCAATTTATTTGCAGGCTTTTTCGCTGTTAAGCATCTCTTTTTCCTTTTCTTTTTTTGTCATGTTATTTTTTTGATTAACTAAATAATTATTTTTCCCACAAACTTATGATGTATTAATATTACACTCGGAAAAAGGGGGAATGTTTGCATGTGACCTAATCCATATCTGCATAAGCTCTAATTAACATAGAGATAATATTTATATATAATTGAAAAAAAAATAACCACTAAAAAAAAAAGGCTAAAGTATACGTTTAGTCATTTAAGTTTTACATAAGGCATACTTTTGGTCCCTTAACTTTATAAAGTATACTTTTGGTCCTTAAATTCTAACACTGTTAATATTGTTAATAGAAAATGCTGATGTTGCAAATTTAAATGATGACTAATAACATTTAATTACACAAATTTTATATATTTTTCAATTTACCCATATTTTAAATTTAAGTTTGATAGCATTTAATTACACAGTCATCACTTAAATTTACACCATTATCACTTGAGTTTGCATTTTCCGTTAGCAAAATTAATGGTGTTAGAAATATAGAACTAAAAGTATACTTTATAAAGTTAAGGGACCAAAAATATACCTCATGTAAACTTAAAGAACTAAAAGTATACTTTAGGGGGAAAAAAACTACAGGGATCAAACTATAAGAAATTATATATTAATTTCTTATTTAGAAATTCGTTTTTTTTATATAGGCAGGAGAAGAAAACACACATTTTTCACTTGTTCAATATAAGGTTGGGGTGGGGGACGAAATTGGAACCGGAAGTCGGTGAGGAATAAATTCGGGAGAGGGTAAGATAATGAATCAACTTTTTGTTTTTATCTATTTGGGGGCGCGGCCGTCCTATTATTTATAGGATAATAGCTCGAGATATTTAGTTTAAAATGACCCATGCCACAAAGATTTTGTTATTTTTTGAAAGGGGAAAAAACATGTAAATAATTCACATATTTCAAATTGAAAATGTTTGTCAAAGTTTTTGAATCAAGAGACATGCATGGGGGCATAAATGGCTAGTACAGCTGAAAAAAGGATCATATTAATTGTGTAATCACTCAGTACCATAGAATAAAATGTGTGTGTGTGTATATATATATATATATATATTCATTTAAAATACCTAAATATGAATTTAGGCCAGCAATTTTATTAAATCCGGGTAAGATAATGACTCAACATTCTACTAGCTTGTTATTTATAAGATAAATTAAAGTATACTTTTAAAGTGAGTAATCACTGCTACAGAAATTGGCTTTTGCGTCCCTGATTGGCGTCCTATTCTTAAAAAATGAAGTAAAAAAAACGTGGTGGCATTTTTGTAATTAACAGGTGACTTTTAGAGTCTAATCTTAGATGCCAAAAGTGCAGCCCTGGTGCCAAAAGCAAGTGAAAAGTGGGCCCAAGCGAAAAAAAGGAAACAATTTGGAGTCTAAGTCTGAGAATTAGACTCCCTAGGTCGGAATTTGGAGTCTAAATTTTAGAACTAGACTCCTTAGGTCATTTTTCCCCAACCAAAAACCCATTCTCGCGTTGTCTCTACCCTCACATCCATCGATTCTTATTCTCTCGGATTTCTTCTCAACCCTGTTCCGCCTTGTCTCTGCCTTCACTCCGTCATTGCTCCATCGTCCCCATCTCCACTGTAGCTCCTTCAATTTCCGTCCTCTCTCTCACCGCTCTCCTTGCCTCCTCCCTCACACCATCGGACCCTCGTGGTCCTTCTCGTGCTCGTCATCGTGGACACCGCCGCCTTTTCCTTGATCGCCGTTGTTGCCATCATACCTTCAAGTATTTTCTTCCTCATCCCATTTGTGCCGAAACAAGCCCCAGTCTTTCCATTATTTGCCCCAAATGCAAACAACACTTCTGCCTTGATTGTTCTTAAAAACCCAGCAGAAAATGTTATTGTCTCCCTCTCGACCTTGCGTCTGCTCTGGGTATGAATTTTATTTTTTTTTCCTTGCATATGAAACACTGAGGAAAATTTTCCCCAGAAAAAAGAGGTCAAAAATTGAAAACGAGAGAGAAAGAAGAATTATAATATAATGTTTCGTTTCTATCAATTTGCTTTGCTCAAAATTCGAACTTGCATGCCTTTGATGTGCCTCGTAAATTTTTTTTGATGGAATGTGTTCCAATCTCAGGTATCAGACAGCAAATGAGCCAAACCCAACTTGGATTGTGCTTTTGACGTTGAGTTTGTTAGAATTTAATACCAGGTTAATTGTTGTCTGTAACTTGAATGCTGATTCATGTAATATGGACACTGCTGGAAAAAACGGTTTTTGCAACGGAAAAAATCCGTCGCAAAACCACAAAAAATCTGTTGCAAAAAACAAGTGGCAATTGCGACGGAATCAAAAATTTCCGTCGCAACTGCCACTTTTTGCGACGGATTTTAAATCCGTCACAAATTTGAATTTTGCGATGGATTTGCGACGGATTTTAAATCCGTCGCAAAATTAATTATTTTTTCTTAAAAAAATTATTTATTTAAAATTATTTATTATTTTTTTGTTTTAATTTTCTTTGAAAAATTATATTCTTTTCCATTATTTTTTAAATTTATTTATTTATTTTTTAAATTTTGTTTAAAAATTATATAATAAAATATTAAAAAAAAGTTATATAATATAAAAACCGAATTTTCATAACACATAAAGAGTTTTACATAGAAAAGACAATATAAATATAGTGTTTCAATAGAGATGTACTAAAAAAGTAGTCTAAACAGCAGCATTGTCATCATCATCATCATCACCATCAGGAGCCGGCATTGAACCTTTGTCTTTCATTAGGGAACTGATTTGAAGCTACATCTGCCTAACCATCTCACGTGTCTCGTGGAGCTCATTGGCTGTCTCCATTTGTTGTTGCCTTGTCTGGCTCAGCTCAGCTGCTTGCTCCTCCACCAATGTCACCAACGCCCTCATCTTCTTCAACTCATCTGCCAAAACATTAGGAAATATAATAATCTTTTTTGCACTTCATTTAAATGGACCAGAGAATGAAAATGTAACAATCAATATCAAATGTATTACGTTTACCTGCAGAAACACCTTCAATGCTGGATATGGAGCGTTTTGTTTGCCTAAGTCGGCTGGCAGAGGAACCTAACCCGAAGACTCTGCCTTTGCTGTTAAATCCACCTGCAGCCTCAAAGAATAGAGTCTCGTTATCGGACTGAGAGGATGTGGGGTCAGTCCGACTCTGCAAGTCTCTCTCCTGTGTCAGCCTCAGATAGGTGTCCTACAAACAAAAAAATACATCACAAATAAGCCATGTGAAATGAAATGAACATGTTGGTGTCCGAAACAAAGAATCAATGCAATATAAATGTCTCACCGCCACTTGTTCCGACCTGGCGTTAATCCAGCGCGTCTCACCCCCTTCAGTCTGTCGGGTATGGGTTCGCTCAAAGGCACGCCACTCAACATCTGTTGGAGGAACATCCCCAGATAGTGCCTGCAAACACAAAGTATGGTCGTTAATAAATTGTTTCAAAGTACAAAACATTGAATACTTCAATAGAAAATAACGTGTACTCACAAGTTTTCGTCTATGCTCACTCAGTGGAATGGAGCCGCCAACATATGAAGGTCCTTCCTACTTGGCCCTATTCTGCTTACTTTTCTGACTTCTATTATTAAATTTCTCATCGGCGGCCCAATTTTGAAGTAATTGGCTTGTAGCCTCGCTGTCAATCCAATCTTGCTTGCCTGTACCCTGTCTCAATTTATAATATCTCTCACTCAATCACCGGCTTCCCTTATGGTTAAAAGCTTTTTTCAGATTTTGATGATGTTCAGGCAACGTCCTAAACTTATCCTGAAAATCAATAATGAACAATTAGTGCTCCAAATTTTAAAAATACTTAATCAGTTTGTATTTGGATAAGAAATTAATAACTATAAAACACTTAACTTACCAAAAACTCTTTGAACCAAGCATTCCGAGTCTCCTTAGGAATGTCTGTCCACTTGCCCCAAGGCTCATTAAAATTACGAAATATTTGGGTTGAGAGGACATTAGCCACCTGAATATAAGGCACAAATCTGTAGACAGAGGATATAATGTAAATATGAGCATACAAACTAAAGGTAAAAAATCGTAGCGTTATTAGTAACTTTATGTGACTCACTCCTCGGTGCCTTCAGGATGGATCCAAAGCTTCCCTGTCGCAGGATCTTTCTATCCCCATATTGGTGTATCAGAGGAACTACCTCCTTCGTAGACCTGGCTATGAGGCGACAGAATGTGCTGAATGAAGGAATGTGAACTATTGAAGATGTTTGTACATAGATGGTTAAAGAAAACTAAATATATGTAAATCAATCAGAAATGGTAAAGTAAACCTGGTGTCCCCCTTGTTGTGGATCACTGGAGGAAGATGGAGACGATGACATATACAGCGACAGTGAAGTGGACAAATAAACCGACGGTGAAGTGGACATCTCAAATGGTGAAACCTCTGGAGAAGCGCCTCTCCCTCCCATGCCTACAAAGGGAGCAGATGGCGTTGCCCTACCCCCTCTGATAGGACGGGGTCGGGCTCGACCACGACCATGTCCACTATCAGAACGTCCTCCAGGATGCTCCATCTCTAAACACTTACAAACATTATGTCAAAATATATATAGAAATAAGATATTTATTACTTAACATGACAGTAGCGCAGTTACGGAGTATGTAGTATAACAGATCGTTATAAACAAAGAACTAACACAAATCAATTGGACGATTCCTGTTCTTCGACATCTGCTTGCACGCCTTCCTCTGGAGTCTCATAGTCGTCGAACTTAGATTCACTATCAGAGTAAATCACTTCTGTCTCATCGTCTGATTCCTCACCGTCAACTTGGATAGGAATCAACTCTAAGTTCGCAGAAGAATCAAACAGATTGTTTGGTACATCATCGTCGGCAATGTTTACAGGCAGTACATGTTCCACATCAGCTTGGAACGGTTCCTTCATGTTGTCATTTGCTTCCGACTCTTTCGACTTAGGTATAATATTCCATGCTTTGGTTTTAATAACTCCCACCCACCCTTGGCGGGATGTGAGATATAATGTATAGTAAACTTGTTCCGCCTGTTAAGCAAGGATGAATAGGTCATAACCAACCGTATATCTCCTTGTCCAGTGGATCTCAATATTTCCATGTTTGTCCACTTTTGTCCCACGCGGACTGTTATCAAACCACTCATATTTAAAAAGTGTCACCACCTTGTCCCACAGGTAACTCAGCTGAATTATGTCAATTAACTTCCCGTAGTAGTCACTCTCCACCCCGTGAACTTGGTCACCTCGACAACATACACCATAATTGCAACATAGTGTACCTGCGTTCGCTTCAACAGTTGAAAACCGATACCCGTTGATTATATATTTCTTGCACCGGGTAACACTAATTGCAGCTCCATAAGATAAACTCCATGCCACTTTATTGGGATCTGATGGATTTGCCACGAAGTAGGAGCGAAACCATTTTGGGAACTCAGAGTTCGTGAATTGATCAACTTGGGATTCCGACATTGAAGGATTTTCCGATCCGACCAAATTAGAAAAATAACTGTAACAAAAAAATGAAGTTAATACTATAATACTTACTGTAACAGTAAAAAGAAAACAAATCTTACTTTAAGTACTGGGCGGCCTCTTCACAGTTGTTTAGAATGTACCACTCCGCTACTCGCTTCTCTCTTCCTTCAAGAGTTGACCTCCAACGTTTTCCCACGACTCGGCCTGGAAAATCAAATATTGATTTTTGCTCGCTCGTATTACCGCCATCATCGTTGCAAGGTACCCCTCTCCATCTTGATATCATTTCAGGGGGATAATAATATGACGCTAATTTTGTGGCCTCTTCGACTAGATACGCTTCAGCGATAGATCCTTCAACGTGGGTTGGATTTTTGATTTTGTGCTTAAGAGTGCGTAAAAACCTACAATGGACAATTAGAGGGTATTTATAAACTAAAGTGCGCGAAAGAAATAACTGCACGAAAGAAATATATATATATATATATATATATATATATATATATATATATATATATATATATATATATTACCTCTCAAACAGATACATCCACCTATATTGTTGAGGACCTCCTACTTTTGCTTCATAGGCCAAGTGAATAGGTAAATGTTCCATTAAGTCAAACATGCTAGGAGGAAACACCATCTCTAACTTGCATAGTGTTATTGGCATGCTCGCCTCCAGGTGCCGTAACTTTTCCACATTAAGCTCAGAAGCACAAATTTCTCTAAAGAACATGGAAAATTCCGTCAAAATAGACCATATATGGTTCGATAATGCTTTGAAGGCCTACGGTAACAATCTTTGGAAAAAAACATGACAATCATGACTCTTCATCCCGAATAACTTCCCCTCGTGCATGTTGACACGTCTTTTCAAGTTTGACGCATAACCGTCTGGGAGTTTCAGTTCTTTAACCCATTACAACAATTCTAAATTCTGCTGTTTGTTTAATGTGTACGGCGCTCATGGTTTGGAAGTCCGTCCCCAACCATTCTGCACCAAATGCAAAGTAGGCCTTCTACAAATCGCTTCTATGTCTCGTCTTGCATTGATTGTGTCCTTCGTCTTGCCTTTTGTGTCCATAACGGTGTACAGAATATTGCAAAACACATTACTCTCAATATGCATGACATCCAGGTTGTGTCTTAACAATTGATCTTTCCAATATGGTAGTTCGCAGAAGATGCTACATTTGTTCCAATGATGATCAACGCCATATCCCTCAGGTTCGTTGGAAGCATCACCCTCTTCGACACTTTGAATATATTTGACCCTGTCCCATATTTCTTGGACACTTAAACGATGAGGTTGATCTGCTCGTTCAACCACATTTTGCGTGAAGTCTTTTCTATTTCTCCTATACGGATGGTCCAGGGGTAGGAATCGCCGGTGCCTGTCAAACCAAAAGACTTTGTGACTGTGTTCCAAGCTAAAACCCATGTTTTGTTCAAGACATACCGGGCATGCAAGCTTTCCCGACGTTTGCCAGCCACTCAACATCCCATATGCAGGGAAATCATTTATCGTCCACATTAAGGCAGCATGCATTGTGAAATTCTGACTCAATGATATATCATACGTTAGAACCCCTTTACTCCACAACATCTTCAACTCGTCTATCAAAGGCCTGAGGAACACATCTATCTTCTTTTTTGGGTTGGATGGCCCAGGGATTAACGCGTTAAGAAAGAAAAACTCTCTTCTCATACACATAGATGGTGGGAGGTTGTACGGTGTCACAATGACAGGGCAACAGGAATAATTCCTGCCCGTATTGCTGAAAGGAGCGAACCCATCCGAACATAGACCAAAACGGACATTACGGGGATCCATAGCTAAGAAAGGATTCGGCTCGTCAAATTTACGCCAAGCTTCGGCATCGGATGGATGCGTCACAAAATTTTCATCCCTGTGATGCTCCCGGTGCCATCTCATGTGAGCAGCTATTTGTTCTAATGTATACAATCTCTGAAGTCTGGGCACCAGAGGAAAGTACCACATCTTGCTTAATGGTTGATAGGTCATTTTCCTTCCATTCCTCACAACTTTATATCTATCATGTCCACAGAATTTACACTCAGTCAGCTCAGCATCATCCTTGTAATACAACATACATCCTCTAGAGCAGCAATGGATTTTTTCACATCCAAGCCCAAGCTCCTTCACCTTTTTTTTTTCTTGGTAAAAATCCTTCGGCAAATTACTGTCTTTTGGAACAACCTTACTCATGATCTGCATCATTTCATTATAATTCCTCTCACTCATATGGTGATCAGTCTTCAAGCTTAGTGTTGCTAGGGTAGCCGAAAGCAATGAATATTCACTACTTTCAAAGTGTTCGCAACCTTCCTATAGCGGACGTTGCGCTTCTTGAAGCATTTTATAGAACCTATCGGCGTCCGGATGAGGATCCTCTCCCATGTATGATGGTTGAGTATGTGTACCGATCTCCTCTCCCATGTATGACGATTCGACATGAGTAACGGGATCAAATATCTGCCGATGGACGGTCTCGTGGCATCCATAACCAACTGCTCAACTCGATTAAGGTTTTCTCAATGACTACTGTCCCCGTAATAACCACTCGGTGTCTGTCGGACTTTGCCATGACATTCCCAACACTCATAATCCTTCATGAATCCATTTTGACACAAATGAATTTTGACATTGCTCGGATTTTTAAACCTTAAACACTTACATTTGGCACACAGACACCTGATCTCCCTACTTGAATTATTTGAATGCGCCAAAGCAAATTTGATGAACTCTTTTAAACCCGCCAAGAATGCTTGATTTAGTTCTCTTCCAGTTAGACGATTGTACATCCAACTCCTATCATGATTGTCTTCCATACTTCCTAGCTAGTTCAGTTATTAACCTAATTAACATCTCAATTTGCCACAAATATATCTATAAGTAGCCAATACAACTAGCCACTTATGCCAACCAATTGCCACTTAATCAAGAAAGTGAAAAACAAACACATGCGTTGAACAAAGAACATATCCCATCAAGCAACCAGAGAATGAGTATAGCACACCAGAACATAGGGACATGCTTGTGGAGGGGGCAAACAAAGAATAGAATACTATAAGTATTTTGGAGTTTCTAACATATAAAGATTATATAAGACTTAATCAAATTTATATAATCTGCAAAATCAACTTTATCTTTTGTATTTATAATTACCTATTTATCTAAACAATATTTATAATTTTGTTTTTTAAATTATCAATCTTTATTGTATAACTTGTTAAAGATAGATTCAAAGAAAAAATTGAAATGGAATTTTTTTAAAAAAATTATTGCCTTATCCCTAAATATTATTTCTCAACACTTCATTTTTCTAATTTCAACACCATACTATTTATAGATTTATGTATCATTACCAACTAATAAAATTAACAATTTAAAAATTATTTTAATAAAAGAACCATTGATTTGAAATTTTAAAATGCAATTGGTATTTTTTCATGTATACTTTTTTAGTTATATTTATAAGATAATTATAACCTAAATAAACAATAATCTTAAATTATAACCTATTTATTCATGAGTAATAAATATGACTAATTTTTTCAATTTTTATCTATATTAATTTCTCATGATAAATAAAGTGGTGGAAAAAAAAAAGAACAAAAGAAAGGGAGCTTACCGGATGGGGAGGGTAGCCGGACGGCGGAGAATAACACCGGTGATTAGAGAACGGCAACTGTCGAGACCTATTTATTCATGAACAAAAAAAATGACTAATTTTTTCCATTTTTATCTATACTAATTTCTCATAATAAATAAATAATTAATTAATTAATAATTAAATAAAAAATAAAAAACTTACCGGCGGTGGGGGAGCTGTGGGGGGTAGGGGCGTGGCTGAGGGCTTGGGGGAGGGAAGCTGTGGGGGACGGGGGAGCTGTTGGGCGTGGGAGGGGAGCTGTAGGGGGTGGGGGAGCTGTTGGGCGGGGGAAGGGAGCTGTGGGGGTGGAGGGCAGGGGAGCTGTGGGGCGGAGAGGAGCTATGGGGGTGGGGCGGGGTAGCTAGGGTCGGAGGGGAGCTATTGGCTGGAGGCGGGGGAGCGGTGGACGGCGAGCTGGGGGTGGGGGAGCGGTGGACGGCGAGCTAGGGGCGAAGGAGTGGCGGCGGCAAGCTGGGGGCGGCTGAGGGTTGGGGGAGTGAGCTGTGGGTTCGAGCAAAATGAGAAGGAAGAAGATATAATTAATGGATTTTGTGACGAAATAATTTTACGTCACAAAATCACTTTTTGCGACGGAATACTACTTCCGTCGCAAAAAGCAAGCAGTTTTTTAGCGAAGGATTTATGATCCGTCGCTAAAAACCTGCACCTGGCAGCCTTATGGCTGCCAGTTAGCGACGGATAAGGAATCTGTCGCTAGATGTAGCGACGGATTCTATATCCGTTGCTAACTGGCGAAACTGGTGGCCTTTTTGGCTGCCAGTTAGCAACGGATTGATTTTAAATCCGTCGCTAACTTTAGCGACGGATGTTGAATCTGTCGCTAAAAGGCGGGAGGCCGCCAGTTTCCGTCACTAAACTTAGCGACGGATTACAAATCCGTCGCTAGACTTAGCGACGGATTCCTAATCCGTCGCTAGACTTAGCAACGGATTAGGAATCCGTCACTAATTCTTTACTTTTGTGACGGAATTTTATATCCGTCGCAAATTTTGTCGCTGTTTTGTATTTTTCTAGTAGTGGGAGACATTCTTATGTCAATGTTTATTTCATTCCTCACAAACAAAATAGCGTAATACTTCAATGTTGTTCAACTTGTTTAGTTCTTGCATTATATCCTTTATTTTCCCCACTAATGCAATCAGTGAGTGGCTTTAACTCTTGAATGTAAATTTTTGCAGTAGTTAACTTATTGCACTCTGTTTCTCATGTTGAAAATCAAACCCAGTGGGCCATTCTCTGTTTGGTTGGGTAGCAGTGTTTGTAATAGCTACATGTGGTTGTTGCTTAGGGAATTACTACATGTAGTTATAATTAGTTATTTCTTTTAAAGTATTAAAATCACCATAATAAAATTCAATTAATTAGAAAAGTTTAGTTAATTAATTAGGAAGTTTTATAGTTAGTTTGGGATACTAGGTGGTAAAAATTTATGTTTTGGTCAAAAAAAAATGAGGAGGTTTGTCTTTAAGTATCAAGGACCTTAGCTAAGAAAGCATAATGAAGTTTTTATCCTCAAACTTTGTTTGAAGCTTATGATTAAGAATCAAGTTTGCTAAAACTGCACAATGCAAGAACGAGTGTTTCACTGATGTGGATTGAACTTGATTGTGTGCTGAGATTTTTGTTACTGATATACTCTGATCTGTCATTGGGAATTTTTTGTGAAATTTGTGCGGAAGCTGCCACTGTTTTGAGCTTCTGTATCTCTCTTTGCTGTGGGTCAATATACTTGCATCTAGATTGTTAGAAGTTCTTTGCTCTCATTACTTGATGGATGCTAATCTCATCTCTCATTAATTTTCTCTTATATATCAATATTGTCATGCATGTTTATTTAAAGTGGGATATCTATATTATTGTATCACTCAAACCCTTTGCCATCCTTTGTTATGACTGCTTTTTTAACTTAAAAAAAGTTTTATGCATTTTAATTGGATCTAATATTGTAAGACAATATTAAACATTGGATCTAATACCCTTTTAATTTGGAAATATAAATGGTATCTAGAAGTGAGTGTGTGTGTTTAGCAAAAATGTAAGCACAAAGAATTGCATTTAGCTGTTCTATGCTTAAAGTTCAGCTGTTTGGAATTAATCCCTGCATTATAAAGATAATAATCGGGACCAAATTTGTTAGGTGCTAACTCTAATACAAAACCCAATCCCCTTGTGTTTCCTTTCAGTTTGGCAGTTTTAGTCTCTTGAATAATGAACTAAAATAAACGCATTGGTATTCTTGCCAACTTTAGATTTTGAATACATTGGTTATCAATATTGTCATGGCTTTAATTGTTGTTTGCTTAATTGATGAGTACTTGCTTTTCATTTTGTTGTAGGCATGGAGGAAGAGCAAACTTCAAGTATTGACCTATCTTAGTCTTTCAATATTGGTAAGAATGAGACTCCTGGTGGACCATCTTCTACCCCTTCTAATTCCACTAAGCCTCACCAACCTCTAACCACTTTATAGGTATTGTTATTGTCTGATTAGGTTGAAATATTGCCTCTCAAAGAAGGCCACACACCAAAAAAAAAAATCAAATCAAATCAAATTGGTCTGGCAGTCCACTAGCACAAAGCTTGGTGACTACTTTTCGCTGAAAAGTTTAAAAATGTAAAGCAAGACTCGAACCTCACAAAAGAAGTAATCATTGAAGCAGAAACTGTAATGTTGGGGTGATTAATTCTAGCTAAAAAAGTAATCCCTTGTTTGATTAATGCTTTTATATTGATTAGATCTTGTGCATACCTGTGATCCCTGATTTTGCTAGCATTTTAGCTATGGAAAATGACAAGCTTAACCAAATTAGATGATTAAATTATTGTAATCAGTGGACTTGTTGAGATAAGCATGAGCTCTCATGAGAACTTTTTGCCCCTTATCTTTGCAGAAGAAAATTAGCATAGACATGTGGTTCCCCTTTCATTTACTTAAAATTCGTTTGATCTATAAGCATAGTTCCCCACTTCCTTGTTAATTGGTTGGTGCTACACTCAGACTTAATCATAATTTGCTATTGATTTTTTTCTTCGGTGAGATGGTGTTGGGATTCGTGCATGCAGCGGATTAAAATTTCTTACGAATCCTTCCGAAGAATCACTCAACGACGTTTAAATCAGAGTTAAGGAAACCGAATCATACCTTGTGTTGAACTAGTCCGCGTTCCGTTCCTTTGATCAAATGGGCTACCTTCTCGAACAACACGTCTGCGTCTCGTTCTTTCGATCAGCAGAAGTCGACTCTTGGATCGGCTTCCTCTACTGGTATCCACACGAACAATCCCCAAACACGGTTGCGGCAGCGTGCTAGCGCTTCTTGTGCGTCTCTCTCTCTTAAGTTGCTCTAGGGTTTCTCGTAGCTTTTCTGAATACGCTCAACTGAAAATCCCGTAGGTTTTTCTAAACCCGATAGGCGTATTATATAACCAAAATTAATCCTTTATTAATTTTGGAAATTCGGATTTTTGAATCTGGTCAACATATCAATCACATCTATCTCATAAATGTAATTGAATATATTAAAAGCCAGATTTGGAAATTTGAATTTTGAATTTAAATCAAATCTAAATTTAAAGCCTTTTGATTTAATTTATCAGCATAAATTAAATCCGAGATATGATATCTATCTATTTAATTAAATCTGAGATACAATATCTCAATTTAATATTAAACAGATATACGATATCTTTATTCGAAATTAAATGAGATACAATATCTCTATTTGTTTCAGATATTTAATTTATCAAATAAATTAAATACTAAACAAATATCATATATAATATTATAATCTCAATTTATAATATATATATATTAATTTTGAATTATATATATATAAATCCTAGATCAAATTTAGTATTCATTTAATCTCAGATTAATCTGAGATTCAATGAACCTGGACACTTTCACCCGTGTTGGATTATTCTTGTGTGCGACCCTGCAAGCCCATATGAGATTGGCAGTGGGCCAACACTGTATCAGCCCACAAGTCGCAAGCGGCCTCTAGCAAGACATTGCAACTACCCAATTCACATGGGGATCGATGACACGATACTACCTATCGTACAACCATGTCACGTCCCTTTTGTCACGCGATAATTTGGTCAAGGATGAGGCATGGATAATGTCAACTTCCTTTTCTTGACCATTGCTTTCTCGATTCTCGAGTAGTCTAATAAGTGAAATGGAAACTCCTTTCCATCACAGTATGGCCATACATTTCTTAGACTCACTCATCGAGGGGCCCAGCATTATCTCTCTACATATGTGAGGGACAAATCTCATCTTGACCACTCACATTCCTCCGCATGAAAACCACTGATCCTGATCCTAGCCTTTATCATCACCCGGTCAAAGGTGACTTTTGACCAGGTCAAAGATCAGTGACTCATCATGTAGGAATCCATGATGATCTCAGGTCATAGAGCGTCGTGACGCGGTTATACATGAGATAAGCTTATGACTTAATCCATGCAGCTTTCTCATAGTGGGTCGGTCGAGCACCTTGTACTCTTACAAGTGCCCATGACTTTGACTCGTATCTCCATACCTCATCAAAGTCATACTGGTCTTATTTCATCTTCACTCCCGTGTAGATGACCGACCAGGGACATTTAGGATAATCTATAAGATTACCCAGGGATGCAGTTATCAATACGAACATGCAAACGAAAATGATAACAAAAGAGAATACTTTAAATAACTTAAATATCCAAAGTACAATGAATTGCCCCTAGGGCATAATTTCCAACAGATGGATGTGGAACAAACTAGGTTTACTCATAACACTCAAAGGCATGAAAGTGTTTGTGAAACTTTTAGCCGTTTTAAGATTTCATTGTCGGAATTTGTGGTGGCTGTTAAAAATGATTACACCTTTGGCATATTGGTTGCATTGATCTAGTTTTGCTATAATGTATTATTGCATTGCAGGCAACAATTGCTCTCAAGAGGAAAATAGCAATGTTAAAAATTCCAAAAAGGAAATAGAGAAAAAGAGCTCCTAAATGTGAATGTTTTGTATCTTCTCAATTCTCTCATATAATGTTTGAACCTCATTTTCTTCTCATTGATACACGTGTCATTATGAATTTTCTATGATTTTATTAACAGGAATTGAACAATTAAATATAGTGCCAAGACATCACATGAGCCATTTTCCTCTGCTTGCTTTCTTTGAAAAACTAACCTGAGAGCTAATGTGACATAATTATAAGTAGCATTTGTGATTACTTTCAATTCATGAGAGTTGTTAGTATTGTATTATTTTATAGGTTGCAATTATTATACTTGATGTAGTTACTAATTAGTATAGTTGACCTAAACTCTTGATTAATTTTAGGTTGCAATTATTATACATGAACATTATTGGGGAAGAAGCATGTTAGATTAATTTTTTAAGTCTATGAAATTGAAAGTGTAAAGTTGACATTTAATTGGCAAGTAAGAGTAGTTTTAAGATGTCAATGATTTCAAGGGTCCTAATGAACTAGCAATAGATGTGTGATATTTAATTAGGGCCACTGGACAATGTGAAAGTTGAAAGCTTCAAGTATGGAGGAATACAAAGCAAGAGAAAGAAGTTAAAGTTTCAAGGTAGCAACTTTACCTTCTTGTATCTAAATTGTGTCTATGTTTTGTTATGCTTCTTAGCTTGCCATAAGTTGAATGACTATTTTATCTTGAACATGTTGAATATTTTCTTGAATTTTTTCATGGCCATGATTGACAATTGCATGTTTTATATGCATGTTATTAATTTTTGTCAAATTTTCTTCTGCATATAATCCTGTTCTATTTGAGTCCTCACTCTTGAGAAAATTTAATCTCGTAAGTTCTACCTTCTTGGTCAAAGGTTTGAAGCAAACTCTTGCACTCTTAAATTAGGTCATCTGCTTTCATTTTATTCACACACATATATTTTCCTCATATGAATACCTTCTAACTGAGTGAGAACAACACTTATCTTCTAGATACCTGTTGGCTAGATATCTTCTGCAACATATAGATGAATGAAGTTAGTCTTCATATTACTTGATTAGTAGTTGGTAGTTAGACAACATTTTGACACTTTGTTCTTCTGCAACACATAGATGAATGAAGTTAGTCCTTATATTACTTGACTAGTAGCAGGTAGCTAGACAATATTTTGACACTTTGTGGTGATTGTTGTACATAGAAGTAGTAGTAGTTACCACTTGAATTAGTTAGAGCTAATTGGTTGAAATGATTTGAAGTTAGCCAAGTTTGTTGTTACTACTTTGTTACCTCTATGTCCAACTCATCATGAACTATGTATCTGTATCTTGGGATATTTGTTATATAAAAGGTGCATGTATTTTGTTTCTGTATAAGGGTAGCTAAGCTAACCTTTTAGCATATAGGTGTTGTATGCAATTATCACATTCTGGTGATTGTTTATGTAAGGATTTTTTTGTAAGAAATTGTGGGATAGTGAATATACAAAGCAAATTTTTTTTTAAAGAACACTTAGGGAGTCTAATTTCCTAAATTAGACTCCTAAAGTGAGACTTAAAGAGTCTAATTTTAAGAATTGGACTCCGAAAATGAGACTTAAGGAGTCTAAGTTGTGGAATTAGACTCCTTAAGTCATGACTTAAGGAGTCTAACTCCGTAACTTAGACTCCTTAAGTGAGATTTGAGAGCGAAATTGTCACGACTTAAGGAGTCTAGGTTATAGAATTAGACTCCTTAAGTCATGACTTATGGAGTCTAATTACATAACTTAGACGCCTTATGTTAGGCGTCTAACTTGAAAATAGGACTCCTTAAGTTTTCTCTATGGTGCTCCCCAGATATACGTCCCCCCGGAAAAGGACGTCAAAAGTACAAAAAATAGAACTTCGTATCCCTGTTTTGTAGTAGTGTAATGCTTACAACTTATTAATGACTTAACTTTCTGCTATCTTGTATATAAAGCACATTGCTAAACACAATAATAATTTATAATGCACTTCTATATTTTATAAAATGAGTAATGCTTACAACTTATTAATGTCATATAAAACATTAGTTTTACTTTTTTTTTGTTTAATAAAATAATTTTGAGTAATTTTGTCATATGACATTACTATTAAATTATACTTCCAAACTCCAAGAGTAAACCGAAAGTTGTTGAGGAAGATTGACGACGCCGGACTATATGAGAGTTTGGTTTAATCGTGTGTAGTTAGGAGAGATCCGATAAAGAATAGAGAATCAAAGTAACTGGATATTATTTTAAATTTTAAATAAGGGTATTTTGAAAAAATAAATATAGTTAACCCAAATAATTACTATTTTTAATTTTGTCTACATTAGATAAATATGTTGTATAATTAAAATCGAATAAACGAATTCAAGATGTTTTGTTTAAAATTATCCATGCCACTTGGGCCGCACAAACGACGATTTTTAATGGGTAAGATTTTGTTCTTTTCTGAAAAAGGACAGAAAGTCATGTAAATAATTCACATATTTCAAATTGAAAAATGTTTGTGAAAGTTTTTGAATTAAGAGACAGCATGTGCATTAAATGCCTAGGACAGCTGAAAAGCGATCATATTAATTGTGTAATCACTCGTGCGTGAGTACCATAGAATAAAAAGGGGGAAAAAAGGAGGAAAAATATAACATCTTAAATTTTGGGACAATTTAAAAATAAGATTGAGATTGTCAAGCACCTCGTAGCGCAATGACACTAGAGCCAGCCTTAGGAGCTGGCCTTCTCCCTTGTTCAGGATTCGAGCCCTGCCTCCCCCTCCCCCTACTGGCTGTATCAAAAAAAACAAAGAAATAAGACTAAAATTAAAAAAAAAAACTATTAGCCAGTTAGAGATAAAAGTCTTAAACTTATTATGATGAAGTATTTAAGATAATTATTAAGAAATTATTTTGGACCTCAAAAAAAATTATGGAAAATTATATGAAATGTTATTTTGAGGATCAAGAAATATTATGGGGAGATTAATGATGAAAAATTGGCCTAAATAGTTTTAAAGCCATTATTTAGAATTTATAGCCTATTCTCCTAAAAATTCAAGGAAAAATTGTTAGAGGATGAATTATGGCATAAAAATTCTAGAATTGATATTTTATGGCTTGGAAAAGCTAATTGGGGAAGAAAAATCCTTATATGATATTAAGGATTAATTTCTAACATTTATTCAATTTTTGCTACTAAATGAGTAAATAATCAAGTTATAAATAAAAGTCTTGGAGATTATCAAATGAGATTATTTAGATGTGGGACCCACAACACTCACCTCCCACATTCTCATGGAATCAGTTTCCCTGCTCGGCTTTTGGCCGAGCAGGGGGTGCTCGCCCCTCTTGGGACGAGCACTGGGAGATCTGGACCGCCCATATTTTTGCTTTTTTTTAATAGTTTTTTTTTTAAATTTTTGAAGTTATTTTTTAAGAACCAGTTAGTATCCTGAAATTTTTTTTTTAATACCAGTCAATACCTGAAATATTTTTTTAAGACCCTAAAAAATATTTTAAGATCATGAAGTATACTTTAGGATACTGACTGCTAAAGTATACTGACTGCTACTAAAAAATACTTCTTGATCTTAAAATGTTTTTTTAAGGTATTAAAAAAATATTTCAGAGTACTAACTGGTATTAAAAAAATATTTTAAAATATTAACTAGTTCTTAAAAAATAACTTCAAAAAGTTTTAAAAAAACTATAAAAAAAAAAAGCAAAAATATGGACGGTTCAGATCTCCAAGGGAGATCTGGACCGCCCAGATCTTCCAGGCGCTTGTCCCAAGAGGGACGAGCGCCCCTCATTCAGTCAAGACATCACCAACACATACACAAATCCACGGCTCCTCCTCCCTCTCGATCATGATGCATAATACGTTTCCCTCTCTAAACACTGTCAGCCAACACCATACGCCCTCATTTCCCAATCTCATTTTCGGCCCTTCACAGAATAGAAAGAGTGCACAGAGAGAGAGAGAGAGAGAGAGGGGGGGGACTCTTAGTGAGACAGGTCGTGAAGGCCTCCAGAGAAGAGGAAGGTGGCCGGAAACCTAAATACAACCATGGATTCTGACTTAGGTGAGTTTTCTAATACCTCTCCCATCTTCATTTCAGCTGATTGATGGTGTTTTTCAGGTCCCAAGGTTGCTGAAAGTTGAGTGTTCTTGGGTAGAGTCTCGATCACTTCACAAGAAGAGTTGCTGAGTATGATTTCAGTGCTTGCATGTCGGTTTTGAGGTCGATTTTGAGGTTTCTTTGAGGTTGTTTAGTTTTGTACTTTTGTCATTGAAGTAAGGAAATAGAGCTCTCAAGCTTGTCAATAGACTGTAGATAGTTTTCAAAGTCAGACAAGTAAAACAGGAGAGATTTTGTTTTTCATATTTTAGTTTCGTCTTTGTGCAATATTTTTTGATAGAGTAAATGATTTTCAATGGCTATGAAATTTTTTAGATTTCAAGTATGCATGATAATACTTAAAATGACATAATATGAAGCAAATGGATTAATATATTAGAATATATGAATTTTTGCAGTCAGATATTGAATTTGGAATGTTTTCTGGACAATTAAGGTTTTATGCATAGTTCTGGAATTTTGTAGAAAGAATTGGCTCAGGGTAATATTTTATCTCTAAAATATACTAAAATATATTTCCATATGAACTTGAACCACCCCAATTGGAATTATATCGAATTAATTATGATTTTTTTAAGTTTGGTCAGGAAAACTGGAAAATCTTATCTCTAGGTTCAAGTAGTATCTATTCTGTGAAATTCTGAGAAGATTTAGGTTGCAAATTCGTTTTGGTGATTGTTTTTCCTCTAAAATAGACTTACATGGCTTTAATTAGGAACTGAAATCACCTCATTTATTGTAACGCCCGTCCTAAATGCGTCTTTATTTATTAGAGTTTAAGCGCACAGGCATCGAAATAATTTGGACGACTTAATTGCGGAATAAAACTTTTTTAAATTACTTAGTTTGAAAACATTGAAAACGCGAGGATAAATTTTTCGCGAGCGATATCTATCTCATAGGGGAATCTTAATACAGTAATCCAAAATGTTAAGACAAAAGATAAGCGTTTAGACTAATAGTCCTGAATGATAAAAGATAAACTTCTACAGTAATCCTTATTGCTACGCCTTTCCCTTCGTGCCCGATCCACTTCCTGTTTCCTTAATACGGTCTGGAGTTCAAATGAATGAACCTTAGGGGTAACCAGGGGCGGACCTAGAAAATTATCGAAGGGGGGCACCATTGGCCGGGGGGCGAATTTTTTTTTTTTAAAAGGAAAGTTTTAAATGTATTAAAAAACAAAAGAATATAAACAAGAGAAGAAGAAAATATCAAAAAAAATATTCATGAAATTAAGTGAACACTGATGATATAATAAGGGAGACAATTATTTTACAAACCTGTCATTTAGAAAAACAAGGTTAAGTGCTGTTAAAAATGCAATTACATAAATTACAATGAAGAGTGGACACTAAATAAGTTTAAGTACATATATTTTAATAACAAAAGTATATTACAATAAAAATAATTATAATGTCATCATTTTATGCCTTATTTTTTAGAATTCTATTATAATTGTCTTATTATCAATATTATCAAATACATCTTTTTCAATATAAGGCACTAAACAATCATTCAACGATTCATCCCCCATCTGATTACAAAGTGCAGTCTTGATGTATTAAGGGTGGACATTTAATTTAAGGGTGGACAATCATTCAAATATGTATTACTATATATATATATATATATATATATATATACACCTTCTTTTTTTCCCTTTTTCTTCTTCTTCTCCTTCTTTTTTAAAGGAAAACTCAAATTCAAGGGGGCACTTGCCCCCCTTTTACATTACCTAGGTCCGCCTTTGGGGGTAACAATTAATCTCATAAACAGATATGAAGCATAAATGACAATATAGCACATGTTAAATATAGAAGTATTTACAAGTAAATAAATCGCACTGTAACCGCAGTTAACGGCTAAGGACCGCAGCCCTATGAGATTTCGAGCCTCAATCCATAGCTAGGAAAACATAACATGTAAATCATCTATCATACATGATCAGCTAATACATAAACACATACATGCATGCTAACAAGATTACAGTATCCACCTCAAATTTAAATCCATAACTAGTCCGATAGGTGTTGGGATCGGTTGAGATGTCAAAGTATGGCTATAAACGTTTATCATTGTCATTAGTCATTTCTTGCATCACAAAGTAACTAACTACGCAAATTAATTTTTAAAGGATTAAAAATGGATTAACCTCTAAAAATTCCCTTACTAATAATACCCTTTTTAATTACTATTAATTAATAATAACACTCTTTTATTTATTATTAATTAATAACTCCCTTTATTATTTATTCTCTTTTTAATAAATAATTATTATTATTATTATTATTATTTATCTATTTTACTATTTTTTTCTTTCCTAATAATAATAATAATAATAATATTTGTTTTATTATTATTAGTATTATTTTACTGTTTATTATTATTTTTCTACAATTAATTTAAACTCTCAAAGCTTATTTCCATGCTTTAGATTATGAGTTTAAATAAATCTTAATACACTAGTGCAAAAAAGGCTTTTAAGACCGGACAAAACAGCCTCGTAAGAGCGGACGGACGGTCGGCCGGTCTTGTTTCAGCCGGTATTAAAAGTCTACATATAAGACCGGACAATGATCCGGTCTTAAAAGTCTACATATTTTAGACCGGATATTTAAAACATTCGGTCTTAAAATTTGTACTAAATGAACATGAAATAGTTTGATTTGGTCGGTCCAAAAACTCAACTTTTAAGACCGGCCTAAAATTAGTCCGCTCTTAAGAATATCAGACTTTTAAGACCGGACAAAAATAAATACGGTCTTAAAGTTAGCGACTTCTAAGACCAGCTAATCATACGCGGTCTTAAAAGACTGACTTTTAAGACCGGATGATAATTACGTCCGGTCTTAAAAATTTTCCTTTAAGACCGGACTTCTAAATATAACATAACGGTCTTAAAAAGGCCAACTTTTAAGACCGGCTTAATATGACCTTTAAGACCTGTCATATAATTACATCCGGTCTTAAAAGTCAAACGCATAAGACCGGCTTATTTATTTCCAATCTAAATTTTCCCGAATTTTTCCCTGTTATTGTTCCTGCTACTATATATATATACAAATCCACTCCCAATCCAGCACATAAAAGTCGATACTTTAATCTACAAGCTATGAACAATTATTTGAATAAATTGAATTGGAAAAATGATACAAATATTATTCACCATGAGTTATTTGGCCTCTTAATTAATCTACAACACCAAAGTTAATTCATACATCCAATAAGATAACTTACTTACAAATACAATAAGTTACAAATACAACATAGATGCGCCCAAAATAATATTCACCATGCCTCCATCATCTGATTCCCATGCCACCCAACAACGTAACATCCTCTTTTATAACATGATCGGATCCTGCCACAAAAATAAAACAAGAAACAAACTTCATAGTCAAAGACATTTTATGAACATAGAAGGAATAATTTATATAGTTAAAGCCTTAAAGTAGTCAAATAAATCTGCATATATATGAATATTACCTTATGAATTGACTCTTTTATAAAGTGATATATTCCCATATCCCTTCTTGATGATCACTTCTTATGCCGGGTTCATTATCCGCTTCATCTTCTTCGTTCATGTCCGGTAGACCCCTTGAAAAAGGTGTACTCTCAGGAATACCATAATTTGAATTTTCCTCATCAATATCAATGACCCTCTTTCCTTGGAGAGCTACAGACTACATTTTATTTTCTTGATCGGTGATATAGAACACTTGTTGATGTACTTTCTCTTCATGCATAACATAGGAGATAAGTTGTAAATAATGAGGAGTATAGGCCATGAACTATGTACGCTGCTAAGGCTTCCATATGGATTCATGCCATCTGTGCTAAGGGCAAGCCTAAGGTTCCTAGGTTCTTCGCCGAAGTTGGGAAATAATTGATCAATTTTCTTCCATTGAGAAGAATTGGCTGGATGACGAAGCTTTCCATCAGAAATCCTCTCATCTGCATGCCACCGCAAATGTTTTGCATCATTTTCATTCGCAAACAACCTCTTGAACCTTGGTATGATTGGAAGATACCACAACACTTTTGCAGGCCCCTTATTTGACTTGTACCTTGGGGTTTCACATATCGGACAATTCTGCTTCTCTTCAAACTCTTTTCTATACAATACACAGTCATTCGGGCATGCATGGATCTTTTTGTACTCTATCCCCAGTGGACAAAGTATTTTCTTAGCATCATAGTATCAATGCAGCAACACATTATCGTCCGGAAACATGTCCTTAAAAGCCTCAAGCATTTCAGAAAAACTCTTGTCGCTCCATCCATGACGTGCCTTCAAGCTTACCAATTTCAATACAGCGTTCAACAATTGATATTTTTGACACCCTGGGTATAGCGGGGTCTCCGTATCACTGCACATATTACCATATGCATGTGATTGTTGAAAGACCTCTTCTCCTACATCACGAATAATGTCCTCTATGCGATCGTCCATATCCGTGTCATTATCATCAAAGGCCACTTCCCCATGTTGAGACCCACTTGGTATTTTTTCACCATGCCATACCCATACTGTATAGGTCTTACAAAATCCCTGACAGATTAAATGTGTCCGTATAACTTCAGGACTTAGTCGCCTCTCATTCAAACATTTTACACAAGGGCAATAAAACTTCCCACTATCATCATTGGCATTTTGTTTAGCAAATTCAATAAAGTCCCTCATTTATTCAATAAATTCAACACTCGTCCATAAAGCATTTATCCAACTGTGATCCATAGTAGAATTCCTATGGACGGAAAGATTTAACATACGTATAATAAGGCAAAATAAATGCATAACGAAGAATCACTTTTGGTCATGAATATCATAGTGAAGCCAAACTAAAATACTCTCGAAGCAAAATAAATGCATGACGAGGAAATTTAAATGCTTCGCATGAAGGTCTTGTGGACTCACCTGTAGCATATAAATTCAAATGCCAAATAAGAGTCTTTCTTCTCCCGCCACAAACGTTGATGTTGGAGACAGCAAGAGTACCCTAAAAACATTTGTTGGTCAGTTGGGTACGTCTCAAGTGCAAATATAATCTTCAGAATAGAATATTCATTAACAACAAAGAAGCACACAAGAGCATTTCATCGATTTCGTTCAACTCAAGAAAAACCCAGAACGATAAGTAGGCAAACCATGAAGTTATATAACCGAAACACCTCTTACAGCTTGGTCTAAGTTTAGCTGAGGAACGAGGAAGTGATTGTCGAGAGAGCAACGCGAAGCACCGACGGAGAAACACACAACCACGGGAGACAGAACCTCCTTAGTAATCACTTTCGGCGCGACAAGAGAAATTCAGAGAGGGAAATTTAATTTTCCGCGCAATAGAGACTTGGTTTTATGTTTGGATTTTTTAAGACCGATTAATTATAAAGCATCCGGTCCTAAATATTTTATATTAAATTTTTAAGAGTTACTTTTAAGACCGAATTCTTATCATGTCCGGTCCTATATATTTAAGACCGCAGTTTTATAATACTCTGGACCTAAGTTAATTTTCCAGAGAAAAGAGTATTGACTTTGGGCCTTTGGCGAGCGCAGAAAATTATCAATGCTATTAATTAATGCTACTATTAATTACTTGAAGAAAAAATTAAAAAGAGACAAGGTTATAGTTCTTAATTAATGCTATTCTTAATTAATGCTACTATTAATTATATTAACAAAAAATTAAAAAGAGATAAGCTTATGGTTCTTAATTAATGATATTCTTAAATAATGCTATTATTAATTACTTGAACAAAAAATTAAAAAGAGACAAGCTTATGGTTCTTAATTAATACTATTATTAATTACTTGAATATTGCTGTACACATTGCCAAAAAAAACAGAAAATTATCAAAGCTTGTTATCCTTCAAAGCCCAGGCAATATCGGCTTAAACAGCATAATTTCCCGCCGGATATTAGCAAGTTCCCGTCTTATTCGTATCAGGTCGTTAGAGGAAAGAGGACGAGGGTCAGCGGTCGGCGCGCTGGGGCCAACTGGTTGGAGAGGTGGAGCAGGAACCTCTTCATGGTCGGAAGGCTGGAGGGGGGGTGCGGCAATGTCTTCATCATCGGAAATAACAATGGGTCCAACGACCCGAGACTCTTTTGTTTCAATTGAATGCACTCTCGATGGAGGAGGCGCACCGTATAACGATCGACGGAAGGCACGAGCATCACGAGTAAGAGCACCCCTACGAGCAGTTATCTTGTATCTAACCATGGTTTGAGCAGTACGTTGGCGCAAAGAGGTATGAGGCGTTTAATAATAAAGGCAGAGCTAGAGGTAGTTTGGAGTTACGAGGTAGTGCGGAGTTAATAAGGAGTGTTAAGGACAGAGAGGTAAAGAGCAGACGAATGGTCTACACTTTACGAGCGAGTTTTATAAATATTATTTAATTTTTAAGATGAATTAATATTAAGACCAATCTTTTATAATTTCTCCGGTCCTAAAAGTATATTATTTATTTTTTAACTGAATTAATTTTAAGATCGACCTTTTATCACTTCTTCGGTCCTATAAGTATATTATTTATATTTAGTCAATTAAATTACTTTTAAGACCGATCTTTTATCAGTTTTCTAGTCCTAAAATTCATTTATTCAAGATTTAAATTTCCTAAAAAAAGTTCATCGTTTCAAATTCCGATAGCAGAGTCGTATCCTTACACCCTATCAGATCTCTTCGGCTTCCAGATAAACTTCCCAACGTAACTAAGCGTCTCCTCGTATTCTGATGAACTATGCGTCTGCTCATTAAAGGTTCCGACGTTTCACTCTGCATGGGTTCTCTATTTAAAGCCGTTGTTACTTTACTTTCTTCACATTCTTCATCATCACTTCTACAATGGCTACTTCACCGCCCCAAGGTCCTCCACCACCACCAGGTCCTCCTTTTCCTCCTCCCGCTGGGCATAACAATCCTTACCCTCCTCCTCTGCCTCCGAACCCGACCACCAAACAGCTGCTGCGCCACCTCCTGGCCTGCGTCGATCATATAGATCGACGACAGGGCCAGCTTTTTCAGGTCTACCACGCCGTCAACAACAAGATCGACGCGATACTCGACGCCCACGACGTTGAGTACAATCTATTAGATGACGACGTCACCGACCCCTCCGACGACTCCCTCCCCTCCGACAACGATGGGAAGGAGTAAATATTTTTCTGTTTTTTTTTTAAAAAATCATGTACTCCGCTGCCCCCCATGGGGCAACATTAAAAAATATATAATAAATTTGTTACTTTCCTATTTCGATCGCCTTTATCCTTCTGATCAGTACATTCTTTCTTTTTCCTACAAGGAGGAAAAAAACAAAACATTGTCCTCGTGTGTATGATCAACATTAAAAACTCGCACATTAAAATATCCAATAATATACAGTTAAGATCAGACCAACAAAACAAAAAGAACGTTTACCTTATTTGAATAAAAACAAACAGTGACAATTCTTCTCAAGGTTGGACCATCGTTGTCCTCGGTGTTACCTCGCCTAATTAGAAACAAAGTGTCCTTTTCAATATCTCTTATCTTTTTCCGACAAAAAGAAAAGGAACAAAGAAAAGGGAAACCGATAATCTAAATCTGGAGAGGTAACATCAACTACAATGAGGGACCTAGCTTGATCAGAACGCCAGAACCTCGGTTGCCTTGAACCCTAATTAATTAA
This sequence comes from Acacia crassicarpa, assembly GCA_034222035.1. Lineage (NCBI taxonomy): Eukaryota > Viridiplantae > Streptophyta > Magnoliopsida > Fabales > Fabaceae > Acacia > Acacia crassicarpa. The sequence goes on along the minus strand of JAWXYG010000010.1, from coordinate 24,248,553 downwards.
TTTGTCCGAAAAGCGAATCAACTCTATTTAAAGGAAGACTATTAGGAGCGGACGGAAAAAGGAGATACGGTCCTAAAAGTGTCGAATACTTTTAGGACCGTCATTTTAAAACATACGGTCCTAAAATGAACGCCAGAACTTTCTAATTAATTTGTCCGAAAAGCGAATCAACTCTATTTAAAGGAAGACTATTAGGAATGGATGGAAAAAGGAGATACGGTCCTAAAAGTGTCGAATACTTTTAGGACCGTCATTTTAAAACATACGGTCCTAAATGTCTCACTAATATTTTGTCAATACTTTTAGGACCGGAAGTATACAACATACAGTCCTAAAAGTCTCATATTATTTAACCGAAAACTTTTAGGACCGGAAGTTTACCCATATTCGGTCCTAAAGTCGCGAACTCGCTACATCATCCTGAACCTCAAATTTCAAGCGCACTAAATAGCTATATCCACCATCCAATTTCAGATACCCCAAAATGGACACAAGAAAATTGTTCGAAAAATTAAACAAATTTATCTATTGAATTTTACATTGCCTGTGTATTATTTACAAATTGATCGAAAAAATAATCAAATTTTACAGAATATTTACAAATGAATAACATCATTAATTATTGTCGATGATCACTACTTAAGATCAGGTCATACAGATATTGACAAAACAATTCGCGTATGTGCTCGAGTTCAGCATCCATGAAGGGGGTAGGGCATTGAAACATCTGTAACATCAAAGACACAAACTGAATTAATAACTTGCGCCCATATTTCAGATGTAATTCATTAAGCCACAAAATGAATTAACTTGCGTGCATAATATATGTAACATCAAATATTTACCTTTGCAAATAATTTAGTTTCTCCTTTAGTGACAATATCATACATGTGTTTCATGATGTATTGGCCACATAGGTTGGACTCATGTGGTTGCCGACGAGTCTAAAAAGAAAAAGAAATATATAAGTAATATATATCTTATGACTAAGTTCACAAGGCAGTTGACAAGTTTATCAATATTATATTGTACCAACCTCTGGTATGAGCCATTTAGGCTCTTTGGCCTTTGAAGGACGCTTTTTGAGTGCATCGATTTGGAAGGTCCTCATGGCACTATCATCAAAAATGCATATTTATCAATTCACTGAAAATTCACAGCAAAGACTTCTGACAAGAGAATCAAAATGACATGCTTACTCGTTAATGGTCTGGACCAACGTGGGCACTGGCAGGCTGTGAGTGGAGCATAAGAAGATAACTTTAATTTCTTCCATGCACATGATGACAACTGCCAGTGGCAGCTGAAAATTCACAGCAGTAAAGTATACGCAGTGATATATGTAGGCATGTAGCAGAATTAAGTGACTTGTAGCCAAGATTTGTGATATGTACCTGTGGAAGAATGGCAACAAGTACACCTATCTTCTCACATTACACAACCTCCTTGATATGTACTCTTGTCTTTGCACCATGGTTGTTTGACTCATATACTGTGGGCACAAGAATCCAAAATCATCCAACCTGCCCTCATTCTCCAATCTTGATGCAAGAACCTACAATAATTACATCGATCAGGGAATTAGTATATATATGTATGTGTGTCTAAACGATGCATTTAAATTATATGTACCATAGAAGAACATACTTACTTCATCCAAATTTGAATAATTGCATCAGTAAGCTCCTGTCGAGGAAGCAGCAGGGAGTCAATATCAACGGAGTCAACTTGGACTGGTAGGGGAATTGCGTCGCCTACTACTTCATTGATAGACCACGATTTAGTTTTAAAACATCCACTTTTCACCATATCGGTTATTTTTTCGCAGCCAGTCAACTTAGCAGTAAGGGATTGAGCCTGAGGAGAAGGGGATGGACCTCTACGAGGGGATGGAACTTGAGGACGAGGGGTTGAAGCTTGGGGAGGAGTACAGACATGTACAAGCTTCATTGGCCAAGAGATGAAGGTTCCCTTGACATCACTCACAATCTTCATCTCATCAGTTGGGAGAGGGAGAGGTGCATCAATGATCACCTTTTCAACTGACACTCTGACTTCATCATCAGACATTTGTTGGTGGTGTACAGTTGATCCCAAAAAGTTGTGGACAGTCCCTTTTGCAACTAATAGTAGTCTATCATGATCCTCCACATAAAGGTCACAAGGTTGCTCTGACTGTCCAACAATGCAGCTCCCTCGAGTGCTCTGCTGCACAGTTATAGGTGAGTGTGTGAAGGGAACACTGGTCTCTGGACGAGAGCTCAAAAGCAGCTTCACCTGATTCAGTTCCTCCCTCAACTTGCTCATATCAGATTGATGCCTTGCTTCTTTAGCCGCTGCCTCCTCATTTAATTTGGCCACTGTCTGATCCATCTCCTCCCGGGTAACCACCTCTTTCCTATGGCGTTTGGCGGATGAACCAAAGAATACCTTCAGGCCTACTCGTGCTCCAACCCCCCTTACACACCCACCATGGTCCGATTTTCCGGTGGCAGCCGTGAGAACATCACTCCTACCGGACGACACGAAAGATTCCTCTGCCTCTTTCTTCTTAAGATCTTCTTGTAAGGTACAGATAACGAGAAGCTTAGTAATGAATCATGTTAACTAAAAAATAACAACAATAACAATACTTACAATTTTTTCAGCAACTACACGAGTTTGTTCACTCGTGTAGGAGCCGCTTGGCTTTTGCCGAATGTGCAACCACAAATCCTCGCGACGTATTGCAGATGGCGGACCATGCACCGCCTCAGGATTGGATTCTGCTTCATCTTCCAATATCTTCCGCTTGACCGCCATCAATTCCTTTTCAGCCATTTCATATCCGTCGCGAGAAACCCTATGCGGGCAATCATTCTTTCTCCCTATCTCCTGTGCTTTTGCCCTTCTTTGCTGTGAATCAGAATTGAAAACAACTATTAATTATGAATTCCAGCCATCTCATTAACAGAAATTAGAGAACTTCTGCTTGATATGAACCTCAAACACTAGTCAAATTCACTTGATCAAGTTTCAACATTTTATTATTTAAGGAAGATGTAGATAGGTTAAGAAACAAAAGAGAATTATGCTTACAAAAGAGCTATGTTTTGTACTGCTAGGTAGATAGAACAAGAAAAAATAGAGGATTATGCTTACAGAATAATACAAACTTGATCCTTTTTAAGGCATTCAGTGGGATCCTCAGTACGTCCACATTAGATAGTAACAATTGGGTATATAAAGTTTCCCCCTTTTAAGACTATTCATTTCCTTCTTTGCAAGACAAACCATTACACAATTACCTCCTTAGTATTTTACCTTTTCAGGGTTTACATATCAGACTTGCATAGACAAAGGCAGGAAATGTATACTTCTATTCACACACCAAACAATATAATTTAACTAACAGGATTAGATGAACAAATATAAGCTCACAGGTTACATAAGCAAACAAAACTAAATATAGACTCACCAGAGCTTCAGGAGTGGTCCGCAGCCGAACAAATTGTTGCCAAATTCGTTCATCAATAAATGTGTATTGTTCCCAAGGCTGTTTGGCAGGCGCAACCTCGTAAAAAATATATGTGTTAGCGAGAGAGGTCTTAAACTTCCTCCCCCGATCAGCACAATAGGACAATGTCTTGACTTTCAACTCCTCAGAGTCAGGGACAGTGTATGTAAGCCGGATAGTGTCCCAAATAGGTTGCTTTACTTTTTCAAAGTTAACACTTTTCCACTCATCTTCCAAGATGCTAACCTTGCTGCGTGCAAGATAGCCGACAAAACTATTATATTTGTTTTTATTAGGACTGTAAGGCCGCAACTTTTCATCAAACTGAATCTCGAGCCTTGACCCAAAAGTCCGACTTAGAGATACATCCATCATTCGTGTGCCTCTTCTACCACGGCGTGCAGGGCGGTTAGGAGGCACATTGTCAGTGGAGGAGGGTTCGTTCTGACCCACACCATTAACTGGCGATCCCGGAACACGAATGGAATCGTCTTCACCATTCATTTTTGAGACAGTAAGAGAGGAATGCCTAAGCAACTGAGAGACTAAGAGAGGTTACTGGTACGTGGGTGAGGAAGAGTGGTAATGCAACAGGAAGAGTGGCTTCACAACAACAAGAGGGGTTTCAAAGGTACAACGTAAGTCTTATGGGTTTCGCGCGAAGATATAGGGGTTTCAGAGTTCAGAGATACAACGTAAGTCTTAAGGCAACGTTTCACGCGAAGATATATTTGGCGGTTTATTTTTAAGACCGGATGAACAAAAACGACGGTCTTAAAGGTTACGTTTTAAGACCGTCCTCTTTTAAACTCCGGTCTTAAAAGTATTACTACCGGGCGCGATTTTTGTCTGGCTAAAAAGTATAATCTTTAAGACCTCCTGTTATATATATCCGGTCTTAAAAGTTTAATTTAATTTTTTCCTTATTATTTTGGACCGTAGAAAAAATAAGTCGGCCTGTTCGAGATTTCTCTATAAAGAATTTTTATATTTCAATTTTTTTAATAACATTTTTAAGACCGGTCGTTTTTCTAAGCAGTTTGAATAATATATTTAAGACCCATTGCTAAACGATTCGGTCCAAGAAGTTCTTTATATTTACAAAATTGCCACCGGTCATAACTTTAATGTTCTTTATATTTACAAAACTGCCACCGGTCATACCTTTAAGACCGAGCCGTCGATAGTCCGCTCTAAATGAGGCGATCTTAAAAGCCTTTTTTGTACTAGTGATAACAAAAAAAACATATTTTTTAATTATGATATATGTGTGTGTATATATATATATATAACACAATAGCAAAAGTTTCTTTCTTCTTCCTTTTTCTTTTTCAACTCCCTGGGACAATAGCGGACATATAAAGTTATAAAAGACAAGTTCCTAGTGGCCCTAACGAATGCAAATAACTATTTTTCTGTGTTTTTGCTGTAATGCAATTGACACTTGGAACACTTTATTGTGCTTCCAACGTAAGCATTTCTTTTGCAAGGAAAACTTTCACCTTATGGTTCTTACACTATTTGAAATTTAATCAAACCCAGTAGCATTTTTAAAGAGTTGCATAGAGTGCAAGAAGTTCCCGCCCCCCCCCCCCCAAAATGATTCCTTTCACATGACAGCAAAAACGATATAAGCAGTAGCAATATATATATTTACATCAGTTATGTATTATTTCAGCATATGGCGTTGTATGCATTATAGTTTTAGCTAGTTTTTGGGTCATTATACAGCCATGCTAATGCCTATATATATATAGTTTATGTGTTTCCTTCTCACGTTCTTAAACGCAGCACCATATCAGCATGAACAAGATTTTTTATTTGCTTTCCTTCCTAGTACAGCGGCTATATGAACATATTTATATATATAAGGGTTAAATACCAAATTTACCCCGAAAGATTTGATAAGGGGGCGCTCAGCACCTGGAAGTTTTTTTGGTACCAAATTTGCCCGGGAAGTATTCAAAAGGTACCAAATTTGCCCCGGAAGTATGAAAAAGGTAGCAAATTTGCCCCTCCGTTAATTTTAACCGTTAAGTTTAACTGAGTGTACACGTGGCATGCCACCTCATCAAACGTGGCATGCCACCTCATCAATCAAAAAGTATCATTTTTGCCCTAGAAGTTTTAATTAAGGAGCAATTTTGCCCCGGAAGTTTTCATTGAGGAGCAATTTTGCCCCGAAAGTTTACAAAAGTAGCAATTTTGCCCTTCTTTCTCCCAATATTAAATTTTACTATTAAATCAGTCAAAGACCACACATGTCATGCCTTGAAAAGGTCGAACTTGAAGTTAGAGAAGGAGATCCTTGAGATGTTGAGCTTAAGGCAGCCAGAATTTGTGAAGTCGAACTGGCCATAGGAAGCACCACTTATAATTTAAGGAAATGATCAGACTATACAAACCAAGGTTCATAAAACCAGACCGGTCGTTGAACCTGTTAAGGTACTGGGTCAAGAGTCAGTGGGTCAGACCGGAGTCAAATCGGGGCAAACCAGTGAAAATAAAAATTTCATGTTATTAATATGAAATCATTAAAAAAAATCTATTTTTAATACTGTTACGGACTGGCCCAAAGGCCCAAATCCATAGTGTAGCCCAACGGCGAGCAGGTCCGAAACCATGATTCACTGAATATGGGTGATAGATCTGGTATCTCAACAGACCCGATCCACCCCCTGGCTAAACGCCTCCAAGTTTCAATCAAACTACGTGGACTTTGATCTTTTCAAAGGGTACATAGGCTCTAGGCTTGACACCTAGTCAAGTCTAATTAATCCTGTTCCCAGAACAGAACAAATACCACCCTCCGATAAAAAAACATGTCTCACTAAACTCATATACTGATTAAATAATGAGTTAAAGTATGTTGGGTACCTCTTGAGGGGGAAAAAAAAAGGTATGCTGGTTTCCAGTTTGAACCGGCCGGTTTGGTCTGGTTTTCAAAACATTGATACAAACGTAAGTGATGCTTCCTTGAGCTCAACGTCTCAAGGATCTTCAGTCCTTGTGACTAGTTCGGCTTCACAAATTCTAGCCGCCTAGAGCTCAACATCTCAAAGATCTCCTTCTCTGACTCCAAGTTTGACTTTTTCAAGGCATGACATGTGTGGTCTTTGACTAATTTAATAATAAAATTTAATATTGGGAGAAAGAAGGGCAAAATTGCTACTTTTGTAAACTTCCAGGGCAAAATTGCTCCTCAATGAAAACTTCCGGGGCAAAATTGCTCCTTAATGAAAACTTTCAGGGCAAAAATGATACTTTTTTATTGATGAGGTGACATGCCACGTGTGCTGAGGTGGCATGCCACGTCACATTTTAACGATCTACGTGGACTTCCGTCACGTTTGGGGAAATTTGATACCTTTTTAATACTTCCGAGGCAAATTTGGTACCAAAAAAACTTCTAAGTGCTGAGCGCCCCCTTATCAAAACTTCCGGGGTAAATTTGGTATTTAACCCTATATATAACTATAACAAGCTAGTACACACACACTTAACTCACAGCAAACTAACGCTGGAAAATGACAGAAAAACTAGGAGGAAGATTTCCAAAAGCTTGCGTTCAGCTCCTGCCTGTCTGTGTGTCGAGAACTTTGCTGAAACGAGCCCCTGTTTTTCGGTGCAAATGCAGAGAATGAAGACTACCGAAAACTCTCTTCCTCTTCCTCTCACGTTCTCAATCTCATCTTCCTCTCAAGCTCGGTTTCCTATGTTTTTTTGTCTTCAAAACAGAGCAACAATGATGGCTAGCTCATTCTCTCTCTCGGTCTCTCTTTTCTTTTTCGTTCTCAGTTGTGGCGTGGAGCGTAAAAGAATAGGTATATATAAACTAATGGAATTAGGGTTTGCAGGTGAAAGGAAATCATGAGAGTAGCAAAACTGATTCAACTTTCTCCCACGTACCATTTTGCTTAACCAAAAGGGGCGCTGCTCTGTGTATACGATTCAGTCTCCCTGACCCTCACACTGCACAGTGACGTATGCTGCTTCGTTTTGGTGAGGTTAATAGGAGTAATGGGCTGGTTTTGCTTATATTCACTGTTGCTGGCTTAACGTGTTTCTGGTCACATGATGCAGTAGGAATGATCTGTTGTGATCTCCTTCTCTATTGTATGGGCTGATTCAATATTGTTGTTGGGCCGAATGAATTAATGGCTGAAGTGTTTGATCAGAATGAATGACTGACAATATCAGGAAAAAAAAATGAATAACTGACAATAATGGGTTTGGGGTTTATTGGGCTTGTGAAGATATTGTTGAATTAAGTGGGTATTAGCTTGTCAAATAATTTAGAAAAAGAGAAGTGTATTGGGGTGGTTGTGAAGCTCAATAAAATTATCTTACTTGGCCTTTCAAGGTCCTCATTTGTAATTAGGTACTTATCTCAATAAATTGCAAACATTGGATAATTGATAAAATTCCTTAATTCCATAAGGATTGTTTTCTTTACCAATTAATCTCTCTCTAAGCCACATGATAGAAATTCTAAATTATTTAGGTCTAAATTATTTTTTACGAATGTTCCTTGAATTTATTCTTTTTTTGAAATTAATCTAAGAAAAAATAAGCCTTAATTTCCAATAATTACTCTCATAATCATTTTAGACCAAATTTCATAATAATTTCCCATTTAATATTCCTAATTTCAAATCCCTAAGATTTGGGATGTTACATTTAGAGTTTCATAGGTTAAGTTATGATTTTTCTAAGGCCCTCTTTGTTATAAAGAAAGTGGGTGATGGAAAAGGAAGATCAGAGAGTACCCACGCAAAAAACCTATTTGCTTAGCGCATCTTCTTTCGTCTAACATTCCCACGTCTGCGAACCTTCCACCATCCATTGGAAGATGCTTTCCATCCGAAAGAGGCGGGAAAGTTTTCATGTTCTCGGGAGAGTGAAAATTGGGACAAAAAAGCCCCTTTAAACCAGATGCGAACGGGGTACGATAGTGCAGCGCCGCAGAATGAGAGCAGTGACCTTCGACTCCTCCACTCGGCCTTCCTCCTCCCACAACCACCGTCACTTTCACCGCCGGTGAGAACTAGAGGGGAGAGCGCCGCTGATTGGGAAACACCAGAACAGACCCGACATCCTTGAACACCAGAATGTCGTTACTTGCTAATTTCGTGAAACCTCGAGGTGTGCTTTTATTTACCAGAAGTTCTTAATCTTCCTGACCCATCATTTATCATTGATTATACAAGTTCATTTGATACTGTAATCATAAATTCTTTCCATTTAAACTGTTCCTTCTCTACATGCGTCTTTGTTTTAGTTTATGTGTTCTAGTGCTCTGGTTTTCCATCTATAGGGTTGTGGAATTGCTGATGTAAACTTTAAGCCACTGTCAGATTTTAAGTTCGAACACAGGTGATTAGGTGCCTATTACGTTCAAACGTAACTTGTTTGTTCGAACGTCCGAGGGGCATTTTAGGAATTTGACCTCACCTTCCCACTTAACCAACACTCAATTCTTCATACCAAACAATTCATTTTCTCTCAACTTAAGTTCCCTTCCTATGTCTACCAAACAACTCAACTTTTTAAAGTTCCCTCCCAATCTTCCTTTTCATTCCTTTCCCTCCTCTAAGTTTCTTTCCTTCCTTAAATCTTCTTCATAACAAACAAGGCCTAAGTTCCTTCAAAAACTATAGTCAGATTTTCTGTTAAGTCTAAAAATGATAATATTTTTGGATAAGTACATCTAGCCATGAGTTAAGAGTTTAGGATAGGATAATAAACATTCAATTATGTCTTAGTCAGTATATATATATAAGGATAAAAGATTATCAATAATGACCTATCTCTATATGAATTTCAAAATTTAAAGGAATTGACAATTACTTGAGTTGAAGAGAATAGCAAACCAAAAAGGATTTTGGTAAGGTATAGTTTTGGAAAAGTCAACTGGGTATTGAAGAGTGGCAATACATGTGAAGCAGCTAAGTAGGGGCATATCATATATTTGCGAGACCAACAGTTGAGTGAATAGCATCTCATTATAATTTTTATAAAAGAGATTTTTGCTAGTTGTTATATTTTTATATTCATTATCATATTTAAAAGTATGATTTTGTGAAAGAAAGTTTATCATATTTGTTTCATTTTTTTATATTCATAGTACATGAGTAAAGATTGATGATTTTATTCATATTATATATATTTTATTCCAATTGTTTCAAAGTATAATTCTTGATTATGCACGTAACTAGTAAGGAGACTTTTGAGATACTTTTTCATAAATTTCAAATTGAAATAATCTTAAAATTTGAAAAGTTCATACGCTAGAATTTATTATTTGAAAAGGATTTCGATTTTCATATTATATTGAATTTAGTTTGAAAGAAAGTTTTGAAATATTGTTTGTGAACTTTTATACTGGGGAATTCGATTATAAACTATTAGATAAGAGTTGCTATTCTTTTAAAAAAGAATTTTTATTGTTTTGATAAATTGGCCCCAAGCATACTTAAAAATGTTTTTTAGAGAGGACTGAATACATAATACTGGTTACTAACAGTAGTATTGTTAGTTCTTGGTACACCATGGTTAACCTCGAGCTCACTTGATATTCATGAGATTTGTTCTCATGCATGTTATTTGTAGGTTTTGCACCTGCGCTTGTTTCGTAGCTTCGTGCTACGATTATTTCATGGCTTCGAGCCATACTTGTTTACTTACCCTCATGGAATGTATATCTATGCTTGTTTTCGTGGCCTTAAGCTATGTTTGGTTAGTTATCCTTGTAGATTATGTGGCCACACTTGTCATCTATTTTGTAAGAAGTTCTACGAATAGATGAAATTTGAATCACAAAATGAAGGTTCTTAACCAACGGTTCTTAACCGTCATATAGAAATTACAAAGGATTTTTCTTCCTACCTTATGTCAACAAAAATTAAAAACATAATGGTCGTAACAATTGACCGTAAATTATGAACGACAAAAATGACCTTTATTAAGAAACAACCGTCTTGTAAACTTTCAAACGATCTGTACCCTAAGAACTATGATTTAATGTACCCTTTTATAAATATCTAATTAAACTCACTTATTTAAACCACTGTAGTGAGCTCTAATTCCACAAGCTCTTTATCATGATATCCTTTCTGGTTGTCAACGCTATTTGTGATGAATGGATTTGTGAGACATGTGATTTTGAGGATGATACATATTCAACAAAAAAAATTACAAGGACAGGTTTAGCTCAATAAACCCGCAAACCCTTTCCATTCTATACTTATACGAAACCCTAAATGAAAACTTACCTCTTTCATACGCCCTATGAACAAGAAGATCGATAAATTACTAGAAAATAAAGAATTTGATGCATTAGATCTAACCAATCCTTCATTTTAATAACTTTTTATTTTTTTAACTTTTTTGTGTAATATGATGGTTGATTATGCAACCACACACCAAAATGTAAAAAATATGTCAAATACATGTTGGTCATTAAATAAAGCATGTCTTTGACCCAAAAAAAAAAAAATTAAATAAAGCATGTCATTTGTTAGAATATCATTTCAATTTCTAACAGTTATTAAGAAACAACGGTTACCATTTATAAAATATAATGATCTTAATACTAAAGGATGAGATAAGCTTAAGGATCCACGAAACCCTTTCTCTTTAAATATCTGAAAGCTAAACTCCACTTTTCTTGTTCCATTTCAACTTCTTGTAGCCATTTGCAAGCTTTTATTCTACACCAAAATCATGAACAGACATAAGAAAACTTTTGATTCATCATATTGGAAAAAATTGGAAGATGAACTCTCTCCATCAACAACATTGAAGGTCTTGTCCACATGACATACAAAATCCATCATATGGTCCATGTTTACTTGTGAGAACAATGACACATGGACCAATACTTGAAGGAACTTGCCTAGATCTTGCATTCACTCTATAAAAAAGAAGGTAGACAAGTTATTGAAGAATGAAGAATCTAATGATACATCATATTTTTAAAAAATCTACATAACTTTTTATTTTTAGTATATTTATTTACATTGTCTTTTCATTATTTTATTTTATTTTATTTTTTGTAAAATGGTGGTTGTGTAATCAACCACCAAAATTTTTTAAAAAATAAGTATCAAATACATAACGGTTATTAAGTAATACTCGTCACTTATTAGAATACCATACAAATGCATAACAGTTGTAATTAGTTACTATTATCTCTAGTCCTAATTATAAGAACATTTTTATAGTGCAATTTGTACTACAAAAGTATTCCTATAATTAGGATCGGAGAAAGTATCATATATTGTCTTACAAGAATGACACTTCTTATGCAAAAAACCATCTTAAGAAAACAAACGATTTGTCTTTTAACTTTATATCTGCAACAACAAAAACATAGTAGTTTTTATTTAATGACCGTCAACTAAACGTCCAACACATTTCCCCATCTACTTCTTCATTCTCTCTAATGATCAGTACGAAAACCAATTACCCTTTCATTACGTACCCACCACTTCGCATGACTGCTTATCTTCAATTTCCAATGTATGCAACGACGAATCGAACCCGTCACTTCCAATATATTTAAACTCTCAATTTTCTTATGTTTTTCGTACTATTTCTTCATCTTCTCCCTTTGCTCTATCAATCTAGGATGAAACACCATGCTGCAAACTTATTAGAAAATCCTCAATGTCATCCTCCTCATCCACCTCCTTCTCCTCTTCCTCCTCCTCTATGGCCTCCACCTACGTCTCTACACCCTATGCTCATCCTCTGTTTTTTTTTTTTACTAGTGTAATAAAAAAAATATCAACATAGAGTTGGCTTAACGGTGTATGACCCCACTAAATTCTTCTGGGTCTCCAGTTCGAGTTCTAAATGAGACACTTGTGTTAGGAGACACAACTATGAACCCCGAACCGGTTATTATATATATATATATATATATATGAACTACCCTCCCATCGTCCTACCTAAGTATTTACACATGCTATACCCAGCGTATCTAATCTAATGCTACTATAAATATAAATAAATAAATAAATAAAACTAGGGAAAATTACACACAAGTCCCAATGAACAAGAAAATTACAAAAAAGTCCATTGAAATCATCAAATTACACAGAAGTCTCAAAGGACTTTTTTTAAAATATTATTTGTATTAACAACAGGAAATGTCATATTTACAACAAAAAATGCCATGTTTACAACAATAGTTAAACACTTAATCATTTACAACAGAAAAGGCCATATTTACAACAGGAAATGCCCATATTTATAACAACATTTAAACAATTGAATTTTGAACGTAAAGAAGTCATTTACAATAGGAAAAGGCTATATTTACAACATGAAGTGCTGTATTTATAAGAAAATTTAAAATCTGGCAATTTACAACAAAAAAAGTTATATTTACAATAGGAAATTCCTATATTTATAACAACATTTAAACATCTGGATTTTGAACGTAGAAAGGTTATTTACAACAGAAAAAGCCTAGATTTACAAGATGAAGTGCTTTATTTACAACAAAATTTAAAATCTGGCCATTTACAACAGAAAAAAAAAACCATATTTACAATAGGAAATGTATATATTTACAACAATATTTAAAAACTTGAATTTTATTTCCATACAAATAATATCCAAAAAGTCCCTTGGGATTTCTATGTAATTTGGTGATTTTAAAGAATTTTTTTTTAATAATTTTTTTTGTTTTTTGGGACCTGCACATAATTTTCCCAAAAAACTATCACAATCTAATATATATATATTTTTTTTTTATTTTTTTTTTTTTTTTTTTTTTGGGGGGGGGGGGGGGGGAGGGGAGGACACTATCGCAGCGTCACCTTCTTCGCAGGCCCTTGATGCGAATCTCTTCATGTCCAGCAGTACCAGTAGTTTTAAGTTGATACTTACTAAAATAAATTTTATTTCGTTCCATGTATATCTTATTAAAATATTGATTGAATTGCTGACATATTTTATCAAGTCCTGCTGAAATAATGAAAACCAAAATAAATCATACATCTACTTTTAGTTTTCCTTTATTTAATCATAGAAAAGTATTCTGATCTTTTAACAACATTAAAAAAACTCTAGTTAGGCATTTTGATCTGATTAGGATTTTGATATAAGTGTACGTACTGTATGAATTTAGATTTTGGTATTTTAGTGGATTTAATTGTATTTTTTTATTTTTTATTTATTTTGTATGTATATACGAATGATTAAAAAATATCAAATCAGACCCAAATACCATTGATTGGACTCGCTCCAGCTGTGTTAGGATTAGAAAATCATTTTTATGGTCATGCCAGCTTGAACCAAAATTGAGCTGCCTCTTGACTTAAAATTCGAAATTGGATCGAGAATTAGAGTTTTGATCTTGAAGGAAAAAATGTTCAAAAAAATGAAAATCCTATAAAAAGATTTTTAAAAATGTGGCACTCTAAAAAAATCCAATATATATTTTCAAATCATTACTAGCCCTATGGTATTATTTCATTAAAAAATTAATATATTATGGTGCTATTATTTTGACAATTAGATTTGTATTGGATTTATTTCTTATATATATATATATATATATATATATATATAAAATATGCATATAGTTATTTTTATTGCATTATTATATAATCGCTGGTATAATAAGGTGAATCCGCCCACCTTTTTTTGGTTTAACCATCTATTCAACTGTTAAAATATTGATATACTCTTTTAATTTTATTTATAAGTCATTTTTAACATTTTTCATTGGAATTAAAAAAAATATTAAACTTCACTAACTATACCTTAAAATTTAATAAATTTTTAACTTTACCCTTATTTAATATACTACACTAAATGACAACAAAGTCTACATAATAATAAATGAAAAGTAAATTTATAAATTTGACAAATTTAATAATGTGATTAAGACAAGAAATTTTAGGTCTCTACCATATTAACATAATCAGAAGAGTGTGTGTGTGTGTATAAATATATAAAAGGATTTGGATAATCTAAAATTAAAATACCTCTGAATGGTACAGAGAATGTGCATATATACAATCTATTGACTTTCGTTTCAATCATCTCCTCTTATTTTATAGATACATTTATAAATTTCTTAGTTGGGAGGATCCAAACCCAAGCTAACTGACAAGATTATGGGCTATGGAAAACTGCCCCCAATAGTTGTGTGCTCATGCCTCATATGAGTCCATCCTCCACTAAGAACGGTTCATCCAATGACCTCCTTCTGGCATCCCCAGACTGCATTATATTATTCAATTTTAAACTCATTGGAGAAAATAATGTTAAACCATTCTGCTTTAGCGGCCTGTTTGATACTGCTCTTCTTTTCATTTTAACTCCTTTTCTTTTGAACAAGTTTATGTTAAAAATACTAATTAAAAAAAGAGTCCTATATTTTTCTTGGGCGAGAGACACAAAAATACCCCCTAATATGTAAATTTCAATTTAGGACCACAAAATGACCATATCACAACGAATTCCTAGGAAGCTATACGTAATTAAATTTTGTAGCAAAATTACTTAAATGCCCTTAATTTAAAATATGGAAAACACACTGACAACTAATTTTACAAACATTCTTGCTAAATATCAATAATAACAACAGTTTAACAAGTAACAACTCTACTTATAAAAAATAACAACGACTAAGACATTAACAATTAATTTCAATGAGGGCAATTAATCATTTCACAAAAGACTTAATTCAAAAATAGTCTCTAAGAATTTCATAGGATTTCCTTTTGTTTATTATTATTATTATTTTAAACAGAATTTCATAGGAGTTAAATCATTTCAAAGGACTATTTTCATATTCCCATATTTTGATGGTCCTCATATGTCTTCTAGACTTTCTTTCTCTTACTCTTGGGACCAGCATTCAAATCCATAACAATAATAAGATGGAAATTAGAAGGTTTAATTACCTCCTGTTCCCAATTTATACGGTATGTTACGATGGAAAGTAGAAGAATTTGCACAAAAGAGCCACATTGAATGCCAATCCAAAGGCCTTTTCCTCCAAGTTTTGCCCAAAAACCCAATGTAGCAGCCACTGGGATCCCACACAGATAAAAGGCTCCTAAATTAATGTAAGCCCCTAGGTGCTGCAATCCACAACCTGTAGCAGTTCCTGTTCCATAGTTTATTCCCATCAGTTTAATCCTAACAATTAACATGTCAATTGTGTGATGAAAGTGGGGGAACGTCTCACTTCTTCTTCTTCTTCTTGTTTTTTTTTTTTAAAAAAATACAAGTATCCTTCTATTAAAGATAAATCGTGTTCTAGAAGATACAGTTATCTACTATAAGTGAGTAACTCCCTCATATTTATTGTCTACATGTCTTGAACAGTAGATATGGACTCATGCATGGTTATTAAAACACAAAACTAGTCGTAAAATACTTGGCCCAATAGTAATGTAAAGATGCCCTAATTTTTATCTTGTCTATAATTTTTTATTCTAGAGTTTTCTTTAGGGTTACGTGTGTTCTTTATCCACCCTCTATGACACTGCACTACTCGTGTGTGTGTGTGCCTCTCAATGTAACGGTTAATAAGGTCTTGTGATTCTATACCTCTTTGACGGTATATAAATGATAAAAACCCATAAATTTTAATACTCTTTCCCATAAATAATTAATTTGTAGAAATTAAGAAAATTAGTTAACTTGATTATTTGTAAGAAAAATATGTGTTAATTTTCATAAATTGTCCTCTTTAATTATTATTGGCATTTGACCTTTTGATGAAAACTCCTTAACTAATAGATGTGATTAATAGGGATAATTTGAGGAAAAATATAACTTTGTTCTCTCTAGAGCACATATAATGTCATATGGTATTATAGTACCTCCAGCCCTAAATGTTAGAATATAGGCATTTAGCATTGCTCTACTAATTGTATCATAATTGTATTGTAATTTGAGTGGTCCCAATATTCTGTTATTGCTATACATCGGGTACAGGTCCTGCACGATATCCTCCAGGACCTCTACCCCATACGTGTCATTTAGGTATAGGTGCTGTTATGAATCCGTTATTGTATAATTCATTGTTCTAGAATGTTGTATCAGTCAATATATATATGACAGCAGCGCTGAGTGCCATTCACTGCCTCAACATTATTTATTAGCCTCATTTTCTAAGTTGGTATCAGAGCAAATATCGATGGCTGCTTCCGATTCATCTGCTTCCACCGTAGACTCTGCTTCTCGGCAAAATACCAGAGCTTATGCCTTATTCAGCTCCTCCAGTCAAACCACCGCGATCAAGCTGGATCGCACAAACTTTCTGATCTGGCAGTCAATCGTATTACCTCTCATTGAAGGGAATCAACTCGACGGCCACCTTGATGGCACGTCCGCAACTCCAGCGAAACTTCTGTTTGGCGCCTTTGGAGGAACCCGTCCGAACCCAGCCTACACCAAATGGTTTGCTGTTGACAGAATGCTTGTCGGCTGGTTACGGAACACTATGACCCAAGACGTGGGTGTTCAACTTCTTCACTGCAAGACTGCTCAGGATCTATGGAGCGAAGCACGAGCACTCACCTGTGCCTCCACAAAAGCTCGCGTAATGGTTATTAAGAACGAGTTGCACAATACTCGAAAAAATTGTATGAAAATGGAAGAATACCTCAACAAGATGAAAAGCATTTCGGATGAACTTGCTCTTGCTGGTACCCCAGTAGCCATGGATGATATTCTCCTCCACACACTTAAAGGTTTGGACTCAAAATACAATGCTATAGTTGTTAAGTTGATTGATTAACCTGATCTGACGTGGTCGAAGCTCAGGCAGCTCTTCTCTCCTACGAAACTAGATTGAATCAGTTGAACCATTTGTCCAACCTCAGCCTTCAGCCCTCGGTTAATGCAGCCTCTGCTCCCAGAAACGACTCTTCCATTCGTGACTCTAGCAACCGTGGTGATTGGCATGGCACCCCCCCAGGTCGCTATCGCGACAACCGACGTGGAGGTGGAGGTCGTCCCTTTTGCATCCACTGCCAACGTCCCGGCCATACGATTGCCACATGCTACTATTGTGAAGACAATGGAGGAAGTAGCTACCATACTCTGCAAGCTCACTATGCTGAAAATTATGCCAATCCTTACACAGTGATTGATCCAACGTGGTATGTTGACAGTGGAGCCAACTACCATGTAACTCCACATCCTGAGCACCTAGATGAAATCAATCCTGTTGGTAAGCGTTGTTTTCTCACTACTTGTACCGGTGAAAAAGGAAAAATTAAGGGAATTGGTACTACCACAATACCTCGCAAAACTTCACCTAATTTATTGCTTAACGATGTCTTGTATGTTCCATCTGCTAACAAGAGTTTAATCAGTGTTGATCGGTTGATACGTGACAACAATGTTGATGTGAGCTTTACTAATCGTGGTTGTCCTATGAAGGACTCAGTGACAAAGATCTGCTAATTCAGGGGGCTCAAAAGGAAGGAATGTACCCACTGATGGAAAGAAAGCTTGAAGCACAGCCAAGGGCATTCATGGCGACACATGAAAGGAGTCAGTCAGAATATTTAAAATGGCATCATATGTTAGGCCATCCTAGTATCAAAGTAGTGAAACAAATTCTAAATAAATGTAACAAAAGGCTCTCTAACAAGTCTGTAAGTGACATTGCTGTTTTTGAAGCCTATCAATTAGGGAAATCCAAGTTTTTGCCATTTCAATCCTCTGTCTCACAAGATTCTTTCCCTCTTGAATTAATCCACACAGATTTGTGGGGATCAGCCCCTGTTCAATCTAGTGGGGGTCATCGTTTTTACATTCATTTTGTGGACGATTTCAGCAGATATACGTGGCTGTACCCTTTAAAACATAAAGGAGAAGCGATCCATGCGTTTAAATTTTTCAAAGCACTTGTTGAAAATCAATTTGCTTCAAAAATTAAAGCAATCCAATGCGATAATGGCAGTGAGTTCAAACCATTCATTCCTGTCGCACAGGAAGCAGGGATCAATCTTCGGTTCACATGCCCATATTGTTGGAAATTATGCCCTAGGGGCAATTCATTGTACTTTGGATATTTAAGTTATTTAAAGTATTCTCTTTTGTTATCATTTTCGTTTGCATGTTCGTATTGATAACTGCATCCCTGGGTAATCTTATAGATTATCCTAAATGTCCCTAGTCGGTCATCTACACGGGAGTGAAGATGAAATAAGACCAGTATGACTTTGATGAGGTATGGAGATACGAGTCAAAGTCATGGGCACTTGTAAGAGTACAAGGTGCTTGACCGACCCACTATGAGAAAGCTGCATGGATTAAGTCATAAGCTTATCTCATGTATAACCGCGTCACGACGCTCTATGACCTGAGATCTTCCTACATGATGAGTCACTGATCTTTGACCTGGTCAAAAGTCACCTTTGACCGGGTGATGATAAAGGCTAGGATCAGGATCAGTGGTTTTCATGCGGAGGAATGTGAGTGGTCAAGATGGGATTTGTCCCTCAAATATGTAGAGAGATAATGCTGGGCCCCTCGATGAGTGAGTCTAAGAAATGTATGGCCATACTGTGATGGAAAGGAGTTTCCATTTCACTTATTAGACTACTCGAGAATCGAGAAAGCAATGGTCAAGAAAAGGAAGTTGACATTATCCATGCCTCATCCTTGACCAAATTATCGCGTGACAAAAGGGACGTGACATGGTTGTACGATAGGTAGTATCGTGTCATCGGTCCCCATGTGAATTGGGTAGTTGCAATGTCTTGCTAGAGGCCGCTTGCGACTTGTGGGCTGATACAGTGTTGGCCCACTGCCAATCTCATATGGGCCTGCAGGGTCGCACACAAGAATAATCCAACACGGGTGAAAGTGTCCAAGTTCATTGAATCTCAGATTAATCTAAGATTAAATGAATACTAAATTTGATCTAGGATTTATTTATTTATATATATATATATATATATATATATATATATATAATTCGAAATTAATATATATATTATAAATTGAGATTATAATATTATATATGATATTTGTTTAGTATTTAATTTATTTGATAAATTAAATATCTGAAACAAATAGAGATATTGTATCTCATTTAATTTTGAATAAAGATATCGTATATCTGTTTAATATTAAATTGAGATATGGTATCTCAGATTTAATTAAATAGATAGATATCATATCTCGGATTTAATTTATGATGATAAATTAAATCAAAAGGCTTTAAATTTAGATTTGATTTAAATTCAAAATTCGAATTTCTAAATCTGGCTTTTAATATATTCAATTACATTTATGAGATAGATGTGATTGATATGTTGACCAAATTCAAAAATCCGAATTTCCAAAATTAATAAAGGATTAATTTTGGTTATATAATACGCCTATCGGGTTTAGAAAAACCTACGGGATTTTCAGTCGAGCGTATTCAGAAAAGCCGCGAGAAACCCTAGAGCAACTTGAGAGAGAGACACACACAAGAAGCGCTAGCACGCTGCCGCAACCGTGTTTGGGGATTATTCGTGTGGATACCAGTAGAGGAAGCCGATCCAAGAGTCGACTTCTGCTGATCAAAAGAACGAGACGCGGACGTGTTGATCACCCACCTGATCAAAAGAAAGAGACGCGGACGTGTTGTTCGAGAAGGTAGCCCACCTGATCAAAGGAACGGAACGCGGACTAGTTCAACACAAGGTATGATTCGGTTTCCTTAACTTTGATTTAAACGTCGTTGAGTGATCCTTCGGAAGGATTCGTAAGAAATTTTCAATCCGCTGCGTGTACGAATCCCAACACATATACCTCGATTTAGAATGGCAGAGCAGAGCAAAAACATCATCATATCGTCGAAATGGGACTGACCTTATTGGCTCATGTAGGAATGCCTTTAAAATATTGGGTAGATGCTTTTCAACACTCAGTGTATTTAATTAATTGTTTACCAACGCTAGTTCTTAATGGTGAAGTTCCTCTGTTTCGCCTTTGGAAAACAGAACTAGATTACAAGAACCTTCAAGCTTTTGGTTGTGCTTGCTACCCGTGTCTTAAACCGTATAATGCCCATAAGTTTGAATTCCATAGCATGAAATGAGTATATCTCGGATTGGCGTCTCAACAGAAG
The DNA here is from genome assembly GCA_034222035.1 of Acacia crassicarpa. Taxonomy (NCBI): domain Eukaryota; kingdom Viridiplantae; phylum Streptophyta; class Magnoliopsida; order Fabales; family Fabaceae; genus Acacia; species Acacia crassicarpa. Next base: position 24,227,947 of record JAWXYG010000010.1, on the reverse strand, counting down.
GGATATAAGTGCTTAAGTGGATCTGGTAAGGTATTTATTTTGCGGTATGTAGTTTTTGATTTTGGTGTTTTTCCCTTTCGAACAGGGTTCCTGCATCAATCGGATATGGGCAAAGCTTGAGAAAATTCAGTTCCACTAATAATTTGCTCTGCTCATCATTCGGACTCAGTCAGTGAAGGTGCTCATGGTGACTCACTCGAGAATGACGAGTTCGTGAATTCATCGCAGCCAATGTCATCAGCCTCTGACTCTCTGGATGAACATGACGCTACAATTGGGTCGGTTCCTAAACTTGCACCTGAGCCCAACAATTCTGATGAAGACATACAAAGTGGGCCTGTGAACCAACATCCGATGCTGACCCGGTCCAAATTAGGAATTACCCGACCGAAGCTTCCTTATGTCAGATCCCTAAAAGCAGAACTGGAGTCATCAGAACCACGATCAGTCCGTGAAGCAATGTCCTCTCCGAAATGGTTGAATGCTATGAAGGAAGAATTCAGTGCCCTGGTACGCAATGGAACGTGGGTGCTAGTGCCATACACGAATCAAAAGATCATCAATAATCAGTGGATCTTCAAGGCTAAATATCGAGCCAATGGATCTGTCTTGAAGCATAAGGTGAGGTTGGTAGCCAAGGGCTTCCAACAAATTCCCAGCGTCGACTTCAGCGAGGCGTTCAGCCTGGTCGTTAAGTCGACAACCATCAGAGTAGTGCTTTCAATCACTGTGACGTACAATTGGGTGATTCGTCAATTGGACGTGAATAATGCCTTTCTCAACGGTTTCCTGAAAGAGGACGTGTTCATGTATCAACCCGAAGGATTTGAATATCAACGTCGACCTACACATGTCTGTAAGTTGGTTAAAGCTATTTATGGTCTTCGACAGGCTCCGAGAGCCTGGTTCGATCGTTTGAGGTCAACTCTTCTCAGCTGGGGTTTTCAAAATCTAAAAAGTGACATTTCATTATTTATGCTCCAAACGCATAATCTTACTGTTTTTATACTGATATATGTTGACGATATCATAGTGACTGGAAACGATTCTGTTTGCGTTGAGAAGTTTGTCAAGCAATTGAATTTAGTGTTCTCTTTAAAAGACTTAGGACCCTTGTATTATTTTCTGGGGCTAGAAGTTTACAGAGACGCAAGAGGAGTTTTTCTGAGTCAAACAAAGTATGTACTAGACCTTCTTAAGAAGTTTGGTATGGCAGACTGTGCATCAGTACCTACACCAATGGTTACAGTTAGAATGATATCCGCCTTAGATGGAGATTTGTTGAATAACCCGACTGAGTACAGGCAAGCGATAGGCTCTCTTCAATACCTCACCACCACTCAACCCGATATATCTTTTGCAGTTAATAAGTTGAGCCAGTTTCTTTCTCAACCTAGAACCACTCATTTTCAGGCTGTCAAGCGAGTGTTTAGGTATCTTAAAGGTACTTACAACCTTGGTTTACATATAAAACCGTTCAAACAACCTCAGTTAATAGCCTACACATATGCAGATTAGGCTTGTGACTTAGATGACAAAAAATTGATGGGAGGAATGTGTGTTTTCCTTGGCAGCAATCTCATTTCTTGGGCCTCAAGAAAACAGAGAGTATTTCAAGGTCAAGTTGTGAGTCTGAGTATCGTTCCTTAGCTGACGGGTCCGCAGAGGTTAAGTGGTTGAGCTCATTGTTATTTGAGCTAGGATTGTTTCTCAAGAGACCATCTGTAATTTGGTGCGACAACTTGAGTGCAAAGGCTTTGGCTACTAATCCAGTCCAACATGCTAGGAGTAAGCATATTGAAGTTGATATTCACTTCGTTCGTGGCTTGGTCTTATCTGGTTTAATCGATATTAGATACATTCCGTCTTCATACCAGATTGCAGATTGTCTGACTAAACCATTGGCACATTCACAATTCCAATTCTTCAAAGACAAACTCGGATTAGTTGTTACTCCTCCTCGTTTGAGGGGGAATGTTAGAATATAGGCATTTAGCATTGCTCTACTAATTGTATCATAATTGTATTGTAATTTGAGTGGTCCCAATATTCTGTTATTGCTGTACGTCGGGTACAGGTCCTGCACGATATCCTCCAAGACCTCTACCCCATACGTGTCATTTAGGTATAGGTGCTGTTATGAATCCGTTATTGTATTCATTGTTCTAGAATGTTGTATCAGTCAATATATATATGACAGCAGCGCTGAGTGCCATTCACTGCCTCAGCATTATTCATTAGCCTCCATTTCTAAGTCTAAATATAATAACCGTTTTTATTTTATTTATTATTTTCTTTAAATTACATTCTCTAGACTTATAAATTGATATGTAATGTAATTAATGATATACATAAATATTTTATTTTCGAGAGATCATATATCACATATGATCCAATTAAATAATCAATTAATCTTCTTTAATTTCCTCAAATTAGATAAAGAGATCTTATATTTAGGATCGGATGTATTATACACATACCTGAGAGAACACCTTGTAAGCTGTCGAAGATAATGGAGAGACAAACTAGAGGAGCCATGAAAGTGACATAGTCAATAACTTCCTTCTCATTACTGAAAGTGTAACCATAAACATGGCGACACCCAAAAAGTGTTGTGCTTACAATTGTTGTCTCCATCACTGCAATACACATTGCAACCGCCACAGATACACGTGCAGCTTCTGGATTCCCAGCTCCTAATTCGTTCGAAATCCTTGTGCTATGTATATTATACACACACATAAATTTATGAACACGTAACATTGGTTAAATTGCAGTTCACATGTCTGTAAAGACAAACACACCAACCACTCTTGTTCTTATTATTAGTCGGGTTTGTCAACAAGCTTTGGTCGGTGGGAAGTCGCAAGTTCGATCTCGTTTATAATATCAAAATATTAGTGTCTGCCCTTTAATTCTTTTAAAAAAAAAAACTATAGTACGTAGTATATAGGTGTTTTGTATGTTTTTATTACCTTGTCGCTGCACCAATTCCTAAGGGAATAGAATAGAGTGTGGAAACGGTGTTGAGACTGTAGAAGGAGAGAGAGAGCATTTAGAACTATCACAGCAACAACAATAAATAAATAAATAAGGAATCTGACAAATGGAAGAGCACATCACATGAATTTCAGTTCTTAATCAAGATCTAAATGATGACTTGGGTTTATGAAGCATTACCATATTGATAGAACTGACGTTTCAAGCTGTGGATTTGGTAATAGCCCAGAAAGCAAAATCAGCAGCTCAAATGACCACCAACTCAAGCTGAAATAATCAACATCAAACCAATTCACACTAGACCATATTATATTGTTAAGTAAAGATACCTTAGATTTAATTAATTTTAAGTGAAGCTTCATTTCATAGTCAAGTGTTCTAACAAACTTTGTTTTTACTTCCTATTATATATTTAATGTATATCAATTTCCCTGAATACTTAACATGGAATATTTATGCCATTCAACTTTCTATCACAATTTTATATATCCATTATACACATAATATCCCTCAAGGCCCAAATTTAAGTTATTTAACTAATTCACATATACTATTAAAAACAGTTGGAAGCATTAAATTTATTATAAAATTTAAGTGATTTTCAATAGTTTCCTTATTAATTACACTAAACTGTCACTTTCTTTCTTTCAGCACCCTTATTAGCTATATGGAAGAAATCTATTTAATACTTGTCTAAAAATTATCAAAGACCTTATAAAAAAAAACTAGAACTCCTTCTAAAAGATGCTCTATATATGGACCAGACGGCCCATATATAATTTTATTTTGTCTTTCGGTCATTTATGACTCCATTTTACTAGCTTGATAAAGCCCATTTTCTATCATCACTAAGAATCTGACTCTTAATTACTAGTTTATTTACAAAAAATAGTTAATCAGCAATAGAATTTCGTGACAGAATTCTGTTGCTAAATTGGCTTAGCAATGGAATTATGTTGCTAATTTATTAGTAACAATCTATTTGGCAATGAAATCATACAATTCCTTCGATAATCCACTATTTTTAATTAATTAATTCAGTTCTATATTATATTATATGTTGCCCCATAGTCTAAAATTTTCTGAGTTTCTTCTTATTCAACATTATATTTGTTCAATTCATAGTTAGATTGGTGCTGGATTAAGAAATAAGAGAAACTGGAAGATGAAATTACCATATCATAACTGCAGAAGGGACAGCAAATCTGAAGAACACTCCAACAGCATTGAACAGATCCATAGAAATAGGAGCTCTCGTCTTAGCACAAGAAGAAGAGAATCGCATATATAACCAAAGAATAATCACATTTTCCCAAATTGAAATACTAATGGCCAGTGCAGCACCAAGAGCGTGAAGCCCAGACTTAAACACCAGAACCCAACAGAGAGGAACATGAAGAACAAGGGAAACAAGAGAACTTATAAGCATGGGAAGAACCAGGCTTTGCATTTGGTAATACTTAAACAGAGGCAGTAAAACTGCGAATCCAAAAAGTGCTGGAACAAGCCAGATTATAAACTTGGCTGCTTCATGTGATATGAGAGGATCTTGGCCTATAAAGACCAAAATATTTTCGATGTTTATCCAAATGAGAGAGAGTGGGAGAGAAACTAGTATGAGAGAGAATATTGCAGTGTGTGTTAGCATTCCAAGCTTCTGATATTGCTCAGCTCCATAAGCTTGTCCACACAGAGTTTCTAGTCCAGTTGCCAATCCCATCTGCAGCACATGAACAATCAATGACCTGTCTTTGGGACAATATATAGTAATATACTAGTATATAGATACGCGTGTGTGTGTGAGTATAAAAACACACACACACATACTGACATTTGGTGGGGGAAGAAATTGATCGAGCTTGTGTGAGTGCTAACAAAATGGTAAAGAGAATCAACTAGCTTAATACTGCAGCTTGTCACTAAGATTAGATCTAGTTATTGGTTGGATTTAGTTTGAAGTACAAAACCTCTCTTCTTTTTTTAACACAACAAAACCTAATTCTTCTTAGTCCCTCGTATTTATCATATTTCATAAATTATCCCTATTGATTATGCATGTAAAAGGAGTTTACAATAAAGGGTATCAATGCCAATAATCTAAAGGGGGTATTGTAGGAAACTCAACAACTAAGTTAACTAGTTTCTTTAATTTATTCAAATTGGGTAAGTAAAGCTTATAAAATGTCCATTGTTTTGTATATCATTGATAGCTTTAAGAGATAAATCCTAAGGGATGATCCTTCTAATTAATCTTTGGATTTTCTTTTTATATCATTATACACAAACCCTAAAGTTTATGTTGTATACAAGTAACGATTCTAAACTTTAAATTACTTCTTAACTTTGATATTTATGCAAATATATAACTCTCCCTTAGTTGCGATCAATTTATCCATTATCTCACTTATATAATATAATACGACTGGGGTTAATTTATTTGCATAAAAAATATAGTGAGATCGAAGCTATGATCTCCCATACGAGGGAAAACTTGGTAGCACTACCACCCCATATAGTTTTTTTTTTCTTTGGAGGGGAAAAAGGCAATAATATATCTTTTATTTCTTATTCAGATTTTGTTATTTAAATGAAATTGAATTACTTAAAAATAAAAGCAAAAAATTTCCCAAACAATGATAAGTATTTATAATGCAACATTATAAACTATGTCCTATAATTAGAACTAGAAGTTATATCTATTATCATTATTCAACAATCAAACAAATACAATTCGGACTCTCAAAAGAACCAAGATAATTTAGTTTTGGGGTTAAAACTTCTTATGTTGCATGAAAAGAAAAAGATTCATATACACATAAAATAGTGAGACCCACAGACACATATAATGCTAAAATGGTGGGGCCCACTATTTTATGTGTCTGTGACATGAAAAAACACTTCTCCTACAACATGAGAAGAATTTTTTTTCCTTTAGTTTTAGTCAAAACTCATTTAATTAATTGATTGGTCAATTTTTCGATTTTTATTGTAATCAAATCGAATCAAATAAATTGATATTATATGGGGATTTGATTTCGTGCACCCCTAGCGGTTTCCATCAAATCATAGCGACAACCTGCTTGCTACCTACTTTAGCTTTTCTTGTTTTTTTTTTTTTTTTTGGGGGGAGGGGGGGGGTTCAACACCTACTTTAGCTTGTTTACTCCTTTTTCTAATCTAAATATTGTGATCAAATTCATTGAGTTGATCATAATAAGTAATGCAAACAATTCCCAACTGATTTACCATTAATTCAAAATTATGTGTTCCCTAAAAATATCATAATTTAATTTTCTTAGTGCATTACTATATACAAAGCTAGAGGGACAAATTCTTTTTAATTTTTTTAATATTACATTCTAATTAGATTTCTCTCCTTCATTAAAATCTGGTCAGTTTATAAGCAGCTGCCTTAATTATTTTCTAGTAAACTTTAAAAGGGTTAAATAAACCCATTCGATATCTCTATACTTCTAACCAATTTTAGTTTTCATCCATATACTTTTTTTTTCTTTTTTGTTCCTATACTACTTTAGGTCATCTGAAATAATGGTTCCAATAATTTTATTGAGGACTTTGATATTTAACTTTTCTGATATGGCATACACACTATTAAGTATGTTGACGTTCACTGCTAGTTAGGATTAATAGGGGGTTGCGTCTAAAGACCAAAATTAAAACTTGTTCAAAATATAGAAACAAAAACTAAAATTTATTAAAAGTATAAGGACCTAAAATGAGCTTAACCCTCAAATTTTATCTCATTTTTTTCTGCATTCTTATAAACTTGGGTTTCTTCAAATTTCTTTTATAAATCATGCCTACCAACAACTACTGCTATTTAAATCATACACCTTTTGGTTCTAAATATATAAAAGAAATAGATAACTTATTTATAAATATTAAAAATTAGTTTAAGTTAGTTATTTGCACACATGATTAGTATGAATAATTTTGGAAAACAATTACAAATTTAAGAAAAAATGGATCAAATTCTTACCATTAGGATAAAAGTAAATTTTAACTAGCTCCTATATTTAATTAGCTAGGATATGATGGAATGCCTTAATTGAATTATCTATAGAACTATTTATAATTTCATAAACTATACCGTCTAAAATGTATGCTTTATATAATTTCATAAAAACTTGAACCGAGGTTAAAAACAAACGTCTTAAAAGCAAAAGATAGCAAGGTGGGTTTAACCCAAAGTTTAATGATCATATATGTGTCAGTGTCGACTACCGCTAACGCCCCAAGCATAAAAATAAGGGAAAATCTATTTCAGGGCCATATTAGTACAAAAATGTCAACAAAAAAAAAAAGCTAAAAAAAAGTTACATGTTAATAAAGGTCTCAGAGACTTTTCTGATATTATTTTATAAAACGTTAGTTGTTAATGAGACTGATATAATTGTTAATAGGTATTGATTTAATTATTAATATGACTGATTTAATTGTTAAGATATTGCTATTAATGTGATTGATTTAGTTGTTAATAAAATTAATTTAGTTGTTAACGTTTGTTTTATGAAATAATATCAGAAAAGGCCCTAGAGCCTATTTTAACATGTAGCTTTTTCTTAAATATATTTTAAAATTTTTTTGCTAATATGAACCCTGAGATAGATTTACCAAAAACACAAACCTATGAAGTCGAACACAATCTGTTTATATTACTAAAGTTGGATAACAACAAATAAGTCAAACCAAAATGTCTTAAATATATCAAAAGAATCGTACCTAAATATACAAGTACGACTAGGGGTGGGTATGGGCAGGGCGAGATTCCTATTCGATGCCCAGCTCAAAGAATAAACGGGCTGCATTTTGTAGCCCGATACCTAGCTCTACCCGATAAAAGCCTTAACCATTTTTGGGCTGGGTAAAGGCGCGCTTCTCTTGCCCAAATAGTGACATCTTGCCCTATTCTTTAAAGATTTTAGTTCATAGTTCACAAAATTTCAAATCTTTAGAGATAACTAAAGTATACTATAATATATTTAGACATAATAATATAATATATTTTAAATAAAATAAAATATATAGAACAATATTTATTTAAATATATTTAATTTTCAGGGTAAGGCCAAATGCGCAAGGCAAGACCCATGTCCGATGTCCAGCCCTGCCCAGTTACTGGCCCAATCCAAAACTGCCCAAGTTTTTTTCCGACTACTTTTTTAGGGTAGGGCTGGACAATCTTTTATTGGGCTTGTTCTAACCTACTGAGCACCATGCTCACCCCTAAGTACGACTGCCTCTTTAACAAATAAAAACCCAAAACAAGGCGCATACCACCAGCTTCACGCTACCTTTATCTGTCACTATCGCGTTCATATTTTATTAAAACCCAGATACTTATAATTATTTTTTAAAAAAAATCAATAATCAAACAATGAAATAAATATGAATGAACCAACTATTGTTAGAATGAAATACAACAGCTAATCATAATTAAAGGGCTTGAAATTTAACTTAACACTCTTTTAATAAAAGTCTCTCTTTCCTTATGAATTTTGGAAGAGTTTCTTTCCAAATCATATATCATTATAGATAGTGGTGGATTCAAAAAATTATTGAAAGGGGCAAAGTAGCGGGGCTGCCTCTGAATTTTTTTTTAAAAAAAAGAAATTTTAAATACATTAAAAAATAAAAAAATATAAATAAGAAAAAAATGGAATATCAAAAAAAAATATTCATGAAATTAAGTGAATATTGATGATATAATAAAAAAAATAATTATTTGACAAACCTGTTATTTAGAAAAGTAAGGCTAAATGCTGTTAGAAATATAACTATATAAATTACAATGAAGGGTGGGCGCTCAATAAGTTCAAGTACATATATTTTAATAAAAAAATTATATTACAATAAAAATAATTATAATGTCATCCTTTTAGGCCTTATTTTTTGGAATTCCACATATTTGTCTTATTATCAATGCTATCGAATACATTATTTTCATATAAGGTACTAAACAATCATTTAATCATTTATCCCACATCTAATTACGAAATGCAATCTTTATATACTAAGGGTGGACATTTAATTTAAGGGTGGACAATTATTCATGTATTAATTTTTTCTTTTAATAATTTAAAAAAAAAAAAACAAAAAAAACCCTCAATTCAAGGGGGCATCGCTTCTCCTATATGTGGCTCCGCCACTGATTGTAGAAAATGATTGTTAAACCAGACAAAGGTTGTCGTTAAAAGTTTTCACCGATGATACCGTAGATAGCAAAGACATTATTAGGGTTCACTTTCCATGCATTTTCAAAAGATGAGAATGCAGTGCTCATCCTTCTAATTATAAAGGATGAGACCTTTTTTCTTTTAATGTATTTTTATTTATTTGGATTAAATTATAGGGTTAAGGTGTAATTTTACCAATGAACTATTGGTTCATGAGTCTCTAACACAATTAACTATTAAGTGGACTAAAAATACCAAAAAAAGTTTTACTCAGGAGCGTTCAACACAACGCCGTTAAACAAAAGCTAATGTCGGTTATCTAAGGTACAAATTGGCCAACGAACTTTTACTCTAGGAGCGTCCGACACAAAATTCTAAATTTTACTAAATTAAATAAGTTTTTTCACAATTATCATTATTCAAAACTACTTGTATAGATATCTTTGGACAAAAATTATTCATTCCTCAATTTTGTCAAAATTATAATTTGCTAAAATAAAAAAAATAATTAAAAAATTTAATTATATGATTTAAATAAAACTCAACGTGTTTTATAGTTTAATTTATATGTTAAACAAATATATATATATATGACTTATTTTTAATGGATATCAATATTGATACTTAATAATATAAATCCGATGACTTGATGATATATTTGTTAATTAAATGATCTATTGATTATTTGTGACTTGTTAAAAAAAAAAAAGATAACTTAAGAGGCTTAATGAAGGACAATTTAATAATATGTTAAGGAGCAATTTTAATGGGTTAAGAAGCAACTTGGCTTACAAAAATTTTATTAACATTAAATGAATTTTTTAAATTACATAAATTTCTTCTAAAATAAAAATAAATCATATAATTTTTTGTTTAATATATATAATAAACTATAAAACACCTTGAGTTTTATTTAAATCATATAATTATATTTTTAGTTAAACATTTTGTTTATTTTAGAAAATTATAATTTTGACAAAATTGAAGAATAAGTAATTTTTGTTCATAGACCATAGATATCTATACAAGTAGTTTTGAATAATAACAATTGAAAACAAATTTATTTAATTTAGTAAAATTTAGAATTTTGTGTCAGGCGCTCCTAGAATAAAAGTTCGTTAGCCAGTTTGTACCTTAGATAACAGACATTAACTTTTGTCTAACGGCGTTGTGCTGGACGTTCCTGAGTAAAACTTTTTTTGGTATTTTTGGTAAACTTAATAGTTAATTGTGTTGGATGCTCCTGGACCAATAGTTTATTGGTAAAATTGTACCTTAACCCTAAATTGTATGTACTCTAAAAAAATTTTACACTTAATATTTTAAATTAATTATTTTCTAATCTTGTATTTAGAAATATTTTTCTTGTAATATTAATATCTTAAAATATTTTTTCAACACCCAGCATCCTAAGTTAATTAACTTTTAATATATGAAATATATATATATATATATATATATATATATATATATATATATTTAAAAAAAGGAAAATTCCATATAAAGCTACTTAAAATAGAAAAATTCTAAATCGGGTTGGTAAATTCAACAAATCATTAATTAAGTCATCAACCCAATTTAGAGTTTCAAAATCTATGTAAAATGATTTTAATTCTTCTCCTCCTCTCTTTTTTGCCAGCCTTTATTCTCTCCCCTCTTAAAAGAGTATTATTGCTTTATGACTTTATATAAAAGGATAATTAAGAATAATTCAAATATGTTATGCCATAATAGTATCATTGATATCAATTAAATATATTTTAATTAAAAGTCAATTAATTGTATTAATGGTAAAAAAAAATGTGAGGTTTTTTATTTTTAAGGAAAAAAGAAAGTTGTTATTTTTATCGGGGTAGATAAAAGCAAGGAAAAAAAAATGATATCCCATGCCAACTCCATCTTTTGTAAAATTGAATTGAAATAAAAGTCATTTTTACCAATATTAACGGAAACCAGAATAATTTTTCTTAATACATAAATGTGAGTTTTTAGATAGTAATTTAGTTAATATTTTAATTTTAATTTTTTAATTATTTAATATAAATCGGTAATATTATTTAGGCTAAAGTATATTTTTAGTCCTTTAAGTTTTACATAAGGTATACTTTTGGTCCCTTAACTTTATAAAGTATACTTTTAGTCCTAAAATTCTAACACCGTTAATGTTGCTAACGGAAAACATTGATGCAGTGAACTCAAATGATGACTAATAGCACTTAATTATACAAATTTTACATATTCTTCAATTTACCCATATTTTAAATTCAAGCCTAATAATATTTAATACAAAATCATCACTTAAATTCACACCGTTATCACTTGAGTTTGCATTTTCCGTTAGCAAAACTAACGGTGTTAAAATCTTACAACTATAAGTATACTTTATGAAGTTAAGGAACCAAAAGTATTCTTCATGTAAACTTAAAAGACTAAAAATATACTTTAGCCTTTTTATCTTTATAAAAGTGGTGTTTAAATTTCATATACTTCTATAGATATTTCAGAAAAAGGATGTAAAATGCACTTAAAATTTCATAAAACGGTTTACATCAATATAAAAGTTTCCAAGAAAAAAAAAACTATATATATGTGTGTGAAAAATATAGAAAAATTCATACTTAAGTAACATATTTACCAAAATATGTCCTTTTTATAATTTTTTTTAAAAAAAATTGTTCATGTTAATAAAATGTACTCTTTGCTGAAAATATTGTAGATTTTTATTCTTATAATGATATATTAAATATATTTAAACAAATCATATTTTGTTGTATTAAAATTAATTTTGACATATTTATGAGAAACATAAGTTATGAAGTAATAAAACTCATTAATGAGGAGAAAAGAGAGCGTATCAAAATTATTTTACTCATATTTTAAAATCCTAAATTGAGTTAATGCCTCAATTAAAAATTTATTGAATTTACTAATCCGATATTATTATTAGTGCCGTTAAAGATAGGATGCGGCTACTATAGTTATCACCGCGCACTGTTGCCAACTAAAAGCATAATTGCTACATCTTTTCTTTTCTTTTTTCAGATGAGAATAAATGCTAAATCACCCTACACTAATTAGAGTCTAACTAGACTCAAATCTAGATAAGAGGGGAAATATATCACAAATTTAATCTTAAAAGTAGAAAGGAGATAAAAAGAGAAGAGTTTAACGAGGAAGCTTACAAGAAAGCTGAAACCAGTGACTGAGGCGAGGGAGAGAGCTAAAGATGAGCTAGAAAGAGAAAGCTCACCCAGGTGACCAACCATCATAAGCGAAAACATCTGCAACAAATATTGAGAAGCAAGAACAGGAATCATGGGGCCGGCGATATAACCGATTCTCTTCACTTCTTGCTTGAAAGTCCTCCATGTGAGGAAGCTTCTAGTATTATTTTTACTAGCCTCGGTTGCTTTCTGGATCGGTGTTAATAGGCTCTCTTCCATATAGTGTTGTGTCTCTGATCTTTCCTCAGAGTATTTTTAATGGTGGAAAAATGAAAGGCAGAGAGGAAGAAAGAAGGGAGAAGGTATGATAATGACTCAACTTTTTGTTTTTATCTCTTTGGCGCTGCTGGCTTGTTATTTATAGGAAAACAAGACTTTCGACTTGTAGGTTGCATGATTATGTTAATACTTAATAAAGTTATTATTAAAAAAACAACCTATAATATATGATAACTTCACCATTTCATTAAACCAAACAGATGATACAAATGCCAAAGTTGTTCCATACAAAGAACTACTCTACTGTTAGGATTTTAACAAAAGGTTTTGGAAAATTTCTTTATTTACAATATTTATTGTAGTACAAGTGTATTTATTGAATTCATTCAATATAAATATTTTCAAACCTTTGAATCTCTTAACCCTTGATTGTGCAATATATAGTTGCATATGTGAAAAAACCGGACTTGGTAGGTAAAGACTACCATTTGCCATTGATTGACTTTGACTTTTGTTTATCATCATTGCAAATAAAATAATTATGGGGAATTGCTTTCTTGTCATGGTGAATGGCAGTTTAGTTTCTGATGGATTCATATTCATTCTGTGAATTAAAATATCTTCGCCAACACTTGTTCCATTCAACGTCTTTGCCTTAATAACGTTCTTCCCAAGTTGTTTAATTTGAAGCCTTGCACCATTGCACAATCCTGCTGCCTGATCAATGTTTCTTAACAATATTATTGATATACCAATCTTCAATACCAATTTATAATGAGGTATCCTAAAACTTTTAATTACATGTAGATATTCTGTATCATACAGGTCATCAAAACTTTCATTAGAATTATCAATTCGGTTAGATAGACCAGACTGCATAAACAGAGACTTAAAAGCACAATGAGTTCATGATCGTGAATAATGCATGCTTTGTCCGGCTGCCAGATTCTTATATTTTATAACCACGAGATCCATAATGATTCGCAAAATAAATAAGACGTACACATTCGTTTGCCGTGTTATTAGCCATAAACTATATTTTATGTAGTGCCGTGTTATTAGCCACAAACTATATTTTATGTAGTCCAAATCACAATTCAGATGTGGTGGGTATTTTCATTATGGCTATACTCTTAGTTGGCGTGGAATTTCTCCATTTGGCCTTCATTTAACAAAAATTCAACCCTGTTAGTTACTATCCCAGTGCCAGCTAAAAATATAGGAAAAAGTTTATAATATAATTTATCTTATATTTTTTTTTTGATACAAGGTGATAGGGAAGGAGGGATCGAACGCAAGACCGGGAGGGGGGAAATGAATCCTAATACCACTGCACTATTAGTAGTGCTGGTAATTTATCTTATATTTAAAACTAAGGAGTATAAAACAAAATATGTCTACTGCTCTTTATTTGTGTATCTAGTCCACTGATTGAACCATATTTTATATGAATTTTTATTATTAAATTGGGAATCTTAATGGATTTTGTTAAAGCTGTCAAAATGGGCTACCCTAGCTCGCTTGGACTAGGGCCCAAAAACCCACATGTTAAACAGCCCAAATAGGCCAAAAAAGCCCGCGGACCAAAAATCATTTTAGAAAAGGACTATACTACTCGTATCTCAGTCTAGCAATATGATACCCTTAAGCAAAATATTTCTATTGGTATGCCTTTGAAGGCCTCTTAATTACACCATTACACACGACAATGACAAAAGTTATAAACATCATAGATTATTATTTTTTTGGGGGGGGGGGGGGGATGCATGAACTTGAAAAGGCAACATTCCATTCTAAAATTAAACAACGACATTCAGGTTAACCATTTTGATTGTCCACATACATAAATAAACAAATCAAGAGACAATATTTTTAACAGGAATGGGGACCCCTATCAATAAGTGGCGCAAAAGATTACAATCAAACCTAAAATAATAAAATATAAATATAATTAAATTCACCTCAATAAATATTCTTTTTGATAATTTAAAATAATCCCAATTCATGTGACCATATTTACTTAATCCCTTTTCTTAATAAAGAATTTAATATGGGCTTGATATTCTCTTATTTTCGTCCAAATTTTGAAATTTTCAGTAATAAAGGCTCAACTTCAAAAATTCATAACTAATTTTTAAAAAAATTCTTTTGGATTGGTTCAAAAGCCCAATTGACCCTTATTATGTCTAGTTTAAACAAAAATACTATTTTGAGCCAGACCAAGTCGAAAATTCAACCATGACCAAAACACCATTGTTGGTCCAAAATATCTCCAGGTTTTATAGTTAGTCTTCAAAAAATAATTTCTCTTAATCCAGAAATCATAAAAATACAAATTATATATCAACATAATCATTGAGATTTATAATTTTAAAATTTCATAATTTTCCAAATCTATTTACTAGGTCAAAAGTCAAGTTGAACCCAGTTGACTTCACAGAATTTTTACAATCCACTAATCTGATGTTTTTCAAGCTTTCATCTAGAGTTCCAAAATTTTGATCCAAGTTTACCCTTATACAAAATATTATTTTAAACACTTTAAAACCCTCAAAATCACCAAAATAAATTCATATCCACATGAAAAAAATCAAAGAAAGATCGATGAATAGGTATGAGATGGGACAAAATATTGTCTCTTTTCCAATGCTCTCATTAATGGTGTACTTTTAATGAGTTGTTGGCACTTTTTTTTTTTTTGTCTTCTTCTCTTTCTTGCCCAAAAACCGAAAAATGAGAGAGGAGATGAGAGACCGTGGGTTTTCAAATTTAATCTAATATCTCTTGCATTTTTGGAGAAGATCAGTGGTGGAGCCACACTAGTGTTTGTGGGGCAAGTGTACCCATAAAAATTTGAAAATATATATAATTTGAGAAAATATATTGATAACATGTATAAATGGTGTAGCTGGTTAATACTCTCTCATTTTACTCACAAGTCCCCGGTTCGATCCTCTCTTCTTCCTTTTATCGTTTTTTCCCCCCAAATGTCTCTCGCTCTTGTCTCCAATTTTCATCTCCATTGAGAACGCATTTTTTTCCCAAATGTCTCTCGCTCTATCTCCAACTTTCATCTCCATCGATCTCTCCATTCTCGTCTCCAGATCATCCGCTCCCGTCCGTCAAGATTGAGCTACACTCTCCGCTCTCGTCCACCGTCGGTCTCCATTGCAGTCTCCCAACTCTCCAAATCTTGCAGCCACGCTCACCGTTCCAGGTGGTGGTGGGCCCTCTATTATTGCTGCCTTTGTAAACCACTTTCAGTTCTACTAGTATATAATAGCTATTAATCTTTGATTCTTTTCACTTATAGCAATTGAGAATCTTGTTTTATGCAAAAATGGGTTTTGATGAAGCTCCAGCCATTCCTCTTCTTATGCCTTACAAGTTTGGAAAATTCAATCTATCCCAGAGGTACTCACACTCCCTCCAATTTCTTCAATTGCCTTTTCGTTTTCACTCTCAATTTTTCTGCCCTAATTTCATGAGTATCAGGTGTGTGTGAAAAGTCTCAGTTGAGCATTGGTATGGGTCATGAGTTCAATCATACGTGGAGATCTCAAATATTGAATTTTGTTCTATAACTTTGTGATTAATGGGATTCTTATTTTCATTAATTTGATTATTTAGCCCTTATGTTTTCCTTGCTTGTGTGCTATGAAAAATCACTTGCATCTTGGATTAGTCTTCTGATCTGAGAATAGGAGCTTGAAAATATCTTATCTTTTCTATTGAGTAAACAAGAGATTTAACTTTCAGTGGATTATCACTTTAAATGGCCTAAAACCATGTTTATATGTCAATTAGATCAATAGATTCTTGGGTAATGATTTTTGAATTATTTAAGTTTTTGGGTTTTTAATGAGTATGAATTTCATCCGGTTCCTGAATGTCATTGCTGAAAAAGTCTGATGATCAAAACATATTATGCCTAGAGGCAAGGTAGTTCTAGTGGAGTGTATAGAAAACTCGGGAAACCTGTCCCCCCTCTCCCAAGTGCAAAATAAACTATTTGGTTTATCTGTCCGTTTTCCTGATTAATATATTTATTCTTTAAAAGTTTTAATGCATTTAAAACTTTCCTTAGAAAAACAAAATTCGGGGGCAACACCCCCGAATCCCACCGCTAATTGCGTACCCACAAACTTCAAATCCTGGCTCCGTCACTGGAGAAGATGATGTAAGGTAGTTGATGTTACCAGGCTTACATAAGTATGATGTCTTTAATACTAGCACTACTAGTGGTGCAGTGGTATTGGGATTAATTTTCCCCTTCCCGATCTTGGGTTCGATCCCCCCTCCCCTATTGCCTTGTATCCAAAAAAAAAAAAAAGCCTTTAATTGGCCCATTTTTTTTCCATGAGCACATTTTTTATTTTCTCTGTCAATCTTCGATGTGGGCCTCCTTTTTGGGCTTCAAGAATTGTCCTTCCTACTTAGCCTAATAGCTCATAATTTTTTATTAAGTCCATGACACCTTGGACTTTTTGAAATTTTATGCACTTCTTTCCTATTTCTTCCTTTATGCATTTTGCCCAAGGGTAAAAAGAAAAAATATAATATGTTTTGACTTCCATTGTCATTTTTTTTCTTAGGGTTGTCCTTAACCATAATCATTTAATTATACACAAATAAGTAATTTCACATCCTCATCTTATTTTGATTATTTTATGCAAATTTATTATCAACACATAACTTCATGAAAATTCATGTATACACATAATCTTCACATTAATGCACATGAAAAATAAGGATGTTACACAAACTGTGCATAAAATCTATTGACTTTCAATTCAATCATCCCCTCTTATTTTATAGATACATTTATTAATTTCTAAGTTGGGAGGATCCAAACCCAACCTAACTGACAAGATTATGGGCTATGGAAAACTGCCCCCAATAGTTGTGTGCTCATGCCTCATATGAGTCCATTCTCCACTAAGAACGGTTCATCCAATGACCTCCTTCTGGCATCCCTAGCCTGCATTATTCACAATATATTACCACCAAAACCAGTTAAAAATCCTTC
Organism: Acacia crassicarpa; assembly: GCA_034222035.1. Lineage (NCBI taxonomy): Eukaryota > Viridiplantae > Streptophyta > Magnoliopsida > Fabales > Fabaceae > Acacia > Acacia crassicarpa. The sequence goes on along the minus strand of JAWXYG010000010.1, from coordinate 24,210,278 downwards.
ACTCCGCTCAATTTTAAACTCATTGGAAAGTAGTAAAATTACTTAAATGCCCTTAATTCAAAATATGAAAAACACACTGATAACTCATTTTACAAACATTCTTGCTAAATATCAATAATAACAACAGTTTAACAAGTAACAACTCTACTTATCAAAGACGACAACAACTAAGACAGCAACAATTAATTTCACTGAGGGCAATTAAGTCATTTCACAAAAGACTTAATTCAAAAATAGTCTCTAAGAATTTCATAGGAGTATTTTTTAATAAACAGAATTTCATAGGAGTCAAGTCATTTCAAAGGACTATTTTCATATTCCCATATTTTGATGGTCCTCATATGTCTTCAAGACTTTCTTTCACTTACTCTTGGGACCAGCATTTAAACCCAAAACAATAAGATGGAATTTAGAAGGTTTAATTACCTCCTGTTCCCAATTTATACGGCATGTTATGATCGAAAGTAGAAGAATTTGCACAAAAGCGCCACACTGAATGCCAATCCAAAGGCCTTTTCCTCCAAGTTTTGCCCAAAAACTCAATGCAGCAGCCACTGGGATCCCACACAGATAAAAGGCTCCCAAGTTAATGTAAGCCCCTATGTGCTGCCATCCACAACCTCTAGCAAAACCTGTTCCATAGTTTATTCTCAACAGTTTAATTCTAACAATTAACATGTCAATTGTGAGATCAATGTGGGAAAAAGTTTCACTCTTTTTTTTTTTTTTTTAATAAATACAAGTATCCTTCTACTTAAAGATAATCATATTTCAAAAGGTAGGTACTGTTATCTACCATATGTGAGCAACTCTCTCCATATTTAGTGTGCATATGTCTTGAACAGTACATATGGATTGATAACTAGGTTGTTGAAGCACAAACTAGTCGTAAAAGAAGAAGTCCAATACTCAGCCTAATAGTAACGTAAAGATGCCCTAATTTTTCTCTTGTCTATAATTTTTTATTCTAGATTTTTCTTTGGGGTTACATGTGTTCTTTATCTAGTGTGTGTGTATGTGTATTACAAGTGTAACGGTTAATAAGGTCTTGTGACTCTATACCCCTTTGACGTTATATAAATGATAAAACCCATAAATTTTAATACTCCTTCCCATTCTTAATATAGAGGTTAAATAATTAATTTTTTAGAGATTAAGAAAATTAGTTAAGTTGATTATTTGTAAAAAGATATGTTTATTTTCATAAATTGTCCTCTTTAATTATTATGGCATTTGACCTTTTGATGAAAACCCCTTAATTAACACATCTAATTAATAGAGATAATTTAAGGAAAAAATATAACTTTGTTCTCTCTAGAGCACAAATAATGTCACATGGATGGATATATCTTTTCTAATATACTCCCTCTGGTTCTAATTATAAGAACATTTTTGTAGTGTAATTTACACTACAAATGTGTTCATATAATTAGGACCGGAGGTAGTAGTAACCTCTATGCCTAATATAATACCTTTATTTTATTTATTTTACTTATAAATTGATATGTAATTAAATTAATGATATATAGAAGTATTTTCTAGAGATCATATATCACATATGTTACAATTAAATAATTTATTAAGCTTCCTCTAATCCTCTCAAATTAAATAAAGAAATCTTATATTGAGCACCGAATGTATTTTATATATACCTGAGAGAACACCATGTGCGCTGTCGAGGATAATGGTGAGACAAACCAGAGAGTCATGAAAGTGGACATAGTCAATAACTTCCTTCTCATTACTGAAAATGTAACCATAAACATGGCGACACCCAAAAAGTGTTGTGCTTAACAATTGTTGTCTCCATCACTGCAATACACATTGTAACCACCACAGATACACGAGCAGCTTCTGGATTCCCTGCTCCTAATTCGTTCGAAATCCTTGTACTATATATAGTATATACACAAATAAATTTATGAACAACTAATTAACAGTTCACATGTCTATAAGACAGACACCACAACCAACCACTCTTGTTCTTATTATCAATCCAGTTGTCAACAAGTTTTGGTAAGTGGGAGGGTCGTAGAATCGATCCGCCTTATAACATTCAGATATTAGTGTTTGCTCTTTAATAAATATATAAAGCACTATAGTACGTATTATATAGGGGTTTTGGTATGTTTTTATTACCTTGCTGCTGCACCAACTCCTGAGGGAATACAATAGAGTGTCGAAATGGTATTGACACTGTAGAAGGAGAAGGACAACATTTAGAACTATCACAACAACAAATCAACAATAAATAAACAAGGAGTCCCGACAAATGAAAGATCACATCACACGAATTTCAGTTCTTAATCAAGACCTGAATGACTTGTGTTTATGAAGCATTACCATATAGATAAAACTGAAGTTTCAAGTTGTGGATTTGGTAATAGCCCTGAGAGCAAATCAGCAGCTCAAATGACCACCATTCCAAGCTGAAATAATCAACATCAAACCAATTCAAACTAGACCATATTGTTAGGTAAAGGTACCTTAAATTTAAATAATTTTAAGTGAAGCTT